>CM070007.1:6620254-7008423 GCA_036247105.1 Cirrhinus mrigala
ATAGAATCTTTGAAATATGTCCTAAAGTTTTACACACCAGTCTGTTATTGTGGCGACATCTCCATGCCCCTAAATATGACGTGTCACAAAATGAAATGTGATTGGTTGCTGTACCTGTCAGTCATATGGCCTCTTGGGTGGGCCTTGGCCATTCAAAGCGGCCAAAGTTCTGCCGTCAGCCTGAAGGTCTGGCTCTGCGAGACTACAATAGTGATGATATTCAATACATTTTCATACCAAAGACTTTCATTTATGTACCTATACACAAAGTGAATTTTAAAAGTAAACTTACCATGAGATCAGTTCACTGGAATAAAAGTGTGACAACTAGCCCCAGTGTTTGTACTGCATACACTAGAAATGCACTTGTACAAAATTTAACTAAAATGATTAAAAACAGTTTCTGAATATGAAATCAAAAACTGTCTTTCTGGCAGCGTTTTACCTTCTATGACATGCTGTCAATCAATTGGACAGCTAGTTACAGACTTGTGCAGAGCTTCTGTCATTTTCTTTGAAAATGAAGTATTTAAAGTTTTCTTTTGTTTCATGCTGACTTTAAAGCCAAAAAATAAGTTTCTGTGCATTTGTTGTAGGTGTTGCTATGGTAATGTCAGTCAGAATGGCTCCTCGTCTTCCTCTGATCTTTCTGCTCACAATTCACAGTGAGTCACTACAACACTTCGGAAACACAAAAAAAATTTTGCACACTGTTTTTTATGCAAATGCTGCTGCTAATTTGCTAAGTGTGAATTTTTTAGGTGCTTATAGTGTGACAGAGGATGTGCGTTATGGCTCTACACACATCTGTGCCCTAAAGAACTCAACAGTGATAATGAGCTGCAATTTTACATACCCTACTGGTCGTCAGATCGAGAAAGTGTTCTGGACCAAAACAACAGTTAAAAATGATAAAAATGAGTTTCCAGATCTGTCTGAGGACCCTGAATACAGTCAAAGGCTTCAGTATCTGGGAGACAAAAAGCAGAACTGCACCATCAGACTGAGTCATGTGACACAGAAAGATTCACACAAGTACTATTTCAGATTCACCACTGATAATCGCAATATTAAATGGCTTGGTGGTCCAGTGACTCTTACTGTCACAGGTGACTTTCATGAGGTTTCACTCTTCTTCTGTGCATTATGTTGAATAATAATGAGTGTATGACAGCAGCACTAGATATAATGTGTGTGTTGTGTTCAGATCTTCAGGTGGAGTCTCCTGAGAGAGTGACAGAGGGAGATTCAGTCCGTCTGACATGTAAAAGCAGCTGCACTCTGACTGACAGAGCAACATTCATCTGGTACAGAAACTCACAGCCAGTAAGTACAGGAAGTGTTGAAAACAAACTCACCCTATGGCCAGTCAGAAAAGAGGATGCAGGCAGATATAGCTGTGCTCTACATGGACACACTTACATCTCTCCTGCTGTTCATCTCAATGTCATGTGTGAGTACTGATTCATTAGTTCTTCAAAAGAAAAAAAAAAGATTTTGTTTGAATGAGTTGATTTAAGGATTTATTTTGTATCCTTTTACAGATGTCTCAGTGTCCATCAGTCCATCTGGTGAAATATTGGAGGGAGATTCAGTTACTCTGAGCTGTGATTCAAACCCACCTGCTCTGAACTTCAGCTGGTTTAAAGAGGATGAATCCTCAGCTGTTGGATCTGGACAGAGTTTTATTGCACTACAGAGTGGACGCTTCTACTGTGAGGCTCACAATCAACATGGATCTCGGAGATCAGATGCTGTTAATGTCACTGTTAAAAGTAGAGCAGCTCATTTACTTACATGACTCTTTCTAAAGTGAAGCAAATTAATCTGCTCAGATCTTTTACTTTTTTGTCTCTGTTATAGGACGTCTGGTGATATTGTACATATCCATTGGAGTGGTTTGTGGAGCTGCAGTTATCATCATGATGTTGCTGATTTGGTAAGATGTGTGTGTGGTACTATGTAGTGTGTGAGTGAGAATGTTGTGAATTCAGTGAGACTTCATGATGGTGTCTTTCCATACTGACAGGTACTCACTCAGGTAATGAATATAGAAGTCTAAAGCTCACATCATTACTGCAGTTACTAACGTAGCCTTGGTTCTTGGCTCTCGGGAGTGCATTGCATTTACCACAGAATGGAGAAACATTTATGTAGCTGCATGAACAAACGGCATTTCAGGGCTGACTGCCTATATGTGACCCTGGACCACAAAACCCGTCGTTTTCAAAATTTGGGTCAAAATGATCAATTTTCCTTTTATGCCAAAAATCATTAGGATATTAAAGTAAAGATCATGTTCCATGAAGATTTTTCGTACATTTCCTACCGTACATATATCAAAACTTAATTTTTGGTTAGTAACATGCATTGCTAAGAACTTTATTAGGACAACTTGGACAACTATTTTTTTTTTTTTTTTTTTTTGCACTTTCAGATTCCAGATATTCAAATAGTTTTATCTTGGCCAAATATTGTCCTATCCTACCAAACCATACATCAACAGAATGCTTATTTATTTAGCTTTCAGATGATGTATAAATCTTAGTCTTAAATCTTAAATCGTTTCTAAAAGTCTCAAATCACTTTTCTGTGAATTAAGGCCTTGAAAAGGTCTTAAATCAGAGCAGCAAGTCTTAAATTCATATGATCATGGCATTAATTTTCGTGAGGGATTGTTTTCTCACGTGTTTCATTTTAAAGTGAAGCGAAAGCGTAATTTCTGTGCTACATGTCTTAGGTTGCTCAGTATTCATTAAACAGTGCACAGTAGATGGCGGTATGTGCTGCTTCATCTGTCAGTCACCTGAAGAAGAACTTGTTGTTTTTATTTATTTATTATTTTTTTTTTTTATAGTAATAAGTCATTTAGTTCAGTTAGATAACAGACAATACAATTAAAACTGAACGCGGCTGCTCAACGCAGTGCGCCGAACGACAGTCGCATCACAGATCAGATTTCATTTATTACCTGAAGAGAGTGATTCGAGCTGACTGGCAACTTAAAACTGAAAGGGAAGTGAAGAAAAGAGGGAAAACTCAAACAATCTAAAAACAAACAACTGCTTGATGCCGATTTGCTGCAAATTTGAAAGTGAAAGTAAAATGTGCATGGCACTTTTACCAAAGGAAAGTGAGGAAAAGAGGTAAAACTGAAACAACTTAAAAACAAACAATTGCTAGACTCTGAGTTGCTGTTAAGTGAAAGTAAAACTTGAACTAAGAGAACATATTAATCTATTGTTTTCCCCTGTTTTTTTTTTTTTTTTTTTTTCTTTACTTTAGTTGGTCTTAAAGGTGTTAAAACAGTTTTAAACTTACCCTCATAAAACCTGCAGAAACCCTGTTATGACTGGTTTTGTTGTCCAGGGTCACATATAAATGAGCGCTGAGTGCCATTCCATTAGAATCTTTTGACTGATAAGTGGCAAAATCACCATTTAGCAGCTTGTAGCATGGCTGGGTACGCAATGCTCATTCCTGTTATCTTAGGGAACCAAGGTTACATTAGTAACTGGAACGTTCGGTAACACTTTACAATACGTGTGCACAAATATGCATTAATTCATGCTTAATTAACGCACAGATAATCACGAGTTAATGTATAATTCATGAAGAACTAAACCATTTATTAATGATTATTACATCAGCAACTAATGAACATTCTATATTCACTTGACTAACTAATTCTAAATCCATAACCACAATGACATATTACTTAACAATTAGTTAATAGTTCTGTATCCGTGCATTAGTTAAGCATGAATTAATGCATATTTGTGCACCCGTATTGAAAAGTGTTACTGAATGTTCTCTTTCGATATGGTTTACCATGCTATGGGGAACAATATCCAATAGCATCAGTAGGGCACAATTAACCTAGAATCAGTGAGGCCCAGGCTATGATCCTGCAGTTCTCCTACAAAAATGGTCATGACTACCAACAGGGAGTGGAACCAGCTTGACCAGCTGCAGAGAAGGCTAGGCCACTAGGGCTGAAGTGGCTCTGCAGGGTTAAGAATGATGGACGGCCATGGCTTACCATCCCAGGGCTATGGGTGGGCAAAGATGCACATAGTCTGAGTGCTTATCCTGAGTGCTCATCATGCCATAATCCGCTGCTGGGGCTCTTCTATGGCAAGCAGGAAGGCTACTTCTTTTTCTTATTTTTCTAAATCAGCAAGGAGACTTAGACTCTAATGGAATGGCATTCAGCCAGTCAGTCAGCCCTGCTCATTTTGGTGGGCTGAAATGACATTAGTTTATGCAGATACACGAACATTAACAAATCAGCCTTCAGTATTTAGAGAAAACTGAGTTTCCCCATAGCATGGCAAACACAATGTGGTTGAAATGTATCAAAAGGGAACCGTGTAGATGCATCATATTCCAAAACGCTCCACCCTATAGAAAAAATGTCATTGTTTCAAAATCATAAATTAAGCATATAACGTTAGTTCTGGCAGGTCACGTGATTTAAGCTCGCATCAGCTGACTCTCAGCTGATCACATCTACCTATAAGAATGCAACACCTATCGCGGCATATAAGCCCTATTCAGTATTATTCGGCAGCCTTTTCGCTTGATCAGGAGCAAAACACCCTCCTCCATCCCCAACTCCTCCTTTTGCCACAGTCAGGACTTGGATTCTGATATTCCTCATTGAATCAGAATTGAATCCTTTTTATCTGAATAATGTTTTACACTTAAATATCATTAAGTACATTAATGATATCTGCTTGTTCTGTTCGGTTTACCCTGGGGAGTTATTATTGCTGCTCTCCCTGCTCATTCATGACAGGCTGCATGGATGGGCAGGGAGTTTTTGCCCAGAACAGAATCATACCACCTAACCAAACTGTAGACTAAGTGTCTATCATTTTGACGATAGTGGTCCTGACAGAATTACGTATTAAACATCAAACAAGTTCTAATTGTATCAGTCATTGTCTTTAAAGGAGATGCACATGGATTAAAAACAGAAATCGTGCCGAGAAGTCTCAGGTGAGAAAAAATAATTTGGTTATCAATAGTTTGCTCATCACGTAAATAAACTGACCACTCAAGAACTGAAAGTCTGAATGTATTTGTGACTCTGTCTATTGAATTGTTTGTAGACTTGCAGTGTTAAGATGACTGATCCTGTGTATGAGAATCTAACGGTAAGTATTGTAGCTTTCAAAAGACTAAACTCTCCGATAATAAGTATATGAACATTTACATAACACAGTGCTGAATATACCATCTCTTCATTCATGAAGGCTGATCAACATGATCCCAAAACCTATAAACCCGAACTGAACTCTTCTGTGTATGAAAATATTCCGGTAAGAACACCTACTAGATAGAGACAAAACACAATCCATTATCCTTTCCACATGACTAATGTTCTTGATGGTATTATTTAAATATTTCATTATTAACCCTTTAACTGTCACTATCCACCCTGTGGGATGCCTAATACTTCACCATAGTACAAATAAATCCTAATCTAATCATGACAAACTATACATCATTGGAATGGTCTAAGACTCCTAAATAGATATTTTACCATATTTTTGTGTTACAAATTATGTAGGAAGAGTAATAGATTAATATATGTCAAGAGTGCAACTTAAAAATTCTACATCATACCATGAGTTCTGACCTTTACCACAGAAGACTTTCTTCATTGCCTTTTTCCCTATCACACTTTAGAAATCATAAGAAATTATATATCAGTTTAAAACGTAATATCTCAAAATTCATCCTTTGAAAGGCATTTTAAAATCAGACATTGCATTACCACAGGAAATGTACATCAAAATCATATTACAAACTGTTTTTATTCATGAATTATAAAAAAAATAAGTCTGGATAGTGCATTTGTATGTCTGTGTTCAAAAATGGGAGTGACAGTTAAAGGGTTAATGCTTCAAATTTAATTTTCTTCCTTTCCGTCTTTCTTTTTCTCATTTAGCCTAAAAAGAAGAAGAGGATGTAGTTTTGTGGACATACAGCAACATTTTACAGCTTTTACAAATCTCTTTGTGAGTGGAGACCTAAATGATTGGCAAGAGTGTCATGATATCATATGGCTGAAGTACACTCTTAAAAATAAAGGTGCTTCACGATTTTTGCCTTTTAAACCTTTTAAAGCACCTTTATTTTTAAGAGTGTAATTTGTTGATCATATGGGTTAAAATAGAAGTAGAAGTGAATTGACTAATTAATGTAAAAGTGTGTAATCACTTTAGTGTGTTTTCGTTTGCACTTCATATCATGTTTAAAGCCTAATTCATTTAGATTTTTAATGTTATTTTTAACCTTATGTATCAGTATATTGCTCATGTTTTGCATTAAAGGCAGGCTGTAGTTGCTCAATTGTAAACTTTTCTGTCATTCTTTAATACTACACAGTAGGTGTGCAACGGATCGCGGTTGATCCGTGATGCGTGCGGATCACGACCCACTGTTCGGAACGCACGTGACCCGCGGATTAACTCATTTTTAAAACGGCAGCCCCCGCCCCCCTTGAAGGTCAAGTAAACTTTATTGTCTATATAGCGCCAAATCACAACAGACGTAATTTAAAGTTACCTTTCCTGTAGAACAGGTCTATACCTTGTTCTTTTTATAAACAAACGAAATAGCCTTATGTTATTTATCTTATTTACACAACGGCATGTCATTTCTCTCTCTAACGTTACGTCACGTGGTCACGCGTCTACAATTTCTCCTCCGCTAAAACGCGGACAGGATTGCGGAGTCCATTCATAAAAACTCTATAGCACGGGATTTACTCTATAGCACGGCATGCCACAGAATTCGTCAATTTTTGGATTAATAAATGAAAAGTAGGTCTCTCACTTAATTTGAATCGCGATATGGACTAGTGTCTCTGAATATTAAAACGCAAAAAGACGGTTTAAATATGAATCCTCCATGTTCCGCTTGGCTCTGTAGTGAATGGCGGAGACGCGGCTTTGTTTACTACACAAATAGTGAAGCATAGGTGACGCTCGCGGTTATTTTCGGCCTCTGGGTCTCATTACATGACGACATAAACGCATAAACTTAATCTCCAGAACTGCTGTAAGAGTCACTTTATGTAAATTTTACTGGTGTATTTGAGAAAATTAGCATCATATCATAGTGTATACACACAAAAACTAACCGGCAACCCGTCAAAATAAAAGTAATGTTTAACATAACAGAACAGTAACAGAAATGTATTAGTCTTGTATTACTTTTGTACAGTATGTAGGTGTTTAAATATTCCTATTTATGGCCAATTTAAATAAAACAATGAAATGCAGAAATTATAATAACAGAAAAAAATTTGTTTGGCAGCAAATAAAATGGTTTAATTTTCATTTCATTAAAAATAAATAAATGTTTAATGCCTGTATCCCAACAAACATGAGACGTCCGCCCAACGTGCAGATCATGTCTATATTGCGTCGGTCGGTCCAGGACCATATTTGTACTTCTACACGACGTGCAAATCCAGTACGGTATCTGGACGTCGGACTACGACGTCCCTTGGACGTAGATATGCAGTTCAAAATTTGAACGTCTATGAAGGGGTTTTCCTGGACGTCTGTAGAACGTGCAGAACAGGTTCAGGAAATCGACTTAAGAACTTTTTATGCAAATAAACACGACAAAGTTCTGACTTTAAAAAAAATTTAAATATCACGTGTATTTTTATAAAACATTTAGATATTAAAACAGTTTAATATTTATATGTATAAAAACATCATGACAGTACCATAATGCGGCCGTTTAATTATTTTATTAATATTATTGATATTATTAATTTTTTTATGTGTAGTATTTTTCACTGGGACACTGACAGAAACAGCCGCTTACATCTATGTGTGATTAAGTTAAGTTAAAGTTTAAGTTGAATAGATGTAAAGAGATTTAAAAATAATAGATAAATTGATTTAAATATTTAATAATAATACAGAATATTAACACAATATTATTGTTTATTGTATATTTTAATAATAATAATATATTTAATAAATAAATTAAAATTTAATTTAATAAATAGATCTCTTTTTAAACGTACGCTCGCGTGAGGGGCATTAACGTAGTGACGTAAACGTGATGGCGCAAGCAGCCGCGAAGACGGGAGATATTGATATTGTGTATTACCAAAGACTGAAGATATAACCACCACGATAGATCCGTCGTGTAATTTATTTAATTTTACGTTAAGGACACTTTTTAAAACCTACAGAGGATGGGACCCAACTTGACCAACGAACAGCCTTTACAACGCAACTCAGCAATTTGGAAATTTAAACTAACGCTCTCTAACGGTCATCTGAGAGACGGACGGGCGCTAAGACGAAGGTAAGCTATATAAATGTACCTTTATTCGTCGTTTTGTCAATCTAATGTTAAATTTCCCTTTAGATGTATTTTGTTCTGTGTTATGACGTTTTCAAATTCAACTTTTTGTAATTTTTATATCTCTCTGTTGGTTAATTTGCGCGTAAAGTGGTCAGTGAAGTTACAGTCTGAGGTAAATTTATGTTGATTCCTTTTAATTGTCTAAATTAGTCAGTAAAACACGTAACTTCATAATAATGTAATAATGTAAGATTTTTAAAACTGTATCTTGTGTTAAGTGTGTGTTCTTGTAGTAAAATAGACTTTCACTAAATTCACTAAAGACTAAATATCAGTCTGGCAGTATTTTCTGATCATATGTTTACCAAAGAGGTTATAATGAGCATTGTGAAGCTATATTTGTAGTTATAATCGTTTATATTTCAATTTTGTTTTCAGGGCAGTTCATGAAGACGAGATAAGATGAGATGTTTTGTCAACCTGGACAGAAGTTTCATCTGCCACACCAGACTCTCTGCTGTATATGGAGGCCTGTCCATTAGCACATGGGTTTTTGGAGCCAGGGACCTCTTGCAGGGAAGAAGATTTTCCAAGGACCCCCTCATAAATATAACAGTGTTTAAGGCTAAAGTTAATGTGGAGAGGAGTATAATGAACATAATATGATTGTTTTATAGGTGCAAATGGTCCCTATTTTATATGAACTGTTTAATAATACAGCACAGTATAGGCCTAATATACCATATTTTCCAGACTTTACACCAGGTCAGGAAAAAAACACGCATACGTTGCATTGGTGTATAAGGCACATTTTACTGTTACTTTCAGAAATAATGTAAATACTGATAAATAAAACAAATGTTAATAAATTTAACAAACATTATAAACAATGTAAACATTTAATTTACTTTTCCTCATTCCAAATCATTTAAATTAATTGGCATTCAGAACAGATATATATAAATAACATAATTTACTAGTGGTTTTGACAAATTGTTCATTGCTTAAGTCTTTTAAAAACATATTCATTTAAAAAAAAAAAAATAAAATAAAATAAAATTCAATGAAGGGAGTCAGTGTCTCGCTTCATTAAGACTTGTTTGACTATTGAAATCTCCAGAATGAATGATTCAATGACATACATTTTTTCAAACGGGCAGTTGTCGCCACCTCCTGGCGGAAGAGGTTAAGCGTTACTATACATACAAGATAGTTTCGTTTTGATCGCTACTGTAGACAATAAGTGTTTATACCCAAACTATAAACTTTAATCCCAGTACTTCTGTTACTTAAATGTCTGTTACACAGAAATAATGATTATAATGTGGTTGAAAAGACTGTTTGTGTTACTCTTTCTGCATTCACGTTTACCCCGACCCTCTGATTCATTAACATGGGCAGCGACAAAACGTGCTTCTCACGCTCCACTGACACTCGCGATGTGAAACAGTCCTAATAGACATAGCTAAATCGTTGTCATTCAGGAATAAGATCGCGTGGGTGTTTGAACTGAGATCTCTATATTTTAAGGATTAATGGTGCAGCTCTAATGTTTTGCAAGGATTTCGTCACGAGATCTCGTCACATCCCTAATATATATATATAGTGCCATTCGTTACAAGCAATATTTATTTTAAATTAAGCCTATCACAAACTTATTTAATATGATACTGAAACTGCTAAACTATTTTTTAGTATGTACAGAAGGTTTTAAACTTCTCTTGTGTCAGAATTAGATGTTTTTCCCCCCAAGTTCAGCTCCAACAGGTGAACATAATGTATGCTTTGTATGTTATTTGTTACACTTGTTATCCACTGAAAATACGTCCACAATGACCAGATCTGAACAAAATTTTAACCTTCTAGAGATGTCCTGTGAATGTCAATATTGGACGTCCAGAAGACGTCATAAAAAGACGTTGTAAAAACTTTTATTCTGGCTCTTCAGGGGACGTCATTTCAACGTCCGACAAAGACGTTGAAATGACGTCGTTTGGACGTACTTTTACTCATTCGTTACAATTAATAGGTGAACATAATGTATGTTTTGTATGTTATTTGTTACAGTTGTTATCCACTGTTCAATGAGTTAAGTTTCTTTTGTTTTCATGGTTTTTGTACACTGTGTCTGTAAGTTTATTTACAAGTACAAATAAAAATTATGATAAAATAAACATGATTTTTACTTGAATGCAGCCTAAGAGTGTATGTATTGTCCAGAAACAGTATAAATGACATCTAAATGAGACTGCAGTTGACCTTATAAGACGTTGAAAATACGTCCATAATGACCAGATCTGAACTAAATTTTAACCTTCTAGAGACGTCCTGTGAACGTCAATATTGGACGTCCAGAAGACGTCATGAAAAGACGTTGTAAAAACTTTCATTCTGGCTCTTCAGGGGACGTCATTTCAACGTCCGACAAAGACGTTGAAATGACGTCGTTTGGACGTACTTTTGCTCAGTGGGATTTGATTATCAGAAAAATTAAAACACAAGAATTTCTGAAAGAAAAGAAAAAAAAAAAAAAGATTGTAGTTTAAAATGTTTAAAATGTTGAAATTGTGAGATTATTCAATTTTTTTCACTGAAAGTAAGAGTAATGTAAATGAAAGTGATGTAACAAAAAAAGTACCGTGCTGTACCGTACCGTACAGATGCCACTTCATGAGTGAATAATCAATTCACAGACCAAAATCCAGACTGGATCAATGTATTCGGCCGTTGCAGCTCCGCTCCGTGTTTTCAGTTTTCCACTCCGAGCAATACTGCAGCAAGTAAAACACTCTTGAAAAGACTTTTTAAAAATGCGTTCCTCGCAAATCTGAGTTGTCTTTATTAACCTGTAGCAATCCAGCCAAAGTGCATTTGCAGACCCAAACTGGAGCTTCTAACAGCAGCTGCAGTGACGCAATTATTTTACCAACTGCTGATTGGCTGTTTTATTTAGAAGGCGGATTTATAAGTGAACTGTCTTGGTTATTATACAGTCTTTAATATAATACTGTGTTGGTCTGTGGTGGACTTTGTAGTTGTCACTGTTTATTGTATAAATCTCATTGACATCACTGTGGTGAGTTTAAAATGTAACTGTGATACAGTAGCATAAGTTTCTGACTGATTTCCTCTTCCTCCCTGGTGCGACATCGCTTGGTGTCTCTCCGCCTCTCATGAAGGTCACATGATTGACATTTCACATGTTTGTTTGTTTTTTTTTCACACCTAGCTCACTACAGAGAAAAGTATTCATGGCTATATTTATAGACGTGTGATACATACGAGAACAAGGCCACTGACAGAATAAAAAAAACGTATGCGTAGTCCTATGATAAAAACTTCAGATAAATCAATTCTGCTTCATTAGCATGTTTTAAGTTCTTTATTTGTTTCATTGATTTATTATAGAAATCTGGGAATTAATTTAGGTTTAGTAAATGCACAGGATATTGCAGTCACTCCCGATGCAGTACCTTCCAGTGTTTCACAATCTTGGGTTCAGCAGTTCTCAAACCAGGATGGCTGGTCTGCAAATGCAGATTATAGTTGTTAAAGCCATTTTTTTTTTTTCTTTGTTTCTCAGACACGTTTCTTGACGTTGCCAGCTGTAAGCAATTGATTACATTTAGATATTCCCAAGTTGAAAATACAACAGGAGCAGCTTTATGGGCTAACATCAAGTTTCTGTCAGTTCAGCTTTCATTGGCCTTTAGTCTAATGTCATCTGCTTTATCAGCATGTGTTGAGGTGTCAATATCATACTAAAATATAATGTGTTAATCATGTGACATTAAGAGTGTGAAAACACACACTCATACTGATCATTCGTAGTGCTGTCACTGGTCATAAGTGTTGGTGAAATGGGTAAGTGCATGATTTTATAACCGTTCTGTCAAATATCTTATGTATTGGAAATTGGTTGGTGCTAGTTGTTATAGGGCTGTATCTTAGTAACTATAAGGTTTAAAGTCAAAAGTCCAAAAACAAAAATATTTGTTTTTCTTTGCATTTGCATTGTTTTTTGTGTCAATTAAGAACTAGAACTAGAGTGGCGTTCTATTTTTTGGGTTGTTCTTTGCTCAGATGATGTTTGATTTGCCCTGACAAGAAAGGTTGAGATAAGCATACTAATGATGAGTTAACCGCAAACTAGTACATTTGCATGCACAGTTATAATCAAGCTACAGTGCGTTTTTGCATAATGAAGCTAGTCTTCATCTGTACGTCCAAGTATAGCAACATGACACAATGCACAGTAAGGTATTTAAAGTAAAGCTTAATTCGCCATGAGTCACACACCGCATATGATAAACTTCCTTAAGCGCCCACAGGAAGTGAACTTTTTTTTTTTCTTTTCTTTTTTTCAAAAATACAATAAAATACAATTAAAGAACGTCAGATTAATTAATGCTGAAATAAGTCACTGTATGTCCGTTGTAGGTGTTGCTATGGTGATGTCAGTCAGAATGTCTCCTGCTCTTCCTCTGGTCTTTCTAATCATGAGTCACGGTGAGTCTGCTTTAGCAACACTTTTTTTCTGTATTGTGCTTTTCTTAAACATCTATTCAGTTCAGTTACTTTATTGTCATTGGACAGAGTACAACAACATATAGCAAAAATAACACATAACAAAAACAACATGTATACCTATAAGTAGGGCTGTGGCTTGTGGGGAGAACGGTGGTGATGATTCTAGGGGACGCCAGCTGTTTGGAGGGTGCCATTAATTCAACCAAGGGGAAGTCAGTATTTGAAAGCATGCAGTTTCTTGTTCTGGGGGAAAAATTTCTTTTGAGCCTGTGATACAATGGCAGTGATCTGTTTGTCTATGATACATTGGACCTGATGCATTTACCAGAGGGCAGCAGGTTAAATCAATGTTGTCCAGGATCTTTCAAAATGTTTACTGCATTTCTGAGGATAAAAAGCTGAATAAGTCCTCCAGGGTGGGCAGTGGGCAGTCAGTGATCTTATGAGCTGTACTGATGACCCTCAGGACAGCAGCTTTTCTTGCACATAGTTTTACCTGAGGACACTCAGGACATGGAATCTCTGCTGTGCCTTCTTGACTACTGCTTTAGTGTTGGTAGCCCAAGTGAGAACAGCAGAGATGTGTGTGGCCAGGAAAACAGTCTTTGCTGGTAAATACTGGCTTGGGGGCTGCATTGCTCTTCCAGAAGTTTATGATGAGTTCTTTTGTTTCTAAGGAATTCAAAATGAAACTCTTCTCACCGTGATGCCAGTCTTTTGGACTTTGTCACTGTAAACTATCTTGTCTTCTCCTGAGATAAGTCCAACCACAACTGTGTCATCTGTGAGCTAAATAATGGTGTTGTGGGATGAATGGGGGCACAGTCATGAGTGTAGACAACATACAGAAGCGGACTCAACATAAAGCCATGTGGGACAAAATTGCTGAGTGAAGGAGGAGCCGAAGTGGTCCTTTATCCAATGGAAGATGGATTATGACAATTCTAAGTCAGCAACTTTGGTGACCAATCTGTCTATAAGTCTATAAACAGCATCCTCAAATAGCTCCCTTGATGTTAAACGTGCCAGCCCTGCCATGTGATGATGGCATTCTCTGTAGCTGAACTGGTAGGGATCAAAGGTGAGTTGGAGACAAGCTTTAGTATGTTGTAGAACCAGCCTCTGAAAACTCTGCATGATGGCCAGTGTAAGTGTGATTTGATGATCACTGAGGCTACTGGTGAAGGTATTTTTAAGCAGTGAAATGATTATGGCAGGCTTCTGGCAAGTTGGAAGTTGGTTTTAGACATAGACTGGTTAAAGATTTCAGTAAAAAGCTCAGAAGGCTGGTCTGCACATAACTTCAACACCCTTCCTTTCACACCATCAGGGCCGTTGTCTTTCTTGGTTTCACAGCTCTGAGCATATGCTTCACAACATGCTCCTACACCATGAGGGTGTGGCTACTGGAGGCTAGTTGAGATGTCTTGATTGTCTTGGCTGCTTTCATCTCAAATGCTAGCAAAAGAAACAATTTAGTTGCTCCTCTAGGGAGGCGTCACCATTAACAGTCATTCAGTTGCTAGTCTAATAATTGGTGACACGCTGGATGCCTTGCCACACTGTTGTTGGTGAAGTGGTCTTCAAATTTTTTTCTCGTAGGCCCCTTTTGCTTCCCTGCTGCCTTTCTTTATCTCGGCTCTAGCAATGTTGTACATGGCTCTGTTCCCAGACCTGAAGGCTATGTTTAGACCCCTTTTGTCACTCAGGGCTTCTGGTTGGGGCACATTCTGATGTTTTTGTCAACACAAAGTACACCAATCAGGCGTAACATTATAACCACTGACAGGTGAATCAAATGACACTGATTATCTCTTCATCATGGCACCTGTTAGTGAGTGGATTTATTAGGCAGTAAGTGAACATTTTGTCCTCAAAGTTGATGAAGTTAGAAGTAGGATAATGGGTAAGCGTAAGGATTTGAGTGAGTTTGACAAGGGCCAAATTGTCATGGCTGGACAACTGGGACAGAGCATCTCCAAAACTGCAGCTCTTGTGGGGTGTTCCCAGTCTGCAGTGGTCAATATCTTTCAAAAGAAGTCCAAGGAAGGAACAGTGGTAAACCGAGGACAGGGTCATGGACGACCAAGGCTCATTGATGCACGTGGGGAGCGAAGGCTGGCCCATGTGGTCTGATCCAACAGATGAGCTACTATAGCTCAAATTGCTCAAAATGTTAATGCTGGTTCTAATGGAAAGGTGTCAGAATACACAGTGCATTGCAGTTTGTTGTGTATGGGGCTGTATAGCCGCAGACCAGTCAGACCAGCCAACAGTGGGCACTTGAGCATCAGAACTGGTCCATGGAGCAATGGAAGAAAGTGGCCTGGTCTGATGAACAGTGTTGGGCAGTAAATAATTTGATTATTTTTTTTAGTAACGGAGTAATTTAACGCGTTATAATTTCCAAATGATTTATTAGAGTATAGTTACAAGCATGCGTTACCGCTGCGTTACGTCATTGCCGACAGAATGTGATTTATCATGTAGATTATAAAAAGGGTGTTGGCTAACACACGCGACATCCTCTACTTGAGACCTTCTTTGACTGGAAAGCGCCTGTGAGACGGATACTACCAGTGAAAACAAAGTCAGCATGGAGAGAGGAAAGCACGCATTCTGTAGATGAAAATACAATCATTATTTTGAGTTTATTTCTGTCAAAGGCAAGAACATTATTGTGCGTTGTCAGTTAGAGGGGAAGAAAACCTTTTCAACCTCTGAAAGGGCAGCACGGCACATTAAAACTTATTGAGAACGTACCGGGCGCGGAGAGCAACGCATCAGCTTCTATTGTCGTACCGCGCCGCTCTCTGTTGCATCGAGTCCAGTGAGAGTGGTCTCTAATCCGCTGGCACTGGACTCGATGCAACATCTGTGTATATTCCCCCAAGCCCTGAACCTCAAAAAATCATGGCAGTCATGGTCTAATGATTAGAAAGTTGGATTTGTAACTCAAGAGTTGGATTTGTTAGAGAGTCAGACTTGTAAGGCAAAGATTGTAGGCTCGAGTCTCAGTACCGCCAGGGATTGGAGGTGCCATGATTAAGGTGAGATCCTTGAGCAAGACCCCCAGTTGCTTTCCAGGCACCGCAGTGAAAGTCTGTGAAAGGTTTTTAAAAAAAAAAAAAAAAAACATCTCAGTTTGTCCTTTCAAGGCAGCTGCAAATAATCTTGTTTAGGTTATGTTTTACCAGTTTTTGTTTTGGATTGATCTTTTCTTCTCTTGTATGCTGGGATTAACAACAGGCACATTACAAAAAGGCAACTCAAATCTCCTAAGAGCAGAAACATAAGCAGGCAGCCTAAAGCTGTTAGAGTTAACAGTGGGTTTGGCTGTGAGTATAACATCATTTTATACTCACTGATCAATTTTGTTGCTAAAAGATCTGGCATTGGTGAGAAAAATGCTCTGTAGCAATGGTTTGTTGTCTGGCAAGTAGTGTCGAACAGGGATCCATGGTTTTGTTTTCAGTGCCTAATCCACCTCTGACACCTGCCAGAGCCAACAACAATCCACAGAGTGCCCGGTGTCCTCGCTATCTCCTTGGTATATTGTGTAAGTGCAAAAATCCACTCATGATTAGAAGATCTTGGTTACTGTACATGGGATTTGCACAACTAAACTTAACGTTGGCGAAAAAACAACGTACAAGAGCAATAACAAAATAACTATTGTTCTGTATGAATTCTGTGTTTCAGAAGTGTATAGTGCAGATTGGGGTGTGAGTTACAGTCATTCACACATCTGTGCACTAATAAACTCAACAGTGATAATGAGCTGCACTTATACATACCCTACTGGACAGCAGATCATGAAAGCGTTCTGGACTGATACAAAAGAGAAACATGAGAAACATGAAGAGTTTCCAGATCTGTCTGAGGATCCTGAATACAGTCAGAGGTTTCAGTATCTGGGAGATAAACAGCAGAACTGCACCATCAGACTGAATCATGTGACACAGAAAGATTCACACATGTACTATTTCAGGTTTACAACTGATAAACCTGAAAAGTGGATTGGTAAATCTGGAGTAAGTCTTAATATCACAGGTAAATTTCATGAGGTCTTTTTCTGTGCATTAAGCTGACAGCAGCGCTAGATATAATGTGTGTGTTGTGTTCAGATCTTCAGGTGGAGTCTCCTGAGAGAGTGACAGAGGGAGATTCAGTCCGTCTGACATGTAAAAGCAGCTGCACTCTGACTGACAGAGCAACATTCATCTGGTACAGAAACTCACAGCCATTAACTGAGAGAAGAGACAGAAACAATGAACTCCTGCTGCAGTCAGTCAGAAGAGAGGATGCAGGCAGATATAGCTGTGCTCTACATGGACACACTTACATCTCTCCTGCTGTTCATCTCAATGTCATGTGTGAGTACAGATTCATTAGGGTTTTTTTTTTGTTGTTTTTTTTTTAATGGGTGAGTTTATGTTTGTAACTATATACTTGATTTTTGTCTGTTTTAGATCCTCCAAAGAACGTCTTAGTGTCCATCATTCAGTCTGCTCAGTTCTGGGAAGGTGATTCAGTGACTCTGATCTGCAGCAGTGATGCAAACCCACCTGCTCTGAACTTCAGCTGGTTTAAGGAGAATCAAAGCTCAGCTGTTGGATCTGGACAGAGTTTCAGTGCACTACAGAGTGGACGCTTCTACTGTGAGGCTCACAATCAACATGGATCTCAGAGATCAGACGCTGTTGCTGTCACTGTTAAAGGTAGAGCAGCTCATTCACTCTTTCTGAAGTGAAGCAAATAAGTCTGTTCTGGTGTTTTACTCTTTCGTCTCTGTAGGACATCTGGTGACACTGTACATATCTCTTGGATTGATTTGTGGAGCTGCTGTTATCATCACAATGCTGATTTGGTAAGATACTGACCACATGTCTAAACAAACATTAAATAAGTTGTGACTGGTTGTAATTGTGTCAAATCATTGTCTTTAAAGGGGAAGCAGGTGTCTGAAAAACAGAAATAATCCTCAGGTGAGAATATTAATTTGCTTATTAGTAATTTACTGTTCAGGTAAACAGTCAAAGATTTAAAGTCTGAATTTGTGACTTTATCTGCTGAGTTGAATGCAGACATCATTCATTCTTTTCAATTTCTTTCAATTATTATTATTATTATTTTTTTTTAATTGCAAAGATGAATCATTCCAGACCTCATCATTACAAACATAAAACTTGTGATGCTGAATTGAATGAACCTGTGTATGAAAATAATATGGTAGGTGTTTTAGTTTAAGTTTTCCTATGAAAGACTAAACTCTTTTAATTTGTAGCCAAAATAAATGAAATGTTCTTCAATGTCAGTGTGAAAATACCATGTCTTAAATAGCACAGTTCTAAATGTATTTATTTTTATTTTTTTTCATTCATAAAGGCTGCTCAACACAGCTCTAATGTTTGTAAACCTGAACTGAACTCTTCTGTGTACGAAAATATTCCAGTAAGAACACCTAAAAGATAATAATAATAATTAATAATAATAATAATAATAATAATAATAACAACAACTATTAGCATTTACTCATGACTAATGTTCTTTATTTTTTTATGTATTTATTTATTTTATTTTGTAATATATCATTATTAATGTTTTCTCTTTCTTTCTTTTTCATACTCAGTGTAAGAAGAAGATGAAGTAGTGTTTTGGACAAAGCAAACATTTTACAGCTTTGACGAATCAATTTATGGGTGGAGACCTGAATTATTGACGAGAGTTTTGTGATGACGTTTTGACTGAAGTTATTAGTGAATCATTTTATGGATAGCTGAGCAAAAATGGAAGGACTTAGGCTAAGTCTGCTTCATTTAGATTTTTTATGTTTTAAAGTCATCTAGTTGTGCAGTTTTACAGCTTAACAAATATTAAACAGCATTTTATTTTGTGATTTCAAGAGAAATAACTAATTATCCGGTCAGATTATTATAATGCTTTATGCTATTATACCACAGTATTAAACTCGCAATGCTGGTATTGTTCTCATCAACAACTTTCCAATAAATAAGTCAGACCGAAAGCCAGACTGGATTAGTGTAAAAGGGCGGAGCGGAGCGACAGGCATTGTGTAATCAGCCACTGTAGCACCATCTCGTGTTTTCAATTGCCCGCTCCGGGCAATACTCGTTTGAACAGAAGACGAACAGGTTTCCCTTTCCCTTATGAGGGAAAGCCATGTAATAATGCAAGATAGCATAAGATGAACCAGTCACTTTGAAGCTGAAGACACACAAGTAAGTGCTTACCATAAAAATGATGTTTTTTGTTTGTTTTCCTCTGTACTTCACCATACTACTGTATGTAGGAACTGCAAATACTGTTGGCTCTTATGAAAAATATTTGTGATGTTCAATAATGTTAAATAAATACTAATTGAGAAATGACAAAATTTAGCCAGATTGATTTGTTGATTCATTATTCTGTAAATGAATCATTTAATAAAATAAAATGTAATTTTGCCAGAACAGATGATTGCAGTGGTGAATGATTTACTATGATAATTGTGAAAAAGAAAAAAAAAAAAGATGAAAAAAATCAAACTATTGCAGTAAGATCAGTAGTTTGCAAGCATGTCCAGCTTTCAGTGCTCTATATTCATGAGTCATTGTTTTTATTCTCCTGTGTCTTTGCACCAACTGCTGTTGAACCTTGTTTGCACTTTGACAGACATTTCTTCATTTGATGAGAGACTGGGTTTACATATAAAGCACTGGACTGATAGTGGGGTACTGATGTGGTCCCCTTGAAGTTTGAGGAACAAAAACATTGGAACAGAAAGCATCTGTGTTGTGCAGACTACAGAGTATATGTTGGTTCATGATTTGCATAAAGGTTTAATGCAGTTGACAGGCTTCACATCAACACAAAAAAAAGGAACAGAAACTTAGTGTAAAACAGGATTTTGTGATCTTTAAAAACTCCAATAAAACTCACTAAATGTCACAAAAAAAATCATTACGATTGCATGTGTTTGCTGTGAAGGAACTTAGTATTTGTGAAAAATCCTGTCTGTGAAAAAGCTCCACTGCATGTGAAACTTGCTTTGAAAATGTGAAAAACTTTGCATATTGTTCTGTAGTCTGTTTTAACTTCCTTTTTTCTCTGTTTCACTAATTCTCATGCACTGGTGGATGCTGCTTCATTTGCCCTGTCCTTTTTATGATGAGGTCTTTTTTACGTTACAAAAATATTCTTTGAATGGATTTAATCAAAACTGGTTTTGAAGTAGAAACTGAGGGTACTCAAAAAAAGGAAAATAAAGCAGTCATCCTCAAGAGGAATCGTCTTAAGATTGTAAGCCTCGGTTCTCATTGTATCTCTTCATCTCTGGAAAAAAAAAAAAAAAAAAAAAAACGGTAAGAGAATTTCTCTTTGTACTTTATACATTTACATTTTCAAAGAAAAATAAGACATGTCCTTGTCCTCTGTATGTATTCAGGATGCACGTTTGAAAAATGGAAATTTTCAGTTGTTGAATCTATAAAATTGAAAGTCTAGACATGATTTCTGAAATAGAAACGGCATCTTTAAGCTGTATATTTTTATTTGTCTGTCAAACAAACCAGACAGGCGAGTAAGTTAACGTCGGTGGACTTTAACTTGAAAATAGTGTGAACTGACGTCTATTGACAGATGAATCAAGTTATCTTATGATGTTAATTCATGTTTATTTCATACTATAATTAGTAAAAAGGAAGAGATGTTTAGTTTATATATGCGCCCCGCTTGAAACTGAGGTGCTAGAGCATCACATTAAAGAGCCACAAAATGGTATTTACTGTTTGATTTCTTAAAAAAATGACAAAATTTGAAAGCTGAGACTTTGTTTGATAACAAAAGTAGCCTGTGTGTGGTGAGAGCGCCATGGCTTGTCGGACGTAGCAACAGTTACTAAGGGGGAAGGGACAACTGAACAATTACAGTAAGGGAGAAATGATAACAATCAAGGAGAAATTAAGAACTTAAAAAAAAATAAAAATAAAATGAGGCAATTATTGTAAAGGCAATTACAGTAAAGGAGAAATAATTACTTTTTATTTTACGACAAGCAAATAAAAAAAACATACACAAACAATAGGATAAATAAATGTCTATTTCCATGTTTTCCTGACAAAATTACAAAATTACGAATCAGCATTTTGATTGTGTTGTAGGTGTTGCTATGGTGATGTCTGTCAAACCGGCTCCTCCTCTTCCTCTGATCTTTCTGCTCATGATTCCGGGTAGGTCAGACCTATTTCTGCTTTTCAACATCCTCTATCTGTACAGATGCAGTTAATTTGAAAAATAATGATAATCATCATTATTTCAGATGTTTTCAGTGCTAGTTGGGGTGTGAGTTACAGTCAGTCACACATCTGTGCACTAAAGGACTCATCAGTGATAATGAGCTGCACTTATACATACCATACTGGACATCAGATCATGAAAGCTGTTCTGGACCAAAAACCCTGTAAAGGGTGTAAAGCCTCCAGATCTGTCTGTGGATCCTGAATACAGTCAGAGGCTTCAGTATCTGGGAGATGAACAGCAGAACTGCACCATCAGACTGAATCATGTGACACAGGACGATTCACATGAGTACTGTTTCAGATTCATCACTGATAAACCTGATGGTATATGGCTTGGTCATCCAGGAGTGACTCTTACTGTCACAGGTGACTTTCATGAGGTTTCACTCTTCTTCTGTGCATTATGTTGAATAATAATGAGTGTATGACAGCAGCACTAGATATAATGTGTGTGTTGTGTTCAGATCTTCAGGTGGAGTCTCCTGAGAGAGTGACAGAGGGAGGATTCAGTCACGTCTGACATGTAAAAGCAGCTGCACTCTGACTGACAGAGCAACATTCATCTGGTACAGAAACTCACAGCCATTAACTGAGAGAAGAGACAGAAACAATGAACTCCTGCTGCAGTCAGTCAGAAGAGAGGATGCAGGCAGATATAGCTGTGCTCTACATGGACACACTTACATCTCTCCTGCTGTTTATCTTAGTGTCACATGTGAGTACAGATTAATTAGTCATTAAAAAAAAAAAAAAAAAAAAGTAGTTACTGTGTCTGAACAAAATGATTTACAGATTTTCTTTTTCAGATTCACCTAAAAGCGTCTCAGTGTCCATCAGTCCATCTGGTGAAATAAAGGAGGGAGATTCAGTGACTCTGAACTGCAGCAGTGATTCAAACCCACCTGCAGAAATCAGCTGGTTTAAAGGGGGAACATTTGTAGGATCTGGAAGAATCTACAGCATCTCAAAGATCAGCTCTGATCACAGTGGAGAATACAAGTGCAAGTCCATCAATGAACATGGGGAGAAATACTCTGATGCTGTGACTTTAAATGTCATGTGTGAGTAAATGATCATCTGCATCTTATTCAACATTTTTTTTAAATTCACAATTTTCTAATATTTATTGTGAATTTCATTTTTTGTACTTTATAGACTGTCCAAGAAATGTCTCTGTGTTCATTAATGGATCTGCTGAAATAAAGGAGGGAGATTCAGTGACTCTGATCTGCAGCAGTGATTCAAACCCACCTGCAGAAATCAGCTGGTTTAAAGGAGGAACATTTGTAGGATCTGGAAGAATCTACAGCATCTCAAAGATCAGCTCTGATCACAGTGGAGAATACAAGTGCAAGTCCATCAATGAACATGGGGAGAAATACTCTGATGCTGTGACTTTAAATGTCATGTGTGAGTTAATGATCATCTGCATCTTATTCAACATTTTTTCTAAATTCACAATTTTCTAATATTTATTGTGAATTTCATTTTTTGTCCTTTATAGACCCTCCAAGAAATGTCTCTGTGTTCATTAATGGATCTGCTGAAATAGCAGGAGGGAGATTCAGTGACTCTGATCTGCAGCAGTGATTCAAACCCACCTGCATGAAATTCAGCTGGTTTAAAGGAGAAACGTTTGTAGGATCTGGAAGAATCTACAGCATCTCAAAGATCAGCTCTGAACACAGTGGAGAATACAAGTGCAAGTCCATCAATGAACATGGGGAGAAATACTCTGATGCTGTGACTTTAAATGTCATGTGTAAGTAAATGATCATCTGCATGTTATTCATCATTATCAAATTTCCAATTTTCTAATATTTATTGTGAATTTCATTTTTGTCCTTTGTAGACCCTCCAAGAAATGTCTCTGTGTTCATTAATGGATTTGTTGAAATAGTGGAAGGTGATTCAGTGACTCTGAACTGCAGCAGTGATTCAAACCCACCTGCTCTGAACTTCAGCTGGTTTAAAGGAGAAGCGTTTGTAGGATCTGGAAGAATCTACAGCATCTCAAAGATCAGCTCTGATCACAGTGGAGAATACAAGTGCAAGTCCATCAATAGACATGGAGAGAAATACTCTGATGCTGTGACTTTAAACATAATGTGTGAGTTAGTGATTCAGTATATTTCAGATATTTAATCTTCTGTGATGTCAAATGTATTGTGGTTGTTAATGATATCAGTGTTTTTCTGTTTTAGATCGACCCAGGAACGTGTCAGTGTCCATAACTGGATCTGCTGAAATAGTGGAAGGTGATTCAGTGACTCTGATCTGCAGCAGTGATTCAAACCCACCTGCAGAAATCAGCTGGTTTAAGGAGAATCAAAGCTCAGCTGTTGGATCTGGACAGAGTTTCAGTGCACTACAGAGTGGACGCTTCTACTGTGAGGCTCACAATCAACATGGATCTCAGAGATCAGACGCTGTTACTGTCAATGTACTTGGTGTGTATGATTCGTGAGTCATTCAGTGATTATACAAGCATTTCTGCTATTGGTAAGCTCTAGGAAAAGAAGAAAATGTGGTGAAAAAAATCAAGAATTATATTATCAATTTACAAAAACGTAAAATAATTTTACTGTCAGCAATAAAAAAAAAAAAAAAAAATCGCAAAATCATTTAACTGTTAGTCATCTTTTTTTGAACCTTTAATCCAGACTCAGACTACAGGAGCCTAACCAATTATGAAATCTGCCTGCAGCACATACGTAAAGATAATCTTCACAGATTTTCTTCCCTCAAATCTCAAACATGCGCACACTACAAAACTGGAAAATTGTGGCAGCATTATTGGTGCGAATTTTTATAGGATGATGTTACTTTGCGTAATTAGGTGTTATTTGATTTCATAATTGTATTTTGTTTGCAATTTTGTTTGAAAAGGCACTGTATAGTCACAAAATATACACTATGAAGATAAACAGTGTACTGATATCCAGGCGTCCTCCTGCTGTACACAGTTTTGTTTTGTCATTGTGTATAATGATAAAAACATTGTCCTGTCACTTGTCTTGTTGTAGGAGGAACATTTCTGTATGCAGTTGGTGGGGTCACTGGTGGACTGGGAGGTTTAATTTTCATTTTCATCATTGTGTTCCTCTTGTAAGTTCATTCTGGCTCTCAGAAAACACATTAGTATACCAACTTACTTATATTTCCTAAATACATTTAAAATGATTTATTACAGGAGGAAAAAACACAGACCTGATGACATCACACAGAAGCAGGTATATCAAATGAGCATTCTTCTTGCCACAAATAAAGTGTAACAAGTCATTTTCTAATTTTAGGATGATCTGTATGCCAACGTATCAGCTCACGATGGGCCTTGGTCTGAATCTGATCCCCCGGATCAAAACGATGCCCTGTATTCCTTAATTACGCTCAGCAATTTCAGTGGCAATCGAACTGAGGGAAAAGCATCTGATTCTGAGGATACAGAAGAGATCCAGTATGTAACCATCCTCCATCACAGAAACAAAGGGACGAACCACCCGGAAGACGACGAAAACCAGTACGACAACATTGGGAAATACCAATCTCATGCTGCCAGGAGGTGGGAAACTCAATCATGACATGTTCATAACATATTCAAGATTTAATCAGACCAAATTTGAGCACCCTTAAATGCAGCCATCTGTTAAGGTCACTGATGTAATATCTCTGGATATATTCATTTCACAGATCTACTGATCAGATGGTGGAGGATCAATCAGTGATTTACAGCACAGTCAAGTGATCATTGGATCAGTTTGGTGAAATTACTGGCCATTTTTCAATATGCGTTCTTATGCGATCTTACATCTTTGTGTTCTCGCTCTACGTCATCATTAACCGTCAAAGTTTAATTCCAATACTCAAGAACGCAAGTACAGAGGACACATGAAAGCGCCCGGATGTGTTCTTGAAATCGAGGATGCATCGAATGCAGACTTGAGAGAATCGAACCGTTAGAAATCCCAGAAGACACGGCAGGACGGATGGGGTACTGAAGCCTGTAAACTTTAAACTTCTCGTTCTCGCTTGAGAGATTACTGCCACAAGTGTGCAAATACATGACAACGCGACAAACATTTGTTGTTTTGTTTTGCATAATTTTAATGAAGTGAGACAGCTTGTGGTACTTTTTATTGGCATCTTAAAAGGAATATGTAACATTATACATAGCCTAATCATTTTCACAAATACATGCGGTAAAAAGCTATAAAATATGAAAATATTGTCTATAATAAAATGAAATAAATGTTTTGAAAGCGTTATGGCATTTGTTTGTGATGTTATTGTGCATTGCGTGCTGCTGCCTCACTCCTACACAGTAAAATCCCCAGAGTAAAATCAACTCTATTCAGAGAACATTTGGTCCCTCTCTAATTAGAGTTAAATTAACACTGCAGCAGAGTTAAAGTGATCTATTAAAAGGTGATTTTGCATTTGTGATGAACACCTGCTGTTAACAAGCAGAATCACTGAAGAAAAGAGAAACACAAGAACCACAACTGACTTCAGCCACAGATTAAATCGACTGAAATAAAATAAGCCATTAAATCTCTCAAGATCTCAGCAGATGATGATTAAACAACTCCACTAACAGCATTACCAGCTTCACTCATTATTAACCAGACTGACTTTATTTCTGTCACAAGTCTACAGAAGCTCATATTGAGAATTACAGAGGATCAGATGTTGATGTTTCAGTGGTTAAAATGGCGCCACCATCATGGAGATCAGCATCCTCCTGGGTCAGATCTCTCTCCTTAACTATGCATGTGGTATTGTAACACAGAGCAGTTAATGCTTTGCTTTACTTTTTTTCTAATTTATGCATTAAGATTTTACATAAACAACCCATAAAAGTACAACATGCAAAAAAAAAAAAAAAAAAAAAAAATATTTGCTATGATCAGTCACTGTTGAGGATTGTATGGTAAGTGTTCATGCCTAAAAACCTGAGCTGATGCAGAGCTTAATTTTCAGCACTAAAGCATTATGATGGTGTTAAATGTGATGTTTAATAAAATGAAACATCAACTTCTAAACTTCTGTTAGTTTTTGGTTAGTGCATCTGTAGACAGAAAATAAAGTCAGTCTGGTTAGTAATGGACGAAGCTGCTGTTTGTGGAGTTGTTTAATCAGATTTTGAGGGATTTAATGTCTTTGTTTCAGTTGTTTTCATCTGTGGCTGAAATCAGTTGTAGTTCTTGTGTTTCTCTTTTCTTCAGTGACGCTGCTTGTTAACAGCAGGTGTTCATCTCTAATGCACAATCACCTTTTAATTGATCACTTAATTATCTCATTAACTTTAACTCTGTTTCAGTGTTAATTTAACTCTATTTAGAGAGGGACCAAATGTTCTCTGAATAGAGTTGATTTTGCTGTGTAGGAACTGCAAATACTGTTGGCTCTTATGAAAAAATATTTGTAATGTTCAATAATGTTAAATAAATACTCACTGAGAAATCAAAATTTAACCAGATTGATTTGTTGATTCATTGTTCTGTAAATGAATCGTTTAATAAAATAAAATTTAATTTTGCCAGAACAGATGATTGCAGTGGTGAATGATTTACTATGATAATTGCGTACAAAAAAACGTAAAAAAAAAATCATAAAAATCGAACTATTGCAGTAAGATCAGTAGTTTGCAAGCATATCCAGCTTTTAAAGCTCCAAGATTCATGAGTCGTTGTTTTCATTCCCCTGTGTCTTTGCACCAACTGCTGGTGAAACTTGTTTGCACTTTGACAGACATTTCTTCATTTGACAGACATTTCTTCATCAGACTGGGTTTACATATAAAGCACTGGACTGATAGTGGGGTACTGATGTGGTCCCCTTGAAGTTTGAGGAACAAAAACATGGAACAGAAAGCATCTGTGTTGTGCAGACTACAGAGTATATGTTGGCTCATGATTTGCATAAAGGTTTAATGCAGTTCACAGGCCTCATATCAACACAAAAAAAGAGAAACAGAAACTTAGTTTAAAACAGTCCAATAAAACTCTCTAAATGTCACTAAAACATCAACACGATTGCATGTCAGTATCTGTGAAAAATCCTGTCTGAGAAATTAAAAGCTCTACTGCATGTGAAAGTTGTTTTGAAAATGTGAAAAACTTTGCATATTTTTCTCTAGTCTATTCTAACTTCCTTTTTTCTCTGTTTCACTAATTCTCATGCACTGGTGGATGTTGCTTCATTCAACCACAAAAGAATCGTCTTAAGATTGTAAACTGTTCTCACTGTATCTCTTCATCTCTGAAAAACGGTAAGAGAATTTCTCTGTTTGTAGTTTATAAATTTACATTTTAAAAGAAAAATAAGAAATGTCCTTGTCCTCTATATGTGTTCATGCTGCATGTTTGAAAAATGCAAATGTTCAGTTATAAATTTAAGGTCTAGATGTGATTTCTGTGATGGAAACTGCAACTTTAAACTGTATATTTTCATTTTGTCTGTAGAATTAAAAATAAACTGTATTGACGCTTCGCAGGGAGTTTCATTGACAGGTTATTTGACCAATCATAACGCAGAAGCTACCATTTTTGTCCGTCAAACCAGACATTAACGCTGCTGGACTTCAACTTGACAGATAGTGTGTAGTGAAGACTGTTGGCAGTTGAATCAAGATACCTTACGATGTTCATTCAATAGTAAAGTGGAGGAGATGATCGGTTTACGTGCCGTTTGAACTGAGGCGCTACAGCAATCTGCCATAACACATTAAAGAGCCACAAAACACTATTTTTTTTTTTTTAATTCCTTTAAAAACACAATTTGAAAGCTGAGACTTTATTTCATACCAAAAGTAACCTACTCTAAAAAGTAACGTCTTTGCTCCGCAATGTATTTTTCACTCAATTTAATTCAATTCAAGTTTATTTTTATAGCGCTTCTCACGATACAAATTGTTGCAAAGCAGCTTTACAGAAAATTAAAGTTTTTTCTATAGTATATGTGAGCCTGGAACACAAAACCAGTCTTATGTAGCACGGGTATATTTGCAGCAGTAGACAAAAATAGATTGTATGGGTCAAAATTATAGATTTTTCTTTTAGGCCAAAAATCATTAGGATATTAAATAAAGATCATGTTTCTTGAAGATATTTTGTAAATTTCCTATCGTAAACATATCAAAACTTAATTTTTGATTAGTAACATGCATTGCTAAGAACTTCGTTTGGACAACTATAAAGGTGATTTTCTCCATATTTAGATTTTTTGCACCCTCAGATTACAGATTTTACACAGTTGCATCTCAGCCAAATATTATCCTATCCTATCAAACCAAACATTAACAGAAAGCTTATTTATTCAGCTTTCAGGTGATGTATAAATCTCAATTTTGAAAAATGTACACTTATGACTGTTTCCAGGGTCACATATTTAGTAGTAGCTTTACTAGTGGTGACTATGTCAAGTTAATGTAAATATGTCAAAGAGGTATGATAAAAATCAATTAATGATGTAATCAAACAGATCATGAACACTATTAACAATTATGAATTATATGTTGCAATCAAACTTATAGCAAATTTCGGTAGTGCTGTATATTGTATATTGTATATTGTTTCCGGGTTGGCATCATCTGAGTTTTATTCTATGGGGTACCCAACAGCAAAAGAACCAAACTCCAAAAAGACAAGCAAATAAAAAACCACAAGCAATAAGACAAAAACGACAAACTATTTACATGTTTACTTGACATAATTATGTTTTAATTAGGGCTGTCAGTCTATACATTTTTACATTACATGGTGTTTCGATTAATCTAATTAACTGCGAAATAAATTTGACCGTAAGCTTTAGAAAGAAATATTTTATTTGATTCAACATAAAAATAATTACACAAACATTTAGGGTGTAACAGCCTTAATGCAAGCTATGGAACGTAAAAGAAGATAATTTGAGAAACATCTCAATATTTTTTGTTCGTACAATGAAAGTAATTGGTAACCAAAACAGCTTTGTTACCAACAGTCTTCAAAATACCTTTGTTTTTATGTTTTTAAAAGAAAGTTTTGAAATGACATGAGGGTAAGTAAATGATGACAGAATTTCAATTTTTTTTTTTATGTTTATTATAATTATAATTATTATTATTATTATTATTATTATTATTAATGAAATTATACTAGCTAAATATTCCCTTACAGTTTAATAGTAATGACTTTATGAATGTCTTCACTGGTAAAATAGATAACTTCAGAAATACAATAACCAATAGATTCTGCTGCGTCTAATATGTCAACTTCTTTCGTCAAACCAAAAGAAAAACTGCAGTGCTGTTCTGCTATAGGACAGAGCTAAATAAACTCATCACTGTGTCTAAACCAACAACATGCCTATTAGATCCAGTACCCACTAAATTACTGAAAGAATTGTTACCTGTGGCAGAAGAACCGTTCTCAATATTATTAACTCATCGTTATCTTTAGGTCACGTCCCAAAACCATTCAAGCTAGCAATTATTAAGCCTCTTATTAAGAAACCATAACTAGACCCTAGTGAACCGGCAAGTTACAGACCCATTTCTAATCTTCCATTTATGTCTGAAATTTTAGAGAAAGTTGTATCTGCTCAACTGTGCTCATTCTTGCAAAAAAATGATATCTATGAAGAATTTCAGTCAGGTTTCAGGCCCCATCACAGCACAGAAACTGCACTTGTTAAAATCACTAATGACTTGCTTCTTGCGTCAGGCCAAGGCTGCATCTCATTGCTAGTTTTACTTGATCTTAGTGCTGCGTTCGACACTATAGATCATGACATACTAATAGATCGACTACAAAACTATGCGGGTATCCAAGGTCAGGCTTTAAGATGGTTTAGATCCTACCTGTCCGATCGCTACCACTTTGTTTATCTAAACGGGGAGTCATCTCAATTATCACCAGTAAAGTATGGAGTGTCCTAGGTCAAACTCTGGATTATCCTTCCTGATAACGTTCGGGGTTCAGACACACTCTCTCCGTTTAAATCTAGATTAAAGACACATCTTTTTAGCTAAGCATTCAAATAATGCATCTCATAAACTTTTAAGACTTCAGATGATGCCAACCCTGAAACAACATACAGCACTACCGAATTTTGCTACTAATTTATGGTGTTCTTTGTTTGATTACGTCATTAATTGATTTTTACCATACATCTCTGCCATATGTACATTAACTTGACATAGTCACCACTAGTAAGCTACTACTAAATATATTATATATTATATAATGTATCGTTAAAAGCGCTATACAAATAAATTTGAATTGAATCTGCCAGCAGGTGGCGATAAATGCCTGAACGGGCATGAATGGGCCTTTGAATCATTGGTTCACACGATTCGTTCAAAACACGGATTTATTCAGAAACTAAACAAGGATGTGTTGCTCAGAGATGTGCAACAATTCTGCTGTGGCTTTAAAGATAATAAGATCTGTGCAAAAACACATAATATTGTGTTTAAAATATAACACAATATAAACTTTATCAAAATTATTTATCAATATCAAAAATTATCACAATTTTCAAAATTATTTAATGAACTGTTGTATAAATCACATTTAAACTCTTGATAGATACGGCCAAATCAGCACTTGTATGATATTGCTTTTTATATGAATTTTAGGGCATAACTGCATTTTTATGGATCATATTTGTCAACATCTTTTGCCTGTGTCACAATTAATCCGGTAAATCCGGCCCTACATATATATCACGTATCATATCACATCATCATTTCATTAGATTCACCTTCACAGAAGCTAAAATAAGTTCTTGTACATTGACTGTGTTGTAGGTGTTGCTATGGTGATGTCAGTCAAAATGGCTCCTCCTCTTTCTTTGATCCTTCTGTTGATGATCCCGGGTAGGTCAGACCTATTTCTGCTTTTCAGCATCCTCCAGCTGTACAGATGCAGTTAATTTGAAAAATAATCATCATCATCATCACTATTTCAGATGTTTTCGGTGCTGATTTGGGTGTGAGTTACAGTCATTCACACATCTGTGCACTAAAGGACTCATCAGTGATAATGAGCTGCACTTATACATACCCTACTAGATATCAGATCATGAAAGTGTTCTGGACCAAAAACCCTGTAAAGGGTGTAGAACCTCCAGATCTGTCTGAGGATCCTGAATACAGTCAGAGGCTTCAGTATCTGGGAGATAAACAGCAGAACTGCACCATCAGACTGAATCATGTGACACAGAAAGATGAACATGAGTACTGTTTCAGATTCACTACTAATAAACCTGATAAAAAATGGCTTGGTCATCCAGGAGTGAGTCTTAATGTCACAGGTGACTTTCATGAGGTTTCACTCTTCTTCTGTGCATTATGTTGAATAATAATGAGTGTATGACAGCAGCACTAGATATAATGTGTGTGTTGTGTTCAGATCTTCAGGTGGAGTCTCCTGAGAGAGTGACAGAGGGAGATTCAGTCCGTCTGACATGTAAAAGCAGCTGCACTCTGACTGACAGAGCAACATTCATCTGGTACAGAAACTCACAGCCATTAACTGAGAGAAGAGACAGAAACAATGAACTCCTGCTGCAGTCAGTCAGAAGAGAGGATGCAGGCAGATATAGCTGTGCTCTACATGAACACACTTACATCTCTCCTGCTGTTCATCTCAATGTTATGTGTGAGTACAGATTCATTAGTTTTTCAGAAAAAATAAATAAATAAATAAATAAATAAACAAATAAAAACTGGTGACTGTGTTTGAACAAGATGATATATGGATTTAAACTGTCCTTTTTAGATGCACCAAAGACCGTCTCAGTGTCCATCAGTCCATCTGGTGAAATAATAGAAGGAGATTCAGTGATTCTGAACTGCAGCAGTGATTCAAACCCACCTGCAGAAATCAGCTGGTTTAAAGAAGGAATGTTTGTAGGATCTGGAAGAATCTACAGCATCTCAAACATCAGCTCTGATCACAGTGGAGAATACAAGTGCAAGTCCATCAATGAACATGGAGAAAAAGATTCTGATGCTGTGACTTTAAACGTCATGTGTGAGTTAATGATCAACCTCATATTATTCAACATTTTCAAATTCACAGTTTTCTAATATTTATTGTGAATTTCATTTTTGTCCTTTATAGACCCTCCAAGAAATGTCTCAGTGTCCGTAAATGGATCTGCTGAAATAGTGGAAGGTGATTCAGTGACTCTGATCTGCAGCAGTGATTCAAACCCACCTGCTCTGAACTTCAGCTGGTTTAAGGAGGATGAATCCTCAGCTGTTGGATCTGGACAGAGTTTTATTGCACTACAGAGTGGACGCTTCTACTGTGAGGCTCACAATCAACATGGATCTCAGAGATCAGATGTTGTTACTGTACATGGTGTGTATCATTCATGAGTCATTCAGTGATTATACAAGCATTTCTACTATTGATAAGCAAAAAAAAAAAAAAATCATTTAACTGTTAGTCATCTTTTTTGAACCTTTAATTCAGACTCAGACTACAGGAGTTTTAAAATCCTAACCAATTATGAAATCTGCCTGCAGCACATACATAAAGAGAATCTTCACGGATTTTCTTCCCTCAAATCTCAAACATGCACACACACACTCTTAAAAATAAAGGTGCCTAAAAGGTTCTTCACAGCGATGTAGCAAATTAGCTCAAAGGGGAAATATATGTAAATAATTACAATTAATTATGATTAAGTACAATTATTTATATCAGCTGCCAGTACTGTAGCATAATTAATTTTCCATCAGCTAATATGTTCGTCCAGCGAACATTCAGTATAATTTCATATCAACAAGAAATTATATTTTCTTGGCCACAGCGAATAAATTTCTTAAAGTACTGTTGCATTAGAGCATGTAGCTCAAATCGGAATCGTAAAGGGACATTAATTTACAAGGCAGAATCAGAATCAAAACTCATGTAATTTGTGCACAAGAGTTTATTAACGAAGGACTAACACATAACTAATCTAAACAAACATACATGAAATCATTCATACATGGGGGAAGGGTCAGTGAGAAGCAGTTAGAGAGACCAGAGAATGTAGCTATGAAAAGAGTCAGTTAACCACCTGAGTGAAACCATCAGTGCTGTCTACAGCTTGAACTAAACCTCTGTTTTGTTTAGTTAAATGTACGATACTTGCATTGCCTTGGTCGTTGAACAAGTGTCCAAATGCAGTCTCGGGTGAAAGTCTCGATGGTTAGGATCGGTGGTGGTTTTGGAATTGCGATCACGTTCTTCTGGGTCTGAAGAGTGATGAGCTCCAAAGTGATGAACTCCAAATTCCAAAGTGGGAGTTTCTTCCCATGTGAAGAGTGATGAAGAACCAAGAGCTGAGAGGGACCCAACTGAAATCCTATGATCTTTGGGGAATGGAAAGACAAGGCCACAAGGCCGCAAGGCCTGGTGCAGCATAGAGTCCTGACGAGTTCTAGCTCATCCTCCTCATCCTTTTAGGTTCTAAAAGAACTCATGTGAGACAAGTGAAGAAAACTAAAAAAATGCAGAAGAGAGAAATGTCTGTTCAAGGGCATTTCCATGAAGATGAATTCCAGGGTTGAGTGAAAATGTCTGGCTCTTTGTGGTTGAGAGCCACAGCTCTATACGTTGGGGCCTGTCAGACATGCCAGGCGCGCCCCGTGCCGGCTCAGGCTCCCTGTGGGTTCCTCCACACAGGCAGCAATCGGAAGATTTTGCAGAAGAGAGAGGAAGCATGTGCATGATGCTTTTAAGGTTTCTGGAAGCTACACCTCCAGGAGGTCCGAGAGCCAATAGCGACTTCCACCTTTGGAGGGAAAATTTATGACTCTTTGTCTGTGAGCATGCAATTTTGCATATGTAATTCGATTGGGTGTTGAAAGCAAAGCTACTAAGGAGTTTTAAAACACTAATATGTTGCAAAGGTATCAACATATAATATACACCATCATTTAGATCATTAAAATACAATGGCATAGGTAAGTTATACTACACTAGAGATCTATCATAACAAATGCATTTAACAGTGCATAATGAAAAACACAAAATTACAAGGCAATAATAAAACTATACACAATGACCTGGGGCTACGTGTGATAGGAAGGTCAAGGATAGGTTTGTCTGTGAATGAATAGGAAAGAGTCTATTTCTATAGGCATTGTGTCTTTCCTATGGGCAAATGTGCATTCCTTTGGGGCAATAAAACCCGTTATCAGATGGTCGCCCTGGCGACTGAGCCCTTTTGGGGTGTTAATTGCTTTGGGGGTTGTCTCCAGAACTCCAGCATATAGCTGGCTTGTTGGGTTTAAAGACTATTTGTTAAATGTAACAGATAACTGTATGTCTGATTGGTCCAGATGCTACAGCGATGCCATAGAAGAACCATTCACTCAAAGGTTCTTTAAAGAACCATCTCTTTCTTACCTTTTTATAATCTGAAAAACCTTCTTTCACCACAAAGAACCTTTTGTGAAGCAGAAACGTTCTTCAGATGTTAAGGGTTCTTTATGGAACCATTTAAACAAAAAAAGGCTCTTCTATGGCATTGTGAAGCACCTTTATTTTTAAGAGTGCACTCAAAAATGTGAAATTTGTGGCAGCATTATTGTTGCTAATTTTTGTAGGATGATGTTACTCTGCGGAATTGGGTGTTATTTGATTTCATAATTGTATTTTGTTTGCAATATTGTTTGAAAAAACACTGTAACATCACAAAATCTTTAACTATGAAGATAAACAGTGTGCTGATATCCAGGCGTTTTGTTTTGTCATTGTTTATAATGATAAAAACATTGTCCTTTCCCTTGTCTTGTTGTAGGAGGAACATTTCTGTACGCAGTTGGTGGGGTCACTGGTGGACTGGGAGGTTTAATTTTCATTTTCATCATTGTGTTCCTCTTGTAAGTTCATTCTGGCTCTCAGAAAACACATTAGTATACCAACTTACTTATATTTCCTAGATACATTTAAAATGATTTATTACAGGAGGCAGAAACACAGACCTGATGACATCACACAGAAGCAGGTATATCAAATGAGCATTCTTCTTGCCACAAATAAAGTGTAACAAGTCATTTTCTAATTTTAGGATGATCTGTATGCCAATGGATCAGCTCACGATGGGCCTCGGTCTGAATCTGATCCCCTGGATCAAAACGATGCCCTGTATTCCTTAATTACGCTCAGCAATTTCAGTGGCAATCAAACTGAGGGAAAAGCATCTGATTCCGAGGATACAGAAGAGATCCAGTATGTAACCATCCTCCATCACAGAAACAAAGGGACGAACCACCCGGAAGACGACGAAAACCAGTACGACAACATTGGGAAATACCAATCTCATGCTGCCAGGAGGTGGGAAACTCAATCATGACATGTTCATAACATATTCAAGATTTAATCAGACCACTGTTGAGCACCATTAAATGCAGCCATCTGTTAAGGTCACTGATATAATATCTCTGGATATATTCATTTCACAGATCTACTGATCAGATGGTGGAGGATCAATCAGTGATTTACAGCACAGTCAAGTGATTAATGGATCAGTTTGGTGAAATTACTGGCCGTTTCTCAATATGCGTTCTTATGCGATCTTGCGTCCTCGTGTTCTCGCTCTACGTCATCATTGACTATCGAAGTTCAATTCCAATACTCAAGAACCAAGTACAGAGGACACATGAAAGCGCCCGGATGTGTTCTTGAAATCGAGGATGCATCGAATGCAGACTTGAGAGAATCGAACTGTTAGAAATCCCAGAAGACGCTGCGGACGGACGGGGTACTGAAGCCTGTTTACTTTTTGTAACATTATACATAGCCTAATCATTTTCACAAATACATGCGGTAAAAAGCTATAAATATGAACATATTGTCTATAATAAAATGAAATAAATGTTTTTAAAGCGTTATGGCATTTTTGTTTGTGATGTTATTGTGCATTGTGTGGTTCTGTCTTGCTCCTTATAACCTGCTGGGACTGTCAGTTGAGCAGCAAGAACACAGCGCATCTCAGTTCTCACAAAGACAAGTTCTGTGTTCTCACGTCCTTCCGAGTCCGTTCTTTGGGTTCTTGGACTTGAGAAACAGCCACTGTTCTATTTCCATGTTGACATCACCCTCGTGTGGTGGGACTGTGGCATTGCTGGTCTGATGCTGAAGTTTCATTTCTTCATTTTGGTTTTTACTTAAGAGCTGAGTTATTCCATGTTTTTGCAAACAGCATCTTCTCCCATCTGTCAAAGCCTTTGGCGGAAATTATAGTCTTCAGCCAAAGCCTGTAATGACATGTATAGTGAGCACTATATCTAAATTTATCTTAGTATACATGTTGCAATATATGCAATAGCTTCTCCTAATTGGCCTGATTGAGTCAGTAAGGATGTCTTTTGGCCGTCTGTTACGACCCCAAAGTGGAACTCATGATCAAACACACAAATCTCCTTTAGCTACTCTTAGAAAGTGTATAAACATAATGTTTACTGAGAACGATGCAGACGACTTGAAGTTTTTACATTGTTATGTGGAATTCATTATTATTTCAGACCATTAAAGGAGAAGTTCACTTCCAGAACAAAAAATGACAGATAATTTGGTCACCCTCTTGTCATCCAAGATGTTCATGTCTTTTTTTCTTCAGTCGATAAGAAATGATGTTTCTTGAGGAAAACATTTCAAGAATGTTCTCCATATAGTGGACTTCAATGGTGCCCTGAAGATTTTACTTCCAAAATGCATTTTAAATGCAGATTTAAATGGCTCTAAACAATCCCAGCCAAGGAAAAAGGGTCTTATCTAGCAAAACGATCGGTCGTTTTCAAAACAAATTGACAATTTATATACTTTTCAACCTCTAATGCTCGTCTTGTGTTGTCTCTATGTGCATGCGTAATCTGTGTATTCCAGGTCAATACAGTTAGAGTATGTCAAAAAACTCCCATTTTGTTTTTTCCTTCAACGTCAAAATCATCCTACATTTATTTATTATTTATTTTTATTTATTTATTTTTTTTTGTAAAGGGTGTTTGATCTTCTCCGCATGTGCACTTTGTAAACTGGGTCGGTACTTCTGCAGCGATGTAGGACGATTTTGAAGTTGCGGAAGAAAACGAGATGGGAGTTTTTAGACATACCCTAACTGTCATGGAATTTGTTTTGAAAATGCCAGATCGTTTTGCTAGATAAGACCTTTCTTCCTAAGCTGGGATCGTTTAGAGCCATTTGAAGCTGCATTTAAACTGCATTTTGGAAGTTCAAACTTGGGGGGCACCACTGAAGTCCACTATATGGAGATAATTCCTGATTTGTTTTCCTCAAGAAACATAATTTCTTATCGACCGAAGAAAGAAAGACATGAACATCTTTGATGACAAGGGGATGAGTAAATGATCTGTACATTTTTGTTCTGGAAGTAAACTTCTTCTTTAAGGCCCATTTGCGTCATGCAGATATATAAATAACAATGGTGTTGGTTGGTACTTTGTTTAGTGTGAGTGACTATATGTCTTACTATAGCTTTTGCTGCTTATGTCAAGGAAGTGAAACCTCTGATTGCCCATCCTCTTTGTAGGCAGACATGGACATGTGCATGCACTGAATGGCAACCTAAAAATTTTATGACGTAACTTAAGTAATTTAAGCTGATATTATTTAAATCATGTTTTAACATCATTGAATCAACCTAACATGATACTGCTTTTGTGTGATTAATGAATTTATTACAAATTCTTAAAAATGTTCACGCAAAACCATAACAGCAAAAAAAAAGCCACAAAACTTTTGTAGATGTATTTAGACACACTGAAGATCCGCTGGTCAGACGTGCGTATGTGCAACAGGAAACACCAACACAGTCACTGTTCTATTTTGCCTTAAAATTGCCACAGAATTTATAAATAAAAGATCTACGTGGCTCTCATATGTCAGCAGACATATGACGTTAGTTACTTTTTACTTGTGTGTTTAGCATGAATTGTCCAGCTTACATGCAATATGTATGTGATTTGTTCTGGCTTTCATTTACAAAAAAAAATTATTCATGATCCTAAAATCTGCACACTAGACCAGAAAATGTACGGAATGTTTTTTTAATTTTGAAACATCTAAAAGAAAGAAGCTTTTTTTTTTTTTTTTTTTTTTAATGTAATACTTTTTCATCACTAATCAGAGGTTTAAAAAAAGACAGGAAATGAGAAGGAAATGACGTTGTTGTGGTTATAAATGAGGCTGTTTCTCCTCATGTGTCATTTGGTTTCAGCTGATGAGGTGTCCTGTGCTACGGTATGACCAGTTTCTTATCAAGTTTTTTGTTTGTTTGTTTGTTTATAAGGCGATGCATTGTTAATGCTTCTACTCTGAACAAAAATTGTGTCAAATATTATTTGAAAGTAAATCTTATTCAGTAAATTTCACAAATAATTACACATTTTGAGGTAGAAAGACTGAAATTGAATTTTCATGTAAATCTCAACCATGTTGGAATTTCTGTGTTGCAGGTGTAACTATGGTGATTTCAGTTAGAATGGCTCTTCCTTTCACTGTCATCTTTACTCTCATGATACACGGTGAGTTTCTGATGCTTTTCAGTAGCCTTGTTCAGACTGTCAGTCCAAATCAGATTTTTGTGCATATCCCATTGGAATCCAATCATAGTGTATGTGTGAACAGCAAAACAAAATCACATGAAAACGTTTTTTACAAATGCATAGTTTGAACTCATGTTTAAATCACATTTCTGGAACTAAATTTCAGTCTGGCTGCACATGCAAACATGCTAATATTGTATATCCACTTTATGCTTCTACGTAGAAGTAAACCTTATATGTGCGAGACTTCTGGTTTATTAGGCGCTATAGGGAAATAAGAGGAAGAATTCGCTTGTTAAGTCTGACGTCAAGCGTCACCTCTTCCGTGACTTTTGGGTCAAGATGAGATGAGAAAACAACAATAATAATTATTCACTCACAATGTGATATAATACTACCAAAAAGTTACAACCCTACCCTTTAACTCCATACCGAAATCCCAGATAGCCATAATATGAAAATATAAATATAAATAAATAAATATAAAAATTATTTGTGTATGGGACGCTGTAACCACGAAGACTGTGGTGTAAACCGTAAATTTGAAAACGTTTAGCTTAAATGTTTGATATGAATAAACAGTGCTTATAAACGGCTGCTGAATAGTATTCTCAAGTAAAATGAGTTGGGGTTTGGACCCAGAAACAGCGTTCGTTGGTGCATTCAATGGACGCATTACGTTATCACTCAACAAGCCCATAACAATGTGCAGTAAACAGTAAAACTGTTTGCACTACAAACCAGTGTGTTCATAATTAAGATAATACATGGAAATAATAAAAGACACACCAATTTGCGATATCAAGCAGCAAAACAAGCTGTTTTGTACAGCTGAAAACAACTGAAAGCGGATGAGACTGAAAGACAGACCAATAAAATGTACAAATGGCTGCACCCGCTCTTATGGGAAGAAAAAGATGGGTTATTTTTGCACATCAGGGAGCCGCTATCAATATGCGTGGCATTGAAATTGCTTCTGAATGAACGCTCACCACCTACTTTCGACCCGTGACAAGTCAAATCTGACTCCTGCAGCTAGTATTGAATGGAGAGTTGTCAAGTCTGTGTGTTTTTTTTTTTTTTTTTTTTTGGGGGGGGGGGGGGGGGGGGGGGGGGGGGGGGCTATGGAATTGGGCTACTTTTAAACTGTTGCAGGTTGAGTTTTGCCCCCCGTTTGAAATATTGCAGATATTAAAATTCCTTGAAATGCTTGTATTGAAATATTTTGCAATCTGCTGCATGACTGTGCTGGATGCTACATTTTGTGAAGGGGGGCCACTGATAGGAAGCCTTTGAGCTGTGTTTATGATCAATGTGCATAACAGTGACTGTAAAATATGTATTTTGGGTATGGAAAAAGTACATACGTGAGTTTTGATATTCAGGATATGGTTATTGTGCTACTTTGGGCTGTTTTGACAGGCCATTTTGCAAGTTTTGTCATGCAGACCTGGCAACCCTGGTGTAGAGCAGATGCTTTCAGTTTAGGATTGTAGCTTGCACGTTTTCCAACTGCTTTAAACTATTTTAATTTTAATTTAATTTATTTTAAACAGTGGGGGCAGTGCTGTTGTGGTAGTGTAATCAGTGTATGACCAAACTGTGTAATATACGAACTATTGCAGTAAACCTAGTGTTAGTGTAACTACATTATTCTTGTTATGTGCCAAATTGTGGTTATGTGCTCCACGCTATATTTTTTGACCCCCCACTCCTGCCCGCAGCAAAGGTAAACCCATCTAGAAATGTTTCATGTTCTGAGAATGTTTTCAGCAGCAAGTTTTATTTTATATCTCTAAATGTTCGAGAGCATTATCCTCTAACATTCTAATAAAGCTTCCCATCACACTAGATCCCACATAGCAATTGACATCTGGCCCAGCTCTGGGCCAAGCAAGCAACTCGGCCCAAATGCAGCAAAAAACTACAGCCCTTGAGTGGCCCAGATCTGGACTACAGACATGAGCCATATGTTACACTCCCCTCCTGTCTAGGGGTTTAGGAGGGGAAGAAGCAAAAGAAAAAAAAATAAATAAATAACAAAAAAGCAGCAAGAAGACACTTCAGTCCTCTGTCCCAGAGTGAAGACATCAACTTAGATATTTACAAGAGTAGAAGTTTATTTACAAAAAAAGGAACAATAAGTTTAACATGAAAGGAATGGGGAGCAATGACTCAGGATAACAAACAAAATATTCAACTAACTAATTTTAGAAAGCAACTAACTTACCTCAAATGTCCAAAAGAAAAGAAAAATAAACAACATAAAACTTCCCTCTACTCTCTAACTGAACCAAAAACAGGATGAATGAAAAGTCCAAAGAAAAAGGTACTCTCTCCCTACACTTCCCTCAACAATATACAAATACCAAAATTCTCTTGCACTCTTGCAAGAAGCTCTTGCACTTGTTTTTAAATTAAACAAATAGGAAAAAAAATAAATAAATAAAAATAAAAAAAAAGGTAATACCCCCAGGCACTTCACAACTGAAGGATTATTAGTCACTGCTAATGCACAACTTTCAATCTGGAGCAGGGGAGAAGTGTGTCTCTCTGGTGCAAACACTGGACTGCCACCATATAGTCCACTTTCAGTCTCATGCACGTTCTCATAAGGAGCCACAGGTGATGGTGATTCTGCCTGAGAGGGAGCAGAGAGGAGAGAAACAAAAGGAGAGAGAGAAACCAAACATAGCACTGACCACGCCCCCACACTGGTAAACCAAAAAAAAAAAAAAAAAGAGAAATAACAATGAAAATACGTCCTGGGACATAACATAACTGCCCAAATCTCATAGTGCTAATAGTGCTACCCCCGAGCAACCATTGAATCAATGTTAAAAGTAGTTGATCTTTTGCTCCTGCTATTAATGTTGAACATCTATGTGGTTTACTGAAGGCTGAGACTGGGTCCCAGATAGCAAGAAAGCAGGTGAAAATCATTAAATCAATGTTAAAAATAGTTGATTAGTCAATGTTAATGGAATTTAAATCAATTAATGTTCAAAAAAATTGACATGGCAACAAACCACCATTATTGTGATCAGTGTCTTTATTTGGGCTCTTGACCCCTCGCAAATAAGCACAGTGCTGGGGGTAGTGTGTTACAAGTAACGCAAGTTATGTAATAATATTATTGTTTTCAAGTAACTAGTAAAATAATGCATTTCTTTTGAATTTCTATGAAAATATCTGAGTTACTTTTTCAAATAAGTAATGCCAGTTACTTTTTTCCCTGTTTATTGATTGACAAGTCTGCTGTTGGGAAATTGGGAGTAAACATGATGTTATTGTATTCTAGACTAAATGTGAACATGCATTAATTTATCTCACTCACAAAAAACAGATTCAGTATAAAAACAGTGAAATGCAAACTCAGAATATGACGCATCTACTGTAGCCTACGTTTTCGCTGTGTTCACCCCTTATCACACCACAGCTGTTTCCTCCAGCGAAAATGAAGCACATTAACGCATACTTACATATAAAACTATCCTGTTGCCATTTTCATTTGAAAATTTAACTTTCAACTGTTTCTAGTGCATGTGGCAAAGAGATTTGCACACTTCAGCTAAGGAAAGAGGCTTGTACTAGAAATGCAAACAGTAAAATTTTGTATTTGTACAGTAAACGTGTGTGAGATCAAAAAGACTTGTATTTGGCTTATTCAGTAATCAAATGTTATACCTATTTATACAATACAGTGGAATATTGCAATAAGTATAGTATACCACCATATTAGTCAAACATTTTTTTTATTTTATTTGTTAACATTTTTTAACTTTATTTACCGCCATTATTTATAAATTTAATTATTTTGTGCTTATTTGTGTTTAACCTAAACTACAAGTAGCGTTAATGTAGACTTACATACCGGTAGCCTATCTAAATATGATTTTATAATTTTATGCTAGATTGACCTACCTCATTACCCTCCACTATAATGAGCAGCAATAAACTACATTTTGGTATTTTATAATGCCTAGTCATACTTCTGTGGATATTTTGGTGAAAGTAACTCAAAAATAACTTAAAAGTAGTGTAACGCATTAAAAGACAGTAACTAGCAGAGGTGTAAAATCCAGGTTCCATGAGTAAAAGTCCTCCCCAGTATTTTGTTCTAATCACCTGGATTTGCTAATTAGCAAATTAGTTTTTCAGCCAGTAGGTCAGAGATCAGACCAAGTCATTCCTTTCGAGTCACAAGCAAGTCTTGAGTCAAATCCCAAGTCCTCAAAGAGTTAAAGTTAATGAGATAATTAAGTGACTAATTAAATGATGATTGTGCATTAGTGATGAACACCTGCTGTTACTGAGAATTACAGAGGATCAGGTGTTGATGTTTTAGTGGTTAAAATGATGCCACCATCATGGAGATCAGTGTGTGCTTTAGTTGTGCTCTTGACCCTTGACTTCCTGCATTAGATCTTTATTTATAACAACGCAAGTGGTGTTGTGAGATCAGAGCAGCAAAGTGAGTAGTTACTAGCTGTTTTAATATGGTGGTGTATTCATCATGAACTCGCTTGACCACATCCAAGATAACTTTTTTTTTTGTGTGTGTGTGTGCTCTATATATCTAGGTTTTACAGCATGCAAGCAGAATGTACCTGTAATAGCTACAGTAAGAGAGTTTAAAATATGTGTAATGTATGTACAATTTTTAACATCTGCGCTATTTTGACACACACAGACATCAAGAACCAGCATATAAATCTTAACAATGGTGACAATCAACAAAACGCTTCATGCTGCAATACATGCTGGGTATACAACACAGGATAAACTCCCCTCATGTACTGCAGTATGAATAATTATTATCACTACTGTTGAGGATCATATGCTAAATGTTCATGTCTAAAAACCTGAGCCAATACAGTTTTTTCTTTTCATGTTGAAACATTGTAGTGTTTTTTTTTTTTTTTTGCAGTAGCTGTGCAAAAGCTGAATGTCAGTGAAATAAATCCAGTAGAGATACCAATTTGTGATGTAGAAAGAATAAGATAGCTTTTGATTCAGTAACACACAAATGTTTGTTGTAAAACAATATTGCAATTGCTTAGAAGCAAATTACTCAAAGGGTCAAGAGACAAACTAAAGCACACCTTGACCACAATTATGGTGGCATCGTGTTCTTTCTTTCTTTTTTTCTTTCTTTGTTTTAATTCTCAATAAGAGATTCTGCAGACATAAAATAAAGTCAGTCTGGTTAGTAATGAGTGAAGCTAGTGATGCTGTCTGTGGAGTTGTTTAATCAGATCTTGAGAGATTTAATGTTGTCTTTTTGTTTTTTCAGTTGATTTTATCCAAGGCTGTGGCTGATGTCAGTTGTAGTTCTTGTGTTTGTCTTTTCTTCAATGATGCTGCTTGTTGACAGCAGGTGTTCATCACTAATGCACAATCATCACTTAATTAGTTACTTAATTTCCTTATTAACTTTAACTCTTTGAGAGCTTGGGATTTGACTCGAGACTTGTTTGTGACTCAAAAGGAATGACTTGGTCCCATCTCTGACCTACTGGCTGAAAAACTAATTTGCTAATTAGCGAATCCGGGTGATTTGAACAAAATACTGAGGAGGACTTTTACTCATGGAACCTGGATTTTACACCACTGGTAACTAGTAATACATAATGCATTACATTTTGGAAGTAACTTGCCCAACACTGCTTAAGCATAAGATTTTTTTTTTTTTTTTTTTTTTTTGTCTTTTGTAACATAGTGTGAAAACATACTGTTTGAAAACTAAGACCACTGGGATCAGATGATGGTGACTGTAATCATTGTGAGCTTATATAAATAATTGCTCACAATGTGTGATACTGTAATGTGAGATCATTCAACTCATTTATGATTCCCAGCATGCATTGCAGTTGATCTGTTTATCTGAATTAACTTGGTGATTGTCACCATTGTTGAGGTTTGTATGTTGAGTGTTGATGTCTAAATCTTTCTGTGTGTTTGCACTATTTTTATTTTATTTTTTTTTGTGCATTTGTGATACAGAACATTTATATCAGTAATGATATTCGTCACTATTGTTTAGTGTTGTTTCTCAATTGTATTGCTGTTTGCTATCTATCATAAAAAATAATCTGTTTTGACTTAGTTTTAAAAATCTCTTTTTAATAGCATAAGCGTTTATATTAAAGCACTATTATAACACAGAAAAAGAATTGACTTAAAGGGGTTATCGGATGCCCATTTTCCACAAGTTAATATGAATCTTTAGGGTCTTAATGAAAAGTCTCTAATATACTTTGATTAAAAATTCTCAATGGTTTTGCAAAACAACACCCTTTTTACCTTGTCAAAATGAGCTCTGCAAAGATCATCTCATTCTAAGGGGTTGTTCCTTTAAATGCAAATGAGCTCTGCTCGCCCCGCCCCTCTCTTCTCTCTGTGGAGTGACGATCTTGTTTACTTTAGCCACTAAACTTCCTAACTACCACGTTATAAGGAAAGGCAATCACAAAGAAAATAACGCTTATACGAACTTCAGCTATAAGGGTAGGGTAGATTTGTACATACACGGCCGACGCACATTAATGTTCAAATAACATAAAAAAAGTGAACTTAGCATTCAATGACCCCTTTAACAAAAGGCAAGAATCAAGAACCCAACTAAACCAATCACTGATCACAGTAATGGTGGTTTGTTGCCATGTCAATTGTTTTGAACATTAATTGATTTAAATTCCATTAACATTGACTAATCAACTATTTTTAACATTGATTTAATGATTTTCACCTGCTTTCTTGCTATCTGGGACCCAGTCTCAGCCTTCAGTAAACCACATAGAGTCCAGTCTTTTACCAGAAACCCCAAAACTGAGCCATAAAAAAGCCAAAAAACAAAAAAAACACAACTCAGCCATGGATCCATCAATAGGCAGTAAAACACAGTTACACCTTTAGACATGGCTCAGTTTTGGGGTTTCTGGTCTGAGACTGGTCTCTATGTGGTTTACTGAAGGCTGAGATTGTGTATCACTATTAAAACTTGTTCTGGCTCAGTTCAGGGCTGGTTATAAGTTACTATTTGGCTGAGATTTGGGCCAGTTATGGCTCATGTGTGGCTCATGTCTGTAGTCCAGATCTGGGCCACTCAAGGGCCGTAATTCTTTGCTGCACTTGGGCCGAGTGTTACTGCTTGCTTGACCCAGAGCTGGGCCAGATGACAATTGCTATGTGGGATGTGGACTTAGATTGCTCAGAAGTTACATTTGGTTGAAAGTGAAAACCCAAACTTTGTTTGATGTCAAGGTCCAACGTCATTAAATAACTCCAAAAACAGGGATTCATACACTGATTCTTGATGTTTGTGTGACAAAGAAGATTTTTTTTTCTTTTTTTTTTAAATCCTTGATTAAAATGCTGCTGGATCTTAGTGTCAAATAACTCAGTTGCCATAAAAAAAAATATATATATATATATATAATATAATATAATATAATGTGCAACTAATACCATAGATTAGACTAGATTAAATCAGATAATCAGACCCTATGTGATGATATCTTAATCTTGATAATATTGACTGTAATTTACTGTAATTAATCTGATTAATATTAGAATCTTTAGACAGTCCCAGTATTTTCACTCATGTTTTCACTGTTCTGTCTCAGCTGTTTGGTGCTGCTTTTCTTCAACACCCTCCACTCAACAACCACAAGACATTCAAAGATCTTAAGCAAATATATTATATTAGTAAATGCTGATAATTATTTGTTTATTTGTTTATTATTTATTTTGTTTTTCAGGAGTTTTCAGTGCTAATTGGGGTGTGAGTTACAGTCATTCACACATCTGTGCACTAAAGAACTCATCAGTGACAATGAGCTGCACTTATACATACCCTACTGGACTTGAGATTGATGAAGTGTTCTGGACGCAATAAATCCTGAATTGTTGTACCAGATGATGTATGATAATGATCTCTCCAAGGACTCTGAATACAGTCAGAGATTTAAGTATCTGGGAGATAAACTGCAGAACTGCACCATGACACTGAGTAATGTAACACAGAAGGATGAACATGTATACTATTTCAGATTAAAAACTGAAAACCCTGACGGGAAATGGCTTGGTAAACCTGGAGTGTCTCTTACTGTCACAGGTGACTTTCATGAGGTTTCACTCTTCTTCTGTGCATTATGTTGAATAATAATGAGTGTGTGACAGCAGCACTAGATATAATGTGTGTGTTGTGTTCAGATCTTCAGGTGGAGTCTCCTGAGAGAGTGACAGAGGGAGATTCAGTCCGTCTGACATGTAAAAGCAGCTGCACTCTGACTGACAGAGCAACATTCATCTGGTACAGAAACTCACAGCCATTAACTGAGAGAAGAGACAGAAACAATGAACTCCTGCTGCAGTCAGTCAGAAGAGAGGATGCAGGCAGATATAGCTGTGCTCTACATGGACACACTTACATCTCTCCTGCTGTTCATCTCAATGTCACATGTGAGTATTTGATCGTAATTTGAACAGTTAAAAAGCTGGTTGACTGTAAATCTGAAATTAAAATATTATTTTATATTTACCTAATGACCTGTGACATTTTCTAAACATTTTTCCACATACTAAAGTAATGGAAAATGAGTGTAAAAATGTTGTCAGATGTTAACATGAGAACTTGCGTTCTTATTGCGACAAAAAGAATACAAAAGGTATTCAACACAGGAGATTTTCAACTCAAAGAAAAACTAACGTACATAATTCTCTTTTTTCTTTTTGATTAATCTTGATTTCTCAAAACAGTGGGTGAGTCAGAGTGAATTGCTGCACATGCATACTTGTAGCGGACCAACAGATTTTCATTGAAACAAATTATATTTCAGTTTGTTTGTTTTTAAACAAACCTTATCACATACACCCAGAACAGAATGATCACATGATGACATGGATAGAGTTTGGTTTCTAAAAGACAAATCTGACAACAAATTGATGAGACTAAATCAAGCCTTCTTCCCATTTTCTTGTTCTGTGTTTTAAGATATTCTTTGTAGCCTTTGCATTACCAGGTATAATAATTGCATGTTTTAGTTAGTTAATTAAGACAGCTTTGCATGTACAGAATTGTGTAGCTGGCACAGTTAACTTAACTTTTTTGTAGTTTCCAAACATATCATTGAAACGTCTTATATTGTTTGTTTTCATCATTAGCTCCCACTGTGTTACCTAACAGCCACATTGTAACATAATTTTGTTTCCTCATTTGAGGGTGATGATGAAGACACAACATTTTCTAAACACATTGTAGTCTCAAAATTCAGTGTTATGGAATGATTTTGATTTTGATTTTTAGATCTTCCAAAGAACGTCTCAGTGTCCATCAGTCCATCTGGTGAAATAGTGGAGGGAGATTCAGTGACTCTGATCTGCAGCAGTGATTCAAACCCACCTGCTCTGAACTTCAGCTGGTTTAAAGGAGAAACGTTTGTAGGATCTGGAAGAATCTACAGCATCTCAAACATCAGCTCTAATCACAGTGGAGAATACAAGTGCAAGTCCAGAAATGAACATGGAGATAAATACTCTAATGCTGTGACTTTAAATATCATGTGTGAGTTAATAATCATCTGCATAAGGTACACAAATCTACATTTATGATTTTCTAATATTTATTGTGACTTTTCATTTCTGTCCTTTTTAGATCTTCCAAAGAATGTCTCAGCGTCCGTCAGTCCATCTGGTGAAATAGTGGAGGGAGATTCAGTGACTCTGATCTGCAGCAGTGATTCAAACCCACCTGCTCTGAACTTCAGCTGGTTTAAAGGAAAAAAGTTTGTAAGATCTGGAAGAATCTACAGCATCTCAAAGATCAGCTCTGATCACAGTGGAGAATACAAGTGCAAGTCCAAAAATAAACATGGAGAGAAATACTCTAATGCTGTGACTTTAAACATCATGTGTGAGTTAATGATCACCTGCACGTTGTTCACATCCAAATAAATCTTCTTCCAATACTTATTGTGAATTTTGATTTACATTTTGATTTCCATCCGTTTTAGATCCACCAAGGAACATCTCTGTTAAAATAGAGGGAGATTCAGTGACTCTGATCTGCAGCAGTGATTCAAACCCACCTGCAGAAATCATCTGGTTTAAGGAGGATGAATCCTCATCTGTTGGATCTGGACAGAGTTTCAGTGCACTACAGAGTGGACGCTTCTACTGTGAGGCTCACAATCAACATGGATCTCAAAGATCAGACGCTGTTACTGTCATTATGAAAGGTAAATCAGTTAAATATTTCTGCAGAACGTTTGTTAGACAAAATATGAATGAATTCATGTTTTGGATGTGTGGTTTGGAGAAGTGCTGGATGTGACATGATGGATGCTTAGCTCATTGATATTAAACAGGTTTTACTGATGCTGCAAGAGAAATTTGCTGGACTCTCCATACTTATACAATGCTTCCAATTAATATTTATCAAGCTATAGTGAAAACTAATGTTGTATCAAAGTCTTATAGACCTACCAAGAAAACTTGTTTAGATCTTCTCAAACATTTTTAAACAATTATTCTGATACATATAACATTTTGATCTAAAGATTGGGTCTGAAGTAGAACTTTTGCTGCTCTCTGAGACAAAGGCAAAACTGAAAGAATAAACAAAGTAAACATCCAAAGACCTGCCAGAATACACTGGCTGCAATGTTATATTTTTAGTCCAGAGTTACCGAACAATTTCTGATTTCTGCATCTAATAAATACTCCTATTTGTACAGACATTATATATATATATATGTTTTTATATATACATTTATTATATATATATATATATATATAAATAAATGTTTTTTTGTTTGTTTGTTTGTTTGTTTTTTTTTCCAGAAGGAAATAATCGAATCCTGTATGCAGCTGTTGCGATTGCAGTCGGATGTGGAGTTTTATTTCTTATCTGCATTATCATGTTCATGAGGTGAGATCTTAGGTTTTAATAATGCTTTGGTATACTCGTTAATAATATATGTTTGTATTTATATATTTATCTGTGCTACAGGAAGAGTAAAAGTGGAGTGTCAGACATCAGTCAGAAGCAGGTCAGAACACAGAAATATCTCTGTTTCTGTCATGAATATGTTGTGCTTTCTAAAATATGTTTTAGAATTTTTTTTTGCATCTAAATCCAGCATGTTAAAGAACGAGAAATCAGTGTGTTTTTAAAAATGTTTTGTCTGCTCTCTCCAGGTTCAGCAACCTTCCAGCTCTGATAGAAACCACTGTAATGATAGTCTGTATGCCAGAGTTGTACCCAAGATACTCAGAACAGATCGGACTGCAAGAAAAACTCTTGAATCCACAGAATCTGTGAAAATCAAGTACACGACCATCCAGCACGGCAGACACGATGAAAGCGATTATGAGAATCTGACAATGCAATATCCTTATTCAGCTACGAGGTAAGAAGCAATATAGGTTTGAGACACATTTTCTCATGTGATATTGAATCTTATTTTGAAACCTATTAACTGGATCTCTTAGAATTGAATAAACCGATTAATCACATTTCATATTTGATTATGTTGTTCCTCAGATTTGGCGCGATGGTGGGTAAACCAGTGATTTACAGCACAGTCAAATGATCCAGGACCTGTCAAATGGATTGAAAATGAAGCTGGACTCCAGCTGAGTGTAAATATACTGCAGCCACTGCAGATTTGAATCAGATTTTATAATAGTGGTTTAAATGTTTGTCAAATCACATGACATTTATTTTTCTCTGTTGACTGTCTGTTGAACAGGAAGTACTGGTTAGATATACCAATACCACAAACTAGGGAAAAAAAGTCCGTGGTGGTTATTTACATCATTGTACCTAGATATTTTTAAGACTGTGGTTTGTGGTTTGTGCGTCTGTGTGGGCTAGCTAAGCGTCTGTTGAAACACTTTCCGGTAATAGCATGTTTTGTAACATTTCCATAGATTTGTGTAATTTTCCATGAATTGCAGTCTCAATGTTGCATGTTATTTTGCCATCATGTGTCTTAGTCACTCTTGAGTAAGCATCTGTCCTTTTTTTTTTTTTTTTTTCATATTTCATAATACATGTTTTCTGCTTTGATATTATTTAATTTCATGTAATTAAATTCATGACATGAATTATATTTATTATATAAATTCATGTCATAAATTAATGTATTGATATTGTAAGATTTAAATAATTTTCTTTTAACATTTAATTGTTTTAGTGATGTTGTAATGATGTCTGAAACATTAGAAATACATCCCTACACATCTAAATCACACCTGATGGTGAATTTGTTAAATTTTTATGTGTTGAATGTTGATATGATTTTGTTCCATTCATCAGTTTGACAATAAACAGCACGGTTTCACTTCATCAATGCCGATGACATGATGTCGAGCAGTCTTGGGGAAAGTTACTTTTAAGCAATGCGTTACAATATTATGTTACTTACTAAAAAAGTAATGAATTTCTTTACATTGTTACTTTTTATGGTAAGTAATGTGTTACAATACTTTTGCATTACTTTATAATAAGGTGTCATTTGTTAAAATTAGTTAATGTATTAACTAACATGAATGAACAATGAACAACACATTACACTATTTTTTCAATTCTGTTAATGTTTGTTAATAAATACAGTCGTTCATTGTTTGTTCATGTTAGCTCACAGTGCATTAACTAATGTTAACAAACACAACTTCTGATTTTAATAATGCATTAAACTAACATTAAATTAACATTAACTAAGATTAATAAATGCTGTAGAAGTATTGTTCATTCTTAGTTCATGTTAACTAATGTATTTTACTAATGTTAACTAATGAACCTTAGTGTAAAGTGTTGCCAAAAGCGCTATTTTAAGCCCTTTCACACCAAAAGAGAATAGGCTGAAGGAAAGTAAATTAACGTCTAACGCAGGAGAAGAAAGTTAAACACTCTTCAGCAAAAAAATTAAGCACAAATGTTAGTTTATCTAAAGTCATTTTCACTTATATTAGTGTGATTAAACTGGATTATTGAAGGTCAGCAGCAATGACATGCTAAAATGGGATTAAATATGTAAAGGATATTTGTGTTATTTAACATTAAATTATTGCAGGTTTGTGTCATGGTCTGAATTTGCATTTTACTGTTTTTATTAGTTTCAATGAATACTGAATCTGTTTTTTTTTTTTTTTTTTTGTGAGTGAGATTAATTAATGCATGTTCATATTTAGTTTAGAACTACAGTAACATCATGTTTACACAGCACACAACTGATTTCTCTCAACATGGCAACACAAGGGCTATCAGTCAATAAATGGGAGAACAGTAACTGGCGCTACTTATTTGAAAAAGTAACTCAAGATATTTTCTTGTAAAGTAAAAAGTAATGCGTTATTTAACTAGTTACTTGTGCATTACTCACGTTACTTGTAATGCATTACGCCCATTTGTTTAAACAGGAAAATAGTGGACATCAAAAATCATTTTTCCCCCTAACAACGTGCCGTGGTCGCACTCCTTTTCTGAGGCAAACACTGAGTCAAAGCCAGTTCTCAAAAAGTAGTAGGCTCTAGTAGGCAAAAGTAGTAGATCGTTTTTAATGTTAGACCAAAACATTTTTTAGTAGATTAACACAGTGGTGTACGTACCTATACTGTCCACCAGGTCGCGCTGTAAGAGTAGACTCGTTTTTGGGCTCAGTCGTCTTCAGTTTCTCTCCGCTCAGCTGTTCTCCGGCTGACGGCGGGTCACACAGTTATGTTGCTGACCTGAAGACTCGCGTGTGCCGCAGGGAGTGTTGGGTGTCCGGCGATGGGATGTGTGTCGGAGGTGTTGGGTGTCTGAAGGATCAGGCTTGCGTGTGCAGGGCGTGTGCGAAAACACAAACACACACAAATATCCACCAAGCTGTTTTCTGTGAATGTACGAGGCGCATCCCATTCGAGAAGTTAGATAAACGGTCAAACAATTTGGCGCCAATAACCAGTGTGTTTATGCTTACGACAATAAATTAAAATAATCAAAGTCATAACGTAATGTTTATGTGCAACCGAAGATCTAAGGTTTTTGGAATAGCTAAAAGAATGAAGAATGACACCGGAAGCCTATCACATTGAAGTCACAAATGGCCACGCCGTTCTTATGTTAAAGGTACACAAAAATCACTCTTAGACAAGGGTTATAAAAGCCACACACACACACCCACCCACGTGCCTTCTACAAAAAATAAATAAATAAATAAAATAAAAATAGAAACCATCACAGAAATCCAATACAATTCCTATTATAACCAGTAAAACCATTATAAATGATGTGATGGTTTTCATTGTTTTTTTTTTTTTGTTTGTTTTTTTTGTTTGTTTTTGTTTTGTTTTTTCCAGCAGGGAATAGTAATTCACCAATATAGAAATTATTTAGAAGTCTGATTTAGGCCTATCTAAATGCTAATAGAAGGTCAAGTTGAGCGCATTGCATTGTGGGATATACTGTCGTTGACAAATGGTCATCAAAGTATGTTGTTCATATAGAAAATAAGTGTACTCTGCTCAGTATACATAGCCTACTATTTATCAAGAAATATTGATACAGTATGCTGCTCTGCACATAGTCACATTGTTTATACTCAAATCAATAGCTGTTTCTGCACATTAGCCTAAAATTGGGATACAAAACTGTTTCATTGAAAACAATACACTTCTGGTTTGTAGCTGCATGACTAAATATCACCATCAGCTGTCACTGGTTTTCCAAGGCTGAACAGCAGCGTTCTGCTAAAGCACAAACAAATCTGAGTTGTAATGATTGTACTGGCTTCCAGTAGAGACCCGCAAAAACAAATATGCGGTAAAAAGGAAAGAGCAATTTCTGCGTCATGTCAGCGTTGTTAATAATAACCCATCACACACACTCAGAGTCATGTCTGAGTTATCTGTGCTTTCATTCCAGCCGTGCTTAAGACAGCTGAGCGGGTGAAAGTCTTAAGATGCGAGACAGATCAGATGAGAGCTGGACTCGGGTTCGTTCTGGTTGGAGATCAGCCCACAAATGATTGTATGCATTACAGGAACTAGTCGGACAGAACGCTATCGGAACAATGCTGTTAGGACTTCATATGACCATGCAAACGCCATTAACCCTTGTCGTGGTTCTGGTGGTCCAGTGTGAGATGAATAGAGGGACATTTGCCCAGGATCTGTGAGCAAACACAAACACCAGATTTGTTGTTTGAAAACATAAGCCTCGACAACACTTATCCAGATATCACTAATCACTAGGGATGAACTGATCTGCCAATAAAAAATGACTTTGTTTACTTTCTTAATGCATGTTACTTTTATTGTGTATGAATCATTAGTTGATGTTTTTTTTTTCCAAATATAAGTAGCCCATGTTTGAGAAAAAGAATGAAATGAAGATCCAATTCACCCTTGAACAAATTGCGCTGTAGTCCCTGAACAGCCGTCAACGCCCGTCACACGCAGACAGGAACGATCCAACTTGGCTGAAATTCACGGAAAAACAGTAAAGCGGTAAGGAACGGTTCACATTTTACATGAAGGATTAATAAAACTTTGGTTTCAGAATCACACAAGGTTGGAAATTCAATCCCAGAATGAATGCAACACTTAATATGAGACTGGCACAGTGCGCTGTGTTATTGTAAACTTTAACTTGGAATAGGCTAAAGGTGGCAAAAAGTGAACGCCAAAGACAACATCAGTTGGCATCTGCAATGTATTTGGCTTCTTCAGATAGAAATAAGTGATTTGTTTGTTTAATATTATCTTTCCGTTGACATTTGGTCTTAGTCTTCTTAAAAGTGGAAAAACTGCTGAAAAAACAAAGATTTTCTTTAAAATAAGAAACAGTGATGAACTGTGTATTATAAAGCCAACACATTTATTAACCCAGCAAACACAAAACGTTCTGTTCTCATATGATTATTTTGGGAACCAAACAATAACATTTAGAAACGTTAAGTACCTAAAATAACCGTCCTAGAACGTTCTAACCAAGAATTAGCTGCGAGAAATACTAATAATAATAATTGTGACCACAAAACCATCTTTAAGTAGCACGGGTATATTTATAGCAATAGCCAAAAATACATTGTATGGGTCAAAATTAAGTAAAGATCATGTTCCATGAAGATATTTTGTAAATTTCCTATCGTAAATATATCAAAACTTAATTTTTGATTAGTAATAGGCATTGCTAAGAACTTAATTTGGACAACTTTAAAGGTAACTTTCTTAATATTTTTATTTATTTATGTATTTATTATTATTATTATTATTTGCACCCTCAGATTCCAGATTTTCTAATAGCTGGATCTCTGCCCAATTTTGTCCTATATTTCTAGCTTATTTAATCAGCTTTCCGATGGTTTTGTGGTCCAGGGTCACAATTATTATTTTTATTTTGACCATTTTGATTTAATGTTTTCAGATCTAAACCGTCCCCAATGAACACAGAGAATTATTCATCATTCAAAAACGTTTATTTTGGATGATTAATCGTGGATAATCGTTTGACAGCACTTAAACTGCAGTACTCAAGGGGGCGCTAGAGTTTCCATCAAATGTCTGTGACATTAAACCAGATGTGTTATCATTACAGCCATCAACATGTTTATCTAACCTGCTTTGCTAGTAGGTTTAGCTAGGCTAATTGATTAAACCCATTGATGGCAGAATCTGAAAAAAAAAATAGACTGTAATAAAAGGCTGTTTACTCAAAATCCCATTACAGCAGTGTTCAGGTAACACACTTTAAAGAATCACATCAGGCTTGTGTAGCTGAAATCACTTGAATTCACATGATAATATGAAAATTTCGCAATTTTCTCCACAGTTGGGCAGTTTATACGGAAAACACCCAGAAACACAAACACAGAAAAGGACACCATGATGTTTCCATTAGGTTTCAATTTTATTCCAGACTCCTTGTGAGTCCAAGGGACAGAAACTCAGCAACTCAACAAACACACACACTCAGAGTACACTCAAACATACTCGTGAACACATGAACACAGTCCAGACGTCAGTCAGAAGAATTGACCGTTCAATAACTATAAACAAAGCTTTAAACAAAAGCACCGTTCGTCGTCTCGCAGCAGCACACGCGTGCAGGCAAGAGCTCATCACACAGACACGGATCCAACACTGTCTCTTTATCGCTTTCAGACGTATGAAGTCAGGCAACAAGAACAGACAGAAACAAATAAACAAAACTTCTGCCTGTAACCAAGAACAGCAACTTCAGGGATGACTGATGACTAAGATCCATCCATCTGGAAGCACTGGATATCCCATTTGGAAAACCTGCCAAAACACACTCAGGCCTCATTTCACCCCAAAATCAACACAGAAATATTATGCATACATAATGGCAGAATTTGCAGTAGTCAAATTCAATTTCTGCTGAAAAAAAAAAAACTAATTTTATTTATTTATTTTGATTTTAGGATAAAATGTGACCCAGACTCCTTTAAATGTGACCAGCGTTCTTTAAGTTCAGCAGAGGTTTGATGTGTGCGTCTGTGTCTCAATCTGTGTCTATCTGGCAGGGGTTTGTTCCCGCGTCCAGAGCTGCGTGGTACAGTCTGATGAAGTCTTTATAGAGTGGAGCACATCCCAGCCACCCTTCCCCGAACTGTACGGCTCCTGTGAAGAAGAACTCGCCCTGACCCGCCCGTGGGCCGCACCGTCGCGGCATCTTCACGTGACCCGTCCATCGGCCGCGTGCGCGGCCCCCGCCGCCGGACACGAACACGCGGCTCTTCTGACGATACACGTGACTCAACGACAACACCACTGACGCCTGATCTTCATCGTCATTATCCTCCTCCACGTGTTGAATACTGCCGCGCACCACTGAGAGACAGAAAACAATTTACTACAATTTACAAAATAAAAGTCACAATTCGTAACATGTAACGCAATTAACGTTACATGTTACAAATTTTCTCTTAATTGCCCTTTTTTCCAAAATATAAGTTGTTTTCTTAATCTGCAACCTATTTTGCAACTTTTTTCTCTCAACAATGTGTGACTTATATTCAGGTGTGACTGGAAAAAATGACACATTATGAACTTTGCATGAGTCTAATAGTGTAAACAGTCGATTAGAGCAGGAAGAAGCAGATGGATCTTACCGAAGTCACTGGTGCAGATCGCCATCAGCAGCTCGTTGTCAGTGCAGGGACTGCATGCAGCTGAAACACACACATACACGTTACATGAGTCTGAGATTACAGCTGTCTCACACACACACATGAACGCAAGGAAATGGAAACACGTTTCCTCCTCAGATGCGTCGGGCCTGTGCTGCGTCACACCCGTCAGACTCCAGCTGTGTCTGAGTCCTGTGATCTCTGACCTTTGCCCTCTGACCCCGTTTATATATTATCATCATTATCTGCCTCCCTGCCACAAAACCCAGTGTCTGACTGAGATTAAAACTTATTACAGCATGTTAAACTTGTAAAATAAACACATGTACATTTAAAAACAGACTTTTATTGTTCATTTGTACATAATTGAATGTCTACCCAAAACCGGCCCACTATTAGAGCTTCTCCAGTGCTTAATGCTTTTAAAGGTTGTAAATTCTGAGAATAAAGTCAAAATGTTTCAAGAATAAAGTTGAAATTATAAGCATAAAGTCGAAATTACGATAATAAAATTGAAATTACGATAATAGTTGAAATTACGGAAAATAAAGTCGAAATGTTTTGAGAATAAAGTCAAAATGTTTCGAGAATAGTCAAAATGTTAAGAATAAAGTTGAAATTATGAGAATAAAGTCGAACTGTTTCGAGAATAAAGTCAAAATTACAATAATAAAATTGAAATTACGATAATAGCTGAAATTCTGAGAATAAAGTCAAAATGTTTCGAGAATAAAGTTGAAATTATGAAAATAAAGTCAAAATGTTTTGAGAATAAAATGTTTCAAGAATAAATACGAAATTACAAGAATAAAGTCAATGTTTCGAGAGTCAAAATGTTTCGAGAATAAAGCTGAAATTACGAAAATAAAGTCGAAATGTTTTGAGAATAAAGACGAAATTACAAGAATAAAGTCAAAATGTTTCAAGAATAAAGTTGAACTGTTTTGAAAATCATAATTACGACTTTATTATTGAAATGTTCCAACTTTAATCTCATAATTTTAGATTTTTTTATTTTTTTTTTTATGTGTTACTAAAACGCAGTCATAGTTTTTACTGTTGTAATAGCATTGTAAATATGTATGTTTATGTAAGTCAACCTCCAAAGTAACAATCAATGTTTTAAAGCTTCAGTTATAGGTGTATTAATGTAGTTTAATGTTGATTAAAATGAGAATATAATTTATTATAAAATTGTCATATTTCACTTATATTTCACTTTCACAGTGACTCAAACAGATCAGAAGTGAATCAGACCACACTGGCCGTGCTGCATGTTTGTTTCTGCTTGCTTTAGAGGACATTATCATATATTTATTGCCTTTTCCTCATCACATTCATCACATTCTGTTAAGACTCATAAACTGGTCAAAATGTAAATGTGAAGCGTTTATCTCCAGAGTTGTCTCTGTGAAACAATTTAATGTAAATGTGATTTCTCACCCGATTTAACACATTAAAGCACATTCAGACTCACACTTGCATACAGATCCCGACTCAAACCGCTCTAAACTGCTCTTTAACGACTTTTAGCACCTTCCACCCCGCAGCTAACGGCTCATTAAGCGTGTGGAGCTGAGATTTTGACGGGGGAAGGGACACGTCCGTCTCGTCTTACTGATCGCACACAGCTGAAGCCTCCAAACCAGCGCTCTTATTTTATTATGAGCTCAATCCTCAGACCTCAGATCAGCTGTTCAGACAGAGCTGCTGACAAACACACAGCACGAGTGTGAGGCGAAACCAGACTGAGATCCAGTCCCGCAGATGAACGCTACAGCGCTTAAGGAGCTGAGTTAAAACATTACATAACAATCACAACTCTGAACCCGCCAAACTCACAGCGCTCCCTATTGTTAGTATTTAGTTAGTTTTTTGAAAACCAATAGGCCTATTTATAAATATTAAAATATATATTAAAATTATTAAAAATATGTTGCAGCAAGGTTTATTTAATATTAACCAACTTACACAGAATGTTCTCTAAACGCTATTTTCACATTCCATTACGGTTATTTTAAGGTTTTATATTAACTGTGAAGTAACGTTTACAGAAGGTTCTCTAACAGTGATTTATTTATTTATTTATTTATTTGGCAAGGCAAGGCAAGTTTATTTATATAGCACATTTCATACACAAAGATAATTCAAAGTGCTTTACATAAAAGGAAGTAGAATAATCATAAAAATGATAATAAAAACAATAATCACAAAAAAAGGAAGTAGAATAATCATAAAAATAACCACTAGAGAATGTTCTGTAAAAGTAACTTTACAGTAACTTTACAGTTGTGTAATTTATTTATTTTGGTTCCCTAATGGTTTTACATTTCATAATGGTTATTTTTAGGTTTTATATTCACAAATGTAAAGTTACTGTTACAGAATTTTTATTCTGTTATTTTTATGTTACCTAATGATTATTTTTATGCTTCTTAATGATTATTTTTAAGTTTTTGTTTTTTGTTTTTTTAATTCACAACTGTAAAGTTACTGTAAAGTTACTTTTACAAAACATTCTCTAATGGTTATTTTTACATACTGTTACAGAATGTTCTCTAATTAATATTTTTTTATGTTTCTTAATGGTTATTTTTTATTCACAACTGTAGAGTTACTTTTACAGAACATTCTCTAATGGTTATTTTTACATTGCTTAATGGCTATTTCTAGGTTTTATATTCACAAATGTATATATATATATATATATATATATATATATATATATATATATATATATATATATATATATATTTACAACTGTAACACTTTTACAGAACATTCTCTAATGTTTATGTTAGATTTTTACTTATAAACCTTACATTTTTAATATAAACTTAAAATGTATGTTCTGTGAACCAAAATCTAACAGTCTCAGAACATTCTGGGAACCAAAAATCACTACAACAGCTGTCCTATGAGCACTGCAGGCTTTAGTTAAAGGGTCAGTTGAACCAACAAATCACATTTCAAAAGCCCTACGATGAACAGAACAAAATTTATTCACTGAAAATCTGACATAAGTGGGATTTTAGTCATGTGGATGGCTTTTATGGTACTTTTTTGGAGCTTGAGCTTATATAAATCAGGGTCCACTTTCATTGCTTACAAAAGCACACTTTGGACATTCCTAAAAAAAAAAAAAAAAAAAAGCTTCCTTTCACTAACACACACACACACACACACACTCTTCTCCCTGTAGACCCATCAGAAGCCTGTCCAAGCGTGAGCGTGAGTGAGACCAGCAGGTGAGGAGCTCAGGACACCTCAAGACTTACATGTTTATAAATCTAAAACCTCTGGGAATTGAGTGGGAAAAAGACGGGAAAAGAGAGGGGGAAGGGAAACAAAAGAAAAAGGAATTCTGAATGGAACTTGTGGAAGAAAAGAAAGATGAATAATTACGATTTCAGTGTTTACACTGTGATTTTCAACAGGCAGCTTTATGTGAACCGAATTCTATTATTACAAATATGTCTTGAAACTATTAAGTTGCTCTGTTAATGGTCGTCTCACCTTCACGGCCAATACAACATCGTCTTTCATATCAAACTAACCAATGAGAGTCGACCTGAGCAACCATCAGACCAATCAGACGCAGCGCTGGCTGTGATTGACAGCACTACAGGCTGTTCGACCCCGGCGGGACCTCCTGATTAGACTGTTTATTTTCTTATGTCAGGCTGAACACGGATCTGGGGGAGCGTCGGGGGGTGGATGGGTTTGTCTGTGGTTTAGGTTTTACAGGGTCAGACATTTTACAACCTCTCTTAACTAGTCTTTCATGTGAATGACGGCCATTTGACTGTTGTTATTCGACCCCCAGCACAACACTCTCTCTCTCTTTCACACATATTTCTGCGTATACTAGAGATACGAAAAAATTTAGAATATCCTCAATATAATAGATTTTTTACTTCTTGCACTGAATGTATTTGACGACAATGTGATTATAACTGTGATTATGATTCTCTTCATTGAAAAACATATATATTTCCAGAGCAGATTATTTAAGATTATTTTATTCTCGGTACCTGTATGCGAGTAGGTCTCTTCTCCTGGCGTCTGTGTGGAGATCAGCTGATACTGAAACGCTGTGATTCTCCTGCTGATGTCCCGACGCGCAGATGCCTCCACGAACAGCGCCCCCTCCTGCAGACCGAAGCAGCGCACGCGCCCCACCGCTTGATCCTCCTCCGTCAGCAGCAGCCGCAGCTCTCCGGCCCGCTCCACGTACAGCGTGGCTCCACGCGAATCCGGCCGCGGCTTGACGCAGGCGCGCAGGTGACCGTCCGCCGACGGCAGGTTGGGCCTCAGGTTGACGATGACGGCTCCTGTGGGATAGAGCCACTCCAGAGAGCCTTCAGCACAGCGCAGGTACACCTGCTCCACGTCCCGCGCATGAGACTCGTGCGTCAGGCCGCTGCGGACACAGAACATGACAAAAGTTAAGCATTTCTCAATGTTTGCTTTCACAATGGAGACACACTTTTGCAAACCCTTGTGGTTTATATTGTGTCCATATCAGCTGAACTTCACACAGACTCCAGGAGAGCTAAAAATCTTATGATATTTTATACTTATCTTGAAACATAAGCATTTGCTTTGTCATGCCATTAAAAGATTTTTTTTTTTTTTTTCCAGTCAAGGGAATCAGAATCAGATTTTTTTTTTACACTAAATAAGAATCAATTAAACAAAGACTGAAATAATACTAAATATAAACAAATATAAATAAATAAATAAAATTATAAAAAATGACAAAAGCAAATTAACTTGAAAATAAATAAAAGCTAATTTAAAATATGAATAAATACTCTACTCAAAAATTGAAGATAAAAGCTACTAAAATACCACCTGAAAGACAAACAAATCAATAAAGTAAATAAATAAAAATACCAATTTTTTCCTACAAAATAAAAGCATTTAAGAATGTAAAATGCCATGGATGGACAAATTTCCATTTTTATTTTAGTATTGTTTATATACTATTATAGAATCTACTGATATTTTAATTAGATTTATATTTTTAAACTAATATTAAACTAATATTAAACTAATATGTGCTTCTCATTTATATATATATATATATATATATATATATATATATATATATATATATATATATATATATATATATATATATATATACATACATACATACATACCAGTCAAAAGATTTTAAACAGTAAGATGTTTGTGTTTTCTTAAAGAATTATCCACCAAGTCTGCATTCATTTGATCCAAAATACAGCAAAAGCAGTACAAATCTGAAATAATTTTACAGTTTAAAACAGCTGTCTTCTATGTGAATATCCATTAAAATGTAATTTATTTCAGTGATCAAAGCTGAATTTTCAGCACCATTACTCCAGTCTTTAGTGTCTTTCTATTCATCAAAAAAACCTGAACAAATTCTACTCAGCTGTTTTTTACATAATAATAATAATAATAATAATAATAATAATAAATGTTTTTCTGAACAGCAAATCAGAATATTAAAATAATTTCTGAAGGATCATGTGACTGGAGTAATGATGCTGAAAATTCAGTTTTGAAATCACAGGAATAAATTACATTTTAAAACATATTCAAATAGAAAACAGTTATTTTTAATAGTAAATATATTTCAAAATGTTACTGTTTTGCTGTACTTTGGATCAAATAAACGCAGGCTTGGTGAGAAGAAGAGACTTCTTTAAAGAAAACTTTTGACTGGTAGTGTATTTACATTTATTACTATTTCAGTTTTAGTCAGTGTCCTGCTTCTCAGTCAAGCAGAGACACACAACTGCTCATTTTTCAAATGGCCCAGAAATCTGAGAGCTTTGACAAATCGGGATGTCCACCGCTTTGATCCGTCCCGTGACCTTCAGGATAAGCGTGACCTGTTCCTCATCTCCAAGAGCAACATCAGGAGAGATCAGATGTCAGACGTGTGAGATATTAAGTCAACCTGAAGCCAAAAAGCTTATCGTACATGAGAAGGGTTACGCACAGATGAAAGATATGGCACAATCTGTCACCCAGATGTGACATTTTCATTTTCCCCGCTACAGCGCTTTCAAGTGGTTGTGGTTTGGCTTATTTTGGGATGATTACAGTGTTTGTTTCTGTTTCGGCTGGATCGCAGCCGATGGGTGTGCGGAGGATTTAAGATTTACACTCTTCACCAGGTGTATTCAGCATGAAAAATTACGACCTCCTTCTGTTTTTAAAAAGCACCATTGAAAATCCCATTCATTTTACCAAGTGAGTTTGCTCAAATTCAAAAGTTTAAAAAATGAATGGCTGATTTAAAAATACAAACTTAACAATTGCCAGCATTTCCACCAAATAGTGAAGCTTTGGGTCTTCATGAGGGGAGTAAAAGATGGCTGAACTCCAGCTGGGGTTCATGGCTGGGCATTATAATTAAACTGACGGGGTTTGGTTTCTGCTGAAATCAGTGCCAAATGTCCTCAGAGGAAAAGAACCGAGTTTCGCACACATGACCCCGAAATTCCCCCCCATTTCATCCGGCTTGCTTTTAATTAACGTTATTAAATCATTTTCTGGAGTCAATTAAGCCATGCGGCACGTAATAGAGGCCAGATTCGGCGCGGTCAGCTTCAAAGAGTTAAATGAAGGAGTTGAAAGGAAAAGTGCGAGTCAGCTACTAAACCAGAGAAAAACAGTCACTGAGAGAGAGAGAGAGAACAGATGGACATAAACGCCACTGTGGGCGCACACTACACGTCTGAAAACAACGTCGTTTCACCGCTTTAGCGCTGAGTGTTCAAATCCATTTTGGTGAGTCGATTCATTCGAACGGTTCATTTTTGGAATTCGCCAAGAGCTTCGCGTATTATTTTCTTGTTGTGACACAGTAAATTGTGTCAGATATGATCTTGATGATTCATAAATCCTCACCGTTTCACAATTTACTACCAGACAAAGTTTTAATCCAGCTGAATTGACGAACAAATCTGAATCGTTCCGGCGGGAAGAATGAAAAGAATTATGGTTCATTAGAACAATCGGTTCGCGAATCAGTGTCTGCAGGTAAAATGTAATAACATGTCCGATAAAGGCATGCCCGGACGTTGCCCATCACCTCTCACAGCATTTCATGATTTAAATCCATTGCACATTACAGTAGTTCCATTACAAGTCTTAACATTTAAAATCTATTTGCATGGCCAAATTTATCTCTATATATATATTATTATACATATATAGTCGACTAAAAAACAAAAGTCGTTCTAGTACAAACATGCAAGATAAAATATTTTTGTTTAAAACTTTTTTTTTTTTTTTAAAGCAAAATTGTGTGCAAAAGAATCATGCAAACTATGCTGAAATACAAAATTCTGTATCCCAAAATAACAGATTTTTAATGTGCATTTTGTTTTCTACGCAGTCTGGACAGAATAAAGAGCACATTGTACTTTTAAACCTATTAAATTATTACAACTAATATAAAATGCAAAGGCTCACCTTCCTCTCCAGTTGCACTGGTCGCTGGAATATTGTGCACATCCACACAGCGCTACAGCTGATAAAAGAATGAATAAAAACATCCTCAAACCCCACAGCAATCTCCTTCAGTCTGTAGAAAATCTCAGTCCACCGTTGCTGTGGATCACTTCAGAAACTACATGACCAAATCCTAAGCAGACAGATTCGGAATGAAGCGCTCATGATCGCGGGAGTGAGTCTGAATCCCACAGACACTGACAGTGAGTCCAGCAGAAACTTTCACCCTCATGCAAACACAAGCCCCGCCCCCGCCTACTCGCCGCGATAACCATTATAAAGCAGTGTACAAACATTTACAGACTGCTATTTAGGTTCTATTTAAAACTTTTTAAATCTAAAAACTTACTTAAACCTAAACGTTTAGAACACTATTTTAGTGGTACGTTTTGTAGGACCATGTACATTACCAGTCGAAGTTTTTGAACAGTAAGATTTTTAATGTTTTTAAAGAAGTCTCTTTTGCTCACCAAGTCTGCATTTATTTGAGTACAGCAAAAACAGGAACATTTTGAAATATTTTCACTATTTAAAATAACTGCTTTCAATTTTAATATATTTTAAAATCCAATTTATTCCTGTGATTTCAAAGCTGAAACGTTTTATTTCAGATAAATTCTGATCTTTGGATCTTTCTGTTCATCAAAGAATCCTGAAAAAAAAATGTATTCAGCTGTTTTAAATATTGATAATAATGAGAAATGTTTCTTGAACAGCAAATCAGCATATTAGAATGATTTCTGAAGGATCATGTGACACTGATGAATGGAGTAATGATGCTGGAAATTCAGCTTTGATCACAGCAATCAATTACATTTTAAAATATATTCAAATAGAAAGCCGTTCTATTTCATAATATTACAGCTTTTGCTGTATTTTGGATCAAATAAATGCAGACTTGGTAAGCAGAAAAAAAAATACAAACCATCACATAAATTCTAATGGTTTCCACTATTAAAACACTACAAACCATCAACTTTTAACCATTAAAAATACTAAAAAACTGTTTTCCTGTAGTGTGTTTTTGGACACATTTCTTTAGGATTTAGTGGTTAACAGGCCATCAATTGAAGGCAGCCAATTAACTAGTAGTAACACCATTAGTTTACATTAAAACCAGTACAATTCACATTATAATCAGTAAAACCATTACAAATTCTGTGATGGTCTCTATTGTTGTTGTTTTTTTTGTTTTGTTTTTTTTTTCCAGCAGGGTTCAAACGTCTATGCAGTGGTATTGAACACTAAATGACTAACATTTATCTACAATGGTACAGTCTACTGTAAAACAAAGTATCATGGTATATGTCCAAAAACATGAATTTGTTGCTTTTGTGTATTTGTAAGTTTTACAAACACTATACTATATTCATACCATACGGTGATATGCTGAACTTGGTATTTATGTTGATGAAAGACGTAAATAACGGTATATATTGAGTATGCCATACTCATTTGATAGCTTTACTGTAAAGCATATGGCATGACTTTCTTGTAAGGGTGTGTAACTCCAGGCGTGTGTCTTGAGGCGGCTGTGGTTATTCTGGGCTCTATAAACACTGCTATCAGATGCTGCTGAGTCGCGCGCTGTTATTACGGCTGCACGCGCCTCGCGGGACACTGACCGCACACTGCGCATGCACCGAATATATACCGCGATGACACAGAATATATTGCAATAACAAACATTAAATCACTAATTCAGACCCACTCTGTTTCAATTATTATAATATGAATTATATTCAAATAAACCAAAAATAATGGATTTCTTTGGGAAAAAAGTACTGAGTGTTGTCAGTGGTGTTTGAGATGGTTGTGTGAGGAGATTCAGTGCTCTATCTACAGACGTGTTTACTTGGGACGGTGTGTGTGTGTGTGTGTGTGTGTGTGTGTGTGTGTGTGGATCACCCATCCGATGAGCTCTGAGCCGACACGCCATCCTAAATATTTATAGGCCATGAACTGTGACCCGACCCGTACACGCACACCTACAGCACACGCTCCATCACCTGAGACACACACACACATGGAGGAACGTGGCCGCTGACCTCAGATAATGTCTTAATGGAGCACACACACATTCCAGTCTCACACACACACACACACACACAGAAATGAAAGACTGTTGAGAGGAAGAGAGATAAAACTAACCAGACCTGTCAGAGTCTGTCAGGAATTATTAGAGTTTGCTGCTAACACACATATATGCAACAAAAACATGACAGAAAACAGTTGTTAAAAAAAAACTAAAATACATGTTTAATATCAGGATAAGTTTAAATAAAACACAGTGTTTTTATTATTAGTGCAGACACAGTGTAGTTATTATTAACTAAAACTATTAAAAAAGCTTAAATCAAATAAAATACAAACATCAGATGGAAACCTAAATTAAATATTGCAAATAACTGAAATAAAATAAGTTTAAGCTGAAGTACAAAAACTACTAAAAATTAAATAATAAATTAAGGGGGAAAAATACTGAAAATAAAATGAAAACAAAATATTAAATATATATATATTATATAAAAAAAAAATGCTATAACAGTATAAATTGTACTAAATGCACTCTGTACTGAAACAATGGCAGGATCACAAAAATGTCCTGAAAAGCACACTCAATCTGTAGAAAATGTGAAGAAACATGACTCTGTGATCACATGTGTTTGACTTTCCAATGTAACTGGCTTTTTACAGTCAATGTCAAATGTGTATAAAATAATCAGATTCTGTTTCAGCCTGGTTATTAAAGGAGAAGTCCGCTTCCAAAACAAAGATTCACATATAATGTACTCACCCCCCTGTCATCCATGATGTTCATGTCTTAAAGAAGTTGTTCGTGTCGTAAAGAAATTATGTTTTTTGAGGAAAATATTTCAGGACTGCTATGATGCTCCGAGTTTGAACTTCCAAAATGCAGTTTAAATGCGGCTTCAAACGATCCCAAATGCGGTTGTAAACGATCCCAGTTGAGGAAGAAGGGTCTTATCTACCGAAACGATTGGTTATTTTCATTAAAAAAAAATACAATTTAAATACTTTTTAATCTCAAATGCTCATCTTGCCTTTCTCTCCCTGAACTCTGTGTATTCTGACTCAAGACAGTTAGGGTATGTTGAAAATCTCCAATCGTATTTCCTCCCTCAACTTCAAAAATGATTTCAAGATCATCCTACGTCGCTGCAGAAGTACACACCTAGTCTATGCAAAGGCAAAGATCATCAAACATCCTTAACAAAAAAGGTAAAACAGGACGATTTTGAAGTTGAGGGAGAACATGAGATGGGAGTTTTTCGACATACCCGAATTGTCATGAGCCGGAAAAAAAAACAGAATTCAGGCAGAGTAAGACAAGACGAGCACTTGACATTAAAAAGTAGATAAACTGTATTATTTTTATTAAAATAACCGATCGTTTCGCTAGATAAGATCTTCTTCCTCTGCTGGGATCGTTTACAACCGCATTTGGGATCGTTTGAAACCGCATTTAAACTGCATTTTGGAAGTTCACAATCGGGGCCCCATATCAGTCCATTATATGGAGAAAAATCCTGAAATGTTTTCCTCAAAAAAACAATTTCTTTACAACTGAAGAAAGAAAGACATGAACATCTTGGATGACAAGGGGGTGAGTAGATTATCTGTGAATCTTTGTTTTGGAAGTGGACTTCTTCTTTAATCATTAACCAGTTAAGACTGATAATTAACTGACTAAATGGGGCTTGTTTGTCTTAAATTGCATTATTCACAACTTAATTTCCTTTGCGTTGTGTTGCAATTTAATACCATTGTGTTGCTGTATCATCTCAGCACACTCTAACATTAAGAGGACCTGATTGAGAGCACCAAGCACACTGTGTTTGGGGCGTTAAGATGGATGCGTCTACGGGAAAAGGGTTTATTCTGACTGCCACTCGGGAACGATGGTGAAATCCAGTGACACGGGGCATCAGGAATGCAAACAGACGCCAGTGTGTGTCTGTGTGTGTGTGTGTTGTAGTGTAGGTGCTAGAGGGATGTGAGAGGTTTCTCAAGCTGGGAACTCTGGGAAGGGCAGTAGGAACCAGTTCCCAGCTCTGACACACATTTTACTGAGTGTTTTCATTGTCTTCTATACTTTCGCACTGATCTAATGATGGTTTCTCACATCTAACTCTTACAAAAAAGGTTCTGTGTTCTTAGATTTTCATTAAGATGTGACTCAGTCCCATTAATAAACTGTTTTCTAGCAGAAAGTGTTGGCAGGTCTCACAGTACCTGAGGTTTCAAGTAGGCCAAACCTGCCGCACACACATATATACACTCACACTGTCTTCAGTTGAAATGATAATAATGGATTCCCTCTTTTAGCTGCAGCGACCGAAGGTTTTCCTCCAGGACTCCATTTGTCATGTCCTGCAAACACACAAACATATTCTGACAAATTAAACAAAATATTTTAATACAATATTATATGTAAAAAATATTACCAGTCAAAGTTTATTATATTATTTATTCAAGTTAAATATATTATTTATTTAATATTTTAAATATTATACTTTTGGTATTGATTGATTGAATGGAAAATAAATAAATAAATAAATATGGTATTGATTGACTGAATGGATAAATAAATAAATAAATAAATAAACCCATACATCTAATATATGTATTGAAAACGGCTGTTAATACGTGAATATATGTGCGCGTGTGTACTGTGTGTGATTATTATGTATGTATAAATACAAACACATTCATGTATATATTTAAGAAATATTTACCAGTATATGTATATATTATAATTTTTATATAATTCATATTATATATCAATAAAAATATTTTGTACATAAAACACATATTTCTCTTAAATATATACATTGAATTTATGAGTATGGATATAATTACACACAATTCACACACATTTATAACTTTTATATATATATATATATTAATGTTTCTGCAAGTCTGAAATAAGTCTCTTCTGCTCACCAAGGCTGCATTTATTTGTTGCATTTATTGTTACTGAAATATTTTTACAGTTTAAAATAGCTGTTGTATATGTGCATATCTGTTATTTATTTTAATGTATACATTTTATTTCTTCGTGATTCACAGATGAATAGAACATTCAAAAGAAAAACATTTATTTGAAATAGACATGTTTTGTAACATTATAAATGTCTTTCATTTTTTATCACTTTGATGTGTCCTTGATGAATAAAAGTATCATTTTAAAAAATAATAATAAAATTGATAAAAAATGAAAGACAATAATGTTACAAAAGATGTCTATCTAATAAATGCTTTTAATTCTTTTACGCTTTCTATTCATCTGTGAATCACGAAAAATAAAATGTGTCATGGTTTTTACAACAATATTGTGCAGCCCAACTGTTTTCAATATTGATAATAATCATAAATGTTTCCTGAGCAGCAAATCAGCAAATTAGAATGATTTCTAAAGCATTATGTCACACTGAAGACTGGAGCAATGATGCTGGAAATTCAGCTTTGATCATAGAAATAAATTACACTTTAACATATATTCATACAGAAAACAGCTATTTTACACTGTAAAAACATTTCAGATTTTTACTGTATTTTTACACGAATAAATCCAGCCTTGGTGAGCAGAAGAAACATTAAAATCTCTCACTGACCCCAAATGTCTGAGTGTCAGTTGATATGTTGTCTATGTAGGGCGCAGACAGTAGAATCCGTCTGCCAGTGTGAAGTGTGGAAATACAGCGATGGAGAAACAGCTGCGTGTGTGATAATATCAGATCCCGCCGGAGTTTCATTAGACTGGAAACACAGATGATGATTGTGATTGATACGAGCCTCACAGTCATTTGGACCAGACCACACGTGTCTGCGTGTGTGTGAGTGTTTGTACAGCGGGCCGATATTAGAAAAACACAATTTCCTGTGTGCTGTTCAAGTGTGTTTTCACACACACACAAACACACACACTCACCAGCTTCACACACACTATGAACGGCGGCGATGCGTTTGTGAAGTGCAGCACGGGAATCCTGGGTTTCGGCCGTTCCTGAGAGAAACAGAGAAACAAGTGTGTGTGTTTGACCACAATATCACCATTTCACTGTTTTATTAGTGCTTATTAAAAAGTTCAAGTTTAGTTTCTCAGTATGAACTGTTTTCATCTTCAGATGATCGCTCTTCTGCGGGACGTGATTGTTCCTGTGTGTTGATTGTGGATGGTTTTGGCTGTTACGCCGTGTGCTTTCGTACGCTAATGTGGCTAATGATGGATTATCCAGGAAATTAATTAGTCAACGCATGTACTTCTGCAAACAGCTAACGGCTAATCTGCGTCTGAGAATAAACCCTGATTCATTACTAGCGTTATATTTGCATAACTAATGAACCACCGTGTAATTTTGCATTTACATCAACCACGTTCCCATGAAGACGTTCCCATTTGAAGCTGTGATTATATTCCTATATTAAACCATATACAATCAATATGTATAATCAAATCATCAGATCATAAACAGATTATAATGTACTGAAGTGACTCGTGCGTCTCACCTTTGACTCCTCGTATGTGTAAAAACCTTTCTGGATTTTGTTCTCGTCCACGTCACAGAAAGCTTTCACCTGAAATCACACAAACACAAATAAAGAGCAACACAATAACACAATACAACCTCTCCAATTATTACAAATATGAACTAATACATTAAATTAATACATTAATTCAATGAATACATTCGGATATTGAACACTGAATACCTTCGGTATTTTAAATAATAATAATAATAATAATAATAATAATAACTGTCACACCCCTGTGGACTGTTTCTTTGGTTTTTCCCTTTGTATGCCCTAATTTGGTCCTTCCTGTTCCATTTTCAATTATGACGTCATTGTTTAATCATTCACACCTGTCCTCATCTGATTAGCCTGGTTATTTAAGTTTGGTTCTGTTCCCCGTTTGTTGGTCGGTTCTTGAGTTCACTTCATGTCGTTTAATGCCCTTTTAGTTGTGTTGCGTGTGGATTCCCTGCCGTTCCTGTTTGTTTCCTCGTCCCTACTCCTCATTCCCCACACACGACGCTTGTGACAGAAGAACCGACCACAAACAAGATGTTCTGGGCTGAGGAGTTTCTTTTGAACATTCAACAGGCGGAAAGGCCGTCGGAGCAGTACGTGGAGGAATTCCTGAGCGTGTTACACCTGGTGGGTTGGAGCGATGCCATGATTAACGCGTGTTTTCAGATGGGGCTAAATGATGACCAGTTGTTCTGTTCCATAACTCCTGACGATTGCTGCAAACCCGTAGCGGAATTTATCAACTATGTCCTTGCTCTCTGTAATTCCAATTTCTATGTCGATGTGGAAGATTCTAATCTTCCCCCCATCTGTAAACACGCGGACGCTCCAGCTCACCACCAGCCAGCGTCCTCCACCTGCTGCTCCAACGAGCTCACTCCCTCCGGTCCTCCCTCACCCCAGTTCTCCAGAGCTCCTCCCTCATCCTCAGCCCAGAACCCGCGGCCCGCTCCCGGACTCGGGCCGTAGCCCGCTCACGGACTCCAGCCACGGCCCCCGTGGCCTTCCATCGCCCCACGCTCAAATCTGGAAGTAAGCCTGCCCCCGCGCTTGAGTAAGCCTGCAGCCGCCCCGGTTTCTGGATTGACGGCTGAGAATATGGCAAGCCACATATGCCATAAGGACACTATGGATCAATATGGATTACTTTCTCCTTTGTCTCTGCTGGTCCCATCCAGTCCTCCAGAGCCCGAGCCGCCAGATCACCCTCCAGAGCTGGGGCCTCCCGAGCGCCCTATTGAGCCTACACCTCCCGAGCGCCCTCCTGTGCCAGCGCCTCCTAAGCCCGGTCCTCCTATACTCCCCCGAGCTGACAATACCCTAATTTCCCCCACAAAATTTTTTTTTTTGGGGGGGGCTACCCCCCTGATCCTCCTTGGCCGCCTGGACTGTATACTCGGCTGTGGCTCCCTGAGCTCCCTGATCCGCCCTGGAGGCGTACCTCCTCTCCCTCCTGTGTCTGCCCTGCACGAGCCTCCAGGGCGCCCACCCCCCCTCCCCGGTGTATTTGTATGCCCTTATTTGGTCCTTCCTGTTCCGTTTTCAATTATGACATTGATTGTTTAATCATTCACACCTGTCCTCATCTGATTAGTCTGGTTATTTAAGTTTGGTTCTGTTCCCCGTTTGTTGGTCAGTTCTTGAGTTCACTTCATGTCGTTTAATGCCCCTTTAGTTGTGTTATGTTTGGATTCCCTGCCGTTCCTGTTCCTTGTGTGGATTATATAAATAAAATGTATTTAAAATGTTATTTTTTAATTAATCATGATTTTTACTTTAGTATTTAAGTCCAGTATTTTAACTAATAATAATAAAAATAATTGTAATTATTAATTAATAATTTTATTAATTAAAGTGAATAATTATTTAGAGTATTTTTAATTATCATTATTTATTTATTGTAGTATTTTTTTTTTAAATCTGTTTAGAAATTTGTTTTAACTCCTTATTTTTAGTATTATTCTTTTTTTAAATATCTGTAATTATTATTTATTTGTTTTTGTATTTTAAAGTCCACTTTGTATTTTTTTTACTGTCTATAAACATAAGGAAACTTCTAATAGTTAAGTTTCGAGCCATTATTTTCTTCTGATTATATAGATCCCATATATAACAAGTTTTTATTATTAGCACAAAATATATATAAAATGTTAATATGTTAGCATTTTTAAGTCCTTAACTATTAATAATAATAATAATAATACAAATATTTTTGTAATTAATCACGATTATTTACTTTAGTATATAAGTCCAGTATTTTAACTACCAATAATAAAAAATAATCATAATTATTATTATTAAAAATGTATTTAGATTATTTTTTAAATGTATTAATTAATGTTATTATTTTTTATTTATTTATTTATTTATTGTAGTATTTTTACATCCCTTTAGAAAATTGTGTTCATTTCTTATTTTTACTATTATTCTTTTTTAAATATATGTAATTATTATTTTTTTACATTACTGTCTATTTTTTTTTTACATTGCTGACTGTAAACATAAAGAAACTTCTAATAGTTATGTTTTGAGCCATTATATTCTAATTATATTATTTTATATTATTTTATATTATTATTTTATCATTATATTATTTTAAGTCCCTAATTATTATTATTATTATTATTATTATTATTATTATTATTATTATTATTAATAATAATAATAATAATAATAATAATAATAATAATAATAATAATAATACTTATTATTATTATTATTATTTTTGTTGTTGTATATTAATAATATATTAATAATTATTATTATTATTAATTTACTCTTTTAAATTATTGTTAATTAATTATTATTTATTTATTTCAGCATTTTAAAGTCCATTTTGTATTTCCTGATATTACCACTTACAAACATGAGGAAACCTCTTGCGGTTTTATGTTTTGATCCGTTACCTTCTTCTGGTTGGCGGGACTCAAGCTGCGGTAGAGTTTCCGGCCCTGCTTCCCAGCATTCCATATGGTGAATGATTCCCATTGGCTGAGCACTCGCTCCTGCAGGAAGTCGACGCGGAGACTCCAGATGGTCTCTCTGAGAGCAGAGGACAGGAGATCAGTCTCATCTGACATCACACACTCTTTAGGTGGAAACATGCTACTTTTGGGTTATTTAAAGGGCAAACTAGACTTCCTCTGCGCACATCCCTCAACCTGCAGCATCATAAAACCCTGAAAGACATCAATCTGCACAGAGCAAGACTGACAGCCAGCTGTGGCCTGCTGGACAGACGGCGAGAAAATCAGCAGAATTCCAGATGCAATGAGTCAGAAGATGCCACTCATTCCAAACTCGGACAGATAACACACACACACACACACTCACATTTATACACACACACAGACGATGAGACCCGTGAGAATATGGGGATCCTGAAATATATTTTCCACTGATAAACTGTAACAAAAACAACATTCAAGCTGAATGTGTCATGCAGCATTATAAAACACACGAGTATCCTGATTCACTCTCAGTGTATGTCTGGAAAATCACAGTTTTTCACTCACTGTAGTGCTGTGTAACGATTAATCGTGATTAATCACATTCAAAATAAAAGCTTTTGTTTGCATCGTATATATCTATGTAATGTGTATATTTATTATGTGTATATAAATACACATGCATGGATATATTTAAGAAAAAAAATGTTTATATATTAAATATAATATTACATATAATATTAATTATATCAATAAAAATATATACATGTAAATATTTTCAAAATATATAATGTATGTGTGTGTATATTTATATACATAATAAATATACACAGTACACACATGAATATTTGGTAAACAAAAGCTTTTGTTTTGGATGCAATTAATCGTTATTAATCGTTGTACAGCATTAACTCATCAACAGTTAAAATAAATGTTAATTATTCATTTAATTATTTTTAACGACCGGTCAGTATTTTAACTTCATTAATATTATTATTAATAATTTTTAAAGACCTATCAGTATTTTAACTTTATCAATAATAATACTAATAATAATTTTATTTAATTTTTTTAATTAATATTTTTAAAGACCTATCAGCATTTTAACTTCAGTAATAATAATAATTTTGCTTAATATTTTTAATTAATATATTTTAAGTATTTTAACTTCATTATTATTATTAGTAGTAGTAGTAGTAGTAGTAATTTTAAAGACCCTTCAAAATTTTAACTTCATTATTATTATTAGATTTTTTTATTATTATTAATATCTTTAAAAACCCATCAGCATTTTAACTTTAATAACAATAATAATAATAATTAGACCCTTCAGAATTTTTACTTCATTAGTATTAATTTTTAATTAATGAATGAATTAATAATAATAATAATATTAACATAATAATATATTTAAAGTATATAATGTATTATTTATTTATTTATTTGATTTATTACTTATTTTAATATTTACTTATTACAATTTTAGTATTTTAAGTAATTCATTATAATACAGAATTTTCATTTATTATTTTATTGTAATTATTTTGATTATATTTAGCTTTATAAGTCCATTCAGTGTGTTAACTAATTAAAAAATATATTATTTATTTATTTTAATTATTTGTATTTTAGGTTCCTTCAGTATTTTAAACAATTTATAAATTTATAAAAAAGAAATATTCTCCATTACTTTAAATTATTTTAATTAGTTATTTTTATGTATGTATTTTAAAGTCTTTTCGGCATGTTAAGTTATAATAATATAAAATAATATAATTATAAAAAATAATAATTAAAGTCCCTTGTTAGAAAAAGACCAATAAGCTGCATTAACAAATATAAACATTTAAGTTGAATGCATCATGCAGAATCATAATAATAAAATGTGCAGATGAGTATACTGATTCACGTTGAGTGCATCTTTGAATATCCAGCATGTGTTTTTCTTTGATTGACAGTTCTAAAATAAAAGCAACATTTACCGCAGTAGTTTCAGACTGATAAAGTGACTGTAAACGGACTCACTCCAGCACTGAATGTGTAGCCGCGTGTTCATGATAGCGATAAACCAGCAAACACTCGTCCACTCGGATCACGTGACTTCCGCGACGAAGACTCTCGTAGAAGAAGAGCAGATCCTCAGGAATGCCCTGATGGACAATCAGTTCAGACCACTGGCCCATCAAGAGATTTACATGTGTGTTTTTGCATCAGAAGAGCCTCACCTTTCCTCCCTCGTTAAACGGACCCACTTTCTCAAACCAGTCACGTGAACAGAACCAGGTGGGCATGATGACCGTCGGCCCATGAGACGTGTACACCTGATTTAGGAAAGAAATCAACACTTTTCTTCATGAACGATGCATTAAATTGAACAAAGGTGACAGTAAAGACATTTATAATGTTACAAAAGAATAATACATTTTCTTTGGAATTTTTTATTCACCAAATAATCCTGAAAAACAAAAGGTTTGATGGTTTGCCCAAAAATAATGGGCAGCACAACTGTTTTGAATATTGATAATAATCAGAAATGTTTCTTGAGCAGCAAACCAGCATATTAGAATGATTTCTGAAGGATCATGTGACACTGAAGAATGGAGTAACGATGCTGAAAATTCAGTTTTGATCAAAGAAATAAATTATATTCTACAATATATTCACACAGAAAACAGCTATTTGAAATGATAATAATATTTCAGATTTTTACTGTATTTTTGATCAAATAAATGCAGCTTGGTGAGCAGAAGAGACTCAAAAAACATTTAAAAAATCTTAGCGACCTCAAACTTCTGAACACTAGTGTACACAGGCATGTAGCGTCACGTAATGTTACTATTGTCATTTATAAGGAAAATGCCTAAAGAATCAGAGCCAATCAGATCGCATTTGATGTTGAGCATGATTTTTGGACCAATGAGATTTCACTGTGGGCGGAGCCAGACAGCACAAAATGTTATCACAGCTTTTTAGGACTAAAACAACACATTAGCAGTTTCTTTACTGAAAATGACAAGATTTATTGCATCGGTTAATGTAAACACATGAGATGAAACAACAAATAATATGATCGACGCAGAGTTTTTGTCCAACAAGCACGATGTTTTGTCTCCATTTCTTCACTGATACGTTCAGTAGCTCCGCCCACGGTGAGTTCTCATTGGTCCATAATCACTGAATATTGAACATCAAATATGTTTTGACTGTCTGTGATTATTACTCAGCATTTGAGCTTCCAGTCTGTACAGACGAAACCTGTCACAGCGTCTGGCAGATAAAAACCATTAACATGTTCTCAACACTCTCTAATCACACACACCGCTCTAATGAGTTTACTTTGGCCGTGTGTGTTCAGACGGAGAGTTAAAGATCAGGGAGCGCCAGACGCTCAGGACCTTCAACGCACACACACACACACACACACACACTGAGGAAGAATGAAAGATGGAGCGGAGGGAGGAAATACAGGCATATTTCAATGATGACAAAAGGGATAAAATTAGTGATATATTTACAGGACAAATACACTAACTAGAGCACTGAGATCAGTGTGCACTTGATTCCCTGTATTAGTGAAGCCCAAAATCACATCAATAGGTTAGAAAGTCTTTATTAATACACTAAAACCTGCTGTTCTTACTAGTCCAGTGTCAAAGGTCATGTGTGTGTGTTCAGACTCTGACGCTGAGCTGGTGCGAGTGTGTCGTAACGGAGATGTTGCCCACTGGACGTGTGTGTGTGTGTGTGTGTTTCACTGCATAGCCTCGTCTGGAATGTGCAAACACACCCAAGAGAAACACGACTCCCTTCTCAGTGAACGAGAACATGTGGAGGGGAAAACCATCAGCAAACACATTAAAAACAAACTGTTCATGAAGAAAAACTGAGTGTTTATGTGCTTAAAACACACTGTCATGATGTGCGCCGGGTTGCTAAGGTGTTGCTATGCAGCTGCTAAGGTGTTCTGTGTGTGTTAGTGTGTTGTTAGACAGTTGCTATGTTTTTCAGAATGGTTGCTTGTTGCTAGGCTGGTGCATGCAATCCCTAAGGCGTTGCTAGGATGTTTTGAGTGGTTGCTATGCAGTCGCTTAGGGTTTGTCAGTTGCTAGGGTACTGTAAACAGTCCACAGAGTGTTGTTTGGATGTCCTGAGTGGTTGCTATGCAGTTGCTAAGGTTTTGCCAGTTGCTAGGGTGCTGTAAACAGTCCATGGGGTGTTGCTAAGATGTTCTGAGTGGTTGCTATGCAGTTGCTAAGGTTTTGCCAGTTGCTAGGGTGCTCTAAACAGTCTATAGGGTGTTGATAGGATGTTTTGAATGGTTGCTATGCTGTTGTTAAGGTTTTGTCAGTTGCTAGGGTGCTGTAAACAGTCCATAGTATGTTGCTGGTATGTTCTAAGTGGTTGCTATGCAGTCGCTAGGGGTTTGACAGTTGCTATGGTGCTGCAAACAGTACATGGGGTGTTGCTAGGATGTTCTGGACGGTTCCTATGCAGTTGCTAGGGTTTTGGCAGTTGCTAGGGTGCTGTGAACAGTCCATAGTATGTTGCTAGGATGTTCTGAATGATTGCTATGGAGTCACTAAGATTTTGCCAGTTGCTAGGGTGCTCTAGGATGTTACTTTTGTTTTCTAGTGTATTGCTAAGGTGTTCTAGGCAGTGTACTAAGGTGTACTAAGTTTAGTAGGCGGTTACAGTGTTTTTCACAGTGGTTGCTATGGTGCAGTTAGCAGTCCTTGCAACCTTGCTAGGAAGTTCTGGGTGGTTGCTAGGCTGCTGCTGTGACATTTCTATAAATGTATGCTAGGTTGCTAGGGCTTTTCTATGCAACATCATGCAGGTTGCTATAGTATGGCTGGGTAGTTGCTAGGGTGCTGGAAGCAGTCCTTAGGGTGTTGCTATGCAGTATCATTAGGCAGTTATAGTCTCCAGGAAGTGTGTTAGTAGTATGGTTGCTAAGAGGTTGATACAACATTGCAGGGCAGTGCACTGGAGTCCTCAGTGGTTGTTAGGCTGTTGCTATGGATTTAATAAGGCGTTTTGAGTGTTTGTTAGGATGTTACAAGGTGTTTAGTAAGGTAAGTGACTCCTAGGGCATTAAACTTCTTCTGGAAGGTTACTAGGCAGTTGCTAGGGCATTTCTGGGCAGTGCTACAGTGTTCCAAATGGTTGCTAGGGGGTTGCTAGGGCATTGCTGCAGTGTTCCAAAACACTGTTAGGCGGTTGTTAGGGCATTGCAGAGCAGTGCTACAATGTTCTAAATGGTTGCTAGGCGGTTGCTAGGGTGATTTTAGAATTTAAAGTTGCCATTTAAATCAGTTTAAATCACTCGTACTTTCTCTCTCTATTAGGGATCATAACTGAGTGTTTTTGGGATGATTTGGGAAGGCTCCAGACATCAGTCTGACCTCCCGACCCCTGGGATCCGTTTCCCGCCAGCACGTGTGACGCTCTATGCTCACGCCCGCGCACCGTTTCCGTGGAAATATCTGTCTTCAGGTACACATCCTGTTTCAGTGGTGACCTACTGACCGCATGGCACGCGACCCCTCAAAACACAACACACCTCGCCTTTCCTGACACACACACACACACATCCTCCCGACACACACACTCGAATATAAAGATCAAACAGACTGTCATGAAAGAGATACACATGCACACACACACTCACACATGCTTCAGATACACATCCTTTACTTCCTTAATAAAGCGCACAATTTTCTAAAAAAGAAGAAAATCATTATTGTTCATTAATATGTTCATAATTGTCTTCACCAATGACTTTTCATTTTTACTGACAAATAAAATAAACCACAAATAGAAAAGCCTAACATTTCATTATCCAATCAAAACCCAAAACTGAATCGAGTCCTGCATACTGGTATTGGCTAACTAAAACAATAACTATAAAAATAATGTTTGTTAATTGAAATAAAGCTGAAACAAAATAAACATATATTGTAAATGGAAAATTAAACCTAAACAAAAATAGAAATGCTGCCCTGGCAGTTATTGAAATATGCTGAAGTACTAAGCTACTAATAGAAATATAAAAAAATAATAATAATAAATAAAAATGACAAAACATGTAGATTTACTAAAACAAACAATAGGGCACCAAATGAAAAATGTTTCAGTTTCTGGCCATTAGTCGTGGATTTGATGTTGAGATGTGGGCGTGGCACTCAAAAACAGAGGCGGGCCTAAATGTGAGCTTGGATTGGATTGTAAGAAAGGGGAGGAGTTTCAGCAGACTAAATGATTGGAGGAGACCAACACACATCACCAGAGAAGATCTGGCTTGATATCTGACTGAACATTACCAGGTCCAAAAAAAAAATGCAGAAAACAAAACGTGCATTGATGCATTGTTCACAAAAAGTTCAATAACATGCATTTAGAAAATAAATGAAATTAATGTTAATTTCATGAAGTGTGTGTGACCTGTGTGAGGAGCTGCTCTGGACTCAGAGAGTTGATCCACCTGGTGTAACGCTCAGTGGAGCCTTCAGGAACTCGACACACTTTACAACCCACAATCTGACAAAACACACAACATTAGTAGCAAATATGGGACAGAAGGTGTACGTTTTTAAAGAAATTAATACTTTTACTCATCAAGGATGCATTCAATTGATTAAAAGTGACAGTAAAGACATGTATAATTTCATAAAAAAAAGATTTCTACATTTATAAATGTTGCGTGTACAACACAAACCCACATTACCCCCTAAACAACAACACGCACACACGTGCGCTTTCACTGGTCCGTTTCATTTCCTGTCATGTGATCAGATGGCGGGTGTTTCTGCTGGTTTAATCTCAGCTGTGTTTGTTTAGCGCCACAGCTCTTCAGTCTGTCGCCGCTCTGCCCGCTGTGACCCGAGGTCAGAGGTCAAAGCAACAAACCCAGCCCTCAAAAAACACTGACAACCGCTTGCCCTCCTGCTGATGCTGCTTATGAAAAATAACATTCAACTATGTTTTTACTGTCATGGTATATTAATATGGTACATATTTCAAATATTGTGAAATATTATCACAGTTTAAAATAACCGTTTTCTATGTGAATGTATTTTAAAATGTAATTTATTCCTGTGATCAAGGCTGAAACTTCAGCATCGTTACTGCGGTCTTTAGTGTCACATGATCCTTCAGAAATCATTCTAATATGCTGATTTGCTGCTCGAGAAACATTTCCAATATTTTTGTGTTCAAAAGAACAGGATTTATTTGAAATAGACATATTTTGTAACATTACAGATGTCTTTACTCTCACTTTTAATCAATTTAATGTGTCCCTGATGAATAAAAGTATTAATTTCTTTAAACAAGGGTGTCATTACTCACTGCGGTTGGATCCGCTGTAGCAGCTTCATACTGTAGTCGAACTCTCTGAGGCCTCATGATGTCATCCTGAAACACACATCATCATCATCATCACAAGCATCAGTCAGGAAGTGTTTTCTGATGATATGATAGTTGCATTTTCTTGTTTTTAAATTTTAATGACACATACAGTTCATATGTGAACATATCATAATCTCCATCAGCAGATGTTTTATAAACAGAAGCTTTTGGTCAAATGAATCTCTGCATCTGTGCGTTTAGTCACGATAGCTCTCCAATCTCACTCTCCTGGAGGAGAGGAAGATTCCTGTCGTTCCTCTAAACCTCAAGGAGTGCTGATTTTGGCCCTCTAGAAACCAGCGCATGGAAAAATCCCTCCGAAATAACTGTCCTGTCATTCCACAGACAGCAGCCATAAAACCACCGACACACACACAGAATATCTGAGTAAAGTCAACAGAACTAATGGAGTTACATCTGTAAGAGTGGGAGTGTGTGTCAGGATTATGACAGTCGTAAATCACAAAACAGTATAAATCATGAATACCAAAAAAATAAATAATCTGCATTTTTGTTTTCATTTATTATTAAAGTAATATTTAGCCATGATTTATTCTGTAATTTTAGATTTATATATATGAAAATAATTTTTTAAAAAAAGTTTTACATATACTTTTATTATTTTATAAAATATATAGTATAATCTATGAATCGCACAAAAATAAATAATCAGCATTTTTCATTAATTATTAAAGTAACATTCTGCAATGATTTATTCAGTACATGTAAATATTTTCAAAATATATGCTGTATTTGTGTGTATTATATATATATATATATATATATATATATATATATATATATATATATATATATATATATATATATATATATATATATATATATATACACTACCGTTCAAAAGTTTGGGGTCAGTAAGACTTGTAATAGTCTTTAAAGTAGTCTCTTATGCTCATCAAGGCTGCATTTATTTGATTAAAAATATAGAAAAAAAAACAGTAAGATTGCAAAATGTTTTTACAATATAAAATAATGTTTTTTATTTTAACATACTTTAAAATAGAATTTATTCCTGTGATGAAAAGCTGAATTTTTATCAGCTGTTACTCCAGTCTTAAGTGTCACATGATCCTTCAGAAATCATTCTAATATGCGGATTTATTATTAGAATGATCAATGTTGGATAATATCAACAGTTGTGCTGCCAAATATTTTTTGGAACCTGTAATTTGTTTTTTTCAGGATTCTTTCATGAATAACAAGTTTAAAAAGTACAGTGTTTATTCAAAATATAAATATTTTATAACAATGTAAATTATTTATTATTAACTTTTAATAAACTTTTAATTATTAACTTAATACATCCTTGGTGAATAAAAGTATTAATTTCTTAAAAAAAAAAAAAAAAGAAAAGAAAAGAAACAATAAAAATGTACTGACCCCAAACTTTTGAACGGTAGTGTATATATATATATATATATATATATATATTTTTTTTTTTTTAATAAGTGGTTCAACTCATTTTCCTCAATGTTTCTAATTTTCATTTCTAGTTTTTCCACCTAATATTTCTATTTTATATTATTTCAGCTATATTTCAATGAATGAAAATAAAAATTTTAATAGTTTTAAATAACAGTAATAATACAAAAGAATAAGAACAAAACAAAACAAAACAAAAACACCATAAATGATCATATGATGCTTTAAGTGAGAAACCGACTGAAATTCTGACTATTTTTAAAGTGCTTTTTGTACTTTTGTAGCTTAATGGACATGATCACTATAATCTATAGCTGTATGGAAATGAGCAGCTTGAACATTCAACCAAGTATCTTCTTTTGTGCTCTACGGAAGAGAGAAACTCACACAGGTTTGAAACGACACAAGAACAAGTGAACAATGAGAGAATTGCTCATTTGTGTAAAGTACTGCTGTGGTGTGGACATGAGGGAAGGGCTATTAGCTTTGCGTCTCACTCTCACGCTCTTTCTTGCAACAGAGTTGGACGTGAACGGCTCCAGCGGCTCCACAGGAGAGACTCACACAGATACATCAGCTCCACGATCACAGATCTGATTACACAACATCACTGAGAGGGCACATGCTGAACATTACGACACTAAATCACAAACACAACCATATATGTTTGATTTTACGGTTATTATTAAGGTCTGCGCTGCCAGCAAATGCAGTACAAAAACAACAGAAGTCAACGGAAAGTCTGCATTATGAATTTCTCATGAATTTCACACACCGCAGGGGCCCATCGCACTCACACACACTCAATCTGAAGCATGTGTTTGTGTATTGAGTCTCACAGTGACTCGCCAGCTCTTAGTTGACATGAAACACAACAGATGTCATCGCAAACTGACAAATCGGTGGAATAGATTTACATGCATATATTAACTTGTTTTACCTTCTCACACATGGTTTAGTCATTCATTGAGTTTCTCTGACAGGTCTGTCAAACACACGCTGTCATTAGGAGTGTATTTACACACACAGGTGGTACATCTCTCTCACACACACACACTCACCGCGTCCTGAAAACAGAGGAATCGTCCGAAACTCTGACGCACCGCCTGGTTTTTAGCAAATCCAACTACAAACACAAACAAATCATACACAAGTTCGTGTTGATCAATTATACACACACACAGAAACGCATACAGACAGGGACCGAAATTAAGTTTTTGACACACCGGCCAAGTTGGCCGGTGGATTAAAAAAATCAACCGGCCAAGCTTATTTTTTACCTGCCAAAATTCTGAACGATTTAACACAGATATATCCAAAGCACGTTATTCTGTATATTATGTGTGCTCTGGACAGAGAGGAGTGACAATTAAAATAGGGCTGGACGATATGGCAAAAATTCATGATATATTTCTTAATTTCGGTCGATACGATATAATTCCGATATCGATACGGACAATATTAAAAAGCCTCAGGAAAAACACACACAATGGATGTTTGTACCTACAAATGTCTGCAAACTGAATTTGCAAAGTCTATAATACCTCCAGGCTCCTCCTATTAAAATTATATATATATATATTTTTAAATAAAAACAGTACAAAAAAAATAAGGTTCATATTTTATTTGTATTTAGCCTTTACAAACAGGAAATGTGAAATAAACTATCAAATAAATAAAATTCTCAGACTCAGCTTATTAACAATAATATATTTCCATTTAAACTAGAACAGGCTGAATATTGAAACAACAAACAAACTGCTTCAGCCAGGATAAAGAAACAAAAATAATACAATAAAATAAATAAAGAGTGAGCAACAACAAAAACACATTGCTCTGGCCGGAACATTGTTGAGTGTTGATTAGGGATGCTCATTTTAACCGGTTAACTGTTAACCGACAGAAGAATTTTGACCGATTAATACAATCAGTTAAACGGTTAAAAAGGTCTTTTTTTTTCAGTAATTCAGTAATCAAAATATTGTAAAACGTTTTCTGGATGGTTAAAATAAAATGAAATTGCATTTTTGAGAGAAAAAAGATAAATCGCGTAGGCCTATAACGTTAAGTCGCATTTTATTATTAAGAAAGACCTGGTGTCGACGCGAAATATTTACAATACACTATAAACATAGGCTAGGCTATTTTAGTTCCCCTCACTCCACAAAAAAATCCTTTCAATTTAACGGTATTTAGACAAGAACAAGAATGAAAAATATAAGAAGCTCGGCGACAAGACAAAACCAAACCATTGAGGCTAAAGCGAAACTGAAACTAATATTGTGTCTCATACGACACAAACCCAAATGTCTCCGTATTCAAGATGTATTTGAATGCTAAAATATTATTTGTTATGTAAACCTGGTTTTGTACTTCTCGCATTAAAATATCCACACAAAAAAAATGTTTGGCATAATATCACGGCAGTACGTTGATAACGATTAAGCAGTGTGATTTTTTTTTCCATATGTTTGTCTGATTGTGTGTGCGCGTGCGGCGCCGGCGCAATCACTTGATTTTTTTCCTTCTAACAGGGGAAACGACTCTTTACAGATCATCAAAACTGTAAACGGTTTGCTGTTTGTAAAATAAAGAAAAATAGGATGCCGCTTTCAGCCGTCTTCCTTTCGCGCAGCACAAAAATGAACGAAAACTCTGCTACTAGCTACTTGTTGCACTTTTTTTTGTTTGTTTTATTAAGTAAAAATATTTATCTTATAGGCATGTTCTTTCATTATATATATAGCCTAGCTTTATGATGTTTTTCTCCATTCGCAGAGGCGCTGCAGGTGATGCGACGTGTCCATGTGAATCCTCATGTTCTGTTGTTTGCTGCTTTTTGCGCATGTAAAATTAATCCCGGAAAACAAATGTTAGTATTTTAACGGGTCACAGACACTTATCCTTTCTAAAATAATTATATTCTAATTTAAAATAATCTTGTCGGTTAACGGTTAATAATCGGTTAACAAGCGTCGGCTGTCGGTTAGGAAAAATAACCGAAATGAACATCCCTAGTGTTGATGACACTCTATGACAGGCTCTAGAGGTTTCTGGCAAGAAATATTATTCTGGTAAGAAATATAATTTCTGGTCAGGGGTACTCATTTTGTAGCTAAAACTTTCCGCGACGGAACTTAACCAACTACTGCTGAGCGCTGGCAGCGTGTCTGTGATGTACGTCATCGCGCAATTCTGTTCTGCTCTTTCTGACGGCTGAGCACTTAACGTCATTCAGTGACAAATGCTAATGTATAAAATTGTATATATATACACAAATGTATATCGAAATATCGGAAATGGGTTTAAAAATCGTATCACCGTTATTGAAAAAAATTCTATCGCAATATATATTGATATCGAATTATTGTCCAGCCCTAAATTAAAACATCAATAAGAATTCTGGTGGTGGCTTTTCTTCCAGTTCGCCAAGCTTTCTTTTTGAAGGCTGGCTGGCTCCAGTTAAAAACCGCCACATCTCGCCACTAGCACGAAACTACCGCTACGTTGAGTGTGGGATAGACGGAAATGACGTTAGTGCGGCGCTCGCGTTTCACTTACGCTTCGGTACGTCGCATGCAGACGGGGGCGGGGGAGCATCACAGAGATCCGCGAGACTGATACTGATTAACATTACTGGTGAAAAGATTTACTCGCCATGTGGCGGATGGCGCTTTAAATTTAACTCGCCAGACAGAGAATTTACTCGCATTTGGCGAGTGGCGAGTGTTAATTTCGGACCCTGCATACAGATCAGATATTAAATGTGGTTTGTATTTCTGAGGCTCGTTATGAAAGTATTTACTATTAATGCATTTGAAACAGTTCCTGAATCAAATCTCTGCTCAGTGTATGGAATCTTATGAATCATTTGAATCAATCAAAATGAATCTAATTGAATACAAATGAATCTTGAAAGAACTGTTTTGCTTTTAACCCAAACATTCTTTCTCTCTTACACACACCTCTGTCAGCATTAAAACACACACACACACACACACACACACGTCGACAGGCTTGACAGGCTGCTGTCACACTCATCGTCTGTTTCTGCTTAAGATCGGTTACATTAGTTAAGGTAATCCGGTTAAGACGGTCTGCGCTCTCTCACACAGATCTCAGTGTGTGTTTGATGTGTTCATCTACAGGTGTGTGTGTGTGTGTGTGTCATGCTGAAAGCTCGGTATGCCGAACACGTAGAGGCTCTGAGCTTTTGACACCAGCTGAACACCGATAAGAAACTTCTTTTGATTCCTGAAGCACATGAACAGAGTGTGTGTGTCTGTTTACTGTCGCGTGAGCTCCACAAATGTGTGTCACGATAACCGGGTGAATGTGAAGACAATTCCTCGAGCACTAAAGAAACACACACATACACACCTCCGCGTGGGCTGGATGAGCTGTGGCCTGAGATCAGCATGGGAAAGCCTCTGTCCTCGAACCTCTGCCTCCATCTCTCCAGCAGCTCTCGGGAGTTATCCTGACACACAAAATCATATTCTTCAGATTGATATTCATATTCAGCATGAAAAAAAATGTATTATGTGTTTACCGTACTGCCGTCGTCATACACAGACAGCTCCATTCGGCCCTGGAAATCCTGCTCCAGTATGGCCTGCAGACACTCGTCCAGCCAATCAGACGCATTAAACACGGGCATGATCACTGACTGAAACAACAGAATAAAACAGGACAGAGTAACAACAAAACTGACTAGAACAGAGAACAATAGAATAGAATAGAATAAAATGCAGCACAACAGAACAGAACAGAACAGAACATATTAAATTACTATAGAAAACAACAAATTAAAACAGTACAATAGAATAGAATAGAACAGAACAGAATAGAGCACAAAAGAAGAATAAAACAACAACAGTATAAAATACAAAGAATGGAATAACTACATCTGAACAGAATACAATAGAACAGAGTAGAGTGAATAATATAGAATAGAGCACAACAGAATAAAATAGTACAGAGTACAATGAAATGAAATAGAACAGATTTGAGAACAACAAATAGAATATCAGCACAACAGAATAGAACAGATTAGATCACAATGGAATAAACAGAATAGAATAGAATAGAATAGAGCACAACAGAAAACAGGACAGAGTACAATTGAATGGAATACAACAATTGAGTACAACAAACAGAATATCAGCACAATAGAATAGAACAGAATAGAGCACAATGAAAAACAGAATAGGATAGAACAGAATAGAATAAAGCACATAATAATAAAATGGTACTGAGTACAATGAAATGGAATAGAACACAAATGAGTACAACAAATACACTATCAGCACAATAGAACTGAACACAATGAAAGATAGAATTGAATTGAACTTAATAGAATAGAGCACAACATAATAAAATAGCACAGTACAATGTAATGGAATAGAACAGAATAAGTACAACAAACAGAATATCAGGGCAATAGAACATAACAAAATAGAATAGAACAGAATAGAATAGAATAGAGAAGAGTACAACAGAACAGAGCATGATAGAATATAATAGAACAGGTTTAGCATAATTCTGATATTAGCATAATTCACCACAAGTGTGTACAAATTCCACTAATGTATCACAAACAAAGTGCCACAGATATTATTTAATTTCTTATAGTTTAATTCTTTAAAGGCTCATTTAATATCTAACAAACGTCTATTATTGGATTGTTTGTGATATGTTTGTGGTAACTTTCTTCACAATAAATTGTATTGCTTGATATTTGTTTTCAATGTGTGTTGCTTGCTCATTGCCGTTGAGATTGTGCTCTTATGGTATGTAAAACTCACCACTGCAGCGCTGCTGCCCTCTGTCGGTTCAGCGTGCTCATGTGACGCCCTCCGTTTGCAGAGGCGCTTTGACTCGGGCTCGGACTCGGACTCTCCGCTGGACCTTCCGTGTGTGCTGCTCATCTCTCAAACACACATGTATCTGTGCTCCAGTGCTTCTGTTCACACAGACTATGTTGAACCTGAGTTCATTCCGCTTTCAAAGTGTTAAATATGCCCGTATATAGCTGAGATCGGCTGTGTTTTGGTTCTTTATTCACTCTCGCGCGCGCACGTGTGCGGTTGAGCGCAGACGCACAGATCACTTCCGCGTCGGGGCGGGACGAGCGAGGTGATTGGACGAGAGAAAACGCGGATATGTATTTGCTTCGACTGAAGCGCTGCCACTCAGCGGGCGCAGCTCTGATTGGACGGATGGGGCGGCAACGTCACACGTGACGTTTCGACAAGTTATCGCTGTCATTAAAAGTACGGTATTACCTAAAAATAACAATTAACACTTGGAGGGGGGGATAAACAATTTAAATAAATAAACTGATACAAATATTTTAGAGACATTACTTAAAATACAAAAGAATGCAAATAATATAAAATAATACATAATAATATAAAATAATAAATAGAACAGATTTTTTTTAAATATCTATGTAATATTATTGTATATATAAATATTAAATAAATATATAAAACTATATACATTAAAAATAATTATTGCAGCTATAATCATATCTTTCTGTTGAACTCAGAACTGTTGAGCTCCCCACCTTTGCAGACCTGCCTGCATCTGTCCTCACCTGCTAACCTCACAACGCTCCTGTTTACAGTCGAGTGAAAGTGTGACGAACAACACATCTACACCTGCTGATTCAGTCAAACTGCCACACCTCAAACCAGGGGCGTAGCAAGCTTTTCCAAAGTGTGGGGGATGAATGTGGTTTGTTTGTTAACAATAAAAATGATGAATACAATGACAGAAGGGTACACTTACTGTTTTTAAACATTAAAATAATATACACATTAAAATAATATTCTTCCATAGTCAACAGGTATGCAAACTGACATTATTTCTCACTTTTTTCTTCTCAACAGATACAATCAAACACAACAGGCAAGTCAGCTAATGAACAAACAATGCTCAAAATATCAAAATCAATTGCACTGGCAATAAACCCATAAATACATTGCTTAACATTGTCAATTTGTCCCTCCTCATCAATTTCCTGCCTTCTTCATCACAGTTACTTTATGCATTGCATGCCACACACATAACCGAATTTAGCTAAGTTAGCTACTGAACACTATCCCAATTAGCAATTGCCATTAGTCTAAAAAACGAAATATAATTCAGAAAACATTCGACATGCCAACAAAACATAAACAGAACATCTTCCCAAACATATATCAAGCTTATTTAAAAACCTCAAAAGCATAAACATTCAAAGTACCTGGAAAACGGAGATGTAAATAATCATAATAACCATAAATTCCCGCCTCCTCTGCACGAGCTGACCGATAAATCTAACACACCAAGAGAGGCAAGACTTAAGGCAGAACAGCCAATCATCAGCTGGTGTCATGTTTGAGGGGGAGGGGAGAGGAGAGCTGAAGCGAGCGTAGACACAGAGGGGCCAGAGAAACGGAGGAGCGAATGCGAAGGCGTTTGTTCAAAACTGCGGGAAAACTGTAGAAAAAGTGTGGGTGTTGAACCCTCTCACCGGGAAAAGTGTGGGTGTTAAAACACCCACATCCCCCACGGGTGCGACGCCCCTGCCTCAAACCCTCCATCACACCAACGCACACACACACACACCTGTACGGCCCACAGAACAGCAATTGAGGTCACGCTAAGATGTCTGTGCCCTCCGGATAAAGATCTGTGCCCTCTCGATCAACCGCATTCAGATCATGCCAGCCTGTCAACACGCCAAAGACGCAATATCTCTGTGTTTATTTCTATTAAAGTATGATTGTTTGAGATTACCACTGGAAAAAAAAAGTTCTCTTTGTCAGCAATTAAGACTTTTGCACATGGAGTTTGCAGCTTCTCAAATGTTTCTCCTGAGGAAAAACACTCAAACTGTGCTCAGATTTGCACAAGATACCAAAATCTCATACAAACTAAAATATTTCTCATCAAATGATCTGAACAGTTCCACGTGTACTTTATAGCTCTAAAGGAATTCGTATTACCATATTTAAACATAGCTCAAATGTGTATGTGTCGTGTACCGGCAGGCGTGTGAATGTTGTCCTATCCTCAGGGCGCTACAAATGGATGCGGAGCTCCGCCCCCTTCACACGTGACTGCAGCGGACAGGTAGAGCCAGTCCGACAGATGAGCTCTTCAGACTACTAGTTAAGAGCTTCACTTTACCTGACCCAGACACCTGTTACGGGACGAAACCAGACTAGAGCGACGGTGGATCTGCTAAAGGACGCAAAAACAGGTAAGAAAAACACCAATCCAACAAACTCAAATCCCAAGCATTTATTAGATGGAAAACAGGAGTAGTAGGTAAAACAGATGTGGTTTAATTACAGCTTGACTGAGCAAAACTGGTGCTTTTTACAGGGTAAAAATAAATAATAAACTAATAAATAACCTAAGCACCAATTACCTACAGTGGCTACACTGGGAAACTTTTTCACTCAGAAATTGCATGTAAAGTATAAATAATTGTAAAGAAACGCTAAGTAACACAATTAAGCACGTAGTTTTTTAATTTTTTTTTTTTTTTTGAAAACTTAAACGTTATTTGCTTGCAAAACATACTACACTAATGTTCGTTTTGTTTAACCTACAACGAAAAAAACATAATTTTAGTCATGGATTGTTATTGTGTGTGACTAATCCAGAAATTAACCATACTGATACTATAACTTGAAAAATAAATAAATAAGAAACACATATTTTGAGAACTTTATATAACTGTGTTTAATTTGATGAAGATCCCATAGGCCTATTACTTCATCATGACTTCATCATGATTTTACAGCTGCAACTTTACATAATGTAAATTCCTCTTACCATGTTAAATCTTTATTATGATCATTTTCGAGTTTTTTTATGCGATTTTGTAAATATAAAATAATCATTTTAAGCACTATTAGGAGTAGTTAAATGCAAGACATGGATTAACCGAGAGTCACGTCGGTCTCATTTCACTCATTAGCGCCGAACTGAGAGTGACGCGACCTGAGGAACCTGCACGACGAGCTGTTGCGACAGACGGGTGCGACCAGAGACGAGGTTTTTGGAGCGTAAAGTCTGGTTTGAACGAGGGACGAGTAAAATACACATAAATAAAGTATCCTGGTCAGACAGACGGCCGCTGTTAAGGGTCTGGATGCAAATTGGCATGACTAGCATGATGCAAAAGAAGGATAGGCTGATTTTCATAGCGCTGCGTTGATTCAGACTCACTCACCTCAGGCTGAAGTTTCAGGACTGCTTAAAGCGTTTATTCAAACACCAGACTGAACAAAAAAGACGAGACAGCTATTATGCAAATAAGCCGCTGAAGGAAAAGCACATCTGGAGCCGTCCTGATAAAACGTTGCGTATGTTAAATGTTTTTGTTGATCTATCAAGTTGTGAGTCAGTAAGATTCGAAGCTTTTAATCATCAAGTGCATTAAATCGTTTAAAAGTGACAGTAAAGACATGTATACTGTTACAAAAGATTTCTATTTCAAATAAATGCTGTTCCACGGTTTCCACAAAAATATTGTGCAGCACAACAGTTTTCAACATTGATAATAATCAGAAATGTTTCTTGAGCAGCAAATCAGCATATTAGAATTATTTCTGAAGGATCATGTGACACTGAAGACTGGAGTAATGATGCTGAAAATCCAGCTTTGATCACAGGAATAAATTACATTTTAACACAGATTTACATAGAAAACAGTGATTTTAATTTGTAATAATATTTCACATTCATTTATACTGTATTGTTTTATATTTTTGATTAAATAAATGTAGCAGAATAGAAAACATAAGCTGACTAACATAAGCTAAAATTTTATAATTTACATGAGCTCGAAGTAAATTATTTAATCCTATATTTTTAATTGTATTATATTTTGTTCATAATAAATAATCATAAATGTACCTATCATTGATATTTTGACAAATTATTAAATAAAAACATATAAATAAATGTAAATGCATTTCCTAAGATCAAATCTAATATAATTATTTAGCAACTTATTACTTTAACATATATATATAATCATAATTTTTTTGCAAATTATTATTAATAATTTGACAAATTATTATTAATAATTTGACAAATTATTAAATTAAATGACAAATTAAAAACACATTAAAAACACATTATTCTACAAATTATTTATTAAATTAAATTAAATTAAATTAAATAATTAAATAAATTTCTCTGAAGTCAGATCTTATACAAAACCATTCTTTTTTTTTACTTAACTATTATTGTTTTCATTTGGGTACATTCAACAAAATGTTATGTTAAAATAAAATAATAATAATAATAATAATAATAATAATAATAATAAACTTCCTGAGGTCAGATCTTCTACAAATTATTAAATTATTATTAGTTTATATATATATATATATATATATATATATATATATATATATATATATATATATATATATATATATATTTATATATAAACATTACAAACAAACTACAAACTAATAATGATAATTACAGTTTGCATGCAAAAGTAAGCTAACTAAACATAAAAATGAACAAACATAATAATAATACAGTAAATGTTTTTAAATAAAAGAAAAAAATAAATTAAAAAAAAAATTACTGATTTGAACTTGGGTGTCTACTAAAGAATTAAAAATGTCTTTTTTTGTCCTCTTCATAGGATCATTTATATGTTTCTGTGTGGAAAGGGCCAGGCAACCATTATCCTTCCCATCGCAGGATCATCTGTCGCATCTCCAGTTCTGTGTTTTCTCCATCGTGATGAACATCACAGAAAAAGAACGTAAACCGAAGAAGCCTCATTACGTCCCTCGTCCGCCCGGCAAACCCTTCAGGTACCAGTGCTTCCAGTGTCCCTTTACCTGCAACCAGAAATCACACCTCTTTAACCACATGAAGTACAACCTGTGCCACGTCTCCATCTCCATCAGCTCCAAACAGGGCCGTCGTGGCTCCGGCACAGTGGAGGAAACCAGCGGAGAAAGGCTGTCGAAGGAGGAAACGGAAGACCGTTTAACCTCAAGCCCTGAACCATCGGAACCAACAGATCCTCCAGCGGTGTCTTCATCTCCAGACGTCTGTAAGGAAACCACAAAGCCTGTGTGTAAACCGGAAGTGCTCCGTCCTCTCGGTCCCGGCTTGGTCTGGAGGCCTTCGGGCACGTTCACACCCGCCCCTCTGAATCTCCAAAACAAGCCGCATCTGCAGGAAAGAACGGAGCATTTTCCGTATCATCCTGGGTTTCATTCCCACAGCGTTCCTGCAGCTTTTCACTCGCTGTATCCTCACTATCAGCCGTACATCTACGAGCCTGTCCTGCCTTACGTCCACGGACTGTTTCCTCAGATGTTGCTCCCGATGGCGGAGGAGTATTACAGGTATTACTACAAAATGCCGACTTACAGCTACAGTCGCTACTATCCGTTGGAGCAAACGCGCCCCTCCGTGTCCTCTGTCCCGTACTCTGTGATGGACGTCGGCTCTGCGTTTTCAGCGCCACCGCGACATGAAGGCCCGTATGATCCGTATGCACTCGTAATGAATCTGAAGGAAGTTCAGGTGAGTCCGCAGACGGGATGCTCCGCTGCCGGATCACCCGACAGACCCGACGCCTCCCACAAATCTCAGCAGCTACAAGATGAGGGCGGTGCAGCACCAGCCAGCCAATCAGAAGAGAGGGGCGGAGCCACACGAGCACAAGAGGACAGGAGTCTGCCAGAGAGGTTAGAACATCCAAATTAAATTAAATTAAATTAAAAATAACCTCCCTGAGTTCAGTTCTTCTACAATTTAATTAATTGTATTATTAGACTATTAATTTTACAATTTATAATCTCCATGAGCTCTAAGTAAATTAATTATACATTTTTAATTTTATCATAATTTGTTTATAATAAATAACTGTAAATTAATACATTTATAATTTTGAAAAATAAAATGATCTAAAAAAGTTAAATAAATCTCCTAAGATCAGATCTAATACAAATTATTTATTTAATTTTGATATTATTAATTATTATTTTTTTATAATTTGTTTATTATATATAATGATAACTTTACAATTTAGAATTGATATCTTCACAGAATATTAAATAAAATTATGTTAAGAAATTAAGTAGTACAAATTATTTATTAATTATTACTTATTACTTTTACTATTTGTTTTATAATTTATTTCCAATATATAATCATAATTTTACAAATTATTATTGATAATTTTACAAATTATTAAAGTGACATGAATTCAATAATATTCCTGAGGACAGATCTTCTACAAATCACAAATTATTCTACTAATTATTTATTAAATTAATATGTTTTAGTTATAACGCATAATTACAATTTCACAGAAATTACAATAAAATGAAATAATCCCTCCAAGGTCAAATTTTCAACAAAATAATTATTTATTAAATTATTAATTTAAAAATGTATTATAATTTGTTCGTAATATATAATTATACTGGATATGATAGAATTATAATTCTATTATAAAAATAAGCTATTATTGATAATTTTACAAAATACTATATTACAATTACATAAAAATAATCTACCTGAAGTCAGATCTTCTACATATTGTTAAATTATTAGTAATTATTGCAAACAAAATAAACATAATAAATATAAATCAAATAATGATTATATATAAAAATATATACTGATTATTTTAAATATTTATTTATAATTTATAAATGTATTTTTGATTTATTTATCATTTTAAATATTTATATACATTTTAATTTTTAAAAAATTTGAATATTGATAATTTTGCAAAATAAATAAGGATCAAAAAATCTCCCTGAGCTCAGATCTCTTATAAATTAATTGTAAAATTATTATTTTTACAATTTATTATAATTTATTAATAATTTATCTAATTATATATTTTTTTTACAAATATTTTAAATTAATTTCGTAAATAAAAATACAATAGTTCATACAAAAAAGTAAAAAAAGCAAACACAAGTAATCCTGGTATGTATAAATATTTACCTTTTTTTGCTTCTGTGGGCAGGTCATCATCTGCATCCAGAGAGATGAAGAGAGGGGTAAATGATCGTAAAAATGACACATGTGATGAGGATACTCTGGTTCCTCTCAACCTCTGCAGGAGAGACAGTCCTCTGAATCTGTCAATGATGACTCGATTAGACACACAATTGCCAAGCGGCCTGAAGAATGAGGGGATTGTGGATACTGTGACATCACAAGAGGAGGATCATTTACCTGTAGAGAAAACAGCCGCATTCGCTCTCTGTCAGCTGGCTCAGTCCGGCATTTCAGACCTCAGCAAAACCTCAAACATCAGTTACCCTGATCCAAATGTCTGTCAGGAGCAAGAAACAAACCTTCTGACCTCAGTCCGAAATCCAGCATCTGATGAAAGTGATCACAAGGACCTCACAGAAACAGCTTCCACTGACTCCAAAACAAAACAACTAGATGTGAAATCACATGTAGGTGTAGAAGACCCCGCCCCTCTCGCTGACGCAGCAGAAGTCTCCGCCTCCTCATTAAATATTCCACATCAAACACGGAGGAAAAAACAAGGAAAACACAACATGAAGAGAAAACAGACGAGCAGCCGCAACAAACACAACCTGAGGAAGAGAATCCGCCGTTAATGTCAGAAAATCAACACAGAAATATACAATAAAGCCTGTAAATGAGAGACAACTTTATTAAGTTTAAATGTTTTAGGGAAGCTCAGCTCTTTACTAACACGTGAATCACTGAATCATTATTTATATTTTTAAACACTGTTAAAATATTCTTGTACTGTTATGAGGTTTTCATAGCCTACTTATGTAAAATAAAGAAAATGTTAAGTGGTCTGATATTACTGTTCTGCATTCGTAAATACTTAAGATTTTAGTAATTAAAAGCTGCCTGGAGATCATTTAAACATAAGGCTTAACTTAAGCAGTATCTGCACACGAATGCACGTCTGTTTCTGCCAGTGACGCACATCGAGTGAAGCAGGTGCATCTGAAACCTGATAAACCGCTAAAATGTGCAGCTATACAGTAAAAAAAAGCTGCAGGTTCAGACATGCTAGTTCAGCGAGACCGTTAAACCTGTCTCTCTCTCTCTCTCTCTCTCTCTCTCTCTCTCACACACACACACACACACACTCTCACTGTTATACACATTTCAGAAGTCTTACAGATGAGAATGTCGTTTTGCGAGCCCTACTTGCACCTTTCCACTGCCTCGCCGTCATTCATTCGAATGGAGCTGTCGCGTTTCGCCCTCTAGTGGCAGTAAAGGGACTTTTAAATCGGTCATTAATCGAGACACTAGTAAGTTCCTGCACAACCGGAGGCTGCAGTTTAGGGACCACATTTCTAGGACCCTATTTTTCGTGACAGCACCATCTAGAACAAACAAACAAACAGATGCAAAGACTAGATACATGGAAACTATTTATTTATTTATTTATTTTAATCTTTCTATCTATGTAAGAGCGGGCGTGAACTTGTGTTCGAAAAACACAAATTTAAAACCAGAATATATATAGAATATATTGAAATAAATTAGGTTAAATATGTCAAGAGGGTTACCAGCGGGTAAGTTTACTGTTAGGAGTTGGCCTGTGCCATTTGCAGTACATTTCTGTATGGCTGCAGCGCCATGTTATACCATAGAAGAGTGGTTCTCAAACTTTTTATACCAAGTACCACTCAGAAAATATTTGGCTCTCCAAGTACCACCATAATGACCAGCATTAAAATGCAGTAGCATCGTAGGCCTAACTATTCAGCTACAGCTCTGCACAGTTCGAAAATGAGGCAGTTTTATTCCTAATAACAATGTTTATTGTTGTCAGCCACTTCAACATTGTAAATACACAGTTTGAACATTAACACTGCACTGCACTTACAAACAGGTAAATAAACTTAAATAATGAGTAAATTAAAATGTTTTGTACCTAAAAGTTAAATAAAAGCTGTACTGTACTTAAATGTAAAAAAAAAAAAAAAATAAAGATTAAGTTCAAATTTATTGTGTTTTAACATTAATTTATGTTTAATTTAGTGATTCCTCTGTGTACCACTAGAAGTAGTCTGAGTACCACTACAGTATCACCACACTTTGAGAACCACTGCTGTAGAAGAACTGTAATATGAACAGTAAAAAAAAAAATGGCAATGCCTGCACAGCTCTGGATCTTTTCTAAACATGAGAATCTATTAGTAAGTGCCAGAGCTTCAGGTCTACTAAATATAATCAGTAAAGAAGCCCATCATTTGATTCTACGTACCTTGTGGAAGGTTTTATGATGTTGTTGATGAACTTCAGTCAGTCTTTCTTCATCTGATTGTTCAGATCAACAGGAAGATGTTGCAGTAGAAGGCAGGACACAAAGGAACCAAACCTGAGCTCTGTGGGCAGAGCCAGAGATGATTGATAGGAATCTTTAGTGATGAGTCACTAAATTGTTTTATTTCTTTCTAGTGTAAAATCACAATAGAACAGTGAAATGAAATAAAAATGAAAAAGCCAGTGAATTGTCATTGTGGGAAAAAAGTAATCATAATTGAGTCATCTTTTTTTCATCCAATAAAGTCATCATAACTGATTATTCCATCAGATCCTACAGTAGGAGATGGGAATCCAGGTTGACTCCGAACCCACTGCACTAAAATATCACATTAAATATCATTAACTTGACCATTAACTTGGTTTCTAAAGGTCTCTCTCTCTCTCTGCCTCTCTCTCTGTGTGTGTGTGTACAACTACTGAAGGCCCCATTAACTACAAGTGTTTGTCTGCGATAGTGCTTATGACATTTGAATGTGTGTGATCTCAGGATGTCAGACGAATTTCCTGTGTGGTTTTCTCTGAAGACTGTGCAAAAACATCGACTGCCTTCATAATGAGGGTGAAATATACAGCAGAGCACTTACATACAGTATTTCACTGTCAAAACCAGAATTAGGATTAGAATTTTTTGCTAACGTATTTCATCAACCTTAAACGCAATATAGCCTACAGTCACAAAGAATTACTATTACTTGATTTACTTTCTTGAACAAACTGCCTATTGTCAGTCAGAATGAGTTGTTAAATTCAGAATTAGTTTCTTTTTGAGACTGTGACTGTGTTTCCACAGAGAAAACAGACGGTCAATAACACACTCAAATCTAAAATCTTGTGGAAATGTATTTAAAACAAACAAACAAACAAAAAGATTTAAATTCTTCATTTATTTAGTTTTTTTTTTTTTTTTTTTTTCTGTTCAGTTACAAGTTCTTGTTCAGAGGAGGGAGTGACAGACATTTCCGCAACTGGCATGGTTAACTGCACACAGTGTGTCAGTACTTGTACAAGTAAAAGTGCACGTGTTAACATTTGGTTGCTGAAGATCTGATGTGCTGAACACGGTAAGTTAAACACACTTAACCGAGAACAATGTACCGGATAAGTTCTGAAACTAGAAATACTGAGGATAAAAAATGGAGGGAGTGAAAATTTGCTTTGAGATCCCCAAGTTGCTGCTTTTGTGTTGGATAAGAAAAGGAATTAATTGTATAAACCACTTTCTAAAATTCTTTAGCATCTGTGTAATTTAGCCTACATAAAACATTTAGACAATCTTGTTGATCCATCTATCTACTTGTCTGTCCATCTAAAATTGCTTTGTGGTGTACTCACTTGTAAAGAAAATGTTTTTGTACATGAAAATACATAATACATGAAAATATAATGTTCTGATGTGTGTATGTATGTGTATTTAAGTATATAGGTTTAAGTGATTTGTTATGATTGAAAAAAATATGAATGGTGTATTGTTCTATATATATATATATATATATATATATATATATATATATATATATATATATATATATATATATATATATATATATATATATATATATATATATATCAAGCTAACATGGAATCAGTAACTGAATTCCAATAATATCAACGTTAACAGTACATCTGAAGCACTACTGAGATTATTATGAGAGCACTTCCTTATAGCTAAATCTGATTTTTATTTGTATGAATTGTTGTTAATTGATGCATTTACCCTTACCACCTATAATTAAAGCTGGCGCTAACAAAACTGTCTAAGTTATGCTGACATTCTATGTTGTGGTCCTTGTAAAACAATTGTTTATGTATCTTTAACTTTATCTGCACTATGTGTATCTGTACTCTGAGCTTCTTCGTAAAATCTCATTAGTGTAATGCTGTCTATCTTTTCTAGCAGTTCAGAGGCCTGTGATCAATTTTCCTTATTTCTGATTTAGATTGTTTTGCAGCTTTTCTCTGGTCTCCGAACTATATGTTTCATCAGAGCTTTCATGATCTCACTAATGAACTAGCCTAGGCATATTAATTGCCTTCTCTTCAACATAGTTGTCTTTGAAAGGCCTAAGCGTATAAGCACATCATACTGTGTCACAGTACTCCTACAACACTTCTGTTTTCACTTTCAGACTGAAAAAGTGAAAGCAGGGAAAAGCATGGAAGTAATATTTAGTAGAAAATCTGCAAATGAGTTTTCAGGTCAGTACAAAGTTATTAAAATTCCCTTATTAATCCTACATACAAAAAAAAAAAAAATGTGTTTGGAACTATGAACGACATGCCAGTTTTTCATGCTGAGGTTTTACATTTCAACTCAACTAATTTTTCAATAATTCAACGGTTATATATGGTTACCACACTTTGAGACACCTTTCAGATGTTTTATTTCAAGATGTTTTAGGTTATTTTCTTTAAAACGCTCTACACTAATAACAAAATACATGCATTTATGTCTGTTGCAAATGAAAATGATATATATATATATATTTATTTATTTTATTTTTTTTTTTACACATGTGAATCGGTGTGATTATTATTTAGCTTGTTTCACATCAGATTCATGACTAGATTAAAACTGAAACTATAGTGTAAATACAATGCAGAGCATACATATCACTAAAAAGTGTTAAGTCATGAGCTCTGCTGCAAGTACAGGAAGTGCAGCTGCTGTTTTGAATACCAGTATTTTAGAGACCAGAAAGAAAGACTGTTTTTTTCCTGCTTTAGTAAATAATAACAAAACAAAAAACTGGACCCCTGGAACAGTTTAAATATTTAAAGCTGCTATTTATAAATCTATAATTTATAAAGACGTCTTTCTTTAAAAATGCATTTTTATCAGGCTCAGATGTATAGGTTTCTATGTAAGTACCAGTACTTCTGATTGGGCTGAGGCTGGTATTTTAGTTTGTTTGAAGAAAAAGTATGTGATGGACGTATAATATGTGTCGAGAGCATTCATTTTTGACCGAGATGGCTTTTAGCTGGTTTTGCATCTGAACTCTTCATACATAATTTTTTTTTCCCACAATACCACAGCAACACAATTCGTACCATATACAAAGTTTACAAAGTTAACTTACCACTAAAGAACATCCTGATCAAGTCGTGCTCGCGATGGAGTTTCTCGTTGAGCGACTCTATATCGTCATCAGACTCGGGTTCGAATTGATAGGGTAATATCAACGCCATTTTTAACCTTATAGCGTCTTTGTTTACAAGTAACCCTCTGGAGCAAAACATTAATTATGGTAATCAGCGTTTCGTTTCTGACCCCTATTGTATACGGAAGGACCAATCACAACAGACTTAGCCCGCTGACCAATCAGAGCAGAAAAGGCTTAAAGGAACACTCCACTTTTTCTGAAAATAGGTTCATTTTCCAACTCCCCTAGAGTTATACAGATGTGTTTTACCGTTTTTGAATTCATTCAGCCGGTCACCGGGTCTGGCGGTAGCACTTTTAGCATAGCTTAGCATAAATCAAAAATCCGATTACACCATTAGCATCTCACTACAAAATGACTAAAGAGTTTCGATATTTTTCCTATTTAAAACTTGATTCTTCTGTAGCATCGCGTAATGAGACTGGCGGAAAATGAAAAGTTGCGATTTTATAGGCCGATATGGCTAGGAACTATACTCTTATTCCGGCGTAATAATCAAGGAATTTTGCTGCCCTACCATGGGTGCAGCAGGCGCAATGATATTACACAGCGCCTGAAAGTGACCGGCACTAAGTTTGTGTAGATGCAGAGTTGCAGCCGGCAGAGCTGACGGCTGCGTAATAGCATTGCACCTGCAGAGTATAGTTCTTAGCCATATCGGCCTATAAAATCGCAACTTTTCATTTTCCGTCAGTCTTAGTACACAATGCAACTACAGAAGAGTCAAGTTTTAAATAGGAAAAATATCAAAACTCTTTAGTCATTTTATAGTGAGATGCTAATGGTCTAATCGGATTCAATGATTTATGCTAAGCTATGATAAAAGTGCTACCGCCAGACCCGGTGACCGGCTGAATGAATTCAAAAATGGTAAAACACATCTGTATAACTCTAGGGGAGTTGGAAAATTAACCTATTTTCAAAAAAAGTGGAGTGTTCCTTTAAGAGAAGGGAGGGTTCGCTCAGAACTGCTTCAAATGAATCGTTTCAAAATCATTTAGAAATGAGTCCAATATAAAATGTTTATTTAAAAAAAAAAAATACAATGTTCTCTGACCTTGCTTTTAAACCTGTTGTTGGGGACTCAAATACAATAATAGGGCACTTTCAAACTGATCTTTAAAGGCATTTAAATAACTAATGTAAGGACGCGTAACATTTGCTAGTCTAAGCTAAACCTATGCAAGTTATGCATGTAGATTTTATTTCTAAGGCTTTAAAACTTGAATAGTTTGATTAATAGTTTTTAAACATTATTGACTCCAATATTCTTCCACATGTCAGTTGAGGCATCCAACACCAGAAAAGTTTACAAAGCACAGAGCACTACACATTAACAGAGTGTTTTAGATACAAATACAAAAGCAACATCTGAACACACAAATGAACACGTTAAGAACAGGCTTATTAAAAATCACAGCATTTATAAATCACCAAGAGCTCTAAACTGTTTGGCAGGTGATTCACAGGATCTGAGGATTGTGTTATTGGGAGTCTCTGGAGCTGGAAAGAGCGCAATAGGAAATGCAATACTGGGTCGAATGGCATTTAAAGAGAGCAGAACCAGAGAGAGTGAGATACAGACAGGAATAGTAGAAGACAAAAACATCTCCATCATCGACACTCCAGGATTCTTCAACACTCATCTGACTGATGAAGAGCTGCAGGAGCAGATGACAAAGAGTCTGTCTCTCGCTCATCCTGGTCCTCACGTGTTCCTGCTCGTCATCAACCTGGAGACTTTTAAGGAGGATGAGAGGAACATTGCAAAAAAGATTCAGGAGATCTTTGGAGCTCAAACTTTTATGTTCACTCTGGTTCTGGTCACTGGAAGAGAAAAAATGTCAAGGAGAGAATGGATGCTCTTTATACTTGATGCAAAATTTCGAGAGTTAGTCGGTCACTGCAGAGATAATTATCATGCAATCAACAGCAAAAGTGAGATTAAAAAAACTTCTGGAGAAGATTAATAAAACGGTCAAACAGAATCATTACCAGTATTTCAGTAACGAGATTCACTTAATGTTTCGAACAAACAGCGCAAGAATAAAGAAAAAGCAAGAGGAAGAAAAAGACAGAAAAAAAGAGCAAAAGAATGAGATAAGACAAGAGCAAATAAAAAGAGTAAAGGAGACATTTGAAATAGAAAATGTAATGGCAGAAAGAACCAGAAGTCTTTCTTCTCAGGTGAGAGAAACACGGAGAGCTCATGTGTTTGATGAAGGGAAGGCGGCTCGTACGTTGCCAGTAAGATTACTGGCAAACTTTTTTGAAAGAATGGAGGAAAAAAATACAGTCCAGACACCAATAGCTGGAACAATTCACAGAATATGGGCCCAGAGGAAACAACAGACAACAACGGAACAACATTTGTCAGAAGCGGGTAAGAATGTTTAATAAAACTCTTTACCCAAATATCAAGACATTTTTTTTTTCCTAAAACAGTAACATTCTTAAAAAAAGAAATTAAATATCAAAACAACCTCTATACAACACTTTAATACACCTCTGCAACATCACACCACTGTCAGTGCAGATTATTCATAAATTAATAAATTATGTTCAAGATGAAATAATAGTGAAAATGAAATTTCACAGATGCATGAAACTCGGTGACTATGGTGACTTACGCACACGCATGTCACTCAAAACGAAGGAACATTATGGGTTCAGATCAAATGCTATTGTATCAATTTGCTACTATTATTTCCTCTAGTGACATTTTCATACAACTTAAATGTAGTTTAAAAATATAGATAGACAGATAGATAGATCATGACATGTCATGGATGTGTTGTAGTGTCATTCCATCTTTTCTGTATGTCATCTGCAATGTAGGTTTTTTTTTTTTTTTTTTTGGAACAATTAATGTAAGAGAAAGCAACTTGTGTCATCTTACTTTTATGAGTGATCAAAGGTGGAAAAAGTCCTCACCAGTATTTTGTCACAATCAGCTGGATTTGCTAATTAGCACAGTTTTTCAGCCAGGAGGTAAAACTAATTAGCCGAGGTGGGACCAAGTCGTTTCTTTTAAGTCACAAGGAAGTCTCAAGTCAAACCCAAAGTCCTCAAAGAGTTAAAGTTTATGAGATGTTAATGTGACTAATCAAATAATGATTGTATCACTAATGCTCAATTATCACTTGTCTTGTTAATATAACACTGGGGATTTTGCTGTGTGATTCAGGTGTGTTTGGGGTTGGGGTTTACATTACTTTCCATCTCTTGTTTTGTCACGTCAGATCTCAGAATCGTGATGGTGAGTAAAACTGGAACCGGAAAAAGTACAACAGGTAACACCATCCTGGGACAAAAACTGTTTAAAGAAGAATTATGTTCTGAATCTGTGACTGGGAAATGCCAGCAACATCAGCAGAAGGTGAACAATCAGATCATCTCATTGATCGACACTCCAGGACTGTGTGATACGTCAATCAGTAAAGAAAAGCTGAAGAAAGAATTAGTGAAGTGTGTGGAGATGTCTGTTCCTGGTCCTCATGCATTTCTGCTGCTCATCAGACTAGATGTGAAATTCACAAATGAAGAAAAGAGCACAGTGAAATGGATCCAGGAGAACTTTGGGAAAGATGCTGTTCATTACACCATCATCCTGTTCACTAGAGGAGATCAGTTAGAAACATCTATAGAGGAGTTTCTCACCAAAAGCAAGCAGATTAATGAGCTAGTTAAAGAGTGTAAAGGCGGTTATCATGTTTTCAATAACAAAGACAAAGACAATCAATCACAGGTCACTGAACTCCTGGAGAAGGTGAAAATGGTGAAAAAGAATGGAGGGCAGCATTACACAAATGAGATGTACAAGAAAGCTCAGAGGAAAATAATGTTGAAAAAGGCCGAACATATAGCTTTAGTAGGAGCAGGTGTGGCAGGTGTAGGAGCAGCAGCAGCTGGAGGAACATTACTTGGCGTTGCTACTGGTGGAGTGGCGCTGCCTGTAGCTTTAATCGCAGGAGGTGCAGCTATAGCAGGAGGATCAACGGCAAAAGTTATTGCAGATAAAAATCAATAGGTTGAGTTTACTTGGAAAACATGGAATTGCTACAAACTTTTCAAGCAAATTTGTTCATAATTTTTTTTTTTTTTTTTGAGTTTGAGTTTGAGTTTTTTTTTGAGTTTCCAAGTTGAGAAAGCTTACTACAACTTTAACTTGTGGATTTTTCTACATGACTTGAGTATCGGTTAAAGGAGTAGTCCACTTCCAGAACAAAAATTGACAGATAATGTACTCACCCCCTTGTCATCCAAGATGTTCATGTCTTTCTTTCTTCAGTCGTAAAGAAATTATGTTTTTTGAAAGAAAAATTTCAGGATTTTTCTCCATAAAATGGACTGCTATGGTGCCCCGAGTTTGAACTTACAAAATGCAGTTTAAATGCGGCTTCAAACGATCCCAAATGCGATTGTAAATGATCCCCGCCGAGGAAGAAGGGTCTTATCTAGCGAAACGATCGGTTATTTTCATTAAAAAAATACAATTTAAATCTTTTTAATCTCAAATGCTCGTCTTGTCTTGCTCTCTCTGAACTCTGTTTATTCTGGTTCAAGATAGTTAGGGTATGTCGAAAAACTCCAATCGTGTTTTCTCCCTCAACTTAAAAAATCATTTCAAAATCATCCTACATCACTCCAGTCTTTGCAAAGTGAACATGCAAAAAAGATCAAACACCATCAACAAAAAAGGTGAAACAGCAATATAGTACGATTTTGAAGTTGCGGGAGAACATGAGATGGAGTTTTTCGACATACCCTAACTGTCATGAACCAGAAAGAAACAGTCTTCAGGCAAAGCAAGACAAGACAAGCATTTGAAATTAAAAAAAGTATATAAATTGTATCATTTTTATGAAAATAACCGATCGTTTTGCTAGATAAGACCCTTCTGCATTTGGGATCATTTGAAGCCGCATTTAAACTGCATTTTGTAAGTTCAAACTCGGGGCACCATAGCAGTTCGTTATATGGAGAGAAATGATGAAATGTTTTTCTCAGAAAACATAATTTCTTTTCAACTGAAGAAAGAGAGACATGAACATCTTAGATGACAAGGGGGTGAGTACATTATCTGTACATTTTTGTTCTGAAAGTGGACTTCTCCTTTAACTCAATTTGACAAGTTCTGGCAACTTAAGAGATTTACTTTAAAAGCTTAGTACTCAGAACTCAAACAAAACAGTTTACTTACAAATATGCTGATTCATATGACTAGAAAAACACGTGGATACTGTTTTATATTTCTCAGACAACGGACAAGACAGACAATGGATTATTGCACAACTCTAGGACCTTTATACTTATTATTTAATTAGAAAATAAAAACACTGATATCCCTTTGATATCTCATATCGTGTAATTGTAGATTTGCCTGGCCAAAAGGAGAAGAGAAAAACTTGTAAGGTTGAAAAAAAAAATAATAATAAAATAATGGGGAAGCTGTATTGTATACTTATTTGTCGGTTTGAATGTCCCAGATTTGGTTTTTAGTCACATGGTCAAGGAACGGATAAAAGACAATTGTACCTGTTGCTCTGTCACTTTTCTTCTCTGGCACTTTCTTTTCTCTGTCTCTCTTCTTCGGGCTCTGCTCTGTCTCTTTCTCTTTTACTTACTGTCTTGGGAAACATTTCACATACATGCTGGGTTCAATTAACTGTATATGTTTTATCATCCTTCATCTATTTTGTAACCTTTTCAAGTGTAACTGTTAAAATTCAGTTTAATACCATCATGCTGATAATGTTTCTTCAGCAATCCTACAGCCTGAACCACTATAGTGAAACCACCCTTACACTCTGTAAACGTGTTACTGGAAAAAAATGTAAGTATTTCTCACCTTATTGTTTTTATTAGATCACATCCAGTCTGGCGATCGACTACAATCTAGCAGTACAAGTTCAAATATTTTCTCACCTGAAGCTCAAATAGTCTACATAATAAATGCAGGTCCTACATAATTTTTCATTGGCATGAATAACCTCTCATTTGTCTAGTGTTAAAGCAGTGTTAAATATCTGAATATCGAACACCTATATTTCACTGCACATCCCTGTAATGTTGCTCTGTATTTATAATTCAAATACTAGACAGCTTATTAGGAAAGAGCGACCTCTGCTGGACACCTGGCCCACCTGCTAGATCTGATGCAAAGAAAAGGAAAATTATCATTAAAAGTGAATAACATTCATTTATTAGTGTCTTTAATATACACCATTTAACTCATAGTAGATTAAACGATTAACCTGGTTCTCCTGTACTAGGGCAAACGGGATGGCATACTCATTAGCAGTGATTAACAACAGTAAAGCTGGTACTTGTTCTTCAATCACTTTTCTGAGTGGAGGAAATAACAGCATCGGATAATTCAGCATCGTCCATAGTGATTATAAAACACGTCCGTCTGTGTTCGTCCTCTCAGACGGACGGCGTCAGTGAGTTTTAATTGGCTATGCGGGTTCCTGTGGGTGGCGCTCCTGAGATCCGAACAGGAAGTGAGGCGCCAGCCCCAGTGCATTGTGGGACTGTCGGTGAGACAGGCACGTGGAGGAGCTCGGTTACAATCAGTGCCAGATCTCATTGCACGAGATCCATCGATTGAAGGCAACAGAAAGGAAACGAAGAGGGAGATTTGTGGAACGAGGGGAGGGCGGTGATTCGTTAGTTCTGTTATGTTCCTGAAATGTACCTCCGTTTAGACAGCGTAGGGTGTTTTTGACTGAAATATTGACATTTAAACCCTCCGTAAGTTCATTAGCAGCATGCTGTTCCTGTGCGGCAGAAGAGCAAAGCGTCGAGCCAGCATCATAAAGTCAACATGAAACGACGTTCACAATGTGACGTCATTCTGGATATTCAACTGGGATTTTATTCATTGGGAGTTGAGCAGATGATAGAAAGTGGACGTTGCATACCAGAATGCCTATTATTGCTGTCATTTGCATTATGTTAACCAGCATTAAGTTAACTATTTGCGAAAAATGACCTACATTGGTAGTCTTAAAAAGGCTGAGGTATTTCAAATAAATAAATAAATAAATACAACACTTAAAATTATTTTAATAACTGGTTAAGATTATTTTAAGGGAGTTTTAGGGGATAAATGAAAAAGTTTACAAAAAAAACTGTGTAAACACTAAAAATAAGAATAAACAAATAAATTTGATTAAATAAATGTTAAAACGATTTAAAAAATAATAATAAATATATAAATAACCAAGAGTTTCTAATTAAAGTACTATATAAATAATAAAACATAATAACTAATTATTTTCCAAATAATATTTCATACACATTTATTTTTCACAGCATAAATTGGCTCTTTAAACATTATATATATCTGTATAGTGGGGTTCTCTCACATGAGGATGATCATATTTCTGAGGTCAGTGGCATCTAAAAAATTGAAAACCCCTGAACTAGATTATGTTAGCCAATTGAAAAAAAAGATTTTTGGGTCAGAGCATGGTATTATATTTTGATTATGACCAATAGTTTTGCACTCATGACACAGTAGGTGCACCGTAAGATCAGGATTGTGTGTTAGGATAGTAAACAGAGTCATTTTTGATTTCATGTTGACTTTAAGCTCGATATAAATGTGATAATCCAGGCTGAGCTATTATCACACAGAATACAGACGAATGCACGTAAGTTAATAAAGTCAGCCAGCATTAAATGCGTATCGCCTTACTGGAAAAGTACTTTCGCTAAAAACCGACCAGAAAGAGTTCTTTATGCTTCAGATCAGCTCTTTAGTCTGTTTACCAAATCACTGTAATATGGTTTCAGGCTCTGTTTCCCATTCTTTAGGATTTAGATCAGCTCTTTAGTCCGTTTACACTGAAACCGAATCACTGTAATCTGGCTCCAGTCTCTGTTTTCCATTCTTTAGGCTTTAAATCAAATCTGTAGTCTGTTCACACTGAAACCGAATCACTGTAATCTGGTTTCAATCACTGTTTCCCATTCTTTAGACTTTAAATCATAGCTTTAATCTGTTCACACTGAAACGAAATCACCATAATCCAGTTTCAGTCTCTGTTTCCCATTCCTTAGGCTTGAAATCATAGCTTTAATCTGTTCACACTGAAACGAAATCACCATAATCCAGTTTCAGTCTCTGTTTCCCATTCCTTAGGCTTGAAATCAGCCCTTTAGTCCTTTCATACTGAAACCGAATTGCTGTAATCTGGTTCCAGTCTCCGTTTCCCATTCTTTAGGCTTTAAATCAGCTCTTCAGTTTGTTCACACTGAAAATGAAACATCGTAATCCGATTTCAGTCTCTGTTTCCCATTCTTTAGGCTTTAAATCATAGCTTTAATCTGTTCACACTGAAACGAAATCACCATAATCCAGTTTCAGTCTCTGTTTCCCATTCCTTAGGCTTGAAATCAGCCCTTTAGTCCTTTCATACTGAAACCGAATTGCTGTAATCTGGTTCCAGTCTCCGTTTCCCATTCTTTAGGCTTTAAATCAGCTCTTTGGTCCATTCACACTGAACCCGAATCACCTTAATCTTGTTTCAGTCTCTGTTTCCCACATGTAACTGCAATTCCTCAGAGGAAGGGGTTGTGGCTTTGCCCGGGGTGTTGTGTTTGTCGGGTTGAGGGCGTGAGGGGCAGCAGTGGCTGCGGCAGGTTGCTGGGCATGTCCAGCAGGCCATGCGGTGGCTGTGTGAAGGACGAGGGCAGAGTCTGTGGCTTCTGCTGCACGACGGGCAGAGGGAGGGAGGCGCTGTAGGACAGAGCATGAGCCGGTAGCGGCGATGTGGAGTGAGGACGCATCTGATTCAGTGTCAGTCTGGGCTGCTCACAGTGGAAGGGGTTTGTGGGAGACGGTGTGCTCAGACCTGCAAGACACACAATGCAAAATATCATTATAGTGTCTTCTGCTCACCAAGGCTGCATTTATTTGAACAAAAATACAGTAAAATCTGTAAAATTGTGAAATATTATTACAATTTAAAGTAGCTGTGTTTTATTTGAATATATGTTAAAATTAAATGTATTTCTGTGTTAAAAAAGCTGAATTTTCAGCAGTCTTTAGTGTCACATGATCCTGCAGAAATCATTCTAATATGCTGATTTGCTGCTCAAGAAACATTTCTGATTATCATCAGATGAAAACAGTTGTGCTGCCGATTAGTTCTGAGGAAAGGGTCATACATTTTATGTTTCAGGATTCTTTGATGAATAAAAAGTTCAAAAGAACAGCATTTATTTTACTACTATTTTACTGTCACTTTTGATCAATTTAATGCATGCTTGATGAATAAAAGTAGTAATTTCTCTCTCTCTCAAAAAAAAAAAAAACTCTTACTGAACCCCAAACTTCATGTACCTGAGAAGCAAAACTGCATGCAATATTGCAACTTTTCAGAGAACATCTTTTAAGCACAAATCTAAATATACAAAAAAATATAAAAAAAAACAAAGATAATTACAAAAATAACCAAATAAACTAAATTTATGCTTAAAACAAGCAAACAGCTGTGCATTATTTATTTATTTTTTTTTAATTTCCTGATGGAACAGAACAGATTTCATCTGTAAAATCAACTCTGTAAAACATCTTTTTAATACTATTTACTAAAAAAAGAAAGCTTTCTTTTCTTTCTTTTTTATTAAGAAAACAAATAAATCAAATGCAACATGATGTTGTAAGATGGACAAATAAGATGCTTAAAAAGCTTTTTTTTAAAAAAAAAAAGATATTAAATCAAGATGACCCTTTCTAAATGAAAGATCAAAAATAAAATCTAAAGGTCCAAACAAAACTGTGATGAATAAATATAAAAAGGAGCAAGTAAAGTAATTTGAATCGGAAATGTAATTGCGTGATTATTCAAATGCACTCAAGCATTCAAAAAGCTTTAAAATCATTCAAGAGAACTATAAATACCCCAAAATAATAAGTATGTATGAGTGCGAGTGAAGCTTTCCTACCTGACAGGAAGGGGTTTTTGCTTTTGACCGGTTGGTTGCTGGGAATCAGCGTGTCTAGATTGACGAGGGAGGCAGCGGTGGGGCCGAGGAACGCTTCGGGGGTCCGGCACTGTCTGGGGGTCACCGTGTCGAGAGGAGGCCCGAGACGAGAGAGGTCAAAGGTCTCTGGACTGTCATTTCCCCTTCCGTTCACTTGAACGCCCACCACCAACTCGCCGAACTGATCGCCATCTGAAAGAAGAGATGAGAATGAGCTTCAGCTCGACTCAGAGAGCAAAACGAATGTTGAGAGGGTCTGGTTTGGTGTGACGACGACCTGCAGGACTCTCACAGCGAGGGCTGAACACTCGGTTTGGCCCCGCCTTATCTACTGTAGGCTCCTCCTCCTCCTCCACTCTAAGCTCCTCCTCCTCCTCGGGAATAGTAAACGGGTCCTTCACACTTGACACTGGAATAAAGAGCAAGGAACCTCAAACATTTGTATTTTTAAAGTATGAAATTGTGCCTTTCTATCTCATGAGTATTGCAATTGCGAGTTTACATTTACATAAGTAATAAATGCAAGATAAAACCTGCAATTCTGAGAGAAAAACGTTAGAATTGCGAGTTTATGTGATAAGGTTTTCTGCTGTACCTGGGCGTGCTGGGCTCCTCCAGGCCTTTTCATCCATATTGGTGGTGGAGTTTGAAGGTGGAGCATCCCAGGGGTCAGGAGGTGATTGGTGGGTTCCCCACGGGTGGGTGGGGCTACTGGAAGAAGGGCGGGTCGTCCAGGGACTATCAGCCACTGGGCTGCTAGACTTAACCACAGCTGAAACAAACCAGATCAAGCAACATCCTCACAAAGAATCCTTAACATATTTTTGTCCTACAATAGTGACTGCGCTCATCACTGACCGACAGACTCCCAGGGGTCGGAGTTCACGGGGCAGGTGGGCGGGGCATCCCAGGGGTCATCGCTTGCCGGCACTGCAGGCGTGGGACCGAATATATCCACCAGATCAATCATGGCCGACTGCAGGAGGAAAGCGGCTGTCAGCAGGTCAGAAGCTCAGCGGATCACGCAGGTGTTCAGTGTGTTTCTCACCTCTGAAGGCCGCGAGTCTCGCTCTCTCTTGCTGTCCTCCAGAGCCTTCTGCAGATGAGTGTCGTCCCCCTGACGGCTACGCTGCTCCTTCAGGAGACAAAACAAGCTCAGTGCGAGAAGGTAAAGATGGTGCTGTTCGTTAGTGGAAGGATTAATTAGGATTAAAAGAGCAGGAGGTTAATGAGCGCCGTGAAATTCACAGGACGTCCACAGACAGCACTGCAGGAGAAATACAGATGAGGAACAGCGAAATATCATTAGAGAAGAAGAAAAATCGGTTAGTACAAGCTGGACAAAGAAGTTAGAATGTTAGAAAATTTCAAAGGTAAATACAGTCTTATTGATACTTAATCCAGTAGTTTGCTAGCTTTGTGTGAACCAATGATGTTATCCAATACATTTGCTGTTATAGGTTTGTTTTTACACTTTTTATTTTTTTTTTTAGTTAGTATTCATATATTAAATATTATATTAAATGAATTAACCACAATTCATTTTGTGAACGTTACTGAATTAAAAATAACAGTTATTAAAGGTTATATATAGTTTAAATATTTTTATATTATATTATATTATATTATATTATATTATATTATATGTTTTGCATTTTAGCATTTTAATTTAGAGTTTGACTATGTTAATATATTAATAATACCTAAACAGCTATTGAAGAAGAAAATATTTATTTTATAATATTGTATATTAAAATACATTTCAGTTTACGTTTTTATTTTGTATTTTTTTGGCATTTTATTTTAAAGTTTGAATATTTTAATATTAGTTATTAAGAATTTATTCATTTAATTATTTTATGTATCCATTTATTTAATTGACTTTTTAATCATCTTGAGTTTCAAAAACTGTATGGTCTTCAATTAAATACATTATTTCTTTATTTTTATTGTAACAATATATAATATAATATAATATAATAAAATATACAATTATATATATATATATATATATATAACATATATAACAATATATATATATATATATATATATATATATATATATATATATATATATGTGTGTGTTATTTATTTATTTTTTTTTAAAGTTTGAATATTTTCATACATTAAAAATCATTATTATTTTTGACACATTGGTTCCTCCACAGAGATACCTGCACAGAGATACAGGACGTCCTGCCGTGTCTTCATGACTACAGCTGAGCGACACACGGAACAGCAGGCAGTGATTGGCTGTTGTGGAAGGGCATGTCTGCGCTCACATCGGAGCTGAACGCTGCGGTGGATTTGGGTTAATCGAGGTTATTTTCAGCAGTGTGTGCGGTTTCTGCACTTCTGCCGTATCCTGAGGGAATGCAAATATTCCTGAAACAGCAGGAAAGGTCAACAGGAAAACTCCTCCTGCTCGTCTTTCTCTTCACGTTTCCTGCTCTGTGCTTACGGAGCACTGCTCGCATCCACAAACACACACACATACACATATTCACACACTCGACCGACTCACACCGTGGGGATTCAGAGATGGAAACACTCTGGCTGCCGCATGCTGGGAATGAAAAGACACTCAAAACACCACAGAAACTGAACACCTGCAAGATCATTTACAGTTCATTTTTTGGAAACCATCTACTGTAAAGAAGAGAGAGTGTGTGTCAGGATTATTACTTTACACTACAACTAATACACCTAAAGTTAGTGTTTTTCACTTTAAATGAATAAATAATTTGTGAAATTGGACTTTAAAAAAAATAATAATAATTGAAATAAATAAAAAGGAAAAAAGAAAATAATTATAAATAAAATGACCTAAAATGACTGCAAAATAATAAAATGTAAGTATTTAAAAAACATTATATAATTCTAAAAATATTTAAAATATATGTAAATATATAAAGAAACCTAAAATGGTTTAAAATATAACAGATTTCATTAAAATTTGATAAATTATTAGAATAAAATATATTTAATAAAATAAAAATGTATAATTAAAGACAACCAGTTTAAACATTTAATCACAAATAAATAAAATATATTAAATCTATAATCTTTAATAAAATATAGATATAAACAATTATAAATAAATATACAATTATAAATGTAAAATACAAGACAACTTTTAAACAACCTAAAAACGGTTTAAAAGATAAAGCTTTAAATTAATAATAATAATAATAATAATAATAAATGTGTTAAATTCTAACATAAAATCCAAATATTACATAATCAGAACAAAGCAATGAAAAAGAAAAATGGCTAATATAATGTATTTTAAATAAATACAAAATGTAAATGTAATAAACTGTAATAAAAATATATTATCCATTTAAATACTTCTTAATCTCAAGGCATTTTCAGACAACAGTTATTGTGGGGGTGAATAATAATTTTTATTGATTTCATAATTTATTATAATATGATAAATAATATTATAAAATGTATTATAATTTTGATACAATGCATTTCAGGTCACATCTTGATTTTGTTATTTTTTTTAGCATTTTAATTTAGAGCTTGACTATTTTAATATATGAACAATATTTAACCTCCTCAATAACAAACAGATATTGAAGAGAAAAAAATATTTATTGTTACTATATTTCTATTACTTATACTATTATAACAAAATAATGAAATTAATATATTAATGACATAACATTTATAAAATATTGTATATTAATTACAATTATAATTACAATACATTATAAAACTAAACAATTATAATTAAATATAAAATAAAAAATTTAAATGCATGAAAACTTTTTAAAGAAACCTAATAATGGTTAAAAGCTTTAAAAAAAAAAAAAAAGATCAATTATAACTTAATAAAATATAAATAATACATTATCAGAAAAAAGACAAATATATGAAAAATAATGTTTTTTAAATAAATAAAAATATATAAATTAGTGCCGTGCAACGATTAGTTGTGATTAATTGCATCCAAAATAAAAGTTTTTGTTCACAAAATTTATGCGTGTGTACTGTGTATATTTATTATGTGTATAGAAATACACACACATGCATGGATATATTTTGAAAATATTTACATGTATATAGTTTTATCAATATAATTAATATTATATATAAATATATTTAATATATAAACATAACATTTTTCTTAAATATATCCATGCATGCGTGTGTATTTATACATATATACATAATAAATATACACAGCATACACACATATATTATGTAAACAAAACTTTTTGAACACGATTATTCACGATTAATCATTGCACAGCACTAATATAATAAACTGTAATAAAATACATAATGGCTTAATATCAAATAAATGATCTTTGAGCATGTACCTCTCTGCTCATAGCCAGCGCGAGCTGCAGCTGTAGCTCTTCTTCTCCGCTGGTCTGCGGTCGAGTTTGTTCCAGATCAGATGCTCTGGGAGATGAGGACGACGCTGACGAACAGACACACGAACAGGTGAGGAGCATTCATTTGCATTTAGTCCGTGATGTATTTGACTGACATTTCTCTGAGGGGCTCTAATACTGTCATAATCCATCATCAACATCATCATCATCATCTCACTTCAGATTTTATTATACTGGCAGTGTGTGTGTGTGTGTGTCACGGCCTCATTAGACAACAAACACACGAGCACATGGCAGCAGCAGCTGCGCTGAGACTCATCAGTGCAGAGAAAAGCACTAATGTGGTCTCTTCATTATTAGATAATTACAGCATCAGCTTCCCAGAAACTGAACAAATATGTTCAGTTTTGGTAGTACATCAAGTACATCATTCAGTATCATCACTGCAATTTAGGTCAAATATTAGACTATATTGTGTCGTTTGAACCGTTTTATAAATGAAAGTGCGCGCGTCTCACAGTTGAAGGATGACGGTGATCCTCTGGAGTGGTTGAACTCTTCTCCGTAGAGCGCCGCCATGCTGGGCTGACTGCTGCGTCTGCTGGGATACGCCGGAGGGACTCCGCTCACGCCGCCGCCGCCCGCCATCCTCTCTTTGGTCTTGAGGGCCTGCGCTCGCTCCTGTCGCAGACGCTCCTCGTCCCGCAGCAGCGCCACCAGCTGCTTGGCTTTCTCGCGCACGTTCACGCCCTGGTCACGGCCGTCCCGGTCCACGTACTGGAAGTCGCGCAGCGTCTGGATGGTGAAGGCGTTCTCGCGGCACTGCTGGGCGACGCGCTCCGAACCCGTCTTGGCCAGATAGTCCAGCAGCGTCAGAGCCTGAGCACACAGATAAAACCAGATCACCGCGCTAGTTCTGATTATTGATTATTAAGGACTGGACTACGGGATCAACAGCTCTTAATTATTTGAGAAATATTCAAAGGCTATATTTCCTCTGGTACATCTGCTGTAATTTACTGAAACTAGAAGTTTCCAAAAATTAAATAAAATTATTTTAATTAAAATAATTACATTTCAGGAATCCAATTTTAAGAGCTGAATGTCTTTCACGGTTTTAACCAACAAATTTAACATTTGTTTGTTGTACTAGATCGCAGCATTTTTTATTTTTTTTTTAAACTCTGTCTTTACTAGAATTACTGGATTTTAGAGTTTGGCATAACTAGAAAAATGTTTATTATTTATGAAAAATAAATAAATAAAATAGTACAATTTTAATTAAATTTTTGATATAAAAAATAATAATAATTTATTGGTTTCCATTACTTTTTTCTTTTACTCACTTTTTAATTTAATTTAAACAGTATAAATTAGGCTTAAGATAACTTGGAATCCCTAATTAAATGGGGTAAACTAGAAATTACACACAGACTAGAAAAATCACACTATAATCCCAAATTTTACTAGAAATAAACAAAAAAATTATCACATTTTTAAATTAGGCTTTTTTTTTTTTTTTTACTTCTAGACTAGTTTAACTTTTTACGTTTACTAGAAATAGTGACTACAAAGTGTTTTTAAGCCCAAATTTAAATAAATAAATAAAGTCAGGAAATTAATACAATATTTTCCATTGTAATTAAAATTTAAATTTAAATTTAAACAAAAAAAAGTATTTTTTTTTCTACTTATGCTGAACTCCAGTAAATACAGTAAAATTATGAGTTAAAAAAATAAAATAAAATAAAATAAAATAAAAAGTCTAGTAAACCTGGAAAAGTCATGTAAATTTGCTGGTTAAAACCCTGAAAGACATCCACCTCTTAAAATTGGATTTGTGAAATTTTAGTAATTAATTAATTAATTAATAATAATTTATAATTACAATTATTTATTTAGTTAATTTAATCTGTGGAAACTCCTTTTTTCTGTTAATTGTACCACACGTATCGGAGAAAAACAATAATTAATAAGACTAGAAATAAACTATAAAAAACTAAAATAAATAAATGAATAAAACACTTTTAAAACTAGGCTAAAATGAATTCATTAGAAATTCTTAATTAGAATAGAAATAAACTAAATATAACAAATGCAAAAAATTGGCTCTAACTCACTATAATTAGACTAAAATTAAGTAAAAATAATCAGACTAAATCATTAATTAAAAAAATAATTAAAAAGGAACACTTTTTAAAAATCAGGCTAGAAATCAGGTAAAATCACTAATGAATCCAGAAGGAAACAAAAATAACTACAAACCTTTTTAGAGAGTAGAAATAATCTAAAAATAAACTAAAAACAACAAATTTTAAGCCTTAAAAATCACTAGAAATCACTAATTTGTCTTGAAATAAATAGGAATGATTTTTTCTAATATATCCAGGTTTTCTGAGGCTGTGTGAATCCTGGTTCCTTAAAGGTAACACACACTTGCTGAGGGAAATCTCTTGATTTTAGCTGTTTTGTTTTATTTGACTGCTTATGTAACATCACATTAAGTGATCGGCGCTGCTCTAGATGAATCGGGACACCTTGTAGACGTGTCTCCAGTTCTTGCCGTGGTCGTTCAGGCGTTTCCACACCATGGCCATGACCTCGCTGAAGGCCACCACGCTGAAGGTCAGCTCGGCGATCTCGGACATCAGCGAGCTGGACGGGCCCCAGGGGTCGTTGGAGGTCGCCTCGCGCACCTTGATCTCCGCATCCGAGTAGTTGTGCACGATATTCTTCACCTGCCGCCGCAGGGCTGAAGTCGTCATGGCGACAGCGAGAGTGTGAGCGAGTGGGCGGATCTCTGGCCTCCTGCAGACGGTCACGCTAACGACTGCCAGAGCTGCCAGAGCTGAGAGAGAAACACACAAAACACACATTTACACCACAGAAAACTATTATTACATGCTTATCAGTTTTCAGTTTCTCTCTGTAATGGGATAGAATGTTACCAAGGCAACAAACACTAGCAGATATACATGGGTAAGATTTTTTTAGTGTCTTTTGCTCACCAAGGCTGCATTCATTTGATTAAAAATGTAGTAAAAACTGTAAAATTGTGAAATATTTTTTTTTTTAATTTAGAATAGCTGTTTTCTATGTGAATATCTGTTAAAGTGTAATTGAATTCTGTGATCTAATCTGAATTTTCAGCATCATTAGTCTAGTATTCAGTGTCACATGATCCTACAGAAATCAATATAATATGCTGATTTGCTGCTCAAGAAACATTTCTGATTATCGTCAATGTGGAAAACAGTTGTGATGCCCAATATTTTTGTGGAAACCGTCATACATTTTATTTTTCAGAATAATTTGATGAATAAAAATTTCAGAAGAACAGCATTTATTACAAAAATAAATCTTTTGTAACATTATAAATGTCTTATAAATGTACTGTCACTTTCGATCAATGTAATGTGTCCAAGATTAATAAAAGTATTATTATTAAGAAGCTTGTTCTGACATTTAGGAAGAAACATAACATAAAATGTGTGATAATTCAACATTTTGGCTTCAAAATAATTTTAAAATGATGTCTAAATGGCAATTTATGTATATTGAACATCTTTAACAACACTTTTGTTAATTGTAATAAACCTGAAGTAAAATAAAATATAAACATTAGAGGGAAAAATAATAGATTAAGTATAAAATAAAATCAAGTATAAATAAGTTTGAATTGAAGTATTAAAATTACTATAAAATTAAAATAAGGCTAAATATATTTATTTACTTACATGTTTAATATTTTATTTATATTTTAAAAAACGTATATAAAAATATAAAAAAAAAAATATATAAAAATGACAATTGCACATCAACTATATGAAAATGGATAATATAAAAATATATCCTATTTCAAAATATTAATAACTACTATGCTAAAATCTTGTTGGTGAATCAATAAACATGCTTTTTCTATTAACAAGGATATAGAATTTAGAAATAAAACATGTTTCCTTTTATAGTCATGTATGAATGACACTTGACGAGGTCAAAGGTCAAAAGTAATTTATAAACATCAGTTGCTGTCGTTTTTGTGATGCGTAAAGGGTTAACGAGATTTTGAACACATAAACAGACGCTGTTCTAATTAGAAATGTCCCCCTCCCTGTTCATTTGCAGTGAGAGGAGAGCTATTACCATTTTCAGCATCATCAATAATTCAGCTCGGCTCTCCAGTTAGCACTTACGGAAAAAAACATGGCCGCAAGAAATGGGTCGCCGGGAGAGCCACGCATTATCTGTCCGTCAGACACTGAAAACAGATCCAAAGCGCCTAAACATCCTTCAGACGGCCCATATACCACATCTGCGTTTCTGCGCTCGCAACATCAAGGTGCTGGGTTCGATTCCCAATGGTTAATGCTTCTGAAATCCTTCTAAATTAATAAACATGTCTTTGAGTCAGGCGTGAGTCACAAACGCCACTCACGCTGTTACCCATCAGCCCACAGATCAGCGGTGAATCACAGTGGCACGTTTGAACCCTCGCGCTCTGACTCACGCGTGAGTGTTTCATTCAGAAAACACTGGAGGCTGAAGGGTTAACAGAGCTTCATCTGGAGGAGCTGTGAGTTTGCTGTTAATCACACTTCACTTTAACAGGAGAGCTGGGAAACATCTCACTATTTCATTCACGAGAAGCCATCAAACAAACATCACTGGTGAAATCACTGAATGTTGGTAGGACGGGTACACTGTAAAAACTAAAATCTGCGAAATTAATAGTACAAAACTGACAGCTGTGTTTGCAAGAAATTTACCGTGATAAAATACAGTAGCAAAAATCTGTTTTGTATCTTTAAAAAACACAGACGACTGCCTTACAAACTCAGGTGATAATGAGAAAACCTACAACAGGATGAATACAAGAAGCTTTTCCACAAAGTGAACTCTAATCAGTGGAAAGTTACTTTTGAAAGTAATGCATTACAATATTGCGTTACTTACTTAGTCTTTATGGAAAGTAGTGCATTATGTTAGTTTTGCGTAACAAAGTAGCTGGCATTACTTGTTTGATAAAAGTAACTAAATCTATTTTGTTGTAAATTTAAAAGTGATGTGTTACTTTAATAGTTGCATGAAAAAGTAATCTGATTACGTAACTCACATTACTTGTAATATGTTACCCCCAACACTGATGCTAATATATACAAGGTTTAATATGCACAGTGTCATACGCACAAATACAAAACACCATCATGACACTAAAATAATGTGATAAACATTCATCTGACAACATACGATGTAACATAGGACCCTAATGTACACAACTGATAACTAAAAACTAAGGTGAAATATTGTTATTTCAATGAAAAACCATCAAATGTGAAAAGCGTTACACAAAGAATCCTGTAATTGTAATTGTGACTTTTGATCTCATAGTTTTGACATTTTTTTCAGAACTGCATGATACAAACTCACAATTCTTACTTTTTTTCTCAGAATTAAGAGATGTTTTCAAGTTACAAAGTCAGAATTGCGAGATATAAACTTGCAATTCTGACTTTTTTTTCTTGCAAATGTGAGTTTGTATCTCGAACTTCTGACTTTTTTTCTCAATAGTTATAAAGTTATGAAGTTATAAAGTCCAATTTTTAGGGTAAAAAAAAGACTAATATTTTCTCAGAATTGCAAGTTTATATCCAATCTTACGACCAATTTGTAAATATTTTATGAAGTGGCTAATTCGTATGACCTCACTTGTATGATTTTTTTTTTTTTTTTACAATTTTTGTCTAGACCCCAGTGACAGGGGTGGGGTTAGAGGTAGGTCATTCATACAAATTCGTACAAATTAGGGAACTTGTAAAGTACGTAAGATTTACCAAAATGCATACAATTTAGTCACCTTGTAAAATATATACGAATTGCCATGAGATCGGGTTGTTATATTTCATAATTCTGACTTAATAACTCACAATTGTGTTCTGAGAAAAAAAATCCAGAATTGTGAGTTTATATCTTGCAATTCTGACTTTATTTCTCAGAACTGCGACTTTACATCTCACAATTCTAACTTTATAACTTGCAATTGACAGTTTATATCATGCAATTCTGACTTCATTTCTTGTCAGTTTATATCTTACAAATTTGACCTTATAACTCATAATTGCCAGTTTATATCACAATTCTGAGAAAATAAAAAATCTGAATTACGAGTTTGTATCACACAATTCTGAGAAAAAAAAAAGTCGGAATTGTAAGACGAAAAGTCGCAATTATTAATATTATTATTTATTTTATTTTTTTTATTCAGTGGTGGAAACGGCTTCCATATTTAATAGTATTTTACTGTAAAATCGATTAAATAAAATATCCCATTGAATTACTGCAATTTTTCACCATATATATTAAGAGAAGTTACCATTAAAGGAGAAGTTCCATTCCAGAACAAAAATTTACAGATAATGTACTCATCCCATTGTCATCCAAGTTGTTCATGTTTTTCTTTCTTCAGTCGTGAAGAAATAATTTTTTTAGGAAAATATTTCAGGATTTCTCTACATATAGTGGACTTCAATGGTGCCTGCGAGTTTGAACTTCCAAAATGCAGTTTAAATGCAGCTTCAAAGGGCTCTAAATGATCTCAGCTGAGGAAGAAGGGTCTTATCTAGCGAAATGACTTTTGAATGATTTTGAAGTTGGAGGAGAAAATGAGATGAGAGTTTTTCGACATATACCCTAACTGTCTTGACCCGGATTACACAGAGCATGCATGTGCATGGCAGAGCTAGACAAGATGAGCATTTGAGGTTAAAAAGTATATTATTTTTTAATTCTTTTTAAAATGACCAATCGTTTCATTACATAAGACCCTTTTTCTTTGGCTGGGATCATTTAGAGCCCTTTAAGGCTGAATTGAAACTGCATTTTAGAAGTTCAAACTTGCAGGCAGCACTGAAGTCCACTATATGGAGAACATTCCTGAAATGTTTTCCTCAAGAAACATAATTTCTTTACAACTGAAGAAACAAAGATGGGGTGAGTACATTATCTGTACATTTTTGTTCCGGAAGTGAACCACTCCCTTAAGAGCAAGAGAACTGTAGCATTTTACAGCCTTTTATCATTAAAACACAATCATTTTTTCGTGCAGCGTCAGCTGATCTGACTGAACATCTCTGCCCTTCACACGGCTGCACTCTTTGACTTTGTATTTCTGTGTGTGCGGCAAAACCTAATCCCACACGTCCTTCATAGAGCCTCTCTAAAGTCAGAACTGCTCGCTGTGAAGAGCTCATGCCGTTCCTCAGGGTTCATCTGCTCCTGTCATTTACCTACAAGACTTTTAGTCTAGATCCTTTCAACTTGTTTCCAAAGACAATTGGTTCTTGAACTAGAAGCTGAAGCTGCTAACATCAGCACTTTCATTATTACTTTTTCAAAACTAGATCAATGCAAAGTAGATCACTCTCATCAGGAGTAATGAAGATGAGCTTCAGTGTGAAGAAACACAACACAACCCTGTTGAAAAAAACAGCATATGCTGGTTAGGTAGGTTTTGAAGCATGGATGCTGGTTTTAGCTGGTTTAAGCTGGTCCTGAGCAGGAGGCACCATCTTAGGACCAGCTAATGACCAGCTTAAACCAGCAAAGGACCAGCAGCCATGTTTGGTTTTTCAACAGGGAATTTTAGTTAGATGCATCTAAAACAAAAAGCTGTTGTTTAGAAATAGCATGCATCAATTGATCACTTATTCATTATGTATTTAAATAACCTGAGGTAGGTAACTTTTAGAGAATGTTTCAAAACTTTGGGTAAAATAAGTAAACATAACATAAAATTGCAAATCCTGTCATCGTTTACTCATTTTCAAGTTGTTCCAAACCCATTTCTTTGGTCTGTTGAACACAAAAGAAGATATTTGGTCACCAAACAGTCGCTTTTTTTTTCTTAATTTAAAGTCAATGGCTACCAGCAAGTGTTTGCTTATCAACATTCTTTAAAATATCTTCAGCAGCGTTCAACAGAAGAAAGAAATTCGTACAAGTTTGGAACAACATAAGGGTGAGTAAACAATGATAAAATTTTCAATTTTGGGTGAACTGTTCCTTTAAGATATTATTAATAATTTCTAATAATGGTTCATGCAACATTTGAAAAAAAAAAAAAAAAAAAAAAAAAAAACAGTCTGAGCATAATATTGTTTAAATGTTCTTTAAATTATCATTTTTTGAGACAATTACTAAGCAGTATTTTGTGTGCTACATTTAAAGCACATTTTCATAAATGTTTTTTTTTTTTTTTTTTTTTTTTTTTTTTTTTTTAGTTATGCAGACAGTCTAGTCTAGATGAAGCTGTTTAATGCATATTTAACAACATGATGCACTACTAGAAAATTACAAGTCAAGGCTTCTGGAACATTATGTAAATAAGTCAAATATATTAATGTTTTCACTCACATTTACTAATGAGACTAATATATCAGCCAGGACGATTAATGAGCTGATATTTGGCCGTTTTGAGATTATTAACTAGCATCAGTGAATAACCATGTTTAGCTACCTGGACAATAAAAGTAGCCTTTTTTTGTCCATTTTGAGTAAATATTGTGCTCATTTTTTCTATCACTAAAGGGACAGTTTGCCCAAAAATAAAAGAAGATATTTTGAAGAGTGTTGGTAACCAAATAGTTGATGGTAGCCATAGTATTTTTTTATTTTTTATTTTTTATTTTTTCCATACTATGGATGTCAATGGTTACCTGGTTGGTTCTCTACATTCTTCAAAAAATCTTCTTTTGTGCTCAACAGACGAATGAAACTTACAGGTTTGGAACACCTCTAGGGTGAGTAAACTATCCCTTTAAATGGTACTATTTAATATCAGCATTAAATTGACCATCAATCATCCTGCTCTTTATTTATCAGCTACTTAGAAACCCACACTGGTTGGAATTTAATGCTTTAAATAACCTGCTACTTATTGCTTAATATAGAAGTTGGAATTCCCATTTTAATGTTCTCACCACCAAAATGAAACATTTCTGGAGCACAAATGACCTGAGCTGCCTAAGTTGATTGTAGAGAGCACTGGTGCTGATCTACTTTTGATGCTTTTGGGAAACGCAGACCTGGTTCATCTGCTGAAGCCACGAGAAGAAAACAACAGACACAGCATGACTGTGGTACGGTGTGTGAGTCCGGGACGAGTCACTGATGAGTGTGATCTCAGCGGAGACATCTGCTCCGCAACACGACACACTTTCATCAAGCAGATCCCCACGGAGACGTTTAATTCTTTCAGTGGCCTTTTATGCTTTCCTTATTGAATTATTCCTCTCTGTGTTCCTGCGGTGATCACAGATTAATCTCACTCACGGTGCTACAGATCAAGCAGCCAAAAATAGTTGTACAGCCTGATGCCAGAAGAACCTCTGACGGGATCTGAACTTCAAAAAGTTCTCCTGTGATGTCACAGAATGTTTTAAAGCTACCACGTTTCAAATATACTACAGAACTTTTTTAAATTCAAATATTGCATTTTTGTTAAAGTTCCATGATGTCACAGAACAAGTCCTAATAAAGTCATAACTGAACATTCTTACAATGTCATTGAAATTTGTGAGTTATACAAAGTTACAGAAACATTTGAAGACTGTAAAAAGTCACAGAACATTTCAAGTTGTTATGATGACCTTGTACCATTAAGTTCCCATGATGTCATACAACACCTCATAGCAGAACCATGTTGAGTTTCTATGATGTCACACACACACACAAAAAAAAAAAAAAAAAAAAAAAAAACTTTTTGATGTTCTGGTTCGTTATAATATGCTATATATTTACTGATAGGTTTAATAATGCAGATAGGCTTCACTTCTATTTTGTTAATGGATGATTTCTAGATCTAATATACTAATATTGCCAATAATGTAACATCAGAAATACTTCTGAATCTCCAGAGTACCATACATCCAACATGACCATCTCCCACACAACAGCATCAGACCAGAAATAGACTGGAGACTGTGTGTAAATGCTCCAGTAGGCCTTTGGCTCCTGCATTCAGCATCAGAGAAACACTTCTGACATAGACCATACACATACACACTTTTGACATCGACATTCACGATAACACACTGACAGACACATGCGCATCATCTGCAGGGTTAATGAGGAAGATAAATGAGTCGCGCTTACCTGCAGCATCTTACTGAGCAGCCGCGATCCGCTACACAGACACGAATCCACAGAGACGGACCCAGAGAGAGGGAGGCGGAAAGAAATATGGATAGATCTGTCCGTCCTGTCGTCGATTTGTGCGAGAAAAATCGCGCGGATGCTGCGGTGTTTCCAGTGATGTGGGTGAGATGATGATCCATCTACACACGATCACACATGCGGTGTGGAGGCACGAGCCGCCGTCATCACGAGAGAGAGAGAGAGAGAGAGAGAGAGAGAGAGAGAGAGAGAGAGAGAGAGAGAGAGAGAGAGAGAGAGGAACTGATGGTCTGCGTACTCAGCATTTAACCGCCTCACTGCCCGAGTCTCTCAACAAACCAAAAATATCACTTTACCCTACTTAAAATCAATTTAATATGTACTGCCGCCCTGTACATTACACAGTCAACAAATAAACCCAAAATTATTAAGAATGCATAAGACTAAATGGCCTATTGCAGAAATGCAAAGGGAGCTTACCTATCGCTGTCTCATCGAATGATTTATTTACTTTATTAATGATAGCGAGCTAACTCTAGAGCTAGTGTTCATTTACAGTCTCATTCTCCGGAGAACGATAAAACTGACAAAAGCTAATTAAAGCTTCGTTTTAAAAATGTTAGTTTGTATTAACCTATTACAAGTTTAACTAGATAATACTTAATTTTGTAAGAATTTACACACCGCAAAACGATATAACTTACCTTTTCTAATGAGGCTGCAGCTTCAGTCTAATGACCGTTAAAATTTAAAACTGTCGCTGGCGGGAACCATGCTGGGTTGTGGCTAAAATAACCCAACTACGATCAAATGTATCAACATACCAAGTGGTTGGGGTTTAAAAATTATTACTATTTATAAATGTTTGGTCTGCTATATACATTTTGTCGCTCCGCTCCCTTTTAGCTGCGCTTCTTGTTTCTGTCTTCCATTTGTACTTCCACAGCCTGAGGGTAAGGTCCTGCAAATTTATGAATGAACGGCTCGTTTTACTAACAGTTGTTATGAATTTTCTTATGACATCTGCTTCGAACATTACAATGCACATGATAACTTTTGTTAACTCTACAATTACTATATCTACTTAAGCCAATTAGCCTACTCTTCAAAAGCAATGCTACAGAGCTACTGCAAAAAGGGAAGCTCAAAAACAAAATTGTAAAGATGGCTACACACTTGTTTCTCTGACGCTTATACTATATTACAAAAATAAATATATATATATATTTTCTTCTTCCTTTCATTTTGGTGTTTTTGCCATTTTTTTTTTTTTTTTTGTTGTTGTTCCTTTATTATGATAGGACAGTTAGGTGAAAGGAAGGAAAGTGGAAGAGAGGAAAGTTCCACGAGTCGGGACTTGAACTTGGGACGCCCAAAGCGCAATGGTGGTATTTGTTGGTGCGCTCCCAATGAGGTTGTCCAATTTTTTATTTTAATTATTTTAATAAATAATTTATATTTTATATAAACAGTGTCTGTTGCTGCAATAAAACCTTCACTTTCATACAGGTACTGAAATGTTTGATTTAAATGTAGCTTGCAAAAAGTTTATTTTATCAGAATAGGCTATACTTTTTACTGAACAAAAATAGGGGTTATGCGCAACAGACTTCCATATTCTGCTAAACAGGTCTGGTTGCTTCTGGTTCACGCGTTTTGCATATGCCTCGTTAAATATGAAGCTGTTTTACTCAAAATGGCTTCAAAGTAGACACTAAAGATGATTATAACCAGTATGTGGTCATCACATATGTGGACTGATATATAAAAGTTTTTTTTTTTTAATTCGTCACTAACATTATATATAAAAATCGAATAAAACGTCAACAATAAAAACAGCTAGCTAATTTAACTGATTACCCTAAAAGTCCATTGATATCGCCATTATTTAATACTGCTATTAATATGTTCTTTGACAAGCGGAAGCGATGAGACCTGTTTTCCGGGTTTGGTCAGGTGACGTTCGACATACCCTATAAAGTTGCTCAGATGGTGTAGTTACAGAAAGGGATACTGATGATAACCAACTAAACCTTCTGCCATTTGGACCTGAAAAGCTTTGATGGACAAGCTCATACTTTTCTTGAAACCTTAATATGATCTTCCTGAATGATTTCAGTATCAAACGTAACCATTACAGTTGTTTCAAACTGCAGGAACGACTAATTTATAACTCACCGCACACTGAAATACATTCGGAAACACAGAGTTTCTTCTGGAAAGCAAAATTACATTTACTGACACATGCAATTAAGATCTGACACTTTCGACAATATGTAACTAGAGAAACGTAGACAGACAGAAGTATTAATATGTTGTCTGAGTGTGTTGAGCGTCATCGAGTAAATCACACAGAGAATCCACCATCCTCTCCATCAGCACATACACCTGAAACACACACATCAGCACATTATGACTAATATGACAGTATGATTCATGAGGTGTGAATGTGTGATGAAAAATCACGAAGGAGTGTGAGAGTGGGTCTGTATCATAAGTGTGTCATGACAATAGCTGTGATGTCACAATCACCTGTTACAGTGACAACTACTGAAGGAAAGAAAAATATTTTCAAATAAATGCTGTTCTTGATTTCTGAAGGATCATGTGACACTGAAGACTGGAGTAAAGATGCTGAAAATTCAGCTTTGATTACAGGAATCAATTATATTTTAACAGATATTCACAGAAAACAGCTATGTTTTCACAATATTACTGTTTTTAATCAAATAAATCTAATGCACATGAACCTGTGTGTGCAGTAGTGCTCTGTATGTGTCCTGTAGTGTGTGTGAGTGTTCAGTAGTAAAGCTGGAGTCTCTCTCTTCTGTGTCTGTCTTCTTCTCCTCTGGCACATGTTTCCTCATTCTCCCACGTTCCTACACACACACACACACACACACACACACACACACACACACAGGGTATTAAAAGCACATATTTGTAAGTGTCAGAGTGTAGAGCCAGTCGGAGCATTTATACTGCCACTGTGTGTGTGAGAGAGAGACAGATCAGAGAGAGAGAGAGAGAGAGAGAGAGATTCAGACTGTTAGCGGGTGTGAAAGCGTGCAGCTGTCCTGCGCTGAGAGCGGTTAGCATGACACCCACAGAGAGTGAGTCAGCGAGAGACGTGCTCTAGTGAGTGAGCAGCCTACATGGACAGCAGAGTCAGCCATCAGACGCCTTACAAACCCACAACAACACCAAACCACACGCTTTGCCTTCTCAACAACACTGAAACTCAACGACTGATTCTAGAGTGCTGTGGGGGGTTGCTGTGCAATTGCTAAGAGGTTGACTGATTGCTGTTCAGTTGCTAGGATGTTTTGGGTGGTTGCTAAGCAGTTGCTAGGGTGTTCTTAATGGTTACTAGGGTCTTCTGGGTGGACGCTATGCAGTTTCTAGAGTATTCTAGGTGTTTGTTATGCAATTTATAGAGTTTTGCTAACAGGGAGTTTTGGCATTTAGTTTCTAAGATGTTTTTATTCGTTGCTAGGATGGCCTGACTAGTTGCTAGGGTTACCTGACTGGTTGCCTGACTGGGTGTGTTCCAAGTGGTTGCTATGCAGTTTCTTGGGTGTTCAGAGTGGTTGCTGTGCAGTAACTAGGGTGTCCTGGGTGGTTGCCAGGGTGACCTGACTGGTTGCTAGGGAGTTCCAAATGGTTGCTAATGCTATGCAGTTTATAGAGTGTTCTGGTTGCTAAGATGTTCATGGTGGTTACTAGGGTGACCTGACTGGTTGATAAGGTGTTTAGAGTGGTTGCTATGCTGTAACTAGGCTGTTGTGGGTGGTTTCTAAGATGTTCTTGGCAGTTCCAAGGGAGACCTGACTGGTTGCTATGCAGTTTGTAGTGTGTTTTGGGAGGCTGCTGTGCAGTTGCTAGAGAGTTCTGGGTTCTGGTTGCCAAGGTGTCCTTGGTGGTTGCTAAGGTGACCTGACTGGTTGCTAAGGTGTTCCAAGTGGTTGCTATGCAGTAACTATGGTATTCCCTGTGGTTGCTAAGATGTTCTTGATGGTTGCTAGAGTGATCTGACTGTTTCCTAGGGTGTTCTACATAGTTGATATGCAGTAACTACAGTGTTTTGTGTGGTTGCTAAGATGTTCTTGGTGGTTGCTAGGGAGACCTGACTTGTTCTGAGTGTTTGCTATGCAGTTGCTAGGGTAATCTGAGTGTTTGCTATGCAGTAACTAGGGTGTTATCTGTGGTTGCTAAGCTGTTCTTGATGGTTGCTAGGGTGCTCTCAGTGGTTGCTATTCAGTAACTAGGGAGTTCTATGTGGTTGCTAAGATGTTCTTGATGGTTGTTAGGTTTACCTAACTGGTTGCTAGTGTGTTCCAAGTGGTTGCTATGCCGTTTCTAGAGTGTTCTGGTAGGCTGTAATGCAGTAACTAGGGAGTTTTGTGTGGTTGCAAAGATGTTCTTGATAGTTGCTAGGGTGACCTGACTGGTTGCTATGGTGATCTGAGTGGTTGCTATGCAGCTTCTAGGGTGTTCTGAGTGGTTGCTACACCATTTCTGTGGTGTTCTGGGTGGTTGCTAGGGTGAACTGACTGGTTGCTATGCAGTTTCATGGGTGTTGTGAGAGGCTACTATGCAGTTTCTAGGGTGTTCTAGGTGGCTGCTAGGGTGTTCTGAGTGGTTGCTATGCAGTTTCTAGGGTGTTTTGGGAGGCTGTTGTGCATTTGCTAGGGTGTTTTAGGTGGTCGCTAGGGTGACCTGACTGGTTGTTAGGGTGTTCCAAGTTGTCCCTATGCAGTAACTAAGGTGTGTTCTGGGTGGTTGCTAAGTGATTTCTTACTTTCTCCCAGTCTGTAGATGAGAATCAAGTTTCTCCTTCAAAAAGTGTGATTTTGTCGTCTGTTTTCTGCTCCAGCAGGTGAAACGCTGCAGCTGATCAGTGATCAGTAAAGTAGCTGCACATCAGACAGTGGTGTGTGTGATGAGGTTTGCTGTCCTCTGCTGGTGAGCAGCATCATCACACTCTCTCTCACCTCCACTGCTGTCAGTGCTGCTCCTCTCGTCTCCTGCAGCTCTCTGACACTCGCTCGTCTTCTCTCGTCCTTCATCAGCAGTGCTCCTCTACTCCGCTCCTCAGCCTCCTCCACTGTGGATCGGCACAGTTAATGTCAGACCTCAGCATGAATGTGTGTGTGAGTGTGTGTTTTGTCCTCACAGGTGTCAGTCCAGGTGCTGTTCTCCTGAATGGCCAGCATGTGTCTCAGTCTCACAGACTCACGGACCAAACCATCCAGCAGCTCCCTCCATAACTGCACACTGCGCACACACACATGATCATTATCATCATCATCATCATCATCATCTTCATCATCATCACAAGATGTGTGTGTGTCTCACCTGACGTCATGCGCTGTCACAGGTGTGGTGTGTATCTGCGGTCGCTGCAGCTCCAGGATCAGTGAGTTAAACTGGCTCAGACCCATCTCTTTGCTCTCATCATCTGTCTCAGGCATGGACAACAGCGCCTAGTGGACAAACACACACACTGAGTTCACCTAAACATCATCAAAGACATGGGTTTAGACATACATGACAGGAACTACACACTTTCTTCTGGGAGTACAAAATATTTGTTTCACTATATTCACATTTTATTATCAATCATATATGAACATAAATATCAACATATTTAAATGAAAACTGCATAAGATATAACATCATAATTACAGGCTGTACAATTAATACAGCCATGTTTGTGTGTGTTTGTTTATTTATTTATTTATTTATTTTAAATTAGGGGTTACCTATTTGTGATCTAATGAAATACTAGTAACTCATTAAATCATAAAAATGTGAAAAAAAAAAAATAAAATAAATAAATAAATAAAATGTAATTAAAACTTATATTTAAAAAGGGTTAAATATTTCATTGAAAGTATTGTTAAATTATTGAACTATTAATAATTTAAAATCTCAGAAAGACTTCAAAAAATATTTTAGTTCAAAGAAGTTTGGCAATCCCATGTATATGAAAATAATATTAAAGCCTGAAAGGTAAAGCAAAAATTAAGCCTAATTTCATAAACAGAAGCACAATTGAGCATAAATTAATTAGTATCAGAGTTATTTTAGTATCACTGATACAGTATTACAGATTTTATTCATATTTTGCTAGGTTTAATTATATATATATATATATATACACACACATATATATATATATATATATATATATATATATATATATATATATATATATATATATATATATATATATATATATATATATATATACTTTACTTTTAAAGTTTCAGTAATTTTGTTGTGCCTTTTCCTCATTTTTAATAGTTTTTGTTGAGTTGTTGTTTTGTATGCTTTTTATATTTATATTCATTTTTATGTTAACATTTATTTTATTTCAAGTAATATATATATATATATATATATATATATATATATATATATATATATATATATATATATATATATATAATCTAACAACACTGTATTTTTTAACATCTGAAATAATATATTGCTTTTTTTCACATTATAGCAATGAGAATTTTGTTTATAACAAATATTATATATAAAACAAAAACTGTAATATTCATGAAATATATTATTAATTAAATTAGTATATATGTATCTAATTACATGAGTATGCATGTTTAATATAATATAATATAATATAATATAATATAATATAATATAAAATAAAACTATAAATAATATACTGGGAAAATAATATACTTATATGCTTATAAAATAATATACTTAAATGTCATGAGAAAATGTCACAGATGCCAAAAATTAAAAAAAAAAAAATGTTTAAACCAACCATATATAAACCATATATATATATATATATATATATATATATATATATATATATATATATATATATATATATATATATACATTTTTATTTTTTTATTTAATTTTTTTTTACTTTTGATTTTGGGGAGGCCTGAACATCCTGATAATCATCCTCAAAGCACATGCAGTCAGTTCATATGAATTATGCATTACCTGTCTGAGAGTGTTTAACGACAGATCCCACGGCGACGCGTCTCCTGACCCATTGACCTGCTCCCATAAGCCCCGCAGCGCCTCCACAGGCTCACGCCGGTACTGCACCTGCCCAAAACACATCAGCCAAAGAATAACACAACAAAACCCAACTGTAAACCACAAGAACAACATGTTTCTGCCACATTCATTTTGCGAGGATGGTCTGTCAGTTCCAGGTTCAATAACGCTGTTCTCCAGCGGGAACATGAGGGACCAACACATGCTGAGCTGTACCCGGAGCCTCAGTCATGTTCTGGCCTAAATTACATGACTCAAGCAATTATCCGCTTAATGGAGCTGATTATCGCCGTTTGTGTGGACGTGAGCAGTGTTTAACAAGCTACTGTGAATAAAGACCGAACAACGAGCAAAAAACCAGAGGAACACGTCCAAACGTCGCAGTTTACAGAAGACTGAAGATGTGGATGTGCTTGAAGCCCTCGTCCTTCCCATTATAAATGGAAAATAAAAAAATTATGAAGCTTTGGTAAAGACACACGACTGGCCAAATATAATACATGACTCTGTTACATAGTAACCTGCTTGAAAGACTATTACATCCTTTCATATTAAAGATGATTGCTGTTGTAGTTGTGATGTAAGGCTTTAGGGTGCAAATACTCAATGAATGGCAGGAAAAGCAAGGAAATCAACATATTATGTTGATTAAATGTAATCATCTTCCAAACTAAATTCACCACAGTGGTGTTTTTTTTGTAATTATATATGCTTATTGTGATGAAGAGAGGCTTTTGATCAATTGAGGGCTGATGAGGATCTCAAGGTTTTCTGGGTAAATCGATGGCGTCTGACTCACAGCTGCGGTGAAAGCGCTTCTGTTTCTCACTGTACAGCACTGGATAATTTAATGACACTTGATATTTGCACATTATGTTGTGTTTGGCATCTTATTAAACACTGATTCATTTCTTTTGTAAGCATATACAATCCAGCTTTGGTGAAATGCACTGAAAGGGACCACATGCCATGAAGCTGCACATTACATTTATTTAAATATATGTTTTTATATATCTTTGGATGGTTTCAGCCATGTATTTTACCCCTTATGTAATGCACAGCTTCTACTACTTCTATCTACTACTACTTATTATATATGCATATATATATTTTTAAATGTATAAACATTTTTAAACATGTTATACAAAAATCCATGTTATACAAACACTTACATGTTATATAAAAAATAAATTATTATATTTAGTAAAGTATAATTATTAAATAGTATTTTATTAATTTAAATACTATTTATTTATATATAAATATGTATTTTATAAATATAACAAATACATACACATTAGGGCTGTCAAACCATTAATCGTGATTAATCACATACAATATATATAATTTATATTATACATAAATAAAAATATTTTCTACATAACATATTTCTCTGAAATATATACATGAAATTGTGTGTTTTTATATATACACAATAATTACACACAGTACACATACATATATTAGGCAAACTCAAACTTTTATTTTGTATGTGATTAATCATTTGACAGCCCTAATATATATTGTTGTAATATTGATAAAATACTGCTAAAATATATTAATAATAAAATTAATAATAAAAATAGTATATATGTATCTAAATCCACGAGTATGCAAGTTTTATATAATATATAAACATATATATATATATATATATATATATATATATATATATATATATATATATATATATATATATATATATATATATATATATATATATAACACTAAAAACTAAATAAAATTTTATATAAAAAATGTTTTATATAGAGAGACAAAAAAATATAAAAAATAATATTGTTAGAACTATTTTAAAATACTAACAACTAAAGTAAAATATTATTAATTCTTTTATTTATTTACTTCATTAATGTAATTTATTTTATAATCATTAAGTTAATTTAATTAAAAAAACACATTTTAGAGAGAGAGAGAGAGATTATCTAAAATATAAAATTTAAACAAAAGTTTAAATACTACATAATAAATGTTTTATATATAAATTGTTAAAGGCTTTATCAATAATCACAATAAATAATTCCTCTGGCAACTAATGCAGCAGTTCATTAACTGGATTTCAATGTGCATATGTATATGTATTTTATATCTTTTTTTTTTTTTTTTTTGCAGCATGTAGCAGCTTTTAATACAGTTTATTCGATCTGATTTCAAAGCTATAAATATCAGTTTCATAATGTCATTTTGTCATGTAATGAGGGCCGTCCTGCGGTGAGATCAGTGTGTGTGCAATGCTGTGTATGTTGCTGCGATCACGTACGTGAGGGTTGAGCGTGTTGAACAGCTCCTCGTCTGTGATGTAGAGATCAGCAGGAGAACTGGGCCGTTCTGGAGTGTGAACTCCTCTCAGCAGATCCCTGACGATCCGTCCACACAGAGACACAGACGCTTTCTGCTCCAGCTCCTTCTACACACACACACACACACACACAGTACCATTTTAAATGAATAAATGTTTTCACTTAATTAAATGACACACACACACACACACACACACACCTCCAGTGCAGCTCTCTGCTGTGCATTGTTGTCCTGCTCTAAAGCCACGCCCCTCAGAGTGACCCGCAGTGAAGCTCCGCCCATCAGCACCGGGTGTGTGTTCAGACGCCACACCTCAGTCATGATCCCCGCAGACGCGCTCTTGAAGATGAAACTGATGTGTTCAGTACTGCCAGGCAAAATCACCGCTGACAGATACGACCAGATACACATCAGTGCGTTTCAGTGTGTAGCAAATCATTAATGTATAATATGTGACCCTGGGCCACAAAACCAGTCTTAGGTAGCACGAGTATATTTGTAGCAATAGCCAAAAATGCATTGCATTGATTGATTTTTCTTTTATGCCAAAAATCATTAGGATATTAAGATCATGTTTTGTAAATTTTCTACTGCAAATATATTAAAACTTAATTTTTGATTAGTAATATGCATTGCTAAGAACTTAATTTGGACAACTTTAAAGGCGATTTTCTCAATATTTCAATTTTTTTGCACCCTCAGATTTTTAAATAGTAGTCTCGGACAAATATTGGTCTATCCTAACAAACCATACATCAATGGAAAGATATTTATTCAACTTTCAGGTGATGTATAAATCTCATTTTCAAAAAATTGAACCTTATGACTGGTTTTGTGGTCCAGGGTGACATATGGCATATACACTAGTGTTCAAAAGTTTTAAGAAATTAATACTTCTATTCATCAAAGACACATTAAATTGATCAAAAGTGACAGAAAGACATTCATAATAGTATGAAAGTTTTCTATTTGAAATAAATGCTTTTATTTTGAACTTTTTATTCATCAAAGAATCCTGAAAAATAAAATGTACCAAGGGTTTTCAACACTGATAATAAATGAAATGTTTTTGAGCAGCAAATTAGAAGGATCATGTGACACTGAAGTCTGGAGTAATGAGAAAATTCAGCTTTCATCACAGAAATAAATTACTTTTTAACAGATATTCACAGAGAAAACAGTTATTTTAAATTGCAATAATATTTCACATTTTTACTGTATTTTTGATTCAATAAATGCAGCCTAAGTAAACAGAAGAGAATATTTTCAAAATCAACATTTTCAAATCATAATGATTCCAAAGAGGTTTCTGATGTGTGTGTGTACCTGTAGTGCTGTTAAAGTAGAAGTGTTGGGTGAGTGTGTGCGTTTGTGTCAGTTTCTCCCAGCTGTAGTAAATCGCGGTACTTCCTTCGTTCTTTAACTCCAGATCAGCGCTCACACTCTGTCCCGTGACCGTCTCAAACATCAGCCTGACAGAGACGCCCTCCTGCCCCTGACACACACACACACACACACACACACACACACACACACACGACATCCTGTATAAGTGTTAATCTTGTGTTTACACTACAGCACTGAGCCACTTGAGAGTGTTTTACCACGGTTAAGGAGTGTTATACACCATTACACTGCCCATCACTCCACCAACTGGAAGTTTAGGTGGCGTAATGTTTTTAAAAAAGAATTAAAAAAAAATTCAAATTCAAAAGTTTGAATCTGTTAAGTTCAAGGCTTAGTTACATTTTTACAGTTGCCAGGCAACATTTGAAAATCACCAAACATAAAAAAAAAAAAACAGTTTGTCTAGAGTCTACACTGAGACATAAATAATAATATAATATAAAACATATTATAAATAAATAAATACATATATATATATATATATACATATATATATATATATATATATATATATATATAATTGTAATATATATGTAATTGTTCATTATTATTAAATAATTACTGTTTCTTTAAATACACACATTTTAAGCAATAATATTTACTAATAATTAACAATTAAATGTATATTTATATTTATATTTATATTTTCATATGCCAAACAGAATTTTGAATCTATTTTACATTTTGAAGCTCTTTGAATTTGTGAAGCTCTCAATTTTGAATGTTGAAGTTTTTAAGGTCTTCCATTTAGATGAAGTCTCTTTCACTTGTTCATTTGTTCTATATATCGTGACATATAGAGTTGCGCTGATGTACAGTGACTCATGTGGTGATATAAGCTCCTGCCGCCCACCTCAGACCTGCAGTGTCGTTTAATCTCTTCATACCTGGTGGGAGGAAGTACTGCCGGTCCAGAGCGCCAGATCACCACAAACCCTGAGAGCAGGACGCAGCTCCACGTCCATCAGCACGTCCTCATACGACGCCAGAGGGGCTCTAGAGGAGAATGAAGAAAAGTCAAACACAAACCGGTCAAATTAAGAAAAGAGTCACAGGATATGGAGTCATACTGGTTCTCCTTCTGCTCTTCATCCTCGTCTTCTCTCTCATCCAGCAGAGGAGAACGTGAGGTGATGGGAAAACCAGAACTGACCACCTCCAGACCGTCACCCTCCTGAGAGCAGAAACAGCACAGATCAGAGCTTAGCAAAACTTCAGCTGAGATGTTTCTCCACAGAATAACACCTCAGTCATTTCATGCATTCTTACCCAACTTGGAATGACAACCAGTGACTCGTTTGGGCCTTAATTTATCCAAGGAGAAACATTTGAGACACACTACTGTGAGATAAGAGTTTCAATAAATCCACTGATTAATAAACACTCGAGTTGAAGGTGAGTGTTTGTGATGATCAGCTGAGAGGTTTTGTTTTAGAAAGCCGAGCTGTTTAGAAATCAAATCTGCAGATAAGTGGCAGAAAAGCACAACGAGTCCGTTGAGAACAAACAGAGTGACCACACACACTCACGCACTAATTGAAAAGCGAAGGGATTCTCTTCTTAAAATGCAGCACGATTAAGTCGTCTACCTATTGAAAAAGAGCTAAAGAATCTACATGTGTAACACAAGATCACAACACAACACATCCGGCGTCTCGTTAGCAGACGTGTGCTGATGTGTTCCCATCCCAGAGCTGGTGTTTCTGCGATAATCGCTAGTAATCCGTGCAGGAGATGCGTGGATCTGCTCTCCAGGGGCTGAAGGGTACATGTGTGCTGCTGAATACTAATACAGCTCACACAATAACAACAACAGCAGCAGCCTCAGACACTCACTCGGCCTGTCCTGACAACTAAATGAGTGGAGAACATCACATAATAACATGGAGAAGAGACACTCGTCTAGTATTTAGGTGAAATCACATGCGTATGAATAACGTATGCTGCCGCGGTCCTTTAACAAGCTCGTGTGAGGCACCGCATTTAGCGCCGGCACGTTTCACACGTGCAGGTATGGTTTGGGAACAGGCACATGTGAAGGATAGACTGCTAATGAACATCTTCAACCTGTCACTCACTCAGTGTTTCTTTGCTGTGATTGTACCTGCAGTGCTTGAAATGTCTGAAATGACTTTTCATCTTTTTCTTCTTCACAAAAGATGCGTAGTTTGAAACCTTTAATGTACAGACGCCTTTCAGTCTTTGCTTTGTAGACACTTTCTGCTTCCCATTAAAGTTTCATAAGCTTTAGAAGAACATTAAGAAGTTTGAACATTAACGTCCATTAACTTATAAAAGCATTCAAAAGTTTAGAGTCTGTAAGACTTTTTAACATTTACAGTCTGCTTTTATTTGATCAAAAATACAGTAAAAATTGTGAAATATTATTACAATTTAAAATAATTGTTTTCTATGTGAATATACAGTAAATATAATTTGTTCCTGTGATGCAAAGCTGAATTTTCAGCATCATTACTCCAGTCTTCAGTGTCACATGATCCTTCAGAAATCATTCTAATATGCTGATTTACTGCTCTAAGAAACATTTCTAATTATTATCAACGTTAAAAACAGTTGTGCTGCCCAATATTTGTGTGGAAACGGTGATACAATTTATTTTTCACATTTTTTGTTTTCGTTTAGTTTTTACTGTCACTTTTGATCAATTTAATGTGTCCTTGATGAATGAAAGTATTATTTAAAAAAAAAAAGAAAGAATCCACCTGATGCAGTATAATGATAGAAATATTTGCCACACAGAATCTAAGCAAAATTTACAATCTAAATGCTAATTTATTTTTTCTTACACTACTGCATTTGGCAAATTCTTCTATAGAAAATGACTTATTCAAGGTTTTCATGCATTTCCTGGGACTCGAATCTATTACCTTGACATTGCTTGTGTCTTTCTTTAGTGTTTGAGTCACAGAGTCTATTTAATCACAATTTCACACACAAACACCTAAATTAAATATGCTTCTGTATCCTTTAGGAAATTAACTTTATATTTGCTTAAAAAAAAAAAAAAAAAAATGTGTTCATTACCTGCAAATGTCAGGAAACTGGTTTCATTTTGACCAGTGTGAGCTTCAATTAACACTCAAATACATTCAGAAACACACACTGTATTCACATATTGAGCAGGTTTTGCTTACATATTGGAACCTAATGTCCAGTAAATCTTCAAATCTGTGAAAACCACTTCATAAAGATGCTGAATAATATCCTAATGAAGGTGTAGAAATGATCAGAAAGCAATAGTTGACAGAAATCAGCTCTGTGTGTCTTACAGGAGGACTGAAGTCTTTCAGCACGTCCTTGAGCTCATGAAGACGCTCCTGCAGATACAAACTCTGATCCCAGCCGCCGTTCACCGCCTCGCACGGCACATTACCTACAAACACACACAATTACACACTCTGAAAACATCACACTGGCTGTCTAGTCACATATATGTGTGTTGTGCATGGGAAGACTGTGTTGATTTGTGTTGATGAAAGCCTAAAATGGCAAAGAACGATTTCCTCTCATTTGACTGAAGCTGTCTGCAAATTAGCCTCTCGTCTATTATAAAGAATCAACAACAATCTGCTGTAATTCAGTCAGTTTCCTTTGATGGGCGATGACCATGATGGGTTTTCATTTGTTGTGATGAACAGGTTCTAAATAAACGCCGCCATTAATCGGAGCGACTGTTGCTATAGAGACAGAACATGTGGAATAGATTACAAATATGCGCTGTTGTTTACAAAGAACAAATTCATCTGTGAAAAACATTCATCTTCTCAAGACACACGTGCAATCTGCTGTTACTGTTGTGCTTATGCAACACTGGTGAGATCTTTTGGAGAAAGGCCTGATTCTGTGAGCTTGAAAGTAGTTTTGAAGACAATATGAATTGTATAAATTTGTTTTTTTAAACAAAAAATTAATCTACATTTATTTTATTTTTATTTTTTAATGGAACAGTATATTGAACCTTTAGACAAAATATGTTTTAAAAAGTTTTCACGTTTTGTTAAGGATCAGATTTCATATTTGCTTTTATGGCTCATGCAGTGCAATCCAATATTGATTGAGCGATAAACAAATAAACATTCCTTGGGAAGATCATTCCTCCACTGAGGAACAGTGAAAGTAAAGCTTCTGGAAACAAATATTCCCTAAAAGCCTCAAAACTCACTGGTTTTTCTAAAAAAAAAAAAAAAAGATTCATGGAGAATCAAGTAAAGCCAAGCTGCTTCAGTCCAGTAAGTGTTCATCTGGAAATATGACTAAAGTTATTCTTACGTTTCCTTAAAAAAATCAGTTAGATGTGAAAGCAAGAAGACACGTGAAGAACCAGCTGAAGGATGACTAAAGAGCTTTCACTACACAAAAATATCTAAACTATCAATCAGAGACAGGTTAGTGTTAGTGTTAGCGTGTGTACCTGTCTCCAGGCGTGTGCTGAGCGGCTGTGTGACGCGTGTGACGCCGGGGCGGTTTCCTCTCTCCGTTTGGGTGAGAGTGGCTGTGATCCCGCTCATCTCATCCCCGTAATGCTGCGGGACGCTCCAGAACTCACTGCCCACACGACGACCCTGAAACACACACCAGCAACAACATGAGCTTTAGCGAATGATGAACATGAACATTATGATGGACAGGAGACTTAATGAAACCTCATTCATTCAGTGTGAGAATAGGAGAAGATGACTTACAACCTACAAACTGACTTACAGCACATTTGTGATCCTGGACCACAAAACCAGTCTTAAGTAGAACGGGTATATTTGTAGCAATAGCCAAAAATACATTGCATGGGTCAAAATGATCAATTTCTCTTTTATGCCAAAAATCATTAGGATATTAATTAAAGATCATGTTCCATGAAGATATTTTGTAAATTTCCTATCGTAGATATATCAAAATTTAATTTTTGATCAGTGATATGCATTGCTAAGAACTTCATTTGGACAACTTTAAAGGTGATTTTCCCAATATTTTGAGTTTCAAATAGTTGTGTCAGAGAATTTTCCAGATATTATCCTATCCTAACAAACCATACATCAATGGAAAGCTTATCCATTCAGCCTTCATATGATGTATAAATCTCAATTTCTCAATTTCAAAACATTTTATCTACAAAACATTTACTTTAAATCTACATTTGGTCTATCTTTGGTCACTTTAGATGTTCCCTGTGAATCAAATCCATGATCTTGACATTACTAGCACCATCTACAGTTTTTTTTTTTTTTTTATTTTATAAATTTTTTTTATTGAGGATATAATAGACTTTATATGTAATAATTGTAGAAAATTGAGCGAATTTATTTTTTTATTTTTTTATTTTTTTAAAATAAATGTTCAATATGGTAAATTTATGTGATTATACACTACCGTTCAAAAGTCTGGGGTCAGGATTTATTTTTTTTTTTTTTTTCAAAGAAATTAATGCTTTTATTCAGCAAAGACGCATTTGTCAAAAGTGACAGTAAAGACATTTCTAAAGTTACAAATTTTTTCTATTTCAAATAAATGCTGTTCTTTTGAACTTTCTATTAATCGAAGATTCCTGAAAAATAAAATGTGTCACAGTTTCAACAAAAATTTTCAACATTTTCAACATTCGATAATAATCCAAAATGTTTGTTGAGCAGCAAATCATCATATTAGAATGATTTCTGACACTGGAGTAATGATGCTGAAAATTTAGCTTTGATCACAGAAATAAATGACATTTTAACATATATTCACATAGAAAACAGCTATTTTAAATCCTAATAATATTTAACATTTTTACAGTTTTTACTGAGCAAATAAATGCAGCCTTGGTGATTAAAAGACACTTCATAAACATTCAAAAAATATTCCAGACCCCAAACTTTTGAACGCTAATAACTAGGCCTAGAATAAAATGCTAGGAAATACATCAGATGTTAAAAATTCTACACAGGAGCATTTTTTTTATTTCCCACATTATTGAAATCTTGGTGCAAAAACTCAGATAACTCTCTCCTGGAAACATTCCAGTTTTAGTCCAAAGTCAAGTAGAGCTAGAAAAGGTAAAAATATATGCAGCTGAGCAAGAAGGAGGAGAAGGAGTCACTGTTTCACACGATCGATTTCTTCCCACACGATGTGATATAATACTAAAATGATGCATGGAAACCAGGTCGTGACCTCCAGCGCCTGTGAATGTCTTCTCGCTGCTTGCAGATCAGCACTAAGGAGATTTATCACCTGACACGCGTTTTGGACTCTGTATAAACGGGATGGAGCCTCACATGTCCTGCGCTCAGAGCGGGCAGCGCTGTGCTGATCAGATCCCTCTGCTCCTGGACCCGTCTGAAAGCGCTGGAACGGTTCATCAGTAGAGACCCCGCCGGCTTCTGCAGGAACCCTACAAAACACACAGCATGAGAGCGACGCGTGACGACAGAAACAGCAGCAGCCACCACACGGGCTCTTTGTGTTGATGCGTTAGCTCAGACGAATATCATCATAACAGACCATTACTGCAAATAATCCCGTTACAAAACACCCCGTCTGAGGAGTATGATAGTGTGTTTTATGTAATAACACATATTACGGTTCGCTATAGGAAATGGCCTTTGATATGGTCTGGAGAGGCTGCAGTCTTTACTGACTCATCACTTCAGCAAAGCTTCTCCATATATGGAGACCAGAAGAGATCTGACCACAGGACTAGTTATATAAACATACAGCAGCCCATCAGACACAGACGTAGAAACTTTAAAATGCATAATTTCAGTGGTCTGAGAGGTGGTCTTGTATGGTTTGTTTTTTAATGCCAAAAGACCCCAAAATATGATTTAAAAGCATTCAAAAGTTTGGGGTCGGTAAGATTTTTAAATGTTTTTGAAAGAAGTGTCTTTTGCTCAAAAACTGTGAAATATTATTTTTATTTAAAATAGCTGTTTTCTATGTGAATATCTGTTAACATGTAATTTATTTCTGTGATCAAAGCTGAATTTTCAGCATCATTGCTCCAGTGTTCAGTGTCACATGATCCTTCAGTAATCATTCTAATATGCTAATTTTCTGTTCAAGAAACATTTCTGATTATTATTAATATAGAAAACAGTTGTGCTGCACAATATTTTTGTGGAAACTGTAACACATTTTTATTGTTTTTGAAAAATAGAAAGGACAAAAGAAAAGCATTGTTGCACACTTTAAATGTCTTGATGAATAAATTATGAATTATTTAATAACAATGTGTTGAATAATTATGAATAAATTATTAAATATATGTATATGAGTGTATAAAATATTTAAAAAATATTAAATACTATATGCAATACTGTCAAGACACGGTATATATTTCCTTTTTTTTTTTATTAAGTTAACAGCATATCTCATATCATATTAACACTTACCTGTTCATTTTTTTCTATGTGCAATTTTTTTTTTTTTTTTTTAGAAATTAATATTTTTTTCTGCAAAGACTCATTGCTCAAAAGTGACACAAAACTATGTGCAGATTTGATTTTTATTTTTTTAACAGCACTTTAAGTAAAATAAATAATTAAAAAAATAATTAAAAAAGTGTAATATATATAAAAAAGTAATTTAGTAAAATAATCAGTACACATTTCATGAGAAGCAAAATAAAAATGTAACCGTAATATTATCAAATCTGGTGAATTTTAGTAGCACATTAATTCAACAGAAAAACGGCAGACGGACTCACGTGAAATGAAGTCCTGCTGTCTTCGTCTCTCCGTCATGTGGCGGCACCAGTGCTGGAGGGCGTGGCTTTGATGGTCCCACCCCATTTCTGAATGAACTTCCGCTTTATAATTGTCACTCTCATCCTCCATCCATACAGAGGGCCGTTTCTGTTGATATGGAATCCGCTGCACCAGCTGAGGAGCAGAGCAACGTGAGATTTCAGTACAATATCTAAAACTTTTAGGACGAGTATAATGATTATAACCTCATGACCCATTGTGTTCCCTAAAATATCGCCGGCTTGTTTGAAATGACGTGCCATTTCAGCTGTCCGTGACGCTCACCTCCGTCTCTCCTCGCAGCTGCATTTCCTTTCTGAAATCCTCCAGGCTCCCCAGAATGCTGTGTGGCAGCACCATCCCCTGCGCGTCAAACCGCGGCCCGCCAGGACCTTTGTTGCACAGAGAGAGAGTCTAAAACATCAGTCACACTTCGCTTAGTGTTCTGATCTGAAGCCACGCCCACCTACCTGCATATTCAAATAGATGGGGTGGGGCATCGTCCTGTGGGAGGGGCCTCGCTACAGTGACTCTAACCGTTCTGCTGACCTCGTCTGGTGGACGTGTCTTACGGACGTATACGCGGGTCATCGATTTGGGCTTCTGGGAATCCGAAGGTGGTTTAGGGACTCGCAGCTGCAAAGAAAGAAGAAAGAGAAGATGCAGAAACATCTCCAACCATATTAGTATTAGTATTAGTGTGAATGACACACGCACACACTCACCCTCTCCAGGTCTTGAGCTGTGATGGCCAGACTCTGGATGTCGTGTCCGTTTAGAGCGGGACTGTGATCTTCCTCACCCACACATGAGGATGATGATGAGATCTCCTCACAGCCTCTCGTCAGCTTCTTATCTGTCACACGAGAGGAGAGGAGGACGAGAGAAAACACAAACCCACAGATGTGTGAATATATGAATATTTAAAGCAGGGCTGTCAATCAATTACTAATATACTATGATTAATATCAAGATTTTGTGACATTTAATGTTATTAATTTAAAATTTTAAATTGATTTTTAAAAAAAGCATATTTAGTTTTTTGCAAACACATGCATGTATTTTTAAACATATTTGCACTGTTCAAACGTTTGGGTTTGGTAGGATTTCTGTTCACCAAGGCTGCACTTATATGATTAAAAATAGAGAAAAAATGTGAAATATTATTACAATTTAAAATAACAATTTTCTATGAGAATATCTGTTAAAATGCAATTTATTCCTATGATGAATTGCTATATTTTCAGTATCACTACTCCGGTCTTCAATGTCACATGATCCTTCAGAAATCATTCTAATATGCTGATTTGCTGTTCAAGAAACATTTCTGATTGTGTTGAAAACAGCTATGCTGCTTCATCTTTTTGTGAAAACCGTGACACATTTTATTTATTTATTTATTTTTATTTTTTTAGGATTTACAGATGAATTGAAAGTTCAGAACAGCATTTATTTACATTATAAATGTCATTACTGGCAGCAATTTAATGCATCCTTCCTGAATTAAAAAAAAAAAATAAAAAGTGACCCCAAACTTTTGAACATAGTGTTAATGGTTGCGAATTTACTTTCCTCATCAATCATAACAAATATTCAGAGATCTAAACTTTATTAGACACATATAAACACACTCTACATTCACACAAACACTGCTACTGCTAAAAGATCATCCCAGTATGCCATTTCTATAAACAATGCCTCTTACGATAAAGAGAAAACAAAACACATATCAACAAAAGAAGAAAAACACAAGCACTGCTAGTGTAAATGTCAGTAAGTGACTATCAAAGCATCAAGACAAAAACACTGACGTAAAGTGATGAGGGCAAATAATGATATCTGATATATGATCAAATATGACAGCGCCTTTTAGCTATGGAAATGCCTCGAAGGCGCATGGAAACAGACAACAGCTATAAATTAGCCTTTTATGCGTGTGATTACATTTAGCTCCAGTTTGGGGAAAAAATATTTCCTTACAAGTGGTGGAAAACCAATTTAAAATTAATTTATGTATTTTCAAAATATTTTAAACAGTTAACAAACATATTGTATTTAGAAAAACCAAATTTAGGGTATTACAATTAGCATGAACACAATATAACAACAAATTACTATATTATGTTATATTATATTATATTATATTATATATTCCAAATATAATATTGTCTTGAACAAAAAAATAATGATGAATAAATAAATGAAACACTGACAAAAAAGAATGTTAATACATTTAAAATTAACATTAGCACAACATAACAACAAATTGTTACATTTTATTGTATTATATATTCAACATAAATATTGCAAAATATTGCCAAACTGACAATATACAATGCAAAAAAAGTATGTTAATATTACTATATTAAAAAAAATAATTATTATATTAGTGCAATATAAAAAATATTACATTATATTATATTACAAATATAATATTGTCTTGAACAAAAAAAAATACAATAAATAAATAAAACATTGACAAAAACAAAAAATAGAAAGTTAATACATTTAAAATTAACATTAGCACAATATAACAACAAATGATTCCATTTTATTGTAATATATTCTATATAAATATAAAAATTAAAATTGAAAAACTGACAATATAATTGAAAAGAAACGTAGAAAGTTAATATTAATGAATTTAAAATTTATATTAGTACAATAAAACAAGTTCTGCTAAATATAATATAATATAATATAATATAATATAATATAATATATATAATATAATATAATATAATATAATATAATATATTTGTGTGAGGGTTAGGTTTAGGGCATGGAAAATGTCATTAGTTTATTATAAAACAATAGAAGTGCATGGAAATTCCCACTAGATAAACAAATGTGTGTGTGTTTATTAGACCGAGAGAGAGAAGAGTAGCCCACACAGATGAGAGTGAATACTAATGAGTCACTATAAAGCTCCACACTGACTCCAGCTGACCCAGTGTACTCACACACACACACACAGTCATTTAGAGTTGGCATGCTGTTATATAAGCCTGCGCATCCTCAGCGTTCTGGAGACGGATAGCCGTTGCCATGGTAAAAACACAATAACTTTTTCCCCTATTCAAACACACACATCCCAATGTCCTCTGCTGCTGCCAGTCTTTCCATCTGAGGAGGCAGAACATCCTGTATTGTTTCACAGGTGGGATGTCGGAGGAAAAAGAAAAGAGGTGAGACTGAGCTCAAAAGTATGGAGGATTCACAGGAGGGCAACGAATGAGGAAAAGTCTTTTTTTGCTCCGTCTCTCTCTCTCTCTGATAGGACCATAATGACCGTTTGCGGGAAGTGAGAAAGTGAGAGTGACCGGAGACCATGTCCTCAGTCCTCATATCCTGTCACATTCACACACAAACATCAGTGTCTCTGTCACAGAGTGACCGCAAAAAGTACTTGGACATTTCAGCTGCACTTAGAAATGTCTTCAGATCATTTCATTGGACGATGAACAAGCATCATTTATATCAAATAAACAGCACAAGCACAGACTGACTCTCTGATCTGACTGAAGGTTTGTTGGTAATCTTCCATGATTACAAACTGGATCAAAAACTGGACGATTTAATCACTTAGACCTATTTGAGAAGGACTTAAGATGTTAAAAAGTTAATATAATAATACCTGATGGAGATCGAGGCCTTGTTTCTCTTTTATGAATCCTGCTGGTTGATTTTCCGACACTCGCCATGAAGCCAGAGCTCAAACAAACCACAGCTAAGCACTAACAAACAAAACAAGACGTAAAACGTTAGTTTACATCAGGTGGGATTCTTCAATGTTGATAAAGAACTGTTCAGTTAGCAAAACCCAGCATACAGACAATATCGTAGTGAAAGTTTACCCCTGTTGCTGTTTACTGCACACCACTTCCGTGAACCGACGCGTTGCCGTAGCAACGGATGTGCTCGCAGGATCCAGCTACAGCGAAAAAATTGCTAGGTAAGATGAAGTAAGTTTTTAAAATCATATTTTACACTATTTCTCCGTTGTAGATCTTCGATTCAAATAAGAGAAAAAAGGGGTACATTAGTACAGAAACTCATTGCGTTTCCAATATATTCATTTTCGTCATTTCTTTTTTTTTCTTGTATTATTATTATTATTATTATTTAATCAATATGGTAGATATGTATATATGTATGTATTTATTTAATTATTTATTTATTGGACAAAAATATTTAAAATGCATTTAAACGCAATTTATAAAAAAAAAAAAAAAAAAAAAAAAAAAAGGCGTCTTGACGCACGTTTTTTTTAATTTCTTAGTTATTTTGGTATTTCAAAAGTCCTATTAAAAGTCTAAAAATAATGTAGATTACCAGGAAGCCATATTGTGTCATGTGACAATAAAAACTCAAAAACAGGACCCCTTCAGAAACCCTATTACTGCATTTTATTTATTTATTTATTTATTTATTTATGGATGGATGGAACAAAAAACATTTAAAAAAAGCAATTCATTTGGTATTTCAAAAAGTCCTAATAAAAGCATAAAAATAATTTAGTTCAATAGGAGGCAATTTTGTGTCATGTGACAATAAATAAATAAATAAATAAATAAATAAATAAAACAGGACCCCTTCAGAAACCACACAATTGCATTTATTTATTTATTTATTTATTTTATTTAATACATTTAAAAATGCATTACAACGCAATTCATCCAAAATGACGTCCTATGACGCACGTTTTTAGTTTCTTAGTTATTTTGGTATTTCAAAAAGTCTTCATTAAAATTCTAAAATTAATGTAGTTTAATAGGAGGCAATTTTGTGTCATGTGACAAATAAATAAATAAATAAACAGGAGCCCTTCAGAATCCACACGACGAAATGCAGTACAACGCAATTCATACAAAAATAACGTCCTATGACGCAGGTTTTGAATTTCTTAGTTATTCTGGTATTTTAAACAGTCCTATTAAAAGTCTAAAAACAATATAGCTTAATAGAAACCATTCTGTATCATAAAAACTCTAAAACACGACCCCTTCAGAAACCCTATTTATCTATTTATTTATTTATTTATTTATTTACGTACTAGCCTACCTTAAATGCAATGTAAATCACTTTGGATAAAAAAGTCTGCCAAATGCAAATGTAAAAAAAAAAAAAAAAAAAAAAAAAAAAAGCTTGGTTTAGGTAATACTGATGAGACAAAAAAAAAAAAAGAAAGAAAGAAAGAAAAAAAACTATAAGGAAAAATATTTGTAATATTTATTAAACCATTATATTTTCTAATCTGATGTTTTCCATTAAATTTTCTATTTGAGGTTGTGTATTTTTATTTATTTATTTATTTATTTATTTGAATGTTATTAATGTTATTTTTAACATTAGTTTTAATTTCTGACCTAATTAAAGCCCAGCACGTGCCCCAGTAAAAGGGGTCTAGTGACCCCCCCTAAGCTGTAGTCTGTACTCATTATGAGATCTGGCCTATATCACCGTACACTGCTCCGGCAAAACGTTTTGTTCCTTGCGGGTACACGCGTGGCGCACCTGCCAATCATACCGATGACGTGCGAGTGGGTATAAAAGTAGCGCGTCGGCAGAGCTCGCCGAAGTACTTATCCAGAGCGCACAGGTAGAGGTGGATGTATCCGATAAACATAAAACAGATCTGCCTGTCTTCAATGTGTCCCGTCATGGACCAGAGTGTTAAAGCGGCTGCAGCCCTACAGGTGATCCAGCAGCACCAGACGCGCTCTCTGCCCAGCACCAGCTCTCCAAGCGTCCTGTTAGCATACAAAAACGCGACGCAGAGACTCGGCGCGACCGGCTTGAAAGTCAGCACGCTCTCCAAAGCTGGAATGGGAATCCTGAAACTGGCTACGACGCAGCTCAAGCAGCAGGAGAAGAAGGCGAGGGTGGTGCGAGCGTCCAGTTTGGGTAAAGCGCTCCCGGCGCCCGTCGACAAAAAATCCCCGCTGGACCAACTGGCCGCGCTCGTCCTACATGGGCACGCTCGCCTCCAGCCGCTGGCGAATGAATCCCAAGTTCCCAAACCGCAGAACTGCAGGCGCATTGTGGTGCTCGGTGCGCCGCGGGTCGGCAAGACCTCGATCCTGCGCCGCTTTCTGCGCGAAGGCTTTGAGGAGCGATACGAGCCTACAAGTGAAGATTTCCACCGGAAACTCTACCAAATTCGCGGGGAAACCTACCAGATAGACATACTGGATGCGTCCGGCGAGAGGAGCTTCCCTGCCAAGAGGAGACTGTCCATCCTGACCGGTGCGTAAAAGTTTCGAATACAATCTTTTTTATATGTCTTTATAATTACTGTATGAAGTTTTTGGTGTCACATTAAGTTATTTCTGAAGTAAAACTGAATGGATGTACTTGTTTTATAATCATCTTTAAGTATAATTCATAGGTTCAGATTATATAGATATTAACCTTCCGATAGAATAGCCATAGGATATTATGTTTAGATAAATAAATAAACAATGGCACCAAGAAATAAAAAAAAAAAAAAACTTTTTGACTATTTCTTTATATTCAGTTAGGCCTACATAAAATTAATTCTTGAACCGATAGGCTACTCTTCTTCAATAAACGTAAATTTGAGCGAATCAGCATCTTTAATTTGGAACATGGAACATAAATCATAATTATGTTACCTGTTAATAAACACATTTATAGTACCTCTTAAATAATTTAATTGATGCCAGGAGTGTCAAACTTTGGATTAAATCTAAACTTTATATCTGCAATTTTATTTCCAACAACACTGCATTTTTTCTGAAAATTATGTTTCCATATGTCAGATATTGACCCTCTCTCTTCTCTTCCGTGTTTTTCAGGTGATATATTTCTACTCGTCTTCAGTATCGACGACCGCAGCTCATTTGAGGAAGTTCGCGCTCTGCACGCCGAGATTGTCGCAGCTAAAACGGCCTTGCACCGATCCAAACAGAAAGTCTGCGTACCGACGGTAGTCTGCGCGAACAAAGTGGACTTGCCTTCCGAGCAGCGCGCGGTGTCGCGGACTGAAGTGCTCCGTGCGCTCGGTAACGGCTGCGCTCTGTTCGAGACCTCCGCCAAAGACAGTGTGAATCTGGAGCAGGTGTTCGAGGCGCTGGCGCGACGCGGCGGACTCCCCGTCGAGACCGGACCCTCGCAGCACCGTAAAGTGTCCATCCGTTCGTACCAGGCGCTGCGGGCGGCGCGGCAGGCGGAGAAAGGGAGCAAACCGACGGTGTGCGATGCTCCGTGCGGGGCGCTCTACCCGCTGGCACGCAGACCGAGCTTCGGCACCGACTTGAGGCTGGTCCTCGGTCCCAAAGGCAACAGAAAACAGAGCAAAGCGATGGACAAGTGTCAGATTCAGTGAAACAATCAAGACTGAGAAAAAGAGAACTGCTTTCAGCTCTCGACAAATAACACTGACAATATTTCATCCTCTGAAGATGGACCACAACCCTTTTTACATATTATATATAAAACTGACCATTGCATTTTAATGAACACTTTGACATTGCAAAGCAATTAAAATCATTTTTACTGATGTACAGAGTTATATACTTGTACATTTTTATTCTGCTCAATGCAGTTGAATCTAGGAGGGATAATAAAGCATTCATTTTGGTTTAACATCAAACAGTAATTGAAGGATCCCCATTACAAACCCTGCTGAAGACCCGAAGGCTATATTTAATGACTTGAATGAAAATACTGTGATTATGTCTGAGACATGACAAACTGAATTGGCCTGAGGCCACTTTTATTGCTCAGAGCCTCGTTTTTATGGTGTCTTTCTGATAAAAATCCACTGAGAATGACTGAAAAGCCTGTTGAGTGACTGGTTTGTTGAATGCATGTGATCCTGTATTATATTTTAAATAAAACATTTTCATACAAAGCCTGACGTCATGAGTCAGTGTGATGATTCGGTGAAAAGCTGTGCTAACAGATGCCACCTCACCCGCGTAATGAAGTAGTGAGAAGTGTGTCACGATTCATTCATTGAAAATAAATAAATTATTGAGAGCCTGTGGGCGTTTAGATGAAATGATAGAGCCTTGAGTCTTTCTGATTGCATAAGACTCTTTACATGCTGCGGCCGCACAGGATGTGCTGTGAGAAAGAGAAGAAACGGAGAGCTGCTGGTGTACTATCATCTATCTATCTATCTATCTATCTATCTATCTATCTATCTATCTATCTATCTATCTATCTATATATCTATCTGTCTGTCTGTCTGTCTGTCTATCTATCTAAGCTGTGTAAAATGTAAATAAACAATGCAGTGATTTCCAAAAGCTATATTTTATCCACAATAGACCATAGAAAGCATCAAATGCTTAAACTGAGGAAATGTACCATTTAAATAATAAAAAAAAAAAAGGTAATTTTGAATAAACAACACATCTCAAAAAGGTGGGATGGGTGCAATAAATTACTGGAAAAGTAAGTGTTACTAAAAAGGAACACTTGGAGGAACATTTTGCAAATAATTACGTTAACTGGCAACAGATGATTACAAAAAGAGTATCTTAGGCCTAATCTCACCCATACACGGGTATTTTTATAAACAGAGTTTTCCCTCCGTTTAACCGTGAAGTTTCCAAAAAGGCAGGAGTTTCCAAAAAGGTTTGGTTTTAGTGACCAAGTACTGCATTTGTGTGTAGATGAATGGGCAAAAGCCGACGAAAAAGATGAAAAAGCTGTGGTTTAGAAATGACCCGTGTTTATGTGGACAGGGCCTTAGAGAGGCAGAGACTATCAGAAGTAAAGACAGGCAGAAGTTCACCATTCTGTGAAAAACTGCGTTAACAAATTGTGGATCGATCTCATAATAATGTTCCCAGTCCTATGTAGATTACTTACACCACTTGTAGCCTGTTGCTGATTACAGATTACATAATTAAAACTGTAGTTAGTAAAATAATCATATTCTCATTTTAGGTAATGTATTCTGACTACTTTTTTAGATTACTTTTAGATTACTTTTAAAAATCAAACTTTACCATTAAATGTACCATTCTGATATATATATATATATATATATATATATATATATATATATATATATATATATATATATATATATAAGAAAAAGAAAATATATTCAATTTTATATATTTACATCATAAAATGCATTAAATATTACATTAGTGTGTTGGTTGTGTGTGAATAGTGAGTTAATAAAAAAGCTATTAATTAATTCATTTATAGAACTGTAAAATAAACTCTTGAATACTAAAAATATTTTATTTGTTTACCTGCATTTCAGTGTGACCATTAACTGACATCAGAGAACTGTAAACATGCAAATGTGTTTTTAAATATTCAAATATTAAAAGAGATATTTTAAGTACATTTTTTTTATGTTAGGGTGTTTGGCTGAAAAGAAAATGTATGGGAATCCCTGCATTACATGGACAAACATTAATAAACATGTACAAGCCTACAAGCCTCAACAGTTAATGAAGGTCACTCTGGATATGATGACGACAGTGTTTCACAGCTATACATCAGCAGTGTTTAGCAACTTTAATAATTAATTGTTTTATGGTCTAATTGCTTGAGAAGTGAGAAGAGAAAAAGAAGAAGAAGAATCAATCTATTATGAGTATTTTACTGCCCTTGTTTCAATATGTAACCATGTAATAGATTAAAAAGTAACTATAATCTGTAATACATTCTAATTACTACTACTTAAAGGTGACTTATTATGCCCCTTTTTACAAGATGTAAAATAAGTCCCTGATGTCCTCAGAGTGTGTGTTAAATTTTACCTCAATATACACATACAACCCACACATATTTTTTTATAGCTTGTTAAAATTGACACTTTTAGGGTGTGAGCCAAAACGCACCGTTTTTGTGTTTGTCCCTTTAAATGCAAATGAGCCGGTGCTCTGGCCCCTCTTCAGAAGAGGGTGGAGCAAAAATAAAACAGAACAATTTCAGGCAATGAAAATATCAGAAACTCTCAGTTTAGCCTTATATGTTTCAACCGGAACAAGACGTTACAAGTCAATTACAAGCCAGTCATCTGATTTTACTGCGCATAATAAATATGCGTTTATGAATTAAACAGACGGGGAGCACGGCACAATAAAAATAATGACATAGCTGGTCTCATAGTGCCATCAAGTGCTATCACAAACTTTATAAGTCCCATTCCTAATTATGAGCTCGACAAATACAGGCAATCAGCGCTTTCATTTGCAATTTTTAACTACCACATTCCTATTTACCATCATTCCGGTAGCATGTGAAGGCAGCATCAGTGAGAACATGCAGAGACAATGGTAGATTTAGCAACATTAGCCTTACAGAGTGCTGAGAGGCTCCTTCAGAAAGGGTTACTTTGTCTGAAGCTGAAGTTCGTGCATGAAGTGTTGGTACTGATCAGTAAACATATCAGGGACTTTTCCTTTTTTCCGGGAAATTTCCCTCGAAAATTAAATTTAACTACAGTGTCCTCAGCGGCTCAGATGGAGAGAGTCTATGGAGACTCCTGTGTTCATTAGTGCGTCCCAAAACACAACACTACAGCTACAGCAAGAAAACAGTAATGTTGGACTACTGTGTCTATACTAATAGGGCAGAAATCATCACAAATGGGTGGGATTGCTCCCTACGATGACTTCAACATATATAGGGAGAAATCTGCAATGGCTTGTTCGGAGAAAAAATTGTATTTCCACCAATATAGGCTGGTTGTTTTTACACACTGCGGCCACACAACTGTTCAAACACCTTATAAAAGTGATTTTTGCATAATAGTTCCCCTTTAATTTTTGGATAACATAACCCAGATTACATGTAATCAGTTACTACCAAGCACTGAATGTTTCTCAATGTAAAATTGTAAAGAATAAAATATCTCATCATGTATATGTTTGTCACATTCATCATCTCATTGGTTTGTATAGATGTTTCTGTCACGCTCAGCTGTGATCTGTGTTCAGTCTGTGGAGGGTTAATGTGCTTGAGAGCGAGTCAGATATTTATTTGTGCGCCGGCTGACATTTATGCGAATGAATAGACTGAAAGGCAGTGGAGGCTGTTATTCGTCCTCTGGAGAGTAGATTCATAATTACACCTATTCAGATCTGTGGACACAATGATGGGTTAGATACATGAGAGTGCTGAGATGAAACACTGACCCACTGACAGGGGGACAATCACTGTTTCATTTTCTAAAGATCATCCTGATGCTTTCATTGGCCTTGAGCATGGTTGATATGGCATACGGCTATAATGCTTGCTCAATTTCTGAAATATGCAGTATGTATGAATACTTTCATATGGAATACATGAACTACATTTCCCTAAATGTGCATAACACCATATTTGACAAAAAATTGTTGTAAGCATATCTTGAAAAATATATTTTGAGTTTATAAGGAGCTCAAGCGCATATTGCAGAAACTCTGTTGTAATTCTTAGAATGGCCAAGGATCAGCAATCTCCACGTAAAACTGATTGTGCAGGCCAAACTGTAAGTTGTAGAGACTTGAAACTTGGTGGGATTGTAGTACTCACACCGTATACAACATCACCAAGGCTCGCTCCAATCGGCCTCAAATTTTCAGGGATTTTGGATTTTTTAAAAAACCTAATTTTTCATGAACTAGGATTTTTGCCCGATCTGAAATAAACCAGTGCAGAAAACTTATGCAGAGTGAATATCAATAATTATCAAAAAAGTTTAACTTTCAACTCACCGTCGCAAAGGGACACTAACATGTTCAAAAGGGGCGGGGCCACTTTTAGTAAAATGTCTATAACTCTCAATGGCCACCATTGGCCGATGAAGTTTGAGCACCTATAGACAAGGTTGACGGAGGCCAATTGGAACGAAACTTGGTGGGCCTGTTTGACTCACGGCCCCAAAGGTCTTTGAGAAATTTGAAAGAAATTGGCCACAGGGGGTCGATATCGCATATCACAAAAAAACGATTGTACATTGTGTGGTTTTTTTGTACATATACGCGATATTCATATCGATATAGACCTCCTCATTCCGGACAACTTTGCCTCTAGAACCACTGCTGTCAATCAAATCATTTGTTAAGATGTAAAAAAGCTACTTTTGCAAACTAGTCCTAGGTTTGGGGGAGAAAAAAAAAAAAAACACTGCAGTACAATTCTCTGGACTCTCTAGGTCAATAATTATTAAACATTGTTGACATTTACCTTTTAGGAAGCTATAACAGGGTCGTTTAGAAAAGGGGCCTGTCCAAACAACATACCCAAAATCCTATAAAGCCTAAAGGAAAACTTAAAACTTCACGAAATCTGGTGAGCACATGCGACAGGTGATTCTAAACAAGTATGCAAAGTTTTATAAAGATCGAACCACAGGTGGCGCTATAACAGTCATGTACGCAAAAAAAAAAAAAAAATCAAAATTGCTAAAATATATGGGTAAAGTAACTAAAACGTATCAAAAATATACTTTAAATTCTTTATTAGCAATATATTTTGGGCTTTTTTGTATATTTTGACTTATCTGAAAATACATGTTTTGCTTACTGCATATTTTATTGTAAAAACAGCTTGTACAGCAGTAAATATTGCAGCAAACTATTTTTGCAATAGATGCCTATGCGGTTAGCAGGTAAGCACCAAGTTTGTTTTGCTCATCTGTTCGAGACTGAGCTGTACTGCGGTTGATTGCAAGAGACATTCAGAGCACATCTCATCTCACATATGCTCGGTAATTACACCGGCTTGTTAAAATGTTCGGGCTCTCCTCTCAGGTGTGATGCAACAGGAATCGTCGTGACCCGAGAAATTAAACCATAGCAGGCTGTTTGGAGCGGCGCTGGGTTTGTTTCAGGCTGCCAATCACATGAGGAACGCAAACAAACAGTCTGAGACCAACAGCCATCACATTCAGCCTCCATCATCCTGTCCCTGCACACCTACACACACATCTGCCTGTATCTCTGTGAATGTATGTGCAGAGGAGGAGCGCTTTGTGTACGTGAAGGTCATCGCTGATTGAATAGAGTTCACTTATAACGCAGAAAAACAGAGCTCTATAATCCAGAGAGAGAGAGGAAACGAGTTTATTGCTCAGAAGTTGCTCTTTCATACCTCAGGAGACTGTATTGGAGTTTTCATTTGGATATCATTTGATAATTTAAGTAAGATGTTTCAGTATGTTTAAACTGACCCATACATTTTAAAGTAGATGATATATTTTCACGTAAATGTACAGTATGTGAAGCAGTAAATATTATGCAAAAACAAACTACTTCTGAGATATTTCCAAAGACGACAATTGGACTGCAGTCAACAATATTTGAGCTCTTTTGGGGAATTCTGATACTTTGGGATCTTATCTGAGACACTGACACTGATGAGATGCATGTGAGATTTCTTTCTGAAGAAAAACTTTCATCACAAGACATTTGCACGTGTCTCTGTGTGTAGTACAGATGATAAGGACAGTAGCGGTTCTATTTACCTTTTTTTTTTTTTTTTACCCTGCTTTCTGTGGCGATGCGCTGTTGGCATGGCAACAGAACCTCTGCAATGTGCCTGGGACGCGCAGTGTCCTTTGCAGTGTCCTTCGCGTGCCGTTCAAGTGTTTGCTTCCCTTTCTTCTCATGTTTAAGAGTTCCAAAAACCTCATTTGAGAAGAACTGTTTCAGACTGATGGAATCCAAAACAAACACTCCTTGTGCAGAATGACAGACTAACGTTATTAGACTGAAACTTTTATTGGACAAAGAATACAGTGTGTAAAAAAATAGGAATGTGATCAGTTCACTCATGCCATCTGGCTGTGGCGGCTACCCAGCTAACAGGGAACATTCTCACAACTTTCACTAATGTTCTGTTAAGTTAGACAAATCTTAGGAGAAAACACTGTTTAAGTAATGTTTATGGAATTTTCTTATAACTTTGTTAATATTTGATATACATTGCCATAACATTAAAAGAACATATTCTGAAACCAACATTATCAGAACGTCCTATGTAACATTATTTGTACTTGATGAACGTTCTAACAAACATTTTTAGAACCTTTAAATAACATTCTGAAAACTGAGGATTTTATTGTTCTTAGAATATTAAAAATTCAAACAATGTCCCTGCTGGAAAAAAAACAGCTAATAACAGCCTAAGCTGGTTGGCTGGTTTTAGCTGGTCATCCAGGCTGGTCATAGCTGGTCAGCAGGCTGATTTTAGAGGGATTTTGGCCACTTCCAGGCTGGTCTTAGCTGGTCAGGCTGGGAGACCAACTGGAACAACCAGCTAAAACCAGCTACTTCTAGCTTAAACCAGCCACTTCCAGCTTAAACCAGCTAAAACCAGCCAACCAGCCTATAGGCTGGTTTTATATTTTGATGAAAATACATTTAGCAAAACATTCTATGACACACTTTTGTAACATTTAAATAAAGTCTTGAATAACAACAAGAAAACATTTTAATGTTCTCAGAACTTTAAATAAATAACATAAACATTATATTAAATTTTTTAAAAATATTTTTAAAACATTATATTTAAAAAAAACACTATATAATTTTATTAAAAAGAACATTGTGAGGAACGTTGTAACCCTTAAAGCTACAATTATGACAAGAAAACATTTTAATATTCTCAAAATATTAAATGCTCAAATAACGTATTTTGTGTAGAACATTAATGTTGTGAGAAACATTTTTGTTACAAGTGTAAACAGCAATCAAATTCTATTTACACTAAGTGAAAACAGCAACAGATTGCATTTACACTATGTAAAAATAGTAGTATTTTCTTTGCAATAATATAAGTTAGATGCCATTTATACTACTTAGTACAATTAGTTGCAGATATTTGCACCTCAGTATTGTAGTACATTATAAAACAGTATGCAATAAAACAGTATGCATTGAGTCTAAATGATCATTTTTATTAAAATTATTAAATGAATGCTGCCTTATTGGGACAAACACTTTTCGATTATTTCCTAAATGCCTTTCCGATGTGATATGTGATGTAAAAAAAGGAGAAGAACGAGTTTGACAAAAGGTAGATTCGAACTCAGGTCGATCGCGTCAAAAAGGAATTGCTACTCACTTTACCACTTGCCACTGGAGCTGCTGTGTAGTGATGTTTTAGTGGGTGGAGTTATTATAAAAAGCCTCTGCCAACAAGGCAGGCTATTTGCACTTTTTTTTTATTTTTTTTTGACACTCCGAATTTTACCTGGGTACAGCGCTCTGTCATGTCACATTAAAGAGCGTCAAAACCACATTTATTGTTTGAATTGCATGCTAAAATTGTCCATTTCAAAGTTGCGACTATGTTTCTTATCCAAAAACGAATGATTTATGTAATGGGAGGTGCGCTACAAATCATGTTGAGTGAATTTTTGCTCACACATCAACTGAAAACAGCATAGACTAAAGGCTCATTCACATCAAGGACACTATACCGATAACGTTTTAATAATCATTGCAAATCTATTAAGAGCTTCACAGTGCAACTATAAGGATTAACTAAACAACAACATGGTTGGAATAACTTTCAGAACATTTTTTCCCTAGCTCATTAATAATTAAAAAAAAAAAACCTTGACAGCCAATCAGAATCCAGCTTGAGTATTTAAAGCGGCAGATGTCATAACTATAGTACGTACTGAAAATAAACGTTATTGCACGTAGGTGTGGACTCTAATATAGTTATTGCTCTTGGTGTTGTTAGATCGAGACAATTAAGATACAGCCCCGGATACCACATCCTGTCAGAAAATATCTGTTTGTCCGATAACAGATAACTAGTCAGCAGAGCTGTCGATGCCCAAACACTGTTAAAGGTCCACTTCCTGAACAAAAATTTACAGATAATGCACTCACCCCCGTGTCATCCAAGATCTTTCCAAGTCTTTCTTTCTTAAGTCGTGAAGAAATTATGTTTTTTGAGGTAAACACATCAGGATTTTTCTTCATATAACTGCATATAACTGCTATGGTGCCCCGAGTTTGAACTTATGAAATACAGTTTAAATGCAGCTTCAAATGATCCCATCTGAGGAAGAAGGGTCTTTTCTAGTGACACGATCAGTTGTTTTCATAAAAATAATACAATTTATATACTTTTTAATCTCAAACGCTCGTCTTGTCTTGCTCTGCCTGAACTCTGTTTTTTTTTTTTCCGGGTCATGACAGTTAGGGCATGTCGAAAAACTCCCATCTCATGTTCTCCCTCAACTTCAAAATCATCCTAAATCACTGTTTTACCTTTTTGTTAAGGGTGTTTGATCTTCTTTGCATGTTTACTTTGCACAGACTAGGTCGGTACTTTTGCAGTGATGTAGGATGATTTTGAAATGATTTTTGAAGTTGAGGGAGAAAATACGATCTGAGTTTTTCGACATACCCTAACTGTCTTGAACCAGAATACACAGAGTTCAGGCAAATTTGAAGTGTTTGAGATTAAAAAGTATTTAAATTGTATTTTTTAATGAAAATAACTGATCGTGTCACTAGACAAGACCCTTCTTCCTCGGCTGGGATCATTTACAACTGCATTTGGGATCGTTTGAAGCCGCATTTAAACTACATTTTGGAAGTGCAAAGAAAGACATGAACATTTTGGATGACAAGGGGGTGAGTACATTATCTGTACATTTTTGTTCTCCTTCAAAAGCAAGGTACCCAAAAATACCCAAAACGAGTGTTTTACAGTCTTCTATCAGCCAAGAAACTGACTTGAGAAAAGCGAGAGAAGAGCATAAGCAGAAGACGAAGTGATGATTGTAAAAAAGGAGCAGAGTTTATTGTACAATCTTAGTTGCATATGTCTCAATGCTTAGACTTCGTCTAAATAACACAAATTCAGCGAGTAGTGTTATACCGAACAACAACAACGTCCCACGAACCTTGAGTTTCCATAAACATTCCCTCTTATCTCTTATCATACAGACAAAACAGTTCATGAAACCCCACAATCATGAGACTAAAAAATAATGTACATGAATAAGCAAGAAAAATAATAAGAAATCTAAAATATAGAAGCATAATAAAAAATAATAAGTGAACAAATGATAAAACAATTAAAATTATATAAATGATAAATAAAAATAATCAAATGATAAAATATATAAATGGCTAATGACTATATATATAAATGATTATAAAATAATGAATGAATGAATGAACATTGAAAAGAAAGCAAAACACAAAACAAATGTATAGTTGCTCTTTTGCAGGAAAACACAGTTTGCATTTGAGGATCCTCAGATCCTTCAGTGTGAACAGGCCTTAAACAGCAGCAACCCAGCCCTAATGTGTGCATGCATGTGTGTTTCATAACACCATGTTAAATGTCAGTAATATTCACACCTGTTTGTCAGATGAAACATTCAACCGTGCCTGCGTTTGTTCTGTGTTCATCTGATGTAAGGTTCATTAACCTCTACTGAAAAAAGTTGATCATGCTGTTTGATTCTATAACTGATTATGATTTTACACAGTTTTCCCTCGCAGAAATTGTGCACGGTCTGTTCTGTTGACCCATGCAGATACTACGTGAAAAGCCTGGATCAGACCAAGCTGAAGTCATTGTGATGAGCTGAAGTTACGTAGAAGCACAGCGGCGTGTGGAGAGACGAGAGACGGACAGGTGTTTGCGGGAGACGATGGAGGACGGGAGGAAAAGGACTGGCACGCAAGGCCAGACCGAGATCTAATCGCACACGAACGGTGGAAGAAATAAAAGAAGTGATGACAGGACACTGACGATGTAAAAAAACGAGGCAGAGAGAGACGTATGAGAGTCAGCCGCTGTGATTAATGTTTTCGAGGTTTCTCACGAAACCTGTTGAGAACGCGTCTGGGTCTTTCACGCCAAAATCTAAATATAAAACATATTATATTTTAGAATGTTTTAGGAATACTGAAAATTGTTTTCTTCATGCATCATGTTTTCCCCAATTTATACACTGTGCATATGCCTGTATGTCGTAAAATAGCTAAATGCATTTAATTCATTACATAAATATAATGAAAATTAGACTGGATGCCTGCAGTTACATATTTGACTGTTTTGTTGAGACAGATAATGAGCTTGATTCATTATGATCATTTCCACCATTATTTATACATCCATTTTCTGTTACTCACCGATCACATGAGGGCTTTGCTTGTTACTCTGTGTTTAATGACACGGGTGACATTCAGTCACGAGCCGTGACATTATCCGCATCATCACACTAATGGGCAACTTCCTCTAAAAACACCCCAGATTTAAAACCTGAACGCTGCGTCGCTCCGCAAATGAGTTTGTTTGTGTAGAACAGGCCTGAAATAAGGACTCTGCCTCTGTATAATTATTCATGGGTTTAATGTGAGATATTACGGTATAATCATCTGATGAAAACACCATTGTTGTCGACAGCTCTCAGCGAGGACACGCGTTTCAATGTCGCGTGGAGCGCTGGAGATCCGCGGCCTTCAAAATGAAAGAAGCAATTCAACGCATCTCAGACATTCAGTGAATTTCAATGCGCTTCATTCAACTGTTGGGTCATAAGAAACATAAAGCGGAAGAAAATTAAGACAAGACCTGCCTCGCAAATTCACATCCTGCCCGATATCAAAAACTCCAAGGCCCCGTAGGAGCTGTTGATCGGTCAAGGCTGCTGTTGGGAGATAAAGTAAAACTAGATAAAGTGAAGCAGAACTTCTGTGTACATTATCAAGTTAAAAAAATCAGGTTGAAAACTCTATTTTTTACCCTGAAGATGACAGATAACATGCTTGGACTTGTGTCTGCTGGTATTATTGTCGCTTTGGGGTTGTGTTTGCATTTTTTGGAGATTGTTTTTATTCTTGAAAATTTCCATCCTGGTATTGACAGTTGGCTCCCAGGTTAGATCTCTATGCAATGTCGTACCAGTAACATTAGGTGGCACTGTTAACTGTATTAACTCTAATATAATAACTATGTCTATTTTTTATCTTTTTTTTTTTTTTTTTGTATAAACAGCAGCTGTTGGAGATGTTTTCAAGTCGCTTTGTATAGGATCTGCTAAATAATTATGCATAAATATAAACATCAAAAAGCCACATTTAAGACTTTCACTGCAAAAAACAAAAAAAGCTTTTCTTACACCGATTTTTTTTTTTTGTTGTTGCCAGCCAAAATATCTAAAAATTCTTAAATCAAGAAGGATTTTCAAGACAAGTAAAAATGATTGTCTTGTTTTCAGAAACAGCTAAATAATCTGCCAATGGGGTAAGCAAAATATTCTTATTTCAAACATAAAACAGGATTATTTTGCTTACTTTTGCTTATTTTGCTTAATTAAAATCTCAATTAATTGAGACTTGTTTTTTTTTTTTGTTTTTTTTTTTTTCTGAAACAAGACAATAATTTTTACTTGTCTAGAATATCCTTCTCGATTTAAGAATTTTTAAATATCTGGGCTTAAAACAAGACAAAAAATAAATAAATAAAAAAATCTAAGAAAAACATATTTTGCAATGTTGGGTGGATACATGTTTTATTTCAACTCTTCACTACTGTTTTAATGCTGAAAACAGAATGTGTAATGGGGAAGCTTTTCACAGGTACAAAACTTACACAATAAACACAGTATACCAGAAGTAGGCCAAAGGCTGCACGTGTATTTAACTACCCATGACATCTGGTCAGATAACCATGATTGTAAATGTATGGAGGTCTGTGTTTGTCTGTAATCAGTGTGGTCTTAGTTTTGATTTCAGTATGAATGGAGAGCAATATCATGCCATGACCAACCCAGATTATATAACACTGTGTCCTTCGGAGCACAGAAGGAGAGAGACAAAAAATTCTCACAGTCATCCATAGTAAAACAAGATGCATTCACTAGATAAGCAAAATGACATAAAATATTTAGTCTTGCTTCCTGAGGGGAAAAAATGTGTGAATTTTACTCAGAACAGATAAAATTATCTGCCAGTGGGTAAGTAAAATACTCTTAAAACAAGATTATTTTCTTATCCCAACTGAAATGTTATGTATTCACTAAAAATTCTGACCCATGAACGCACATAAGCATTTAAGATAGAAAATGTTGTATACAGTTTTATACATAGGACTAGAATCAGCAGAGAACTAGGCAAAAAAAATCAGCAGAGAGGCGGCAAAAAACAATCCCTGGAAACAGTGTTAGAGTAGCCCAATTCCGCAGGAAAAAAAAAAATGGGAAAACTATTTTTGTTCTGCAAAGGAAACAGAGAACTTGCATAGGCTACTTCCTTTTTCCTTTACACTGCAAAGGTCTATTTCACTTTATAGTATATAAGAGTCTCTCACTTACATTATGGCAATACAGCCACTGATTCAATAGAGTCAAAACAAAACGAGGAAGAAACTCAATTCTTTTTTTTTTTTTTTTGGGGGGGGGGGGGGGGGGGGGTCTCTTCTTGTAAATCAGGGCTGTTTCTGTCAGACAGAGCACTGTGTACTTTCAGTTTCACTTTTCATTGCAGAATAGTCTCTTATCATTTTAGCAGGCATATAACAGCAACAAAAGTTATTTATTAATCATGAAGAAAATACATAACCAGTTTACTGAGTAGGGAGGGTTAATTTGTGTTGCATATTTGGTTTATAAAATATGTGTTATGATTTTACTGGGGTGTAGCTCATATGCAAATGTGACAGAACTAATGACATTTAATGGATGAAATTTAATAATGGGCGTTTCCTGAGAAAACCGTCTTTGACAGAATACAGAGAGCAGAAGAATAAAAAGTAAGTAGAAATTAAATTAAAAACAAAACTGAGGGAGGAATGACTTTTAGTTCAAATATATTCTAATATAATCAATATAATTCTGTGGATAAGCCTGGAGATTAATAAGATTAAAGCAACTGCAGAAAACCCTGCTAAAACAGCATTTTGTGTTATAACGGTATTTTCCTACACAATGTCTTAGCCCTGTTTTTTTTTTTGTTTGTTTGTTTTTTCAGATTCTCTATTTCACCTCTCGTTCATCCCATAAAGCTGGTGCCTTTTCCACTTGGAAAAAGTGAAAAATTATATACAAAAAATATCTATATAAAATGATGAAATGAAGACACCTTAAAATGACAAGAAATTGTGTCGTGCCATCTCAGGCTATGCAATTTATTATTTTATGACCGTTTTGCTACTTGTTTTGATATTTTTGTCAACCCTGTTACCGACTCAAGCATTACTAGATCCTGTAGTTTAGTTAGACCTGAATGATATAGGCATTAGCTCAATAATATACCGAGGGTGACCTTTATGTCTAAAACGTTTGAATTTTAGACAGACGATCTTTACAAACACAGTGATACCTAATCTAAGTCATCCCTGTTACCCACGTCAAAACTTGTTACTCTAAAAAGTAACAGGTTTGACAATTTTAAACAACTTAGCAAATTTCACAAAACCACATATTGTACACTTTGAAACGATTTTACTTGTTGATATTCAATGTAAGAAATGATTGTTTAAACTTACATGTTAAAAATGGTAACAGTATTGACACTGCATGATGCAAAAATATTGCTTAACAATGAGACTATATTTAGAATAATATGCAATTTGATTTTTATACCATTTTGCCTTCATTTTGCAAATTAAAAGTCCTGCTGAAAAAGAAAAATCATAGTGAGGGACAGGCCAAAAACCTTACCTTTACCAGCGTAAATGCTATTTAAATTATTAATTAAAATAATATTTAATTGACTTTTTTATGTAAGTTTGATGAAAGCATACATAATATTGTTATAATTGCACGTTTATTTGTTGTTATATTAAATCTATTTTTTATTATTTCTAAGGGATTCAAAAAGAACCGGTTTTGTGGAGTGAGCCCTCTACAAATATCGTGACAGAAGCATGAACAAACAGGATTTGGGTGAGGCTCTCACTTACATACTGTAGACAATGGCAAAGGAAAAAAAACAAAACAAGAGAGAAACTCAAAGACTCCTTTCACAAAGGAACAATATCAGAGTTATCAACATTCTTTAACACTTTGTGTTTCTCCAATCACGATGTAGCCTATGAGACAGTGGACTCGTCTCAGTTAGAAAACTGTAACTTTGCGAGTCAGCCTTTCGTTATCCAAAACGCTGTGTCGTGTATAGTTGATAATGTGTATATGAATATATGTGAATCTGAACAATGGTAACAATCAACTGAAAAGCTACATGCTGCAATGCATGCTGGGTTTGTATCTCAAGTGTAAGTGTGCCTCAATAGCCAAAAAAGAACTTTTACAGAGATTTTTCCATCACAACAGCTGTATTGCCTTTACCAGTACCTCTAAAAACATACTATTATTTAACATTATTATTATTTAAATTAACTACTTTCTGATGCAACTTCTGTCACCAGAAGAACATAAAGCTGCATTTCCACAGCTCTCAATATCACAGCATAAACACTGCAAAACACTAGTGCATCTAGAGAAAAAGACAACAATGCAAAATAAAGTCAAGGGTCAGAAACCCAACTAAAGACTAATCAACATAATGGTGACTTAAAAACATAACCAAACCACACTGAACTAGAGCTAAACCGCTGTTAATTCTCAATAAGATCTTAGACAGATGACAGAAATGAAGTGAAAGTGGTGTCTGTAATAAGTGAAGATGTAAATGGTGTTTTTGTTTATTTATCCTCTGGTGAGAATTTAATGATGTATCTTCAAACAGTTATGGTAGTAATTTACTGTAGAAGACATACAGTAACTAGCTGGCAACAGCGTTCAGCGTTCAAGGTCTAACAGTGTATTATTTTCTACGGGAGAATACAGCATACCAGAAGCTTGCAAAGAACTGAGATTTTAGTGGAAATACATATGCAGTCAGCATGCACTGAGTCCGTCAAAACTTTTATGTGAATTGGATTATGTGCAAAGGATTGTGGGTAAGTGGGTGATTCTTTGAGGACGCAAAAGATATGCACCCTTCAAAATACGCTGAAGGAAGGATGCAAAAAGAGAAAAAGGCTGAGAGAAAACTTGACTGTAATTAAATAACAGAGCAATAAAACATATTAAAGTGTTTCAATAAACCATAGAAGCACATCCTGATTTAGTAAGATTTATTAGTATTATTGTTTCCAAGTTCCAAAAACGTTCCTTGAAGTGACACATATATGCTCTTTATTGGTATTATTTTTATAAATCCTGTACATGGATGCACATCTGACATCTATTATTCGGTATTTTCACATGAAGATGAACGAATAAAGAAATGAGAAGCACAACCTTGATGACAATGTCACATTTAACAGCATAATCACTTGACCGGGGATTTGATGCCATATATGCTGTATCTTATCTTCTGAACCCTGATTACGGCTTTATCAGCTAATGATTCACACTCACTGATGCAACTAATCTCGTTTCAGTTTAGCCTTCTTCTTTCAGGTCTGTTTATTTAGGCTGGAGAGATAAAGTTGACACTCCTGTTGTGACTGCACACTTACAGTTACAAATGTTTATTAAGCATAAATGGATGAAATGATACTAAAATCACAAGTTATTATTTTGTGTGTATTGAGCCATTGGAAAAAAAAGTAAATAATTGTGCTTTACATTCATGCATGTGATCATAAAATCATTGCATTGACTTTTATTGACTCTCTGGTGAAATCATTCTTTCTCAGATTTTAGAGAAAGGAAAAGAGGCAGTTATCTGATGGAAACCAGACTTTAAAACACAACACTTGTACCACTTGCAGGCAAAAATAAAGTGAACTACTGAACACTGGAAAAGTTTTAAAAACCAACTTTTTTTTTTTTTTTTTTTACTATGTCTACTGTAGTTATAGGAACTGGTCAGGAATTTATTGATGTAGCTTTTAGTTTATGCTTTTTTTAATGCAGCTTTTAGTTGCAGACTTTTAGCTAATGTTGTTGCATCAGTAATTACTTATCTGAGATAAAACTTAAGTACAGTTTACTTCACTTTCATATCAGCTTTTAATAGGTGAAAGAGCAGCATTGAAACAGAAAGTGATAGTGAATTTATTTATTTTCCTCACAATTAACATTTTTTTCATTCAAACTGTTGTTCTTCATCAGCAAGATTTACCAGAGCCTGATGCCAGAAAAAAAAAGTGCAGTGTGCATTTTAGAAACTTAAGCAGATGAACTAATGTTAATGTAAAAGTTCTCTCAACAAGAAATTCGCCAGTCAGAGCGTATGCTGTTTCTCTCTAAAACCTTAACAGAGAACCTTACAGGTGCTGGCTGAGTTAATAGTTCACAGCCTCGTCTAAAACTCAACTCCAAAGCTAAAGTACCATGACACAATTACTCCCACCGTTTGGTTTCAGTTCTTCCAGTGAGTATATAAACACCCCTGAGATGTTCTGAGAGTCAGTCCACTCCTGAAGAACATCTGACAAAGACTAACATCTGTCACCTCAGGTCAGTACTGACACACTGCACATTATAGGTGATTTTATCATGTTTAGAACAGCATGTTTAGAATGTATAGTAACTTAATTTTATTTATTGTGTTTACAGGTGTACTCAAGTTTAAGAAAACCTTTACGAAGACTCTTTGAAACTCTCAAGAAATTATCTAGAGGTAGGAAATCTATTGGTTTTAATACTTAGTTATTAAAGGGTTAATATAAAAATGCTGTCTTCATTTCTAAAAATAAATTTAGTACATTGTAGGCTACATATATGTATACGTGCATGTATGTGTGTGTAATACGATATGATGAATAAATATAAAAAACAGAAATTTTATGGATTTTAATAAAAAGTGCACATGCAATTTCCCTTTCGATTAGAACAGAAACATTTAAATTCCCACGACTTTTTAAGTAATTAAATAACTTATTAAACTCCCTAATATTTCTAGGAGTTTGAAAACTTGCAGGAATTCGAAAGGGTGAACAAATAGGGACACAAATATTATAGTAGATCGAAGTTAAAAAAAAAAAAAAAAAAAAAAAAGTCTACATCAATGATTAAAAAAATAAATAATTACATGCTGACTCGCAGGAATCCCGAGACGTGATGGATTTCTTCAAAGCGGTGGGCGCAGTGGCGTCGGGCCTGGCGGAGGGAACGGTGGGCGTGGTCAAAGCCGTGGTGGACGTTCCGGTGGGGATGGTGAAGGGAGCCGCTGATAGCATCAAAGAAGCCAGCAGTAAAATCGACAGCGTCAGTTCACCTGGTGAAGGAGTGGATGCTGTTTTTGGTCTGCTGACGTCTCCCGTGACCGGCGCGGTGGCCGGAGGAACGAAAGAGATCGTCAGGGCACCAGGGAAAGTTGTGCAGAGTGTTGCAGACGGCATTGAGAAGGTTTTAGACGACTAAGAAGTTTGAAAGTGTTCTAATAAACCTTTAAAACTCATATTGTGTAGAAATGCCATGCAATAGCTTTTTTTTTTCTTTCTTTCTTTCTGAGAAATCATCTTAAAATTTGACAAACATTTGTAAGAATGAATATGTATATGAATAAGATAATGTTTTATAGCTCCACACAGAGGTGGTAATGGTTTCTATAAATTACCCAAACTTATCATCTTAGCGAGCAATGATCGTTTCATAATTATGCTATGCTAATTAAACAATGTCAAATATTTTGTCTTTTGTGTAAACTGTTTCTAGTCTCTCTGTTTTCACTGTAGTGTAGTGGAGTGGTGAAACGAACCTTTCCGGTACCTCAAATCAATTGAAACAATGGCATTTCATTGCAGATTTAGCAAAATACTGTTCCAGTGCGTTGCTCTCTGGAGATGGGATTGTATTCCAACTAGTGATCATAGATCAGTGATTTAAATGTGTTTTGCAGCGCTGAGCAATGTAGCCACTATAAGACATAACACAATAAAAATCAATATACCAAACAGGATATGGGAGTGATTTTGGGAACAGATTAGGGCTTCTTTGTAAAAACAGAGTTGTTTTTTTTCTCTCATAATACCAGAACTCTAAATCCATAATATTAGGAACACATTCACTTCAGCACCACTTTTGACATTGTCCCATCTGTCTTAACTGTGTGAAAGCCTTAGTTACTTAAGACTGTGGAGGTGAATAGAAATATATGTCAGGGATTTTCAGATTTTTCCCTTAAGAGAATTCTTTGAGCTTTTATTTAAAGAAGTCCACTTCCAAAACAAAGATTCACATATATTGTACTCATCCAAAATCTTCATGTCTTTCTTCCTTCAGTCGTAAAGAAATTATGTTTTTTGAGGAAAACATTTCTGCATTTTTCTCCATGCCACTCTAAAAACAAATGGTGCTATATAGCACTAAAAGTGGTTCTTTGGCTCGTAATCATAGGGGAACCACTATATGGCACCTTTGTCAAATGGTTCTATGTAGAACCATCAGATGTACCATATAGCATTTTATTACTTCAACAAAAATGGTGCTCAATAGAAACAATCATAGGGGCTTGTATTACTACAATAGTAGTAAATATATTTACTACAATGGCAAAATGTCTTGAATCACTTTTATGCTTTTCTAAGGTCAAAAGGTCTTATGTGGGAAATATTTCCTTATGGGGGCCTTAGGGGCAAAAAGATCTTCAGGAAATACACTGTATGTTAATGTTGTTTTTAATCCTTTCCCCAACTGAAGAGTTTAAGAGAGAGTTAGAGATCCTTATTCAGAGGCTTAACAGGTTCTTTGTATGGCAGTGGTGCTATATAGCACCTTAACAACCCCAAAGAACCACTGAAGAACCGCTGAAGAACCAGACAGGGGCTTGACCGGTTCTTTATACACTAACGGTGCTATATAGCACCACAATCACACCAAAGAACCGCTGAAGAACCGCTGAAGCACCATTTTTTTTCTGTGTGGTATGGTGCCCTGAGTTTGAACTTCCAAAATGCAGTTTAAATGCGGCTTTAAACAATCCCAAATGTGGTTGTAAACGATCCCAGCTGAGGAAGAAGGGTCTTATCATTTCACATAACTGCACATCACAAATCATTTCACATCACTGCAGAAGTACCGACACAGTCTTTGCAAAGTGAACATGCAAAGAAGATCAAACACCCTTAACAAAAAAGGTAAAACAGCGATGTAGAACGATTTTGAAGTTGAGGGAGAACATCAGATGGGAGTTTTTCGACATACCCTAACTGTCATGAACCGTAACAAAAACAGTCCAGGCAGAGTAAGACAAAACGAGCTTTTGACATTAAAAAGTGTATAAATTGTATTATTTTATTAAAATAACTGATCGTTACACTAGAGGGGACCCTTCTTCCTCAGCTGGGATTGTTTACAACTGCATTTGGGATCATTTGAAGTCACATTTAAACTGCATTTTGGAAGTTCAAAATCGGGGCACCATATCAGTCCATTATATGGAGAAAAATGCTGAAATGTTTTCCTCAAAAAAAAAAAATTCTTTACGACTGAAGAAAGAAAGACATGAACATCTTGGAGGACAAGGGGGTGAGTACATGTGAATCTTTGTTTTGGAAGTGACTTCTCCTTTATGCTAAGAGTGAACAAAACCACCCCATAGGAAACAAGCACCTTCCATCAAATGTAAGTTTTTTTCCCCCATGAAATGGAGAAAGAACAGCTTTATTAATCATCCGAGTTTACAGGAAGGGCTGTGAAAGTGCAAATAATCATATAGGATCAGTGGTTTTCCCGTAACATTTCAACTGGTAGTATCTCTTTCAATCTGATGGGCTCATGGAAGATGAGGATCATGTTTCTCATCAGCCCGATGCTGGAAAATGAAAGAAAAATGTCCTCTGAGTCTAAAATAATCTTGACCATCAGCTTCCTTAATGTGTTTACTCAGGGGTTTCGATGTGCATCAGTGAAACCCACTGTTTAATCTCAGTTCCTCCATTGTGACCCTTGAGATGATCTGAGAGACATTCAACATTGATTTAAAGAAGCTCAGCTGATAAACACCATCCGTGACCTCTGGTTATTATTCACAGTCTTTTTGGTAGCATTTAACTTTGTAATGTTTAGGATGTGTATAGCATGTTTAACATGGATTGTAACTTTCACAAAACGCTAATCTTATTACCCATTAGTTAAATGTTTTTATTAATTGTGTATGGTAAAGTAATACTACATATAACTATTTTCAGTGTTTGGGGTCAGTAGAATTCCTTTATGTTATTGAAAGGCTGCATTTATTAGATTAAAATATAGTTAAAACAGTAATATTCTGAAATATTATCATAATTTAAAATAAGAGTTTTCTATTAAAAAGAAAATGTTGAAATGTAATATATTTCTGTGATACAAAGCTGAATTTTCAGCATCATTACTCCAGTCTTCAGTGTCACATAATTATAAATTTTGAAAACAGTTGTGTTGATGAATATATTTAAAATGAGATATTATTTATTTTTTGATATATAGAGATATATATATATACAGAAATTTAGTAACCTAAATGTTCTAATAGACAGAATTTGTTTTTGTTTGTTTGTTTGTTTGTTTTAAGCAAACATGCATACATACTGTTTCCATATTCAGCTCGCAGGAATCACGTTTGAGGAAGACAACTAAAAAAGAGACACCACGGATTTTCTCAAAGTCGTGGGAGGCGTGGCATTGGGTGTGACCGAGTGCGCGGTGGTCAGAGCCGTGGTAGACGTTCTGCTGGGGATGGTGAAAGGAGCCGCGTACAGCACCATAGAGGCCGGCGGGAAAATGTTGAGCTCTGGCTCCGCCGGTGAAGCCGTCGGCGCTGCTGCCGTTTTGCTGGTGTCTCCAGTGACCGGCGCAGTGTCCGGAGGAACGAAAGAGATCGTCAAGGCGCCGGAAAAAGTTGTACATGGTGTTGTTAATGGGGTGAAAAGAGTGTTTGACGATTAAGCACAAACAGCTCCACCTGCTGCCAATGAGAATAAATCGAGGCGTGAGAACCAGAAAGCCATCTCCATTTTCCATTTGCCCTTCTCTCACCCCTCGAAATAGGTACTATAAATACTGTACAGCCTGCACATAATAAAAACATCTGAGAAATGGACTCCCAGTTAAAGATGGTTTATGCCTCTACAAATTACATAATGTTAGCCTAATATATCATAAATCAGCACTGATCATTTTACAATTTATATGTCACACATTTAGTCATAATGTCAATTTTCTCTGGTCTTTCTGTTTTCAGTGTTTGAGTACTTGAAAAACAAATGAATCTGCTTTTCTTTAAAAAAAAAAAAAAAAAAGATACTGCACTGTTATCTGTCAAGACATGTTACAGCAAAGATGCTTTTGGATGTTCTATGGAAAGATTTGTTCTTGTAAACTGCATACAATATAACATACGTTGCAGCATTATCGTTTTTATATCAGATGATATTGCATGCAGTGTTCGAATTGTGTCAAAGCTCTTGGGGGGTCCCCCTGTAAAATCTAGCTGAGGAAATTAATATTTTTAAACAAGTTTAAAGCCATTCTTTTTTTCTGAAAGTGTGCATTATGTTTGCTGTTTTTATCAAATTCTTATATTTAATCAATAAAGTCACTTAGAATAATAAGACATTTTAGGCTGTTACCACACAAATGAAATTATTATCAACAAAATTCATCTTTTCAATATAGAGGAAACACAAACGCTGCATCTGAACTGGCATTTAGATCTATTGACCCACTGTTTAATGCAGGACATTAATGCATTTAACCTGCAGTTACAAATGCAAGAATAATGTTTTGATATTTTAATCCCAAAACGTTGAATGCTGATATTTAAAATTATTTAGAAAAAATGAAAAGGTACTTTAAGCGCGGAAATAAAAACCGCCAGTAGGTGGAAGCAAGTCAAGCAAGCAATGTTAATAAGCGAGTTATTGCGATTGGACCGAATCATTTAAACGGTTGATTCATTCTGGAACGAAACACCGTCATGTTACTCAGAGACGCAAAACAGTGCTGTGGCTGCGTTTGGAATGATTTTTGTTGGCGAAATTGAGCAAAAACAGGACATGTGCTGTCTAAAACGTAAGTCTCTTCATATTAACTTCTTTTTTGTTGAACTTTTGTGTAAAATCAATATCACATTTGTGATTTTTGCAACAACAACAACAACAAAAAATGGCACTCTTCGTGTGATACTGATTAACTATATGAAATGATATAAATATACATTTTCTGCCCCCATATCCTGAATTTTGGGAAGATGCATTTTATTAGACTGAATCACGTAGTGAAAGAACGCACTCTAAATGAGCACAGTAAGTCTAGCTAGTGTTTAAGCACTCATAACTCCCCTTATAATCAATGAAGCTGTCCATACACTGTATGATAAATTAATCTCTTACTTACATAGTTACATCTGCACTTTGTTGCTTATAATGAGGGAATTCGCGAGTTTCAGTCAAAACAAAAATGACTGTTCTGAACGCCTCTGATTGGCCACTGCATCCTAAACTCAACAGAGTAGTGTGTGATTGGTTATAATGCGCAACGTGTAAAAAAAAATAAAATTTGATTTAATGTGAGCAGGTCTAAATTTAATGCAGCAATTGATTTTTTTCATTTTATTTCCCTAGTTTCATGTTTTAAGTATTATAGTTTTTATTGAAACACCAGGGGACCCCCCAAGTATATTTTTTTTGGGTGTTCTGGGGGGTCCCTTATTGCTTATGGTTGATCCGGGAACCAAAGTAGTATTTTTTTTTGTTTGTTTTTTTTTTGCAAAGTTGCATTTTTGGACTAAATAAAGATTTTAACGTAAAGACAGCTGAATTGTGTTGAATTTGCTCTCAATGGGAGTCACAATGCTGCACAAATGTAATGTAAAAATCACACAACTGTACAAAATAACTGCAGATTTTGGTTTAGATGTACACTGAATAAAAACTGCTGGACAATAACTGACAAATTTCAGCATTGATTTGGGTTTGGTTAACTGACAGTAAATTATATCAGCTTAGTTTTCCGATATAAAGTCGTGGACTATTACTGCATTTTTTAAAATTTATTTAAGTTTTTATTTTTATTTATTTATTTATTTTTTCATCTTTCCTCCCTGATTGTAGCCACACATGATTTCTATGGAAGTAGGCCATCTTCAGATTACAGATACATGTTTCCCTGGAACAGATTTAGATTAGATTTAACTTTAAACAACAACAACAGAGTTCACATATCAGCAAAACATTCAAAGCCTTTTTTAAAACATTTACATGTACACACAGTTTATAGACTTAAAGGAGAAGTCCACTTCCAGAACAACAATTCACAAATAATTTATTCACCCCTTTGTCAAGATCCTGAAGAACCTATTCACACAAATTGTGCATTTACATACAGACATCAAAACATCTTGTTACTCTGTCAGTTTTGCTTCTTTAGGTACTTTATTAAGGGCTTCTGCACTTGTATGAGGTACTTCTGGTACGTCTTTCTTTCTAAGTAAACATTAGATGCAGGTTTATAGGATATCTTTTCTCAGGAACATTATTGTTGAATTATATTGCAGAAGCATTGTGATATTATCACTCCCAAAGTGCCATAGGACTTTCTTCATGCAGTGAGTATATAAAGACACTTGAGATGATCTAAGAGTCACTCCTCCATCTGCACGGCTGATCGACACCATCTCATCTGACACCAGCATCTTCAGCTGAGAACTCACATCATATTCACTACAGCTTCTGGGTTTGAGGTAAAATGTTTTTTTTTTTGGGTTTTTTTTGTTTTTTTTTGTGAATATATATTCATTAATACATCTTCAAAAAAACTACAAGACAATAAAGGGAAATTAAGAGAGCAAACAATAGTCAGAGAGCTCAAAATAAACTCTTTCACCAAAGAGCAAGTGATCTGAGCGACTGTTCATTTTATAGTTCATATTTACTCTTACTGTAAATCTATTGAATTTGTGTTTTTTTTTTTGCTTTGTTTTGTTTTGTTTTTTTTGTTTCTCCAAAAATTACAGCGTTCACACTGATACTAATTCTGACAAAAAAGCTGGTATTTCAATGTCATGTTATTGTTTGCTGAGCATTTTTCTCAGAGGCTGTGACATTTATTTTTAACAATAATATTATATGGTAATATAAATAATGCTTACTTTACATTACAGGTGTAGTCAAGTGTGAAAGCAACTCAACTGACTTCTGTAAGAGTGTCTGGTGAAGGTAAAAGATCCTCTATATAATAATACGGCTCATGGCTCACAAGTGCCACAATGTTATGCTTTAATATTATTATTTTTTTATTTTTTTCTTAAACATGCACAGTGCTAATCATCAATCCATATCATTTGCAGGCAGGAATCACGTGGAAGAGGACAATTAAAACAGTTTACCGCAGAAAGACATGGATTTCATCAAAAAACTGAAGGATGTTCCTGAGATGCTGAATGAAGCTGCTGACGGCATGAAAGACGCCAGCAGTAAAATCAACAATGTTGCTGACAGCATGAAAAATGCAAGTGACAAACTAACCAAAGCCATGACCGGAGAATCCAAGAAGATATTCAAGAAACCAAAAGATTTTATGGAGAGCATTACAAAAGGTCTTAAGTTTTAGATGAACAATAGTTAACACATTTCTAATAATGTTAGCTTTCTCATACATCATATATACTAATTTATAAGCTTATGTTTTTGTAAGTATTTGAATTTTACTTTTCACCCTTAATAGTTTGCACCTTTAACTCATTTACTTATTACTATAAGAAATCTTTCTTTCAAATATGAGCTTGTAGTCATATTTTCATTGATTGTCATGAAGTCCAGCAGCTGTACCTGGATATCATGTTAGTGTAACCTAGTTAGTGTGATGTACTTTATTTGACTGACGTAAAACATTATTCTGTTAAGTGTATATGTTTAAAAATCAGGAAATTAAAATGTATATTTCTGAAAGTCTGTGTTGTGCATTCGTACATTGAAGCCTACAGTGCGAATAAAGTCTTACCTGGGCTCTTGATGGTTATGCATACTACAAACAAGAAAATTAATAATAGTGTTCATGAAACAGCTTTACTGAATTTCATTTAACAATAACTCACAGAGCACTCGTTTTAATAGACAGCAACACTTCCCTTTTCTCTTCACTGTCTGCTTTATTATATCTAAAACAGACTAAATGGAAATGAGATCCAGACAAGGTAATTTTCGTAAACGAAAACTAAAACTAACACGAAAACGACTGGTCAAAAACATTTTCGTAAACTGAAATTAAATAAAAATAACACAATAAATGAAAAACTAAAACGAAACGAAACTAACAACAGTTACTGAAAAACTAACTGAAATAAAATAATAATTAGCAAAAATAAATAATCGTTTTCGTAATAATTACATTCTCATCCGGTGGCGGAAAAAAATTTACGAGCTGTGTGGCGGTTTAGGGAAATAGCCTGCAAACAGCGCATCATAGACTTGAGGTTATCTAACGGACAGATGAAAACAGTTTAAAACAGAGTCCTGCACGGGTGCTGTTTGGTAAACGCGCACCAACAGTAGGCTGCTTAACAGAACACCCGACCAGTTATCCGACATCAGCACATTCTGTACCACACTGTAAAAAAAAAATGTTGCCAATACTGAAAAAATCAAGGCAACACATTGCATTCAGATTTTTATGTTTTCCCAACGATTGGTGTCAAATCCAGGTGCCATGAGTAAAAGTCCTCCCCAGTATTTTGTTCCAATCACCTGGATTTGCTAATTAGCACAGTTTTTCAGCCAGGAGGTCCGAGATTGGACCAAGTCGTTCCTTTTAAGTCTCAAGCAAGTCTCAAGTAAAATCCCAAGCCCCTAAAGAGTTAAAGTTGATGAGATAACTGAATGATGATTGTGTTAGTGATGAACATCTGCTGTTAACAAGCAGCATCGTTGAAGAAAAGAGAAACACAAGAACTACAACTGACTCATCTCTGACTTTCATCTCTCAAATCTGATTAAACATCTCCACAAACAGCATCACCAGCTTCACTCATTACTAACCAGAATGACTTTATTTCATGTCTGTAGAATCTCTTATTGAGAATTCTAAGAGGTTTAGATGTTGATGTTTTATTGGCCAAGAAAAGAAGAGAAAGAAAAAAAAACACAGTGCCACCATCATTGCGGTCAAGTGTGGTTTTTAGTTTGTCTCTTGACTCTTGGAGTAATCTCTGCTGTTTTACAGCGAGCATTTGTGCATTGCTGAGTCACAAGCTTGCAGCAGCAGATTAGCTCACGCTTGCACCATATACAACTAATTTAGATCAGCAACATGAAATACTCTCTTGCTGAATGACATCTAGCGATTGTAGAACTGCAACAAAAAAATCCTATTAAACGAATGTCACTGTAACGCTTCAATATTGGAAGAAAAAACTACGTCAGCTCAGGCTTTCAGACATGAACACTTATCATACGCTCCTCAACAGTGGTGACAATAATTCTTCATACTGCAGTGCATTACTATGCTGTTACCCAGCATGCATTGCAGCATGAAGCGTTTTGTTGATTGTCACCATTGTTGAGATTCATATGCTGGTTCTTGATGTCTGTGCGTCTAAATACTATAGATGTTTATATGCATTATACAGGTTTTAAATGAATTCACTGTGACTTATTGAAGATCACTATGCTGTAGTTTTGCAGATTTGATAATGCAAAACCTTACCTTACAAAAGAAAATTATTTTGGGGGTGTTCAGGTATGCTTACGATGATCACCTAGCACCACTTAACTGCTCACCATACAGCTCTGATCTCACTGCTTTACAAGACCATACGCATTATAACAGAGATAGATCTAACCCACGAGTCAATGGTGAAGAGCTCAACTAAAGCAAATACTGATCTCCACAATGGTGGCATCATTTTAACCAATAAAACATCAACATCTGATCCTCTGTAATAACAGCAGATGTTCATCACTAACACAATCATCATTCAGTTATCTCATCAACTTTAACTCTTTAGGGGCTTGGGATTTTACTTGAGACTTGCTTGAGACTTAAAAGGAATGACTTGGTCCAATCTCGGACCTCCTGGCTGAAAAACTGTGCTAATTAGCAAATCCAGGTGATTGGAACAAAATACTGGGGAGGACTTTTACTCATGGCACCTGGATTTGACACCAATCGTTGGGAAAACATAAAAATCTGAATGCAATGTGTTGCCTTGATTTTTTCAGTATTGGCAACATTTTTTTTTTTACAGTGCAGACCCAGCCCGTTTGACATAGCTTAGACAGCGACCTGAACCGCCGGCACCGCATTAAATCTGCTCCATCAGTATGCAAAATTATTTACTTTCTCATGTAACACAAGCGATTAAACAACAACAACAACAACAAAAATTAGTCATTCTAAGCTGGTGCTTTGTAGAAAAATAGACAAGCAGCGCAACAGAAAAAAGATGAGAACTCGCATCCATTCCGTAAACAATAAAACTTCTGCCTATCATGTGAACAATCTGTTTTATAATTCTTCATAAATGAAAAGAACATTTAAATATGCCTTATTGCCTAAATGTGATTGTCTCTGCAGTGTATACGTTCTAAAACGTATAAAATAAAGTTATACAGGCTACAGAAAGCGAGTGACCAGCGCTCTCTAATAAGCTGTCATTCACTTCAGCTGCAGCACGAATCCAATACTGCGCAACGCTGCGAATCAAAAGGCTAGTTCCAATTATGCGCGTTTGTTTGCGGGAGAGTAAGCAAGACATGATAGTTACATATCATGATTATGGTTAAATAAGATAAAATATCCAATATAAACGAATTACATTTATTTTCTAATTAAATATTCACACATACTGCTTTTAATTATGATTATGTAAGTGCAACTTGTGTAGATTTATGAAGTAAAATGCTTGACTGCGTGTATACTTTTACCACCTAATCAAGCTCAGCATGCTTTAATTTTGTGTCATAAGGTTAAATTAAGTCGTTGGAAGTGGAAGCTGGAAGTGATCTTTTTTTGTAAAACTAAAACTGAAACTGAAACTAAACTATATAAAAACGAGATAGAAATGTCCTCACAATATAAAAACTAAACTAAAACTAACAAAATTATTAATGAAACTAATAAAAACGAAACTAAATGTTATTGCAAATTTCAAAACGATATTAAAATAAAACGAATTTAAAAAAGAAAAAAAAAAACTATGAAAACCTTGGATCCAGATATGTCGATTCTGACCCGAGAAAATACAGGGTTTAAGAGGTGAAGTAGTTGGACGTCCCACCCATGAAGAAAAATTCACAATTCATCCACTAGAGGTCCTACCAGTGCTGATTAACCAGTGAAAACACTACAGTCTGGGATTTGTCGTCTTCACCCCCACACCTGATGCAATCCGATGGGGCAGAAATCATGTTTATGTTAATGAGAGAGGAGCTTGAAAGCAGCGGAGCTTTAATTATTCCACAGTCGGCCGTTTCCGCTCCTTCCGGTCATGCGTGTGTGCTGTAAAACAGCGCTGTTTTATTATATTACATACATTTGAGCGTGTTTAAAGTTCTGTGATAATGCTACTATGTGTGTTCGTCAATTAAACGCATATTATAGCGTCTTTGCTGTTTCCATGTTTTCTACGAAATAAAACCGGGAATCGAGTTTATTACGTCTTTGGCAGGCGACGCAATGACATTGGAAGGGACACTAGTTAAAATTGCTTATGTCTCTGGATTTAATCAATCTTCGGACAATTTGGCATAATGTAAGTACACAAGTCAACAAATTATAGCACTGTTCTTGTGTTTAAGAACAATACGTTTTTTTTTTTTTTTTAATATTTGAATTAAAAAAAAGTGCATCAGGTTTATTGAAGCATCTGCCTTTAGTAATAAAAACATACAAAGTAAAATATGAAAATAACACTTTTTATAAAATACAATAATACATAATGCAAGTGGCTTTTTATAAGTCACACAGATTTCACTGTTGTTAGCTTGTCAAAACATACATTATTTAAATACTGATAAATTAAATGTTGTGAAAAAAGTTACAAAATGTTTATTTTTAGTTGCAGTATAACTGACAGTCTTTGGCTTAACTGCAGATGAGAAAGAGATTTCTAAGATGTCAATAACATTGTTCATGCCTTATTTTTCTCTGTAAAGTGCATTTCTGGTTTCTAAGCTTACAGAACAACAAAAATACTGAAAACAACAATCTCTACACTACTAACAGATTAAACGCAGATAAGCCTAAAAACAAAGGCAAATTATGTATTTAAAACACACAAAAACATTAAAAAAGAAAGACAGGACGTCTAGGATACAATGACAGTAATTCTCTCGCAAAGGTTCAAAGAGAACAAATTAATCTTAATGTGTGTTTTGAACATGTTTACAGTGGTTGTGGTTCGAACAGATGAGTACATTTTTTAACAACTGTACACTTATCCAGCAGTTGCTCAGTAAACAGTTGAACGCAGGCTTTGTGTTCGCTGGTCTCTATCGCTCATTTGACGCTGCTGTAGATCACAGATGCGTCTTCCACAGTTTGAACATTTGATTGCCTAAAAAACAAACAAACAGGAGCTCAGTGATGTTGCAGCTCAGATTAGATGATCTGTGCTGATGAATTAGTGCTGGTTAAGTTGATTCTCACCTCACGGCAGCATCAGGCTGATGAACTCTTATATTGTCATACTGACATTCATTGTCTTCCGATCTGTTCGTCTCTTTCTTTCGATGAAATTGGACAGTTGCGTACTGGATTTCCTCAGTATCTCTGGATGCAGGAGTTTTTTCTCTGAATCTGCTGGGTGCGCTGGGAGCGCCATTGACTGTATCAGCTTCAGAAAGAGGCTCATCATGAACTGAAACTCTCCTTGACATGTCACAATAGAGATCACTCTGAAATACAAGACAATACATAATTGAGACAAATAATGAGGGTTTTTTTTTTTCAAAGGTGAGGTGCAGATTTTATACAGCAGAAGCTCTCAAATTTTTCAGACCGAGTACAACATCAGGTCATCATTGATTTTCTGTAAAGCGTTTGAATGATTTACCGGATCCATTGTGAGATCTTCAGTTTTAACACTCTTTCGTTTCCTCCTGTTATAATCACAGACATTAACAGCATTTCAACAAATGTAGAGAGAAAATATGAACGCTGTTCTTGACGATTAATAAACATGTGAGCAATTTTCTATTAGTATATAAGAACAAAAGTGAACATATATAATCAGAGCAGTTTTTTATTAAACTTACATTATAAACAAGATGATGATGATGACGATGATGATAATGAATCCTCCTCCAGATGCTGCTGTGATCACAATCACATTCTTACCAGCACCATGATGAACTGAAAGAGGAAGATCATCATAATTAACAAACTGATGAATGATGTGAAGATACAGGAGTGTTAATAAAAGCTTCATCTGTGACAGCTGAGGATTGATTCTCCTTAAACCAGCTGAAGTTCAGAGCAGGTGGGTTTGAATCACTGCTGCAGATCAGAGTCACTGAATCACCTTCCACTATTTCAGCAGATCCATTTATGGACACTGAGACGTTTCTGGGTTGATCTAAAACAGAAAAACATCACTGAGAATCAGGGTTGGACTGGGACATAAAAACAGCCCTGGACATCATCCACACCGGCCCACCACGTTCACACACACACACACACACACACACACACACACGCACGCACGCGCACACACACACTGTATGTATCTATATGTATTAATTCAGTTTCCATCATACTCAATATACATGTAAAATGACTGATTAGAATATAAATACAATTTATTTACTATTAAAATGAATTGAAAAATAATAAATAAGAAAATGCTAATTGTTTTATCAGGTTTTATTGTAAATAATGAAAGGTCTTAATTGATGTATGGTTGTTATTCCATGAAAACATATTGATGCTTAGGGTACAAAATTTCAGCTGTAACTATATTTCAAGAGGTGCTTGAGGCAACTATATTTCAACATCACTACAAGGGCCTACAGAAGAAGCTTAGTAAACAGCTCACTTTTCTCTGCAACTTTGTCAATGATCACATCAGAGTCCAGAGAGAAGAGGATGTCCCTCTCTGTTGCCATCAACATGAAGGCTTCCAAATGCTCCTGAGACAGCTTGGATCTAAGTCTGGTTTTAATGAACTTCAGCAAAGAAAATGTACGTTCACAGGCAACTTGAGTGATGGACAGGGTGAGCAGGAACTTGTATGCAAGTCCTAGGAGGTGGTAGGCATTTGACATTAGATTAAACCTCCTGAGAATCTGGTAGCAACACAGTGGGCATTCATTGCATGAGGGGCATTCCTTACATCGGATTTCAACCCCCCCCATCTTCATTCTTGTCTTCCAGTGTTTTGACCTTGTACTCATCTAGTGGATACATTTTCAATTTTTCCCACTGTAGAGCAAAATTGCTAAATTCACATTGTAAATTCTCAGCTGTTGCTTCACTGTCAAACCTCAACAGACATTTGCTGAGCTCTTGGAACATCAATGGTGGAAGAGAGGATGACTCTAACTGAGTGAAGTTTCTGGGGTCTAGAAATGCAAGGTCAGCATAGAGTGTTCCATGACCCAGAAACCTTCTGTGCAATGTCTCGGTAGCTGTGTCCATGATCTGATTGTGGACTGTGACTTCATAAACCTGTTCTGGACTTGTGACAGTTTCAGCATGAGGAGTCTCTCCAGGCCTGGTTGTCTTCTTCCTCCTCCTTCTTGATGGCAATGCAGACTCAACTTCCAGCTCTACCTCCTTGTCCTGCTCTTGCAATTTTTCATTTGCCCACAGCACAAATTTCTCTGCAGCTGCACTGACTGAGGCAAAGTCTCTTGACATGTTTTTCAGGCTTTTGTGTGTCGCAATAACCATTCTGTGGGCAGACAAAATATCCATCCCTTGTGTTTGGAGGTATTTGGACAGTGGTGATGTCTGCTCAAATATCCTGAGGAAGGTTTGTGCTGTCAGTATCGTCTCATACTTAAGCAGAGCCTCAACAAATCCTCGTGCTTGAATGCGAGCAGTTGTTTTCATGGTCATGTCCTCTTGTATAGCTGTCAATGCAAGGATGATATCCACATAGAGACAATTATGTGGATTTGCAAGTGATCCAAACACTTTCCTGAGAGCATTATCTTTGCCCCACCACCTTGTCTCACCAATTGGTGAGAGTCGTTTCTGGTGCTTGCCCTGGCTCTCATTTTCCCACACATTCATCCTTTTGTGTGACTCACGAAAGAACACAGCAATATCGTTGAGCACTGTAAACAGTGATCCACTTTCTATTACTGTTTGAGTTGTGTCTGCCAGAACTAGGTTGAGTACATGCGCATAACACCAAACGTGCACTTGATTTGGTGACACTTTGGACATCTGTGTAGAAAAGCCTTTGTATTGGCCTTGCATGTTAGAGGCACCATCTGTAGCATGTCCAATGCACTTGGTCAGGTCCAAATTGAGCTTTTCAGCCAGCTCTGAAACAATATTGACAAAATATTGTCCAGTAGTTTCCTTACACTTGACAATGCTGATAAGCCTTTCATGAATTGTGTCTGTAACATATCGTACAACAACAGAACACTGTTCTTGTGAGTTGATGTCTTGCGTGGTGTCAATCTGAAGAGAGAACATTTCAGCATTTTTTATGTCTCCCACGATGGTCTCCTGAATTAGCTGCTGAATGGTGTTAACGACCGAATTAACAGTTTTTGGGGACAGTAGTGAAACCAGGGACCCTCTGCCTTTTGCCCCAGTTTGATGTATCTTCTTAGATTTTTCAATGCACTCCTTTAAATGCTCTTTTAGACAGACGTCATACTTGCTTAATAGGACTATAACCTCCAAGAAGTTACCATGATCAATACTGCAGTCATCAAGCATGTAGGCAGCCTCATTCTGTGACCTATAGCTAAGGCCTCTTTTTCCAATCATCTTTACAACATCAACTACACGTTCAAGTACTTGTCGTTTCTTTCGGATTTGTTTCCTCTGTGAGGACAACTGACTTCCACTAAGCAAGTATTTAACATCAGATTTAGAGGCATTTAAAAAGTATGCTTCTGCACAAGTTTTGTGAGAAATACTTTTTTCATGTTCCTCTAAACGCTGATGCACATGTTTCCAGTCTGTCATACCACTAATGAAGGGAGATTTGTCAGTTGACTTGGCAAATGCTATGCAGACAGAGCAATGCAATGCATGACGTTGTTGATGGTAAGTAAGCCACCTTCTATTAGTGCCATCCTTGCACCAGAACACTTTTTGCACTACTGGATTACTTGATGTTTGTTGAGGATGATACTCAAAAAACGTCTTCAAGCTTTCATGGTGGGGACGAATGTATTAATCAATTTTTTCCTTATTGTCTTCACTTTCCTCTACTGTGTATGTTCTCACTTCTCCATTCTCTTGTGTTCTTCTATTTACTCTATCCTCTACTCTTTCTTTTTCTCTGTCTTCTCTCTCCTGTCTCTTCTCTTTTTCTCTGTCTTTTATTCTCTCTTCTCTCTCCTGTCTACTCTCATCTCCGCTCTCTTCTTCACATTCCTCTCCAGCCTCATGCCCTCTCTCCTCTCCACTGTCCTCTAATGTGGACCCACTGGGCCTAGCCTGAGAATGAACACAGATGATGTCACAGATGCATGAAAGTAGACACAATATGTTCTGCACCAAAAAAAAAAAAAAAAAAAAATGTTATATGTTCTGACCCAGGGCTCAAAAATAGGCTAAAATTTAAGTTTTTAATAGAAAATAATTGAAGTAGTATGGTATCTATGTAAATTAGAAGACAGTGAGGAAAGATCTCATGCATCTCTTCTCAGGATAATCAAAAATAGAACATTTTAGGAATTGAAAAAAGCTAGTTGTGGAGCTGCCTTCATTTTGGAGTTCTTGAAGTGGTTTTTAAGCTCATTTTATTAGTTTTAATTTATTTATATTTTTATATTAATTTACACAAATTGCTTTGGACCTGTTGTGAGATAAATGTTTTAAATATAAACATTTGCATATAAAAACACTGATTAAAATGATTATTATACTTAAATACTTATACTTAAATTATACTTAAATATTTTAACTTACCTGCCACCAGGTGGCGGCAAGTCACTGATTTTATCAATGAATCATTCAATTGATTCGTTTGAACAGCTGAATCATTCAGGAGCGAAACAAGCGACTTTATGAATGGGTAGCTGAATCATTGACTTACTATAACATTCATTCATACATTCACGTTCATTCATAAACAAAATACCGCTTTGTTTGGGTGGAGATGCAGGAGCTCAGCTTTGAAGTTGACGAAATAGAGTAAAATCAGGCAATAGTGTTGTAGTTAGACAAAATCACTTAATATTAGCTTGTTCGTGAAACTGCTGTATTAAATCAATATCACAATACCAATATGCAAATCCCTTAATAGCCAAAAACCTTTGAGAGTGGATTCTGATTAACACTACGTTTATTAAATGTCCGTCTCACCTCAGCAGCCCGGGCCGCCCTGCTGACATCTTCACCTAAGTGTTTTGCCGGCCTTCCAGCAAATAACAGATTTATTTTAACACATTTGGTGGCCTCTGCCTCAAGTGCTTGTCTTTTTTTCTCTCTCAACTTCTCGGCTCCTCCTTTACGTTTTGATATTTTGTGTTTGTGTTTGTGTTTTGTGTTTTATCATGTTCACTATCGTTGTACAGTACACGGCATCGGCTCACTTGGCTAATCGCTGCAGTTGCTTGCTCAGCACCCGCTCAAAAACTTGAACTTGATTTTGATTGGCCAATGCTCAGCGAATACGTCACGTGTGCTGATCGTAAGTTTAGCAGTCAGTCTCGCAGTTCGCATCAGCTTTATGCGGCCAATTAGAAAGACACAAACGTGGGATTTCAACTATACAACAATAAACTTTTATTACGATTATAAATAATTTAAAAACTAAATGCCTAACCCACCGGCCCACAAAGACCGCGGCCCACCGGGAATCTCCCGGTAGTCCCGATGGCCAGTACATCCCTGCTGAGAATTGAATATATGAAATATACTGAAACACTAACTCACACATGACGTTTAAAGTCACAGCATCAGATTCTTTCTCTCCATGTTCATTTCTGGACTTGCACTTGTATTCTTCACTGTGATCAGAGCTGATGTTTGAGATGCTGTAGATTCTTCCAGATCCTACAGTCGTTCCTCCTTTAAACCAGCTGAAGTTTAGAGCAGGTGGGTTTGAATCACTGCTGCAGATCAGAGTCACTGAATCTCCTTCCACTATTTCACCAGATGGGCTAATTGTGATCACGGGGTTCAGTGGAGGATCTAAAGGTTTCAGATTGAAGTATTTATCAGTTTCGGCTGGTGGAATTTTTTTTAGGTAGGCCTGAAGTTGGTTATTACTGGGCAATTTCAGCTAACATTCCAGTATGATTTAATGCTAAGCAGTGAAAGTTGAAGAAAAAGTTAACAGAAAGAAAAAAAAAAAAAATAGGATTCAAGAAGCTAGAAATATTTGAAATATTTGAAATACAGATGAATATTTTACCACCCATATGGCAAAAAAATATTTGCTAAATATATGTTGCACACAGTGAAGCTCAATAAAATATATTTTTGAAACAGTAAATATATTTCACATCAACCATCGTAGACTAAAATATATTTCTAAATGTATTTCTCTGGCAAGAAAATGCATTTTTTTTGCAGAAATATACAGTGGTCAAAATATATTTTTTAAATACTTTTTTAAAAATATATTTATATGTGGCCAAAAATATATTGGTAGAAATATATTTAAGTAAATATATTTTAGCAAATATATTTTTTGGCCATTTTTTTTGTATATTTTCAAATATATTTTAAATGTAGAAATATATTTTTGAAAATATACAAAAATACATCTGTAGAAAATGTATTTATGTAAATATATTTTGAAACATATTTTAGCAAATATATTTCTTGACTATTTTTGTATATATATTATTTTTACAATATATTTTGAATGTATAAATATATTTAAAAAAAACATTATTTAAATATATTAATATATTTTCAAAATAAACAGTCATTTCCCCAGTCACTTTAAATTTTATGCAAAATTGTAAAATTACTAAAATCTGTAACAATTTAGCTGTTATATCATTATAATTCTCATTTTTATACAGATAAATACAGTATTATTCATAGAGTATATGTCTTTTTTTCTTAAATTTAATAGAAATGTATGTAAGATTACAAAAATAAAGGTGACAATAATATATGAAATCACCACCAGATGGTGCAAATGGCACCATTTCTCACACTATTAAAACAACAACAACACAATAAAGATCACATGACTGGCAGCAGCAACTGTCTAACAAAAACTGTAAAATTCAAGTAAAATATCCTAACTTAAAGTGCAAAAAATGTATTTAAAATTTAACAAACACTGTTATTTTACAGATATTTCGTGAACTATTATGATCAAACACCTTTACTTTATAAATAAATATGTAAACTCATATGACTTGCAGCAATAGAATAATAAACTTTATCAGATCTCTCAAAATCTGAGCATCTTCATTTATTACAAACCAGTCAAACAGTATTTCATGCAAAAGTTCATTTTAAGAATTACAGAGTTTCAGATGTTGATGTTTTATTAAAAACAGTAAAGTTTGACTTCACCATGATAGAGGTCAGTGTTTGCTTTAGTGGGGCTCTTGAGCCTTGATTAAAGTGTTTAGAATGTTTCCTTTGGGTGTTTCAACTCTGTGTTTTTAAAGGTTCGTGAAATCCTGGAGTACATTTTCTGAGATTTTTCAGGTTTTTCTGTTGCACATCATAAATGGCAATGTTATCATCTGTTAATTGTAATTGTTGGAAAAAACTGGTTAATTTTGAGCTTTTTTTGCGCTATTTTCATCTTCCGGGTTTAAAATCTACATTGTGCTGATGTCACAGTTTGTAGTTTGTGACGTGGCAATGGACTATAGTACATCGATGACGCGCTGGTGTCTCATAACTATTTATGAGGCGGCGTTTTCTTATCCTATGAGAAGATGCTTCGCCTAATTATTAACGACAGCCTGTGTTGATTTGCCATGACAGACGCTTCAGACAGTGAGATTGTTTATATTAACTAAGAGAAACGTTCGTGGATCGAGAGAGATTGCTTTGTAAGAGTTCGGCACAAACGCGATTCATTCATATAACGTTAGCGAGTGTAACAGCGGTTTTTACAGCTCCTTGACGCAACCCATCAAAAGAATTATAAACAGCGAAAAATAAGCCTTAAAAGTTGATGCCTGTGCATGTATTTGTGTTGGGAGAGAAATAAAACTGTCTAATCAGTCTGAACCTTAAGTTAACTCCCTCCGCTTTCCCCCTCTGCTCCACAGCGCACCACGCCCACTTTTGCAGCATTTTGCAAAACTGTGGTGAGAAGAACTAACCAGCGCTGAATCGGGGGTTTCATGACCCTTTAAAGCACATTTGTTAAAGCAACAAGTGCAAGGGGAAAGTGATGTCAGATGATGTTGGCTACTTATTGCTGGTGCTGCAGGCATCAGCAAGTATCTGTTAAGAATAAATCATTAAGAGGCGAGCTTTGATAACTATTAATACTGTGTAAAATTGAAGGCTGCATTTTTATGGTAGAAATATTATACCATTATGAGGTTCAGATTTGAAGTAAGTAAAAAAACAAAAAAAACAAAAAAAAATCTATTGAGCTGTAAAATTTAGATTCACAGAGACATCAAAAATCAGCATATGAATCTTAACAGTGTTGACAATCTTTAAAAAGGTTTTTTTTTTTTTTTTTTTTTTTTTTTTTTTTTTTGTGAATCTATAGGTTGTTTTGTAATGTTCAAAGTTGATCTGTTTATCTGAATACTTTGTCACCATTGTTGAGATTCATACACTGATGCTTGATGCTTTTGTGTCTCACATACCCTGCCAGAATTTTTTTTTTACATCTTTATAAAATCTTTGAAATCATCACAGCTGTGTAAAATCAATAACAAATATTAAATGGAGACCAGATTATGAAACAACCACTACATGATGACATCTTCCTTCAATGAGAGTTTCTTCTTCTATTTTGCTATAACAAATGTGTTTCAGAAATGCAATTACAGCTACAAAAAATAAAACTTATCATACAAATACAAGAGTCAAGAGCCCAACTAAAGCAAACACTGACCTCCATCATGGTAACATCAAACGTTATTATTTTCAGTAAAAATCTAAACCTGTTAATTCTCAATAAGATCTTTTGAATGAAAAAAAATCGGGTTAATGGAGTCGTTTAATAATCCTCTGCCTATCATATGACCTTTTTTTTATACCATTTTATTTTAAAGTTTAGGTATCTCATCAGAATAATTCAAGCAATATCTGTTTTGTAAAACATTTAATGAACTTTTTTTTTTAGGATATTTTACTTTTATTTTATAGTTTTTGCTTGGTTTTGTACCATATTTTTTTTTAAGTGTATTCAAAAAATGCCAAAAATAGTTATGTGTAAGTAACTTAGGCTGTGTCAAGGCTATTTTTTTCACTTCAAACATCGGATAAAGTGATTATTTATCTTTAATACAGATGGTGCTGGATCATTAATAAATTAGTCATGACAAAAAATGATGATATCCAATGTATTTTTCTATGAGTGATTATAATTGGTTACCAAGCTTAGCTTTTTTAATACCATAGCTTGTCACCCACTACAACTAACATGGCGATAAGCTTGTGTGTGAACTGATATTAGGCTAAAACTGTAGACCTACTGATCTGTTGGGTTTTGCTCAATATGATGTGAATTGGCAGATCAGTGGGGTTGTTACGGTTTAATATCTAAAAAAGAGACGTCCTCAGTCCCAGATAATTCAATAATTATAATATGACCGTGTGGCGAACCTATAAACCAAACTCATATTTAAACACGGTCTGCATGCTGTGTACACATATCTATCCTTACAAGTACAATTTTGGCTCTATTATTTGCGTCCCCTTCAAAAATTGCTATTGAGAAATTTTAAGTTTATTGTCCCCCCTGTTATTAGATGAAATTTACGCCCTTGTTTTACCAGGTTATGGATTAAGTTAAGAATTTTTGTCTCTTGAAGGGCTGGGAAAGCATTTCACTAGTTGGAAGAACTACTTGCATTCTCAAATGTGCCTTTTAAAATGCCTGGGATTCCTGCATATCATCATGATTCAGGTGAATATTGTTTAGTGACTGGCTGTGTGTAATGCCGATCAGTATTTTTGTAACTGCAGTATTTTAGAACTAATAGTAAATTGTTGGTTACAGCTGCTGTGTTGTTCCATTTCTGTGAGTGACGTCTAGATACCTGTCCCTTTCTTTTGTTGGATGGAAGAGGAAATCCATATCCACATTTTTCTTTAACGCAGAAGTAAGACTATGAGTGAGACTTATGGTTTATTAGCCAATATTGGGAAATAACAAGAAGAATAAAAACATGGAGTAAACGGTAAAACAGTTTGCACTACAAACAAGTGTGTTCATGATTAAGATAAAAATTAAAAATAATATGGTAAGACACACAATTTGCAATATCAAGTAGCAGAACAAGCTTGTTTTGTACAGCTAAAAATAGCTGGACACGGATGAGACCAGGAGCCAGACCTGATTTACAAGTGACCACGGCCGCTCTTACACGGAAAAAAAGGTGGATAATTTTCCTCCCGCTCTTTTCCTTCCTTTCCTGTAATGGTGTTATGAGTAACATATGCACTTTCAAAGATTAAATATATTTTATTTATGTTTTAACCATGGCAGAGCATCAAGATTTTGTATTAAATGTATACACTGTAAAAAATAAAAAACACAATTTGTTGAGTCAGCTTAAAATAATTTGTTACCCTGCTGCCTTAAAATTTTAAGTTCAGTCAACTAAAATAAGTTTAGTCAACTTGAAATGTTAAGTTGTACTAAGTAACAACTTAGATATTTGTGTTTGCTAAACTTAACAGATGGGTAAGTAACCCAGCTGCCTTAAAATTTTAAGTTGATTCAACTCAAATATCTAAGTTGTCACTTAGTATAATTTAACATTTCATTCAGAATAACTAAACACAGCAGAATACAGTGATCTGATGGAGAGTCGACAGCATCGGTGAACAGTTTATCTGTCAGAGTGATGTTCATATGTACATAAACACCACTGATCCTCACAAACTCCTCCAAAACACACCTCAGCAAACATCCGTTATAAAACACTTGACTGTGCTAAAATGTGTTTGTCTTTACCTTGATTACACTGTTAAAAATCGCTGTAAAAAAACGGCCAAATTTTGACAGTAACATGCTGTTTTCCATTAAAACAGTGCATTCTGGGTATTATTTGTCATTTTCAAAAAAGTAGCCTGCTGCTATGTATCGTGAATTAACAGCGTTCAAAATCGACACTCAGAGACTGTGTTTCAAATCAAACTCTACACCCTCATTCACTATTCCCTACATGAGTTTACTAATATAGTCCACCTTACAGAGAGAATGAAAACTAATGAGTGACTTCAGACACTGACGAACAGCTGCTGTTAATGAGCAGAATCACTGATTGAAAGAGAAACAAGACAAACACAAGAACTATATAACTGACTTCAGCCACAGCCTTAGATGAAATCAACCGAAAATTTAAACAACTCAACACACAGCTTTACCAACTTCACGCATTTCTAACCAGACTGATTTTATTTCTGTCAGATGTCTATAGAAGATCTTATTGAGAATGAAGAGATGTTTAGATGATGATGTTTTATTGTTTTGTTTGACGATACCATTGTGGAGATCAGTGTTTGCTTTAATTGGACATTAAAACATAGATATATTTGCTGTAACTAGGTTTTTATGATGCATTAATTACAGCAATGCTGATCAGTTGATGTTGGCTATTTCTAGTTGGGCATGAACATCATCTACTGAACTGGTTTTGAGTCTTGCTAGACTCATTAAAAATCAAATTTTGAGTTTTGTATTTGTTTGTTGTTGTTTTTTTTTTTTTTTTCCTCACCACGTGTGTTATAGCATGATATCTTTTGGCAATGCGGTAACCACAATATAAGAATTTAATAGTTAAAATTTAGAACTACTGTGGCATTTATACTCAAATGGAGACATGAAGAATCAGCATATGATTCTCAACAATGGTGACAGTCGAAAGCTTCATGCTGCAATGCATGCTGGGTATCAGCACACTACAAAACTTCACCTATGACTTGTTCTCACCATTGAGATTCATATGGTGATTCTTGATGTGTGTATCTAAATTATACCAAAGTTTTTTTTTTTTTTTTCTTTTCAGTTTTCATAACTGGATGCTCAGTTTTGTTTCTTTTGTTTTTCAAATCTAGCATCAAAAGATAAAACATAAAACCCATGTTATTACCAAACCATAAACAATTCTAGATTTATTTCATTTTTCATTTTTGTTTTGTCATAACAAGCATGTTGCAAACACACATAAATACAACAACTAAAGAAAAATTAACTTTAAAATGTCAAGGTTCAAGAGCCCAACTAAAGTAAACACTGATCTCCACCGTGGTAGTGAAAGAGAAAAAAAAAAGAAAAAAAAACATCTAAACCTCTGCAACTCTCTTCTGTAGACGTCTGACAGAAATAAAGTCAGTGTGGTAATAATTGAAGCTGGTAATGCTGTTTTAGGAGTTTAATCAGATCTTGAGAGATTTAATGTCTTCTTTTATTTCAGTTGATTTCATCTAAGGCTGTGGCTAAAGTCAGTTGTTTTTGTGTTTTTCTTTCATTCAGCGATTTTGTTTGTTAACAGCTGGTGTTCATCACTAATGCTCAGTCAGAACGTGATCAATCATATAATTATCTCATTAACTTCAGCACTAATTCAGTATTACTCAAACACTCTGTAGTGTTGACACATTATAAGTGTTCATTTAAAAATGAGGATTTTGCTGTGGGTTTTAAAGGGTTAAAGATGTACGATGGAAAAAAAACAGCATGAAATGTAATTTAACAGTAATAAACTGTAATTAATTTATGGCAACACACTGTAGAAAAACAGTAATATGCTGGCAACCAGAGCTGCCAGTAGATTACCGTTAATTCAAGAAAAAAACAGTAATATACTGTAAAACATAACAGTCAGATTTACCAAGCAAATCAAGTTTCACTAAAATATTAGTGAATGTTCATAGAAAAACAATTATGCAAAGTCATTAACTGGTAAGGAGAGTAAATATTTAATTGTGTTTAACTGATGTGTTTTTGTACAAGAGAGATCTGTTAGTTTAATTTAGTTTTGTGGGTCACCATTGTGCTGGAGAGTAGAGCTTGTGCTTCAGGCAATGATGAGCCACAAGCACTGATGTTTTGCTGCTTTATTTAAAGACAGTAATTGTGGAATTGCTGATATAGTGACAATCGTTTTACTAAGCACTTTATTACACAAATTTGTGCTATTGTTAGTTAATTACAATCTATAAAGATTTGAGTAAAAGTCAATTGCTTCTTCATTACACTTTAAGTGTTTGCGGGTTTATATTAAGAAATATTTCTTCTTAGTGGACTCAAATTAAATAAGTTCACTGTAATAACACCATATAAACAATAGTTTTTTTTTAAAACTCAAATGGTTTGAAGCAATCAGTTTCCAAAAGAGTTACCACACTGTATAATAACGGTAACATACTGTAAAAATGAAGAGCTGTAAATTAACGGTAGAGAGCTATAAAGTAACAGTATAATGCTGGCAACCACAGCTGCCAGTAGATTACCGTTATTTTACAGTGCAATTTTTTACAGTGTCATCATCCATCAGAACTTTACTAGCAAAACATTGGCGATAAAATAATAGGGGCAATAACATAATAGATTTTTTGGATTAGATTTGAGGACATTGATTAGCTAAATTTTATGTCATATGTTAAATATATTTATATCTTGAATCAGTTGTTAGCTAAACTGCTACTCTTTCACCCAAGAGATATGTAGACCTTAACATTAAGGAGAAAAACTGAATCTGTACTCACATGTGACATTGAGATGAACAGCAGGAGAGATGTAAGTGTGTCCATGTAGAGCACAGCTATATCTGCCTGCATCCTCTCTTCTGACTGACTGCAGCAGGAGTTCATTGTTTCTGTCTCTTCTCTCAGTTAATGGCTGTGAGTTTCTGTACCAGATGAATGTTGCTCTGTCAGTCAGAGTGCAGCTGCTTTTACATGACAGACGTGACTGAATCTCCCTCTGTCACTCTCTCAGGAGACTCCACCTGAAGATCTGAACACAACACACACATTATATCTAGTGCTGCTGTCCTACAGTGATTATTATTCAGCACAATGCACAGAAGAAGAGCGAAACCTCATGAAAGTCACCTGTGACAGTTAGATTCACTCCTGGTTTACCAATCCATCTTCTGGTCAGGTGTATTAGTTGTGAATCTGAAATAGTACATGTGTGAATCTTTCTGTGTCACATGATTCAGTCTGATGGTGCAGTTCTGCTGTTTATCTCCCAGATACTGAAGCCTCTGACTGTATTCAGGATCCTCAGACAGATCTGGAAACTCTTCAGAGTCATTTTTATCATGTGTTTTGGTCCAGAATGTTTTATTGATCTGATATCCAGTAGGGTATGTATAAGTGCAGCTCATTATCACTGATGAGTTCTTTAGTGCACAGATGTGTGAATGACTGTAACTCACACCCCAATCAGCACTAGAAACCCCTGAAACACAGAATTAATCGGGATGAAAATGTGGTTTTCATTAGTTACAACAGACCATGAACACATGATGATACCTTTTTACTACTTGAAAACAGTAACTCTATTAAGTGTTAAATGATGTGAAGTTCATCAGCTTTTATGAAGTGTGTTGCAGAAAAGCATAAATAAAAGCACAGAGACACAGGAGTGAAAAAGAACCAGGAAATCAGTCATGTACTATCAAACAATGAAATAAATGAAAATCAGGACGAAGACTTGATTGATTATTGATTGATTGAGTGATATTTGATTTATTAAATACCCAATGACATTAAAGTCTGAGTTTCACGTCTATCAGAGTGTTTGTAATGTGAATGTAACAGAGACTCACTGTGAATCATGAGCAGAAAGATCAGAGGAAGACGAGGAGCCATTCTGACCCACATCAGCATCAAATATATCTATAATGCAGCATTAACATTTCTCATGTTAGTACACATATGTTATATGAGCAATAATCATTAGTTTTCATTGAAGTACGAGTGTGTTTGTCTTACCATGTTGAAGCTCATCAGATCAACAGCAGCCAAATGACTGACTGTTTTAACACATGCACTTTTAGCTCTAGACTTGAGACTAGTTTGTGTGGTTAACCACATCAGTGTCTCTCCCTCAGCCAGAGAACAACTGAACAATTACTGGACTAAAACTGAAGTAAAATAGTCTTTAGTTTTAATTTTTGATAATATTGAGCATTTTGACACCATAAAACGATACTTTGTCTATTGTGAAGCTGCACAATTATGATTTAGTTGAGTACTTTAGAGTAAAAAGATCAATTATGATTTAATTGCAGGATTACGCTGTAAAACAAGGAATCGCTTGTATCCCCCATTAAACATCACTTCAGGTGTTTTACTCTGCTGATTTAGTTTTAACATTATATATTTACACATCGACATTTCACCATCTGATAAATGATCTCAGTGTGAATTACCTCAGTATCAATGGAGGATGTTACAGAAATAAACACATTTCAGAGACACAGAAGTAAAACTGGACTAAAGTCAGTAATGAAAAACATGCTGCACTATCAAATACACAAATAACAAAATTAAAACTAAAAATAATTAATGTTGATTTAAAGACAGTGTAATTAAAATGTGAGTTTTGTGGCTTTTAGTTCATGTCTATCAGCTCTGAGATCTTCTATATGCTAATAAAGTCATTTGACACACAAACCTCTATCATATCTACACACTGTCTTCTGAGAAAATGGGCCAAAAGTATTCATGATCTGCTGATACACTGATGTTTATTCATTCAAATGCCCAGAAGAGTGAGAAAGTCCCTCCCCTAAACCACCTGACACTGACTAACAAATAACAAATTGGCAAATCATGTTCAAGGCTGTGACGTAACGAAGAACTACTGGATATTTATAAAATGGACAAGCCCAGTGACATCTCATCTTCCTGTTTCATCAATATAGCACAGAAAACTGTTCATAATCACTCATTCTGATAATAAAATTATGTCAGGAATCATCTGTTATATGAGCTTCATCTTTAGAAATTCATTGCACGAGTGTGTTTGTCTTACAGTGCTGAAGCTCATCAGATCAACAGCAGCCAAAATGACTGACTGTTTTAACACATGCACTTTTAGCTTTACTGGCTTTTTTTTTTTTTTTTTACACACCACAAAGTTGCTAGCTATTTAACACTTACTAAGAAGATTAGATGGTGTTTTTGCCTTCATATTGTCACAGAGTCAGCAACATCCACAGCACCAGATCATTACACTCCGTCCACTCATTCCTAGTCTCCAGAGGTCAGAGTTCAGCTGATCATTTCAGTTCACCATTGTCTGGATCAACATCTTTTGTTGATCCTGCATCAACATTACTGTCCAAAAATATAGACTTAACCTAATCCCTTCCCCCAAACTTAACCCTAACCATAATCTATTCCTAATATCAGAGGGAAATGATAGCTGATTAACAAGAGTTAGTTAAAATTTGATCATAAGCCTAAAACTGACATTTCCTGAGAAGTTATCCCTCAATTCTGATTGGTTGATTGAAATGTTGTTCCAGGATCAAAAAGGATGTTGATTCAGGAACATGTTGTTCTTGGTGAAATCACGTTCACCTGAATCTACCATTAACTTGAGAACTGAATAGTTTATAGCAGAATACCTGGAGGAGTTTCCGTACTATGGGACAGCAAGTTTGATCAGCTAGTTAACATGGTCAGACGAAATGTTGATAGGAATTGAGTAGCAGTGGAAAGAAGTTCATCATTCTGAACATCTAAACACATTTAAACACTAATATTGTGAAGTCCCTTCTTGCCTCAAGCAGGCCTTTGTACAAGACCAAGATGTACAAAACCAGTCATTAATGGCCTTTAGATTTATATGTTTTTGATGTATGTTCTTTTTTTTTTTTTGACCATATAGTGCTGGCCTTCAGTTATTGAGGGTTTATACCATATAACCATATGGTATACATCTGAATATGGTTCAGATGTTGACATGAAATACATTGCACAGAAGAGTAATATTATATTTATTAAGTAATGAGGACAGGAGCCTTACATTTCCTGACTTCTCTCTGTCTGGCATTGTTGTTATAGAATTGATGACTTGTGATGATAAAAACATTTTATCATCGGCACAGTGGCTTCAATTTTATGACATCGTGAGCAACCCAGTTCTCTATTACAGATCAGTTTTCGCCCCCTGCTGGACATTTTTGATTATTGTGTCATGTGAACGTGAACTTGTGTAGGATATTTTTTTTAAGGTGTATTTTTTTATTTAAATTTTCTCTCATTTGCTGAAGCCCAAATGAGTTTTAATTATTTCAGGAATTCCAGAGGAGGCTCACAGCATAAACTCCTCTCATTACGACCAGTCAGTGTTAATATTCAAATAACGCATTTTAATGAAAACAAATTATATTGCGCCATTTGAATTTTAACATTTAAATTTTCTAAATTAAAATGCATCCTGAACCAGGAAATACAAACACATTCAAATAATAATGAAGTGAACAGATGCTACAGCAAACAGAGATTGAAGAAAACAGATGAGATGCAGAAATGGATGCGATTAGAATTATAATACAAACATATGAAGAACTTTGAAGAACACGGTACAGGATAAAACAACATGCAAATGAAGATGAATAATGGTGATTTACAGCTGATGCACATCAGTGTTGATGTCAGTAGCAGGAGATGGTGACCTCTGGTGGTAGTTTGAGGGTTTGTACAAACACATATGAGACGATCACAAATAAAACTGATCATTTAAAGGTAAAGTTACAGCAAAAGACAGAATAGCCTAATAGAAGCTGATAATATTGAGCACTTTGAGACCATAAAACGATACATTCGTCATTGTGAAGCAGGAGCTTGTATCCCACCACTGAACATCACTTCCTGTTTTTTGCATTGCTGACCTAAATTTCACAGTATATATTTACACAACAATTCACCAGCTTTTAACTTTTAACTTAATTTAATTCCACTGTAACATTCCACTGTTCTTCACTAATGATCCCTGTCAATCATGTGTGGCTCCGCCCCCACAGAGCTCAGGATTGGTTCCTTTGTGCTCCGCCTCTTACTGCAGCATCTTCCTACTGATCTACATAAACAATCAGATGAAGAACGACTGACTGAAGTTCATCAACAACGTTATGAAACCTTCCACAAGATACATAAAACAATCAAACTAGAACTGAAGAGAGTTTAAATGATTATATTGAGAAGAGCTGCAGGTTCAGACACTTACTGATGGATTCTCATGTTGAGGATCACGAGTCGTGCAGGAGTCTTCAGGAGCTCTGCGATGAACGATCTGTGTGGAAGAGAGTGAGAGATCAGTCGTGATCATCTGTGATGATGATCTGACTTTGCGTCTCACTTACTGTGAGTGTGTCGTACAGGTCAGAGGTCGTGGACTTGAGCTCAAGAGCTGCATATGTGTCTTCATTGGGATCAGAGATCTACAGAGACAGAAGGACACAAACATTGTGAGTTTATGTTTAAAATCTGATAATCTGAGTGACTGTACTGACTTCAATGTTTAGAGGAACTTTTTACTGGATCCAGAACTATAGGCTTTTGTGTCTTATACTCTTAATATCTCTGTACGGCTCATAGCGGCTGTACGAAACATCTCTGCATCCAGGAAAACACTGTAAATAATTGTGATCCTTCATAGCAGATGCTCTATGTTCACCCTTTTAGTAAGACAGAAGAAGAAATATTAATAAACAGCACATTTAAACAGTTTATATGTATATTACATATTAGTATCACATGTCCTGATCTGCTGTGATGTTGGCAGGACGTTATCCTGTATTCAATCACACACCTGAAGATATTCAGGACTTGAAGGACTTTAAATGTACTTTAAGTGACTACAATTATGTTGCTTAAAATGTTCCCAGATTTATTAATAAACCTAATTTTACTAAATCACACATACCTGTTACTAAAAAAAAACGGCCGTTTTTAACTGTTATACATGCATGTGTGAAAAACAATACTACTTTACTTATAACACTCAAAGGCATGTAAGTTTTCGCCGCTAGAGGGCGCATATTCAAATTAAACAAAGAAGTTTGATGATGCCGAGTGTGGAATCATGGGAGTTGTTGTCTTCATCCTCACAGCCGATGCAATCCGACAGGAGTCGGGCAGAAATCATCTTCCTGGATGAGCTATTATAATGAGCTGTTATAATGCTACTCTGTGCGTTCGTCACTTGTCTAATTAAACGCAAAACATATTAAAGCGTGTTTGGTCTTTCCATGTTTTCTACAAAATAAAACCGGAAATCGAGTGTGTATGGCATCATTTGCAGGCGACACAATGACCAGCAACGGGACACTAGTTGAAATCGCTTATTTCTCTGGATTTAAACAATCTTATAAACAATCTTGGGATAATGTAAGTACACAAGTCAACAAAATTTAACACTGTTCTTGCATTTTTTCAATATTTTAATAATTCATTAATTTATTGTGCTTTTAAATGGCTTGAAGGTCAATCAGGTTTATTGAAGCATCTGCCCTTAGTAATAAAAACATACAAAGTAAAATATGAAAAGAACACTTTTTATAAAATACAATAATACATAATGCATGTGGCTTTTTATAAGTTGTACAGATTTCACTGTTGTTAGCTTGTCAAAACATACATTATTTAAATACTCATAAATGAAATATTTTTTGTAAAAAAAAAGTTACAAAATGTTTATTTTTAGTTGCAGTATAACTGACAGTCTTTGGCTTAACTTCAGATGAGAGTGATTTCTAAGATGTCAATAACATTGTTCATGCCTTATTTCTCTCTGTAAAGTGCATTTCGGGTTTCTAAGCTTACAGAACAACAAAAATACTGAAAACAACAATCTCTACACTACTAACAGATTAAACGCAGATAAGCCTAAAAACAAAGGCAAATTATGTATTTAAAACACACAAAAACATTAAAAAAGAAAGACGGGACATCAGTCCAGGATACAATGACAGTAATTCTCTCGCAAAGGTTCAAAGAGAACAAATTAATCTTAATGTGGGTTTTGAACATGTTTACAGTGGTTGTGGTTCGAACAGATGAGTACATTTTTTAACAACTGTACACTTATCCAGCAGTCGCTCAGTAAACAGTTGAACGCAGGCTTTGTGTTCGCTGGTCTCTATCGCTCATTTGACGCTGCTGTAGATCACCGATGCGTCTTCCACAGTTTGAACATTTGATTGCCTAAAAAACAAACAAACAGGAGCTCAGTGATGTTGCAGCTCAGATTAGATGATCTGTGCTGATGAATTAGTGCTGGTTAAGTTGTTTCTCACCTCACGGCAGCATCAGGCTGATGAACTCTTATATCATCATACTGACATTCATTGTCTTCCGATCTGATTGTCTCTTTCTTTCGGTGATATTGGACAGTTGCGTACTGGATCTCCTCAGTATCTCTGGATTCAGGAGTTTTTCCTCTGAATTTGCTGGGTTTCACACTGGCATACAAAGCATCATTGACTGTATCAGGTCCAGAAAGAGGCTCATCATGAACTAAAACTCTCTGTGACACGTCAGAATAGAGATCATTCTGAAATACAAGACAATACATAATTAAGACAAATAATGAGGTTTTTTCAAAGGTAAGGTGCAGATTCTTACAAAGCAGAAGGTCTTGCATTTTTCAGACCAAGTACAACATCAGATAACAATAGATTGATTGATTTTCTGTAAAGTTGTGTTTGAATGATTTACCGGATTCATTGTGAGATCTTCAGTTTTAACACTCTTTCGTTTCCTCCTGTTATAATCACAGACATTAACAGCATTTCAACAAATGTAAATAGAGAAAATATGAATTAACGATTAATAAACATATGAGCATATAAGCATATATTAGTATACAAGAACAAAAGTGAACATATATATTCACAGTAGTTTTTTATTAAACTCACATTATAAACAGGATGATGATTATGATGATGATGATGAATCCTCCTCCAGATGCTGCTGTGATCACAATCACATTCTTACCAACACCATGATGAACTGAAAGAGGAAGATCATCATAATTAACAAACTGATGAATGATGTGAAGATACAGGAGTGTTAATAAAAGCTTCACCTGTGACAGTAACAGCATCTGATCTCTGAGATCCATGTTGATTGTGAGCCTCACAGTAGAAGCGTCCACTCTGTAGTGCACTGAAACTCTGTCCAGATCCAACAGCTGAGGATTCATCCTCCTTAAACCAGCTGAAGTTCAGAGCAGGTGGGTTTGAATCACTGCTGCAGATCAGAGTCACTGAATCACCTTCCACTATTTCAGCAGATGGACTGATGGACACTGAGACACTCTTGGGTGCGTCTAAAACAGGAAAAAAAAAATATAAATAAAACTTTAATAAAAATGAATTTGACATCACAAACTTATAAATCCCAAATGTATGAATCACTGCACTATTTCACCAAATGAACCACATTTAAATATACAGAATCTGTATATACCTAATTTGTATGCATTTTATCAATTGAAAAAAGGACTGCATTAGTGAACAATTTCCTTCTTAACCTTAGACATTACTTTTTTTTTTCTTTTAGAGACTGTTGAAAAGGCCCAGTATTTCACAGTATTTTCTGATTTGATGTTAATGTGACAAGATGGCATTTTAGTCACTGAATCTCCCTCCACTATTTCACCAGATGGACTGATGGACACTGAGATGTTCCTCGGAGGATCTGACACAGGAAAAAAATAAACAAAACAAAAACAAAACCAAAACAAAAAAAAAACGTGTCACTGAATCTCCTTCCACTATTTCACCAGATGGACTGATGGTGATCACAGGGTTCAGTGGAGGATCAAAAGGTTTCAGATTGAAGTATTTACCGGTGGCGGCTGGTGGAATTATTTATTTATTTTTTTTAGGTTGGCCTGAAGTTGGTTATTATTGGGCAGTTTCAGCAAACATCCCAATATGATTTAATGCTAAGCTGTGAAAGTTAAAGAAACAGTTAACAGAAAGAAAAATAAATAAATAAATAAATAAGACTAGGATTCAAGAAGCTACAAATATTTGAAATACAGATGAATATTTTACCACATAGGCATAAATCACCATCCCCCATTTCACGAGTTGGAAGAACTACTTGCATTCTCGAATTTGCCTTTTAAAATACCTGGGATTCTTGCATATCATCATGATTCAGGCGAATATTGTTAGTGATTGGCTGTGTGTAATGCTGATCAGTATTTTTGTAACTGCAGTGTTTTAGAACTAATAGTAAATTGTTGGTTACGGCTGCTGTTTTGATCCATTTCTGTCAGTGACGTCTAGATACCTGTCCCTTTCTTTTGTTGGACGGAAGTGCAAATCCATAGACTTACAGTGTATTAGCTGCTATAGGGAAATAAGAAGAATAACAACGTGGAGGAAACGGTAAAACTGTGCACTAAAAACAAGTGTGTTCATGATTAAGATAATAATTTAAAATAATATGGTAAGACTCACAATTTGCAATATCAAGTAGCAGAACGAGCTGTTTTGTACAGCTAAAAATAGCTGGACATGTATGAGACCGGAAGCCAGACCCAATTTACAAGTGACCACGGCTGCTGTTATGTGGAAAAAAGGTGGATAATTTTCCTCCCATTCTTTTCCTTCCTTTCCTGTAATGGTGTTATGAGTAACATATGCACTTTCGAAGATTAAATATATTTTATTTATGTTTTAACTATGGCAAAGCTGACCTTGATATAGCTAATTAATTATATGTGGTTTCTTGTATTTTAACGTGATGATTGTTATAAAAATACATTTTGTAAACTTTGTACTCCGCCTTCCAGTTCATTTATTTAATCAGTCATTCTAATTGTATGGACCAGTTGATTCACGCCTTTACAGACACAGTTTCAGTTGATTGCACCTAAAGCACAGTGAGAAAGTAAACACATCTGAACTAAATTATCCATAATCTCTCAAACAGCAAAAATTGTGAGGAAACAAAAAATACACTGGTTTACAGCATTTTTATATATAACTACAAGTCAATGTGCGATACCAAACAGGACCATATGGAGATGCTTTGACATGACTGCGTATAAATACTATACGGATCCATTCAGAATAACTAAACACAGCAGAATACAGTGATCTGATGGAGAGTCGACAGCATCGGTGAACTGTTTATCTGTCAAAGTGATGTTCATATGTGCATAAACACCACTGATCCTCACAAACTCCTCCAAAACACACCTCAGCGAACATCTGTTATAAAACACTCGACTGTGCTAAAATGTGTTTGTCTTTACTTTGATTACAATCATCATCCACCAAAACTTTACTAGCAAAACACTGGCGATAAAATAATAGGGGCAATAACATAATAGATTTTTTGGATTAGATTTGAGGACATTGATTAGCTAAATTTTATGTCATATGTTAAATATATTTATATCATGAATCAGCCGTTGGCTAAACTGCTACTCTTTCACCCAAGAGATATGTAGTCCTCAACATTAAGGAGAAAAACTCAATCTGTACTCACACATGACACTGAGATGAACAGCAGGAGAGATGTAAGTGTGTCCATGTAGAGCACAGCTATATCTGCCTGCATCCTCTCTTCTGACTGACTGCAGCAGGAGTTCATTGTTTCTGTCTCTTCTCTCAGTTAATGGCTGTGAGTTTCTGTACCAGATGAATGTCGCTCTGTCAGTCAGAGTGCAGCTGCTTTTACATGACAGACGGACTGAATCTCCCTCTGTCACTCTCTCAGGAGACTCCACCTGAAGATCTGAACACAACACACACATTATATCTAGTGCTGCTGTCATACACTCATTATTATTCAACATAATGCACTGAAGAAGAGTGAAACCTCATGAAAGTCACCTGTGACAGTAAGATTCACTCCTGATTTATCAACCCATTTTCCATCAGGTTTATCAGTGGTGAATCTGAAATAGTACATGTGTGAATCTTTCTGTGTCACATGATTCAGTCTGATGGTGCAGTTCTGCTGTTTATCTCCCAGATACTGAAGCCTCTGACTGTATTCAGGATCCTCAGACAGATCTGGAAACTCTTCAGAGTCATTTTTAACATGTGTTTTGGTCCAGAACGTTTTATTGATCTGATGTCCAGTAGGGTATGTATAAGTGCAGCTCATTATCACTGATGAGTTCTTTAGTGCACAGATGTGTGAATGACTGTAACTCACACCCCAATCAGCACTAGAAACCCCTGAAACACACAATTCATCAGGATGAAAATGTTGTTTTATTAGTTACAACAGACCATGAACACATGATGATACCTTTTTACTACTTGAAAACAGCAACTCTATTAAGTGTTAAATGATGTGAAGTTCATCATCAGCTTTTATGAAGTGTGTTGCAGAAAAGCAGAAATAAAAGCACAGAGACACAGGAGTGAAAAAGAACCAGGAAATCAGTCATGTACTATCAAACAATGAAATAAATGAAAATCAGGACGAAGACTTGATTGATTATTGATTGACTGATTAATTGATAGTTTATTTATTAAATAAAATGACATTAAAGTGTGAGTTTTGTGGCCTTTAGTTCACGTCTATCAGAGTGTTTCTAATGTGAATGTAACAGAGACTCACCGTGAATCATGAGCAGAAAGATCAGAGGAAGACGAGGAGCCATTCTGACCCACATCAGCATCAAATATATCTATAATACAGCATTAATCAGCACTTATAATCATTTACCATACATCACTCTATTGTTAACATTTCTCATGTTAGTACACATATGTTATATGAGCAATAATCATCAGATTTAATTAAAGTATGAGTGTGTTTGTCTTACCGTGTTGAAGCTCATCAGATCAACAGCAACCAAATGACAGACTGTTTTAACACATGCATTTATAGCTCTAGACACATTTTTGTGGTTAACTGTTTTTTTTACACATAGTTGCAGCAATAGTAGTGTTCCTCCCTCAACCACAGAACAACTGGACAATTACTGGACTAAAACTAAAGTAAAGTGTTTAGTTTTGGAATTTGATAATATTGAGCATTTTGACACCATAAATATACTTTGTTTATTGTGAAGCTGCACAATTATGATTTATTTGACTAGTTCAGAGTAAAAAGATCAATTATGATTTAATAGCAGGACTACCCTGTAAAACAAGAAAGCACTTGTATCCCCCATTAAACATCACTTCAGGTGTTTTGCTCTGCTGATTTAGTTTTAACATTATATATTTACACATCAACATTTCACCATCTGATAAATGATCTTAGTGTGAATTACTTCAGTTTCAATAGAGGATGTTACAGAAATAAACACATTTCAGAGACACAGAAGTGAAACTGGACTAAAGTCGGTAATGAAAAACATGCTGCACTATCAAATACACAAATGACAATTAAGACTAAAAATAATTAATTTTGATTTAAAGACAGTGTAATTAAAACGTGAGTTTTGTGGCTTTTAGTTCATGTCTATCAGCTCTGAGATCTTCTATATGCTAATAAAGTCATCTGACACACAAACCTCTATCATATCTACACACTGTCTTCTGAGAAAATGGACCAAAAGTATTCATGATCTGGTGATCTGGTGTTTGTCCAATCAGATGCTCTGATGAGTGAGAAAGTCCCTCCACTAAACCACCTGACACTGACTAACAAATAACACATTGGCAAATCATGTTCAAGGCTGTGACGTAACGAAGATCTACTGAATATTTATAAAATGGACAAGCCCAGTGACATCTCATCTTCCTGTTTCATCAATATAGCACAGAAAACTGCTCATAATCACTCATTCTGATAATAAAATTGTCAGGTATCATTTGTTATATGAGCTTCATCTATAGAAATCATTGTACCAGTGTGTTTGTCTTACAGTGTTGAAGCTCATCAGATCAACAGCAGCCAAAATGACTGTTTTAACACGCACTTTCAGCTTTTGTGTTTTTTTTTAACACACCACAAAGTTGCAGAAATATCAATGTCATGTCACATTCTGCTGGCTATTTAACACTTACTAGATTAGATGTTTTTTGCATTCATATTGTCACAGAGTCGGCAACATCCGCAGCACCAGACCATTATGCTGCGTTCAGGCCATATCATAATTACCGTAATTTCGAGATGACAACATGTGACGTTCTACTCGGAGCTGTTCACGTCCTCAGACTCGGAATTAGGCTTTTCTATGGCAACACTATCAACGCCTAAACAGAGCCTACGTTGGTCAGGTGGTACAGCGGTCATGTGGTACAAGTCGTAGCTCTCAGAAGACTCCCAGTTCACAAGTTGTGATTACGAGTTTTACGAGGACATGAATGCTTTTTACAAGTTAGAATCTCGTAATTACGGGAATTCCGATATGGTGTGAACGCACCCTTACTGTGCGTTCACACCAGACGCGACTTGCGCGAATAAATCGCGCTATTCGCGCGTAGTTGGACGCTTGAACATTTTGAGTTTACTCGCTTCATTCGCGCGTGAAATTCGCTTCATTCGCACATGAAATTCACCTCACAACAGACGCGAATTCGCGTCATGGGAGGGGCTTCTGCCATTCGGCTCCTGTCTCCTTGCGAAATGGCTGACATGGATTTTGTTAAGAGGGTAGCTGCGCTTTATGTGCTATGGAAGGCTGAAAAACGGCGTAGACTCGTTCGGCGCCGTGTCTGGGTCCATCAGATCAGTCCTCAATATGTATATTGCTCAAACTGGGTAAAGAGCGTTTTTTACAACTTACCAGATTGTCCGACCTCCTCACTCACTTTCTTCCAAGCAAGATCCTTTTTATTCTTGTTTCTATAAAAGTACGAAGATGTATCGTACAGCTCCGGGTATCCACATACAGCGACGATGATTTTGTCCTCCATTGTTGTTTCGGATTTCTCCCTCCGCTCGCTACGTCGTAACACGTCACTACTAGAGCAAGCTCCTGATTGGTTAACGCGGCACGAATATTCGCCAAAGTTCAGATTTTTCAACTCGCGCGAATCACGCGTTCACGCGTCAAACGCCCAAAACGCTCCATTCGCGCCGCGCCATTCGCATGAATCGCGTCATTCGCGCCGCAGGATGCCTATTCGCGTCTTTGCATTGACTTAACATGTAAATCACTCGCGCTTAACGCTTCATTCGCGTCTGGTGTGAACGCACCTTTAGGCCGGTGACACACTGGATGCGTGGCGTAAGCGTCTCAGCTGCGTGGCGTGTCCGTTTTTATTTCGGCTCCCATGTTAACAGGTTAGAGCTTGCACACTGCCTGCGTGAGACGCGCGTCTCAGGCGCGGCTCGAGCCGCGCGTAAAACGCGTGCTTGCTAGAAATAGAACCGACGCCTATTTTTCACGCGACACGCAAGCGTGTTGGAAGCGTTTCCAGGCAAAATAGAATAGGAAAATATGTTTATATGTCATTTTGTACACAAATACATATTAATTAATGATATTTTGATGTTGGAAAGTTTATAGGTTGACATAAATTCAGATATATATGTAATTTAAAAATAAAAAAATACAAATAATTATCGATTTTCAAATATTGCACCTGTCAAACAGTCTATTTTGCCGTCAATACTGTTGACGGTGTCCTTTATCAGTAGGCTTTATATTTATGTTATATTTATATTAACATGAAGTATAGCCTTCCACAACTCTCTCCCCATATGTGAACAAGGGCGATCCAAATCACGTGACTTGACACAGGCTACACTTCGAGTTTGCAACAATGGACGACGGCAGGTTAATTGAAGAGGTGGAGAAACACAGACAATTGTACGATCCACAGGATCCTTGCTATAAAGATCCACGAAAAAAGGAGGCCTCCCTATGTCACCTACAGCAGCAGCAGCGCGCCAGCGCCGCGTCTGGCACGGTTCTGGTGTGTAAAGACACAGAAAACGAGACGCAGCCGCCACGCAGCTGACACGCATCAGAAACGCCACGCTCACGCCACGCATCCAGTGTGTCACCGGCCTTACACTCCGTCCACTCATTCCTAGTCTCCAGAGTTCAGAGTTCAGTTCACCATTGTCTGGATCAACATCTTTTGTTGATCCTGCATCAACATTACTGTCCAAAAATATATATTTAACCTAATCCCTACCTGTTGGGAATTCTTCCCCTTTAAGTTTGAAACTCGCGATCTGTGTCATATTTAGTTATTGACTTGTGTAATTAACGTAGTCCAGTGTTCACAGTATGTACGGTCTTAGGGTAACTATCTATTCACAAAGTTACTTAAGCACAGCAGTCATATCACGTGCTCTCCCTCAGGTGTGGCATTTATGAGCAAGAGAAAGTTCTTGACAAAGTAAGTTAATTTGATGTGTATTGTTAATCACTTAGATTGATACAGTGTATCACAGTTGTGTTAACTTTGATAGTGTTTATGATGTTTAGCGATCTCTCTGAGTGTAATTTGATCCTGTTTATGGAAAGGATTAGCCCGCTAGCTAGTAATTACGATGGTAATTACTAACGCCTGTATTAATGATGCAGTCTCATTCCTAAACATAATTGTATTCCATCGTTTTGTGATCTTTATTGGTAACGCTTTAGATTACAACCCGCAAAGAACTACGTAAGTAAACTAAATTTGCGGTGTATGTTTCTGCAATTATAGTGTACCTATAAAGAACGTACATGTAAGTATAAGGGAATTCAATTTGGGTAGTAAAGGAGTAACAAACCAGATATGCAACATGCAAAGAACTACATAAGTAAACTGAATTTACGGTGTACGTTTCTGTAATTATAGTGTACCTATTAGTACGTATGTGTAGGTATAAGAGAACAATAGGCTATGTTACGTTTTGGTAATTCGGGGGTAACAACCAGATATACAACCTGCAAAGAACTGCGCAAGTAAACTGAAGTTACAGAGTATGTTTCGTATTTATATTGTACCTACGTGTAAGTATAAGGGAGCAATATGTTACGTTTGGGTAATAACGGGGTAGCAAACAGATATACAAATAATTTATAATGGAATTACTTAAAAACTTAACAGGTACCTGTTCTGTTAAATCGTACGTTTGGTGTATCTATACGTAAGCTTTTTAAAATTACTAGGAAAATATACTCTTGTTCCATGTAGTTACAGGGTAAGTGTGACATCTGCGGGCTGTAAATTAAAGTGGCGATTGTTCCCCTCTTGTTCAAGGAAGTTACAGGGTAGGTTCAATACATAAACACACAATCTGAAAATATATCTAAAAATATTTTTTTATAGTCGCTAATCCCACTTCTACCTCTAAACCTAACGTTAACTATGACTGAACAGTAATAAAAATATAAAAAACAGGAAAGTGCAATCACAATCATTTATTTATTGCAAAAATGTCAACAGCCATACAAAAAAGTAATCCAAATAACAATGCGTTTGCAGCCGCAGTCCTCTCAGGCAGAATACAGTAGGTTTGAGGTGCAGTAGGATGAGAGCAGAATTTAAATTGTTAATCGCTGAAAATATTATCCAGATTATTATCTTGATCCACTCCTCGAAGGCGCCCGCGCGTCATTCCAACACATCTCACCAGAAACACGGCATGTTGTAATCTGTGACGAATGCAGGCGAGAGCCAATGAACGTCCGATTTTCCTGTCGCAAAATGCACTTTAGCACGGGTTTACGGCTGTTGCTGCTGGACTCGCTGCTAGAGATGGAGATGAAGATCGCCGGACAAAGCCTTGAATTTGGTTCTGGTCCTCGCAAATCGTATGGATTCTGAAGATCTGGGTTACAGCACACAAATAAAATTGTTTAATTTGTAATTATGATGCGTGTTCGGTGTATTTTATGGTTCAATTGTTAGTCACAGCATGTTAGAGAAAACGCCTTTGTGTTCCACCACAAACAAAGTTAATATTATATGAATGATTAAACGATTGCAGAAATATTATTTATTTTAAGGGTTTAACGTGTAGTCATGATAACATTATGTAGACCTATTCTTGGAAACGAGCTGACAACAGAAATCACACAGAACAGAATGAAATGTTATAATTTCATATTAAGTAAACGTTAAATGTTTAGATGATGTAAATATGTCAGTATTGTGCATTTAGTGTCTGTAAAAATGTAAATAAATGTACATTTTGTAGAACCACATTTTACGTCGCGTTGTTATATGTATTGTACCTACCCTGTAACTTCGTTGAAGAAGAGGGGAACAATCGCCACTTTAATTTACAACCCGCAGATGGCACAATTACCCTGTAATTACATGGAACAAGAGTATAATTTCCCAGTAATTTTAAAAAGCTTATGTATAGATACACCAAACGTACGATTTAATAGAACAGGTACCTGTTAAGTTTTTTAAATTAATCCATTATAAATTATTTGTAGGATATCTGTTTGCTACCCCCTTATTACCCAAACGTAACCTATTGTTCCCTTATACTTACACGTAGGTACAATATAAATACGAAACATTGACTGTAACTTTAGTTTACTTACGCAGTTCTTTGCAGGTTGTATATCTGGTTGTTACTCTCTATTACCAAAACGTAACATATTGTTCCCGTATACCTACATGTACGTTCTTTAATAGGTACACTATAATTACAGAAACGTACACCGTAAATTCAGTATACTTATGTAGTTCTTTGCAGGTTGAATATCTGGTTTGTTATCCCCTTATTACCCAAATATAACATATTGTTCCCTTATACCTACATGTACGTTCTTTATAGGTACACTATAATTACAGAAACATATACCGTAAATTCAGTTTACTTACGTAGTTCTTTGCGGGTTGTAATCTAAAGCGTTACCCTTTATTGCACTATGCAGATTGTTATTCTCACTGAGATATTGCTGAGATATTTCTCATTTATATTTTATCTATCAGTGCACTTTACAAAGTTGTTTTTTATTGAGTTTGTTGTGTGTTGATTCGTTGTTTTATTTATTTCAGAAACTACCTCAAATGCACTAACTTGTGTATATGGTCAAATCTTGTGCAATAAACAGCCAAACTCAATATGATGACTCCAACTCCCTGGCAAGAGTTCTGGAGCAGTCAGTAACATATTAACCAGCATTCAGTGGGGCAATCCCCAATACTACCTCTAAACATAACCCTAACCATAATTTATTCCTAATATCTGAGGGAAATGATAGCTGATTAACAAGGGTGTAGAAGAATCTAACTTTGATCATAAGCCTAAAACTGACATTTCTTGAAAAGAAACCAATCAATTCTGATTGGTTGATTGAAATGTTGTTCCAGGATCAAAAAGGATGTTGATCCAGGAACATGTTGTTCTTGGTGAAATCACGTTCACCTGAATCTACCACTGACTTGAGAACTGAAACAGTTTATAGCAGAATAACTGGAGGAGTTTCTGTACTATGGGACAACAAGTGTGATCAGCTAGTTAATGTGGTCAGACTGAATGTAGATAGGAATTGAGTTCAATAGCAGTGGAAAGAAGTTCATCATTCTGAACATCTAAACACATTTAAACACTAATATTGTGGAGTCCCTTCTTCCCTCAAGCAGGCCTTTGTACAAGACCAAGATGTACAAAACCAGTCATGTATGGCTTTCAGATTTATTTTAGATGTATGCTTTTTTTTTTCTTTTTTTTTTTTTGACCATACACTCAAAAAAATATTTCAGCCCTAAACTTAATTCAATTACATACATCAGTTCCATGCATTTAGATTACATAGTTTTAATTTAAACAGATCAATTAAACTTAATGTAATTCAATTGCATCAGTCTTACGTAAATTAAACAGGTAAAGTTGATGTAACATTTCCCAGTGTTAAACAAACCCTGCTCAGTGTTCATGTGTTTCCACACTACAGAGTGATCAAGTAGCATTGACACAGTGTTGGAGTTAAGGAGATCATTATGTCATGATTGACCAATAATGATGAACACCTGCTGTTTACAAGCAGAATCACCGAAGGAAAGAGAAACGCAAGAATTATGACTGACTTCAGCCACAGCCAAAGATAAAATGAACTTAAATAAATGAAGACATCAAATCTCTGATTAAACAACTCTACAAACAACATTACAGATTGACTTGATTTCTGTCATATATCCACAAATATTATTTCAGAACATCTAAACAGAGGTTTAGATGTTTTATTAAAAAAAACTTTTCATTTGACCTCACCATCATGGCGAACAGGGTTTACTTTAGTTGGGCTCTTGAGCCTTCACTTTATTAGTATAGTTTTTTTGCTCTTTGTTTGCTGTAATTGTGTTTACAGAGCACATTTGTTATAGTGCCAAAAAAAAAAGAACAAAAAATAAACAAGGGGAGGGCCTTATTAAATGTTTTTGGTTAATTATTGTTGATGCTGTAATCATCATCCAGTGGCCTGATTTGCTGATATCGTTCTGTGGTTTATCTCTTAGTTTCATGATATTTGCAATAGTTGTATGAGCTGTTACTATTACTACTTTAAGATCTCCAGCTTTACTTAAACACACACAAACATCAAGAATCAGCATATGAATCTCAACAATGGTGACATTCAACAGCTGCATGCTGGGAGTCATGGGTGAGTTTTATAATCTGCTGTTACCCAGCATGCAGCTGTTGAATGTCACCATTGTTGAGATTCAAATGCTGATTCTAGATGTCTGTGTGTGTCAAAGGGACACCGTAGATTTCAAAGTTTAATGTATAAGATAAGCATCCATAATAGTTCATACACCTGTTGTAAACATTGTTAAAAAATAATAGACTAACCACTGCATGAGATCAGTGCATCAGGCCACTGGATGATAATGATTTCACAACCAAAAAAATACCAAAAACCTAATCAGACTTCTTTTTGGCTTTGTTATTTTGCTGTGATAGATGTGCTTCATACACATAATTATAGCAGCCAAAAAAAAAAAAAAAAAAATCAAAAGTCAAGAGTCCAACTAAAGTAAACACTGATTGCCATGATGGTGAGGTCAATTGAAACATTAAAAAAATAAAAAAATAAAACATCTAAACCTCTATTTAGATGTTCTCAAATAATATTTGTAGATATATGACAGAAATCAAGTCAATCTGTAATGTTGTTTGTGGAGTTGTTTAATCAGAGATTTAATGTCTATTAAATTTAAGTTCATTTTATCTTTGGCTGTGTCTGATTCTTGTGTTTCTCTTTCCTTCAGTGATTCTGCTTGTAAACAGCAGGTGTTCATCATTATTGGTCAATCATGACATAATGATCTCCTTAACTCCAACACTGTGTCAATGCTACTTGACCACTCTGTAGTGTGGAAACACATGAACACTGAGCAGGGTTTGTTTAACACTGGGAAATGTTACATCAACTTTACCTGTTTAATTTACGTAAGACTGATGCAATTGAATTACATTAAGTTTAATTGATCTGTTTAAATTAAAACTATGTAATCTAAATGCATGGAACTGATGTATGTAATTGAATTAAGTTTAGGGCTGAAATATTTTTTTGAGTGTATTGTGCTGGCCTTCAACAGTTATTGGGGGTTTGCTCTATGGTTATATGGTATACATCTGAATATGGTAAATACAATGCAAAGAAGAGTAATATTACATTTATTAGTAGTGAGGAGGACAGGAAACTTTCATTTCCTGACTTCTCTCTTTCTGGCATTGTCATTATAGAACTGATGACTTGTGTTATGATAAAAAACATTTACAGACATGTTTGTCTCTAATAAAAAGAAAACAAACAAACAATATGGTGGCACAGTGGCTTCAATTTTATGACATCATGAGCAACTTAGTTCAGTACAGTACAGATCAGTGTTCGCCCCCTGCTGGACATCTTTGATTATTGTGTCATGTGATTCACGCTTCCATACAGCAGAGACATCCATTTCTGCTGACCTACATTTCACAGTATATATTTACACAGCAATTCACCAGCTTTTAACTTTAATTTAATTCCACTGTTACATTCCACTGTTCTTCACTAATGATCCCTGTCAATCATGAGTGGCTCCGCCCCCACAGAGCTCAGGATTGGTTCCTTTGTGCTCCGCCTCTTACTGCAGCATCTTCCTACTGATCTACATAAACAATCAGATGAAGAACGACTGACTGAAGTTCATCAACAACATTATGAAACCTTCCACAAGATACATAAAACAATCAAACTAGAACTGAAGAGAGTTTAAATGATTATATTGAGAAGAGCTGCAGGTTCAGACACTTACTGATGGATTCTCATGTTGAGGATCACGAGTCGTGCAGGAGTCTTCAGGAGGTCTGCGATGAACGATCTGTGTGGAAGAGAGCGAGAGATCGGTCATGTGATCATCTGTGATGATGATCTGACTTTGACGTCTCACTTACTGTGAGTGTGTCGTACAGGTCAGAGGTCGTGGACTTGAGCTCAAGAGCTGTATATGTGTCTTCACTGGGATCAGAGATCTACAGAGACAGAAGGACACAAACATTGTGAGTTTATGTTTAAAATCTGGTAATCTGAGTGACTGTACTGACTTTAATGTTTAGAGGAACTTTTTACTGGATCCAAAACTATAGGCTTGTGTGTCTTATACTCTTAATATCTCTGTACGGCTCATAGCGGCTGTACGAAACATCTCTGCATCCAGGAAAACACTGTAAATAATTGTGATCATCTCACCGTAGACTCCTTCATAGCAGATCTTCTGTTCACCCTTTTAGTAAGACAGAAGAAGAAATATTAATAAACAGCACATTTAAACAGTTTATATGTATATTACATATTAGTATCACATGTCCTGATCTGCTGTGATGTTGGCAGGACATTTTTCTGTATTCAATCACACACCTGAAGATATTCAGGACTTGAAGGACTTTAAATGTACTTTAAGTGACTGAGCAACAACATGTTTTTACAATAATGTTGTTTAAAATGTTCCCAGATTCATTAATAAACCTAATTTTACTAATTACACATACTTGTTCCTAAAACACTGCAGTTTTTAACTGTTATACATGCATGTGTGGTAAACAAGAATACTTTACTTATAACACTCAAAGGCACAATATGTAAGTTTTCACCGCTGGAGGGCGCATATTCAAATTAAACAAAGAAGTTTGATGTCGCTGAGTGTGGAATCATGGGAGTTGTTGTCGATGCAATCTGACGGGACTCGGGCAGAAATCATCTTCATGGATGAGCTAATGTATTAAAGACTTATTAAAGTCACTGTAGTATGAATCAGGGTGGGGCTGAAAGACAAAGGAAGCAAAATGAGGAAGCTGGAGTGATTGCTACTGAGTGCGACACACGACTCAAAGCAGCGGAGCTTTTATTATGACACAGTCGAGCGCTTCTGCTCCTTCTGGTCATACGTTTGTGGTGTAAAGCAGCGCTGTTTAATTATACCAGATACATCTGAGTGTGTTCAAAGTTTTGTTTTAATGCTGCTCTGTGAGTTTGTCACTTGTCTAATTAAACACATAACATGCTAAAGCGTGTTTGGTGGTTCCATGTTTTCGGAAATCGAGTGTGTATGGCATCATTTGCAGGCGACGCAATGACCAGGGACAGGACACTAGTTGAAATTGCTTATTTCTCTGGATTTAGACAATCTTATAAACATTTGGGATACTGTAACTACACAAGAAAATTTTAAACTGTTCTTGTGTATTTTTTAATATTTTAATTAAAAAACGTATATATTGTGTTTTTAAATGGCTTGACGGTCAATCAGGTTTATTGAAGCATCTACCTTTAGTAATAAAAACATACAAAGTAAAATATGAAAAGAACACTTCTTATAAATTACAATAATACATAATGCATGTGGCTTTTTATAAGTTGTACATATTTCACTGTTGTTAGCTTGTCAAAACATACACTATTTAAATACTGATAAATGAAATATTGTTGTAAAAAAGGTGACAAAATGTTTATTTTTAGTTGCAGTATAACTGACAGTCTTTAGTTTAACTTCAGATGAGAAAGTGATTTATAAGATGTCAATAACATTGTTCAGGTTTTATTTCTTGTGAAGTATGTTTCTGGTTTCTAAGCTTACAGAACAACAAAAATACTGAAAACAACAAACTCTACACTACTAACAGATTAAACTCAGGCAAACCTAAAAACGAAGGCCAGTTATATATTTAAAACACACACAAAACATTAAAGAAGTTGTGACATCAGTCTAGGATACAATGACAGTAATTTTCTCGCAAAGGTTCAAAGAGAACAAATTAATCTTAATGTGGGTTTTGAACATGTTTACAGTGGTTGTGGTTCGAACATATGAGTACATTTTTAACAACTGTACACTTATCCAGCAGTCGCTCAGTAAACAGTTGAACGCAGGCTTTGTGTTCGCTGGTCTCTATCGCTCATTTGACGCTGCTGTAGATCACTGATGCGTCTTCCACAGTTTGAACATTCGATTGCCTAAAAAACAAACAAACAGGAGCTCAGTGATGTTGCAGCTCAGATTAGATGATCTGTGCTGATGAATTAGTGCTGGTTAAGTTGATTCTCACCTCACGGCAGCATCAGGCTGATGAACTCTTATATTGTCATACTGACATTCATTATCTTCTGGTTGGTTGGTGTCTTTCTTTCGATGATATTGAACAGTTGCGTACTGGATCTCCTCAGTATCTCTGGATTCAGGAGTTTTTCCTCTGAATCTGTTGGGTTTCACACTGGCATACAAAGCATCATTGACTGTATCAGCTTCAGAAAGAGGCTCATCATGAATGGAAACTCTCATTGACACGTCAGAATAGAGATCACTCTGAAATACAAGACAATATATAATTAAGATATTTTTTTCAAAGGTGAGGTGCAGATTTTACACAGCAGAAGGTCTCAAATTTTTCAGACCGAGTACAACATCAGGTCATGATTGATTTTCTGTAAAGTTGTGTTTGAATGATTACCGGATTCATTGTGAGATCTTCAGTTTTAACACTCTTTCGTTTCCTCCTGTTATAATCACAGACATTAACAGCATTTCAATAAATGTACATAGAGAAAATATAAATGCTGTTCTTGACGATTAATAAACATAGCAATTTTATATTAGTGTACAAGAACAAAAGTGAACATACACTGCTCAAAAAAATAAAGGGAACACTTAAACAACACAATGTAACTCCAAGTCAATCACACTTCTGTGAAATCAAACTGCCCACTTAGGAAGCAACACTGATTGACAATTAATTTCACATGCTGTTGTGCAAATGGAACAGACAACAGGTGGAAATTATAGGCAATTAGCAAGACACCCCCAATAAAGGAGTGGTTCTGCAGGTGGTGCCCACAGACCACTTCTCAGTTCCTATGCTTCAGGACGTTTGGCATTTGCCAGAGAACACCAACATTGGCAAATTCGCCACTGGCGCCCTGTGCTCTTCACAGATGAAAGCAGGTTCACACTGAGCACATGTGACAGACGTGACAGAGTCTGGAGACGCCATGGAGAACGTTCTGCTGCCTGCAACATCCTCCAGCATGGTTTGGCAGTGGGTCAGTAATGGTGTGGGGTGGCATTTCTTTGGAGGGCCGCACAGCCCTCCATGTGCTCGCCACAGGAAGCCTGACTGCCATTAGGTACCGAGATGAGATCCTCAGACCCCTTGTGAGACCATATGCTGGTGCGGTTGGCCCTGGGTTCCTCCTAATGCAAGACAATGCTAGACCTCATGTGGCTGGAGTGTGTCAGCAGTTCCTGCAAGACGAAGGCATTGATGCTATGGACTGGCCCGCCCGTTCCCCAGACCTGAATCCAATTGAGCACATCTGGGACATCATGTCTCGCTCCATTCACCAACGCCACGTTGCACCACAGACTGTCCAGGAGTTGGCGGATGCTTTAGGTCCAGGTCTGGGAGGAGATCCCTCAGGAGACCGTCCGCCACCTCATCAGGAGCATGCCCAGGCATTGTAGGGAGGTCATACAGGCACGTGGAGGCCACACACACTACTGAACCTCATTTTGACTTGTTTTAAGGACATTACATCAAAGTTGGATCAGTTTGTAGTGTGTTTTTCCACTTTAATTTTGAGTGTGACTCCAAATCCAGACCTCCATGGGTTAATACATTTGATTTTCATTGATAATTTTTGTGTGATTTTGTTGTCAGCACATTCAACTATGTAAAGAACAAAGTATTTAATAAGAATATTTCATTTATTCAGATCTAGGATGTGTTAGTTTAGTGTTCCCTTTATTTTTTTGAGCAGTGTATTATTTTGCAGTGTAGCAATATAATCACAGCAGTTTTTCTTTTTTATTAAACTCACGTTATAACCAGGATGATGATGATGATGATGATGATGATGATGATGATAATGAATCCTCCTCCAGATGCTGCTGTGATCACAATCACATTCTTACCAACACCATGATGAACTGAAAGAGGAAGATCATCATAATTAACAAACTGATGAATGATGTGAAGAAACAGGAGTGTTAATAAAAGCTTCACCTGTGACAGTAACAGCATCTGATCTCTGAGATCCATGTTGATTGTGAGCCTCACAGTAGAAGCATCCACTCTGTAGTGCACTGAAACTCTGTCCAGATCCAACAGCTGAGCTTTGATTCTCCTTAAACCAGCTGAAGTTCAGAGCAGGTGGGTTTGAATCACTGATGCAGATCAGAGTCACTGAATCACCTTCCACTATTTCAGCAGATGGACGGATGGACACTGAGACGCTCCTGGGAGGATCTAACACAGACAAACATTGATATAATTAACAGTCACAAATTAAATTTGAGATAACAGACTGTCTTTAGAGGATTTAATGTCACAGTTAGGCTACTGAACCATCATTAACTTACACATGACGTTTAAAGTCACAGCATCAGAGTATTTCTCTCCATGTTTATTTCTGGACTTGCACTTGTATTCTCCACTGTGATCAGAGCTGATCTTTGAGATGCTGTAGATTCTTCCAGATCCTACAAACATTTCTCCTTTAAACCAGCTGAAGTTTAGAGCAGGTGGGTTTGAATCACTGCTGCAGTTCAGAGTCACTGAATCTTCCTCCACTAATTCACCAGATCCATTTATGGACACTGAGACGTTTCTGGGTTGATCTAAAACAGAAAAACATTGATATCATTAACAACCACAATACATTTGACATCACAGAGAATTAAATATCTAAATTATACTGAATCACTAACTCACTAACTCACACATGATGTTTAAAGTCACAGCATCAGATTCTTTCTCTCCATGTGTATTGATGGACTTGCACTTGTATTCTCCACTGTGATCAGAGCTGATCTTTGAGATGCTGTAGATTCTTCCAGATCCTACAAACGTTCCTTCTTTAAACCAGCTGAAGTTTAGAGCAGGTGGGTTTGAATCACTGCTGCAGTTCAGAGTCACTGAATCTCCCTCCACTATTTCACCAGATCCATTTATGGACACTGAGACGTTTCTGGGTTGATCTAAAACAGAAAAAACATTGATATCATTAACAACCACAATACATTTGACATCACAGAGAATTAAATATCTGAAATATACTGAATCACTAACTCACTAACTCACACATGATGTTTAAAGTCACAGCATCAGAGTATTTCTCTCCATGTTCATTGATGGACTTGCACTTGTATTCTCCACTGTGATCAGAGCTGATCTTTGAGATGCTGTAGATTCTTCCAGATCTTACAAATGTTCCTCCTTTAAACCAGCTGATTTCTGCAGGTGGGTTTGAATCACTGCTGCAGTTCAGAGTCACTGAATCTCCCTCCTTTATTTCACCACATGAACTGATGGACACTGAGACACTCTTGGGTGCATCTAAAACAGAAAAAAATAAATAAATAAATAAATAATAATAATAACAGAGCTTTACCTAAATTAATTTGACATCACAAACTTATAAATCTCAAATGTATCAATCACTGCACTATTTCACCAAATGAACCACATTTAAATATACAGAATCTGTATATACCTAATTTGTATGCATTTTATCAATTGAAAAAAGGACTGCATTTGTGAACAATTTCCTTCTTAACCTTAGACATTACTTTTTTTTTTTCTTTTAGAGACTGTTGAAAAGGCCCAGTATTTCACAGTATTTTCTGATTTGATGTTAATGTGACAGGATGGCATTTTAGTCACTGAATCTCCTTCCACTATTTCACCAGATGGACTGATGGTGATCACGGGGTTCAGTGGAGGATCTAAAGGTTTCAGATTTAATTTTGATTTAATGATTTAATGCTAAGCAGTGAAAGTTAAAGAAAAAGTTAACAGAAAGAAAATAAATAAATAAATAAACAAGACTAGGATTCAAGAAGCTACAAATATTTGAAATACAGATGAATATTTTACCACATAGGCATAAATCACGGGTAAATCTGAGGGTTGTCCCCCCTTAAAAATGTCATTATTATATTGTAAATTATATAATGGAAATATATTTAGTCCACTGCCTGCTTTCCCCCTTCACCAATACACACACGAGTCCGGTGGGAGAGGTCAAAGTAGTTACAGTGCCCTCCACTAATATTGGCACGCTTGGTAATGAGCAAAGACGGCTATGAAAATAAATCTGCTTTGTTTGATCTTACTTTCAAAAACCTTTCATTGAAGTAAAACTATTAAAAGTGGAGGCAAACTTACGTTATGAAATAAATGTTTTTCTCCAACGCATGGTGGGCACAATTATTGGCACCCTTAGAAATTATAATGAGTAAAATATCTCTGAAGTATATTCCCATTCATATTTGCATTTATTTAGCACACTAGAATGACTAGGAGTATGATATTGTCCAGCCATGACTTCCTGTTTCACAGGATGTTAAATATGAGGAGCACAAAGGCCAAATTCTCTTAATCATCCATCACAAGGAATAAAACCAAATAATATAGTTCTGATGTGCAGAACAAGATTGTTGAGCTTCACAAAACAGAAAGTGGCTGTAAGAAAAGAGCTAAAGCATTGAAAATCCCAATTTCCAGCATTAGGACAATAATTAAGAATTCTAATCAACTAAAGATGTTAGCAATCTGCCTGGAAAAGGACATGTGTCTACATCGTCTTAATGCATGGTGAAGAGGAGAGTTAAGTGTCCAAAGACTCTCCAAGGATCACAGCAGGAGAATTGCAGAGATTAGTTGAGTCTTTGGGTCAAAAGACTAAAAAAAAATTTAAAAAAATAAAAAATTAAACAGTCCCTACATCCCCACAATGTTGTTCAGGAGGGTTTCAAGAAAAATCCTCCTTGCTCATCCAAAAACAAACTCCAGCATGTTGAATTTCTTGAATTTCAAATGGGACTTGCTTCTGTGGTCAGATGAAACTAAAAAAAGAGCTTTCTGGCAGCAAACCCACAAAAAGTACCCCATGTCCATGGTTAAATATACTGCTGGATCTTTAATGTTGTGGGCTTATTTTCCTGCCAGAGGTCCTGGACATCTTGTTCAGATACATGGCATCATTTATTTCATAATGAGATTTTCCCCCTGCTTTCCATTTTTTTACTTCAATGATAGGTTAGAATTTTGTGAATTTTTTGAATGAAAGATTAAAAGGATAAATAATGCAGATTTATTTTCACAGCCACCTTTGCTCATATTTACCAAGGGTGCCAATATTAGTCAAGTCAAGTCAAGTCAAGCTTTATTGTCATTCCACTACATATGTGGACATACAGTAGAATGAAATGTTGTGTCTCGCAGGACCATGGCGCTACATAAATAAACATAAATATGAACATACATACACTAGACGTAGAACAATTTTTTAAACCTATACATGTAACTATCCATATACTATAAATAATTGACTATACATACACATAACCTAAGACAGACTATACAAGTAGTTTACATAATAACTGTGCATGATAATGTGCATAAGAGGTATTTAAAGGTTAAGATGCAAATAGTGCTAAAAGATTTGTGGTGCGTTGACAAGTAGACATTTGTAAGTCCTTATTAGTTCATTGTAATGTTAATAGGTGTTAACAAGAAAGTGTCTGGTGCATAGAGAGAAAAGAGTGTTTCTACAGGTGGTTTGTCTAGCCCACTCACCTGTGTGTAGCACACTCAGAATAGCAAAAATTGTGTTGGTGGTTTGGACGGTATGCAAACTGGAGCGGATCGAGTGTGTTGGGGAGGCTGGTTTTGATATTGCGCATAACTAACCTCTCAAAGCACTTCATCATGATTGGAGTCAGTGCTATGGGACGGTAGTCATTCAGACAAGACACAGGGGACTTCTTTGGAACTGGAATTATGGAGGTGGATTTGAGACATGTGGGGACGACTGCCTGGCTCAGCGAGGTGTTGAAGATATCTGTTAGGACATCCGTCAGCTGTGCAGCACAGTCTCTTAGTACATGGCCAGGTATGTTGTCAGGACCCGCAGCCTTGCGTGGCTTAACCTTGGATAGAGTCTTCCTTACATCAGCTGGAGACAGACAGAGTGCCTGGTTGTTGGGAGGTGTGGGTAGTTTTTGTGCAGGTGTGTCATTCTGCATTTCAAACCGTGCATAGAACTTGTTGAGTGCGTCTGGGAGGGATGTGTCGTCATCACAGGCCTGTGGCAGGGGCTTGTAATCAGTGATGGTCTGAATGGCTTGCCACAGGCTCCGTATGTCTTTGCTGTCACTAAAGTGATTATTTATTTTTTGTGCATACAAGCGTTTTGCTTGCTTGATGCCACGGGACAGATTGGCTCTTGCTGTTTTTAAGGCTGCTTTGTCTCCTGATCTGAATGCATCATCTCTGGTCTTTAGCAGCCCATGAACCTCTGCTGTCATCCACGGCTTCTGGTTTGCACGTGTGGTGATGGTTTTGGTGACTGTCACATCATCAATGCACTTTTTGATGTAAGCAGTCACAGTTTCAGTGTACTTGTGCAGGTCTGTGTGGTTATTGTAGGTGGCCGCCTCTCTGAACATGTTCCAGTCTGTGCACTGAAAGCAGTTCTGTAGTGTTGAGGTGGCATCATCTGGCCATACTGTGACCTCTTTTTGAACCGGTTTGGTAAATTTGAGAAGTGGTCTGTATGCTGGGATTAGCATAACAGAGATGTGGTCTGAGTATCCGAGGTGGGGGCGGGGTTCAGCTTTGTATGCATTTTTTACTGTTGTGTAAACCAAGTCCAGAGTGTTGTTTCCCCTTGTTGCAAAGTTCACATGTTGGTAGAACTTTGGCAAAACTGACTTTAAGTTCGCGTGATTATAGTCACCGGCAATGATGAAAAAGCCGTAGGGGTTATTTGTTTGTTGTTCGCTGATGGCGCTGTACAGCTCGCGAAGTGCGTCCTTAGCGTTTGTACACGGCGGGATGTAAACCGCGACAATAACAATGGCCGTGAACTCCCGCGGCAGATAGAACAGCCGACACTTCACAAACATAAACTCCACCAGCGATGAACAGTGTTTTGTCACTACCGCAGCATTGTTACACCATCCCTTGTTGATATAAACACACAGTCCTCCCCCGCGAGTCTTACCAGACAGTGCTGTATCTCTGTCCGCTCGGTAGCAGGTTAGCCCGTGCATCTGAATGGCGGAGTCGGGAATGTTGTCGTTTAGCCATGTTTCAGTGAAAACAAACACAACAATCCCTTGTCTCATGCAGGGTAGACCGACTGAGTTGAAATGAGTCCAGTTTATTTTCCAGCGAGCGAACATTAGAGAGCATGAGTGTTGGAAGAGCTGGTCTGGTGGGGTTAGCCCTTAGCCTAGCTCGTATGCCTCCGCGCTTGCCACGCTTCTGTCCTCTCTCACACCGCCGGCGCCACCGCCACCGCTGCTGCTTTGTTCGGGCAGAGCCGCGCTTCTGTCCCGATTAGTCAATATTAGGCTGTCGAGGCTATTTTACTCACTTCAAACATTGGTTAATGTGATTATTTCTATTTAATACAGATGATGCTGAATCATTAATAAATTAGTCATGACAAAAATGATGATATCCAATGTATTTTTCTACGAGTGATTATAATTGGTTACTAAGCTTAGCTTTTTTAATACCGTAGCTTACAACTAACATGGCGATAAGCTTGTGTGTGAACTGATATTAGGCTAATATTTTAGACCTACCAATGTGTTGGGTTTTGCTCAATATGATGTGAAGTGGCAGATCAGTGGGTTGTTACAGTTTAATATCTAAAAAAGAGACGTCCTCAGTCCCAGACAAATCTAAAATACTATGTGGAGGACGCAAAATAATTCAATAATTATAAGAGGACCACGTGGTGAACCTATGAACTGAACTCATATTTATACACGGTCTGCATGCTGTGTACACATATCTATCCTTACATGTAAAATTTTGTCTGTATTATTTGTGTTTATTGTCCCCCACCACCCCGCTGTTAGATGAAATTTATGCCCTTGTTTTACCAGGTTATGGATTAAGTTAAGAATTTTTGTCTCTTGAAGGGCTGGGAAAGCAGCCCTTCAAAAGCAGCATTTTAAAATGCCTGGGATTCTTGCATATCATCATGATTCAGGTGAATATTGTTCAATGATTGGCTGTGTGAAATGCCGGACAGTATTTTTGTAACTGCAGTGTTTTAGAACTAATAGTAAATTGTTGGTTACAGCTGCTGTTTTGTTCCATTTCTGTCAGTGACGTCTAGATACCTGTCCCTTTCTTTTGTTGAATGGAAGAGGAAATACATATCCACCTTTTTCTTCAGCACAGAAGTAAGACTATGGGTGAGACGGTGTATTAGCCGCTATAGGGAAATAACAAGAAGAATAACAACGTGGAGTAAACTGTAAAAGTGTTTGCACTACAAACAAGTGTGTTCATGATTAAGATAATAATCAAAAATAATATGGTAAGACACACAATTTGCAATATCAAGTAGCAGAACAAGCTGTTTTGTACAGCTAAAAATAGCTGGACACGGATGAGACCGGAAGCCAGACTTGATTTACAAGTGACCATGGCCGCTCTCACGGGGAAAAAGGTGGATAATTTTCTTCCCGCTCTTTTCCTTACTTTCCTGTAATAGTGTTATGAGTAAGATATGTAGTTTTGAAGATTAAATATATTTTATTTATGTTTTAACTATGGCAGAGCATCAAGATTTTGTTTTAAATGTATAGGGAATAGTTCAGCTGCTTATTGGGCAACCACTGTTTCTTCTTTTTGTTTTCTTTTTGAATGTGATATCTTTGTGTTTGTATTTTGATTTTATAACAACTGTTGTGATATTTGTATTGTTTTTCTTTTTTTCTTGTAATTTTGTCATTTGTACTATCATTATCATTCTTGTTGTTATTCATTGCAGCGTTTTGTAAAAGTATTATTTGAGTATAGATGGTTTAGTTTTTCTTATTACTTTGCTGTGATGCCATATTTGAAATGTATTTGTCACAAGAGTTATTTTGTGTGGTCTTTCATCACTTGGAAGTTGTTGGTCCTGACTCTTATCTTGGATTTACCACTGACCTTAATGTAGCTAGTTAATTATATTTGTGGTTTCTTGTATTTTAATGCCATGAATGTTGTAAAAATAATTTTTTTAAACTTTGTACTCCGCCTTCCAATTCATTTATTCAGTCATTGTAATTGTATTGTTCACGCCTTTACAGACACCGTTTAAGTTGATTGCATCTGAAGCACAGTGAGAAAAACACATCTGAACTGAAGTATGCATAATCTCTCAAACAGCAAAAATTACACTCAAAAATACACTCGTTTACAGCCTTTTTATATATAAATACAAGTCAATGTGCAATACCAAACAGGACCACATGGAGATGCTTTGACATGACTGCGTATAAATACTATACGGATCCATTCAGAATAACTAAACGCAGCAGAATACAGTGATCTGATGGAGAGTCGACAGCATCGGTGAACAGTTTATCTGTCAGAGTGATGTTCATATGTACATAAACACCACTGATCCTCACAAACTCCTCCAAACCACATCTCAGTGAATCTTTACCTTGATTACAGTCGTCATCCGTCAAAATGTTAATAGCAAAACATTGGTGATAAAATAATAGGGGCAATACAATAATAGATTTTTTGGATTAGATTTGAGGACATTGATTAGCTAAATTTTATGTCATATGTTAAATACTTTAATATCATGAATCAGCTGTTGGCTAAACTGCTACTCTTTCACCCAAGAGATATGTAGTCCTCAACTTTAAGGAGAAAAACTCAATCTGTACTTACACGTGACATTGAGATAAACAGCAGGAGAGATGTAAGTGTGTCCATGTAGAGCACAGCTATATCTGCCTGCATCCTCTCTTCTGACTGACTGCAGCAGGAGTTCATTGTTTCTGTCTCTTCTCTCAGTTAATGGCTGTGAGTTTCTGTACCAGATGAATGTTGCTCTGTCAGTCAGAGTGCAGCTGCTTTTACATGACAGAGTGACATTACCTCCTTCTGTCACTCTCTCAGGAGACTCCACCTGAAGATCTGAACACAACACACACATTATATCTTGTGCTGCTGTCACACACTCATTATTATTCAACATAATGCACAGAAGAAGAGTGAAACCTCATGAAAGTCACCTGTGATATTGAGACTTACTCCAGATTTACCAATCCACTTCTTGTCAGGTTTATCAGTGGTGAATCTGAAATAGTACATGTGTGAATCTTTCTGTGTCACATGATTCAGTCTGATGGTGCAGTTCTGCGGTTTATCTCCCAGATACTGAAGCCTCTGACTGTATTCAGGATCCTCAGACAGATCTGGAAACTCTTCATGTTCTTTTTTCTCTGTTGTATTGGTCCAGAATGTTTTATTGATCTGATATCCAGTAGGGTATGTATAACTGCAGCTCATTATCACTGATGAGTTCTTTAGTGCACAGATGTGTGAATAACTGTAACTCACACCCAAATCAGCACTAGAAACCCCTGAAACACACAATTCATCAGGATGAAAATGTGGTTTTATCAATTGCAACAGACCATGAACACATGATGATACCTTTTTACTACTTGAAAACAGTAACTCTATTAAGTGTTAAATGATGTGAAGTTCATCATCAGCTTTTATGAAGTGTGTTGCAGAAAAGCAGAAATAAAAGCACAGAGACACAGCAGTGAAAAAGAAACAGGAAATCAGTCATGTACTATCAAACAATGAAATAAATGAAAAACTGGACTAAGACTTGATTGATTATTGATTGACTGATTTATTGATAGTTGATTTATTAAATACCCAATGACATTAAAGTGTAAGTTTTGTGGGCTTTAGTTCACATCTATCAGAGTGTTTGTAATGTGAATGTAACAGAGACTCACCGTGAATCATGAGCAGAAAGATCAGAGGAAGACGAGGAGCCATTCTGACCGACATCAGCATCAAATATATCTATAATACAGCATTAATCAGCACTTATAATCATTTACCATACATCACTCTATTGTTAACATTTCTCATGTTAGGACACATATGTTATATGAGCAATAATCATCAGTTTTAATTTAAGTACGAGTGTGTTTGTCTTACCGTGTTGAAGCTCATCAGATCAACAGCAACCAAATGACAGACTGTTTTAACACATGCACTTTTAGCTCTAGACATGACAGTTTGTGTGGTTAACACTGTTTTTTACACAGTTGCAGAAATATCAGTGTCCCTCCCTCAACAAGAGAACAACACTACTGGACTAAAACTAAAGAAAATATTGTTTAGTTATCAGAAGCTGATAATATTGAGCACTTTGACACCATGAAACAATACATTGTCCATTGTGAAGCTGCACAATTATGATTTAGTTCAGTATTTCAGAGTAAAAAGATCAATTATGATTTAATAGCAGGACTACACTGTAAAACAAAAAAAATGCTAGTATCCACCACTGAACATCACTTCAGGTGTTTTGCTCATTTCACCATCTGATAAATGATCTCAGTGTAATTTACTTCGGTAGATGTTACAGAAATAAACACATTTCAGAGACACAGAAATTAAACCAAAAGTCAGTAATGGAAAACATGCTGCACTATCAAATACACAGATGACAATTAAGACTGAACATAATTAATGTTGATTTAAAGACTGTGTAATTAAAATATGAGTTTTGTGGCTTTTAGTTCATGTCTATCAGCTCTGAGATCTTCTATATGCTAATAAAGTCCTTTGACACACAGATCTCTATCATATCTACACACTGTCTTCTGAGAAAATGGGCTAAAAGTATTCATGATCTGGTGATACACTGATGTTTGTCCAATCAGATGCTCTGATGAGTGAGAAAGTCCCTCCCCTAAACCACCTGACACTGACTAACAAATAACAATTTAGCAAATCATGTTCAAGTCTGTGACGTAACACAGAACTACTGGATATTTATAAAATGGACAAGCCCAGTGACATCTCATCTTCCTGTTTCATCAATATAGCACAGAAAACTGCTCATAATCACTCATTCTGATAATAAAATTGTCAGGTATCATTTGGTATATGAGCTTCATCTATAGAAATCAGTTTTCATTGTACAAGTGTGTTTGTCTTACAGAGTTGAAGCTCATCAGCAGCCAAAATGACTGACTGTTTTAACACATGCACTTTCAGCTTCACTGGCTTTGTGTGGTTAACCTTTTTTTTTTTTTTTTTTTTTTTAACACACCACAAAGTTGCAGAAATATCAATGTCATGTCACATTCTGCTGGCTATTTAACACTTACTAAGAAGATTAGATAGTGTTTTTGCATTCATATTGTCACAGAGTCAGCAACATCCGCAGCACCAGATCATTACACTCCGTCCACTCATTCCTAGTCTCCAGAGTTCAGAGTTCAGCCGATCATTTCAGTTCACCATTGTCTGTATCAACATCTTTTGTTGATCCTGCATCAACATTACTGTCCAAAAATATAGACTTAACCTAATCCCTACCCCTAAACCTAACTCTAATTATAATCTATTCCAAATATCAGAGGGAAATGATAGCTGATTATAGGGATGCACCGATACCACTTTTTCCAGTACTCGCCCGATACCGATACTTTTATTTTTGGTACTTGCCGATTCCGAGTACCGATACCAATATTTTTTACTTTAACCAGTAAATTTGTAAAATATTGAGTACAGAAACTAAAAGAATATGAATATGTATAATGTTAGTTGGTTAACTTCATTTATTAATTAGATACAGTCAAACCAAAATTTATTCAGATACCTTTTCTCACATTATCACATTATCATAAACCGTGTCCTGCACCCACTAGTAAAAAAAAAAAAATATCAAAAATTAGGTGGTGTATATCTGGTGTATGAATAATTTTTGGTTTGACTATATATCCCTTAGTTATTTTTTTTATTTATTTTTTTTTTATTTTTTTTTTTTGCTCTATGGTACATCTTTAATTTAATACCCCTATACAATTTGTTTTATATTTACGAATTTGTTTTAATCCAAATGATGCGTGTGCTAAGTGTAACGGAGTGAGTGAGGCGAGAGGCGAGCGGATCCATGTGCGAGCTTTTATTAAAGGGACGAGACAGATACATGGTCGTACAGGCAGGGTCAAACAGAAGCAAACAGGTATATCACAGGCAAGACGTAGAGAATAATCCAAGCAAACGAGCAAGAGTCCAGTAGGCAGGCGGCGAGACAGCCGAGACAGGGAAGCCAGGCGAGGAAACTAAATACAGGGAAACACGGAAACACGGAAACAAGGGAAACAAGGGAAACAAGGGAAACTAGGAACGCTAACCAATGAAACACAACAACAATACTCCGTAAAAGCAAGGGGAAAGACCGGGGCTTTTATAGCGCTACTGATTGGTCGCAGGTGTAGACCAAATCAGCGCGCTGCATGATGGGGAATGTAGTCCGGGATGTAGTGTAACAGTCTGTGTGCGAGGATAAGGTGAGAGCGACATCTGGTGGTGAGCGGTCCGCAGAACACCGACCAGATTCGTAACACTAAGTGAGTGAACATCAATAAAGATCACGCAACAAAAGTGCGCTCTCTCTCTCTCTCTACCATTAAATAACTTGTGCATTGATTTACTTACTTGTTTTTGACATATCTAACCGAACTACAAACTTTCCAGTGATGTCAAGGCGGGATCTTATCTTGACAAGCCCGCACATCTTCGCCTCCGCGTGCTCAATCCACTCTGCCTGCATTAGCTCGCACACACCAGCTATACAGGCCTTAATACTGAATGTATAACATTATATTACTTGCATACATATACTTCGTAGACATTCTTGATCTCTAATGACTCCATTCTGCTGTCTGTTGTTCTGTTGTCGGTGTTTCTTTGCCTGAATATGCACTTGTCACACATGCTGTGTGGTATCAGTGTTTGGTATAGGGGCATTTTAACGAGTACGAGTACAGGAGCTCGGTATCGGTGCATCCCTAGCTGATTAACAAGAGTTAGTCAAAATTTGATCATGAGGCTAAAACTGACATTTCCTGAGAAGTTATCCCTCAATTCTGATTGGTTGATTGAAATGTTGTTCCAGGATCAAAAAGGATGTTGATCCAGGAACATGTTGTACTTGGTGAAATCACATTCACCTGAATCTACCACTGACTTGAGAACTGAATAGTTTATAGCAGAATACCTGGCGGAGTTTCCGTACTATGGCACAAAAAGTTTGATCAGCTAGTTAATGTGCTCAGACAATGTTGATAGGAATTGACTTAAATAGCAGTGGAAAAAAAGTTCATCATTCTGAACATCTAAACAAATTTAAACACTAATATTGTGGAGTCCCTTCTTGCCTCAAGCAGGCCTTTGTACAAGACCAAGATGTACAAAATCAGTCATTTATGGCTTTTAGATTTATTTTAGATGTATGCTTTTTTTTTTTTTTTACCATATAGTGTGGGCCTTCAACAGTTATTGAGGGATTGCTCTCAGTATGGTTCAGACAATGATATAAAATACATTTCAAAGAAGAGTAATATTATGGTTATTAGTAGTAAGGAGGAGAGGAACCTTTCATTTCCTGACTTCTCTCTGTCTGGCATTGTTATTATAGAACTGATGACTTGTTTGACGATAGAAACATTTACGGACATGTGTGTCCCTAAAAGAAAACAAACAATATGGCGGCACAGTGGCTTCACTTTTATGACATCATGAGCACCCAGTTCTCTATTACAGATCAGTTTTCGCCCCCTGCTGGACGTCTTTGATTAATGTGTCTCGTGATTCAAGCTTCCATACAGCAGGGACGTCCATTAGAGCCAAGCTGGTGATCAGATGATTTACTAATTAATGTGCAGCACTTGTGTAGAATATTATTTTTTTTTATTAAATATGTATTTTTTACTGAAATTTCCTTTTGATTTGCTGAAGCCCAATTGAGTTTTAATTACTTCAGGAATTCCAGAAGAGGCTGACAGCATAAACTCCTCTCATTATGGCCAATTAAAACTGATATCCAAATAATGCCTTTTAATGAAAACAAATTATATTGCACGATTTGAATTTTGTCATTTACATTTTCTAAATTAAAATGCTTCCTGAACCAGGAAATACAAACACATTCAAACAATAATGAGGTGAACAGATGCTACAGCAAACAGAGATTGAAGAAACCAGATGAGATGCAGAAATGGATGTGTTCAGAATTACAATACAAACACATGAAGAACTTTGAACACAGTACAGGATAAAACAACATGAAAATGAAGATGAATAATGGTGATTTACAGCTGATGCACATCAGTATTGATGTCAGTAGCAGGAGATGGTGACCTCTGGTGGTAGTTTGAGGGTTTGTACAAACACATATGAGACAAATAAAAGGGATCATTTAAAGGTAAAGTTACAGCAAAAGACAGAATAGCCTAATAGAGGCTGATAATATTGAGCACTTTGAGACGATAAAACGATACATCATTGTGAAGCAGGAGCTTGTATCCCACCACTGAACATCACTTCCTGTTTTTTGCATTGCTGACCTAAATTTCACAGTATATATTTACACAACAATTCACCAGCTTTTAACTTTAATTTAATTCCACTGTAACATTCCACTGTTCTTCACTAATGATCCCTGTCAATCATGTGTGGCTCCGCCCCCACAGAGCTCAGGATTGGTTCCTTTGTGCTCCGCCTCTTACTGCAGCATCTTCCTACTGATCTACATAAACAATCAGATGAAGAACGACTGACTGAAGTTCATCAACAACGTTATGAAACCTTCCACAAGATACATAAAACAATCAGTCTACAACTGAAGAGAGTTTAAATGATTATATTGAGAAGAGCTGCAGGTTCAGACACTTACTGATGGATTCTCATGTTGAGGATCACGAGTCATGCAGGAGTCTTCAGGAGGTCTGCGATGAACGATCTGTGTGGAAGAGAGCGAGAGATTGGTCATGTGATCATCTGTGATGATGATCTGACTTTGACGTCTCACTTACTGTGAGTGTGTCGTACAGGTCAGAGGTCGTGGACTTGAGCTCAAGAGCTGTATATGTGTCTTCATTGGGATCAGAGATCTACAGAGACAGAAGGACACAAACATTGTGAGTTCATGTTTAAAATCTGATAGAGTAACTGTACTGACTTTAATGTTTAGAGGAACTTTTTACTGGATCCAAAACTATAGACTTGTGTGTCTTATACTCTTAATATCTCTGTACGGCTCATAGTGGCTGTATGAAACATCTCTGCATCCAGGAAAACACTGTAAATAATTGTGATCATCTCACCGTAGACTCCTTCATAGCAGATCTTCTGTTCACCCTTTTAGTAAGACAGAAGAAGAAATATTAATAAACAGCACATTTAAACAGTTTATATGTATATTACATATTAGTATCACATGTCCTGATCTGCTGTGATGTTGGCAGGACGTTATCCTGTATTCAGTCACACACCTGAAGATATTCAGGACTTGAAGGACTTTAAATGTACTTTAAGTGACTGAGCAACTACATGTTTTTACAATAATGTTGTTTAAAATGTTCCCAGATTTATTAATAAACCTAATTTTACTAAATCACACATACCAGTTACTAAAAAACTGCATTTTTTACTACACATGCTGTATACATGCATGTGTGGTAAACATGAATACTTCACTTATAACACTCAAAGGCACAATATGTAAGTTTTCGCCGCTAAAGGGCGCATATTCAAATTAAACAAAGAGGTTTGATGATACCGAATGTGGAATCATGGGAGTGTCCTCACAGCCGATGCAATCCGACGGGACTCAGTCAGACATCATCTTCATGGATGAGCTATTATAATGAGCTGTTATAATGCTACTCTGTGCGTTCGTCACTTGTCTAATAAAATGCATAACATGCTAAAGCGTGTTTGGTGTTTCCATGTTTTCTACAAAATATAACCGGAAATCGAGTGTGTATGGCATCATTGGCAGGCGACACAATGACCAGGGACAGGACACTAGTTGAAATCGCTTATTTCTCTGGATCTTCTAAACATTTGGGATAATGTAACTACACAAGTCAACAAAATTTAACACTGTTCTTGTTTTTATTTTTGTACTTATTGTGCTTTTAAATGGCTTGAGGATCAATCAGGTTTATTGAAGCATCTGCCCTTAAAAATAAAAACATACAAAGTAAAATATGAAAAGAACACTTTTTATAAAATGCAATAATACATAATGCATGTGGCTTTTTATAAGTTGTACAGATTTCACTGTTGTTAGCTTGTCAAAACATACATTATTTAAATACTCATAAATGAAATATTTTTGTAAAAAAAAGTTACAAAATGTTTATTTTTAGTTGCAGTATAACTGACAGTCTTTGGCTTAACTTCAGATAAGAAGGTGATTTATAAGATGTCAATAACATTGTTCAGGTTTTATTTCTCTTGAAGTATGTTTCTGGTTTCTAAGCTTACAGAACAACAAAAATACTGAAAACAACAAACTCTACACTACTAACAGATTAAACTCAGATAAGCCTAAAAACAAAGGCAAATTATATATTTAAAACACACAAAACATTAAAAAAGAAAGACGGGACATTAGTCCAGGATACAATGACAGTAATTCTCTCGCAAAGGTTCAAAGAGAACAAATTAATCTTAATGTGTGTTTTGAACATGTTTACAGTGGTTGTGGTTCGAAAAGATGAGTACATTTTTTAACAACTGTACACTTATCCAGCAGTCACTCAGTAAACAGTTGAACGCAGGCTTTGTGTTCGCTGGTCTCTATCGCTCATTTGACGCTGCTGTAGATCACTGATGCGTCTTCCACAGTTTGAACATTTGATTGCCTAAAAAACAAACAAACAGGAGCTCAGTGATGTTGCAGCTCAGATTAGATGATCTGTGCTGATGAATTAGTGCTGGTTAAATAGTTTTTTTTTCTCACCTCACAGCAGCATCAAGCTGATGAACTCTTATACTGTCATACTGACATTCATTGTCTTCCGATCTGTTCGTCTCTTTCTTTCGATGATATTGGACAGTTGCGTACTGGATCTCCTCAGTATCTCTGGATTCAGGAGTTTTTCCTCTGAATCTGCTGGGTTTCACACTGGCATACAAAGCATCATTGACTGTATCAGCTTCAGAAAGAGGCTCGTCATGAACTGAAACTCTCATTGACACGTCAGAATAGAGATCACTCTGAAATACAAGACAATACATAATTAAGACAAATAATGATTTTTATTTTTTTTTTTCAAAGGTGAGGTGCAGATTTTACAAAGCAGAAGGTCTCAAATTTTTCAGACCGAGTACAACATCAGGTCATGATTGATTTTCTGTAAAGTTGTGTTTGAATGATTTACCGGATTCATTGTGAGATCTTCAGTTTTAACACTCTTTCGTTTCCTCCTGTTATAATCACAGATATTAACAGCATTTCAACAAATGTACATAAAGAAAATATGAACGCAGTTCTTGACGATTAATAAACAGCAATTTTCTATTAGTATATAAGAACAAAAGTGAACATATATAATCACAGCAGTTTTTCTTTTTTATTAAACTCACGTTATAACCAGGATGATGATGATGATGATAATGAATCCTCCTCCAGATGCTGCTGTGATCACAATCACATTCTTACCAGCACCATGATGAACTGAAAGAGGAAGATCATCATAATTAACAAACTGATGAATGATGTGAAGATACAGGAGTGTTAATTAAAGCTTCACCTCTGACAGTAACAGCGTCTGATCTCTGAGATCCATGTTGATTGTGAGCCTCACAGTAGAAACGTCCACTCTGTAGTGCACTGAAACTCTGTCCAGATCCAACAGATGAGGATTCATCCTCCTTAAACCAGCTGAAGTTCAGAGCAGGTGGGTTTGAATCACTGCTGCAGATCAGAGTCACTGAATCACCTTCCACTATTTCAGCAGATCCAGTTATGGACACTGAGACGGTTCTGGGTCGATCTAAAACAGAAAAACATTGGTATCATTAACAACCACAATACATTTGACATCACTAAGGATTGAATATATGAAATATACTGAATCACTAACTCACACATGATGTTTAAAGTCACAGCATCAGAGTATTTCTCTCCATGTTTATTTCTGGACTTGCACTTGTATTCTCCACTGTGATCAGAGCTGATATTTGAGATGCTGTAGATTCTTCCAGATCTTACAAACATTCTTTCTTTAAACCAGCTGAAGTTTAGAGCAGGTGGATTTGAATCACTGCTGCAGTTAAGAGTCACTGAATCTCCCTCCACTATTTCAGCAGATCCAGTTATGGACACTGAGACGTTCCTGGGTCGATCTAAAACAGAAAAACACTGATATCATTAACAACCACAATACATTTTGACATCACAGCAGATTAAATATCTGAAATATACTGAATCACTAACTCACACATGACATTTAAAGTCACAGCAATAGAGTATTTCTCTCCATGTTTATTTCTGGACTTGCACTTGTATTCTCCACTGTGATCAGAGCTGATCTTTGAGATGCTGTAGATTCTTCCAGACCCTACAAACGTTCTTTCTTTAAACCAGCTGAAGTTTAGAGCAGGTGGATTTGAATCACTGCTGCAGTTCAGAGTCACTGAATCACCTTCCACTATTTCAGCAGATGGACTGATGGACACTGAGATGTTCCTGGGAGGATCTGACACAGGAAAACAAAAACAAAACAAAACAAAACAAAACAAAACAAAAAAAAACGTGTCACTGAATCTCCTTCCACTATTTCACCAGATGGGCTGATTGTGATCACAGGGTTCAGTGGAGGATCTAAAGGTTTCAGATTGAAGTATTTATCAGTGGCAGCTGGTGGAATTTTTTTTAGGTAGGCCTGAAGTTGGTTATTGTTGGTCAATTCCAGCAAACATTCGAGTATGATTTAATGCTAAGCAGTGAAAGTTAAAGAAAGGACCCAATTTTAAGTTTATTGTCCCCCCTGATGTCAGATGAAATTTATGCCCTTGTTTTACCAGGTTATGGATTAAGTTAAGAATTTTTGTCTCATGAAGGGCTGGGAAAGCATTTCACTAGTTGGAAGAACTACTTGCATTCTCAAATGTGCCTTTTAAAATGCCTGGGATTCTTGCATATCATCATGATTCAGGTGAATATTGTTTAGTGATTGGCTGTGTGTAATGCCGATCAGTATTTTTGTAACTGCAGTGTTTTAGAACTAATAGTAAATTGTTGGTTACAGCTGCTGTTTTGTTCCATTTCTGTCAGTGACGTCTAGATACCTGTCCCTTTCTTTTGTTGGACGGAAAAGCAAATCCATATCCACCTTTTTTTCAACGTGGAAGACTATGGGCGAGACTTACAGTTTATTAGCTGCAATAGGGAAATAACAAGAAGAATAACAACGTGGAGTAAACGTAAAAGTGTTTGCACTACAAACAAGTGTGTTCATGATTAAGATAATCATTTAAAAATAATATGGACAATTTGCAATATCAAGTAGCAGAACAAGCTGTTTTGTACAGCTAAAAATAGCTGGACACAGATGAGACCAGGAGCCAGACCTGATTTACAAGTGACCACGGCCGCTTTATGTTATTTTATTTGTGTTTAAATCATGGCAGAGCATCAAGATTTTGTTTTAAATGTACAGGGAATAGTTCAGCTGCTTATTGGGCAACCACTCTTTCTTCTTTTTGTTTTCTTTTTGAATGTGATATCTTTGTGTTTGTATTTTGATTTTATGACAAGTGTTGTGATATTTGTATTGTTTTTCTTTTTTTCTTGTAATTTTGTCATTTGTACTATCATTATCATTCTTGTTGTTATTCATTGCAATGGTTTGTAAAAGTATTATTTCTTATTACTTTGCTGTGATGCCTGTATTTGAAATGTATTTGTCACAAGAGTTTATTTTGTGTGCTCTTTCATCACTTGCAAAATGTTTAAGAAGCTGTTGGTCCTGACGCTTATCTTGGATTTTCCACTGATCTTGATGTAGCTAATTAATTATATTAGTGGTTTCTTGTATTTTAATGTCATGATTGTTATAAAAATACATTTTTTTTTTTTTTTTTTTTTTAAACTTTGTACTCTGGCTTCCAGTTAATTTATTTATTCAGTCATTGTAATTGTATTGTTCACACCTTTACAGACACAGTTTCAGCTGATTGCATCTGAAGTGCAGTGAGAAAAACACATCTGAAATGAATCTCTCAAACAGCAACAATTGCGAGGTAAATTACAGTTTACAGCCTTTTTATATATAACAAGTCAATGTGCAATACCAAACAGGACCACATGGAGATGCTTTGACATGACTGCGTATAAATACTATACGGATCCATTCAGAATAACTAAACACAGCAGAATACAGTGATCTGATGGAGAGTCGACAGCATCGGTGAACAGTTTATCTGTCAGAGTGATGTTCATATGTACATAAACACCACTGATCCTCACAAACTCCTCCAAAACACACCTCAGCGAACATCTGTTATAAAACACTCGACTGTGCTAAAATGTGTTTGTCTTTACCTTGATTACAATCATCATCCATCAAAACTTTACTAGCAAAACATTGGCGATAAAATAATAGGGGCAATAACATAATAGATTTTTTGGATTAGATTTGAGGACATTGATTAGCTAAATTTTATGTCATATGTTAAATACTTTTATATCATGAATCAGCTGTTGGCTAAACTGCTACTCTTTCACCCAAGAGATATGTAGTCCTCAACTTTAAGGAGAAAAACTCAATCTGTACTCACACATGACACTGAGATGAACAGCAGGAGAGATGTAAGTGTGTCCATGTAGAGCACAGCTATATCTGCCTGCATCCTCTCTTCTGACTGACTGCAGCAGGAGTTCATTGTTTCTGTCTCTTCTCTCAGTTAATGGCTGTGAGTTTCTGTACCAGATGAATGTTGCTCTGTCAGTCAGAGTGCAGCTGCTTTTACATGACAGAGTGACATTACCTCCTTCTGTCACTCTCTCAGGAGACTCCACCTGAAGATCTGAACACAACACACACATTATATCTAGTGCTGCTGTCATACACTCATTATTATTCAACATAATGCACAGAAGAAGAGTGAAACCTCATGAAAGTCACCTGTGACAGTAAGATTCACTCCTGCATCAGCAAGCCATTTTCCATTAGTTATATTAGTTGTGAATCTGAAATAGTACATGTGTTCATCTTTCTGTGTCACATGATTCAGTCTGATGGTGCAGTTCTGCTGTTTATCTCCCAGATACTGAAGCCTCTGACTGTATTCAGGATCCTCAGACAGATCTGGAAACTCTTCAGAGTCATTTTTAACATGTGTTTTGGTCCAGAACATTTTATTGATCTGATATCCAGTAGGGTATGTATAAGTGCAGCTCATTATCACTGATGAGTTCTTTAGTGCACAGATGTGTGAATGACTGTATCTCACACCCCAATCAGCACTAGAAACCCCTGAAACACAGAATTCATCAGAATGAAAATGTGGTTTTATTAGTTACAACAGACCATGAACACATGATGATACCTTTTTACTACTTGAAAACAGCAACTCTATTAAGTGTTAAATAATGTGAAGTTCATCATCAGCTTTTATGAAGTGTGTTGCAGAAAAGCAGAAATAAAAGCACAGAGACAGAGGAGTGAAAAAGAACCAGGAAATCAGTCATGTACTATCAAACAATGAAATAAATGAAAATCAGGACGAAGACTTGATTGATTATTGATTAATTGATTGATATTTGATTTATTAAATACCCAATGACATTAAAGTGTGAGTTTTGTGGGCTTTAGTTCACGTCTATCAGAATGTTTCTAATGTGAATGTAACAGAGACTCACTGTGAATCATGAGCAGAAAGATCAGATGAAGACGAGGAGCCATTCTGACCCACATTAGCATCAAATATATCTATAATACAGCATTAATCAGCACTTATAATCATTTACCATACATCACTCTATTGTTAACATTTCTCATGTTAGTACACATATGTTATATGAGCAATAATCATCAGATTTAATTTAAGTACGAGTGTGTTTGTCTTACCGTGTTGAAGCTCATCAGATCAACAGCAACCAAATGACTGACTGTTTTAACACATGCACTTTTAGCTCTAGACACGCTTTTGTGGTTAACACTGTTTTTTTTACACATAGTTGCAGCAATATTAGTGTTTCTCCCTCAACCAGAGAACAACTGAACAATTAATGGACTAAAACTAAAGTAAAACAGTGTTTAGTTTTGGAATTTGATAATATTGAGCATTTTGACACCATAAATATACTTTGTCTATTGTCAAGCTTCACAATTATGATTTATTTGACTAGTTCAGAGTAAAAAGATCAATTATGATCAATAATGAAAAGCAGGACTACGCTGTAAAACAAGAAAGCACTTATATCCCCCATTAAACATCACTTCAGGTGTTTTGCTCTGCTGATTTAGTTTTAACATTATATATTTACACATCGACATTTCACCATCTGATGAATGATCTCAGTGTGAATTACCTCAGTATCAATGGAGGATGTTACAGAAATAAACACATTTCAGAGACACAGAAGTGAAACTGGACTAAAGTCGGTAATGAAAAACATGCTGCACTATCAAATACACAAATGACAATTAAGACTAAAAATAATTAATGTTGATTTAAAGATGCTGTGTAATTAAAATGTGAGTTTTGTGGCTTTTAGTTCATGTCTATCAGCTCTGAGATCTTCTATATGCTAATAAAGTCATTTGACACACAGATCTCTATCATATCTACACACTGTCTTCTGAGAAGATGGGCTAAAAGTATTCATGATCTGGTGATACACTGATGTTTGTCCAATCAGATGCTCTGATGAATGAGAAAGTCCCTCCCCTAAACCACCTGACACTGACTAACAAATAACAATTTAGCAAATCATGTTCAAGGATGTGACGTAATAAAGATCTGCTGGATATTTATAAAATGGACAAGCCCAGTGACATCTCATCGTCCTGTTTCATCAATATAGCACAGAAAACTGCTCATAATCACTCACTCTGAGAATAAAATTATGTCTGTAATAATTTGTTATATGAACTTCATCTACAGACATCAGTTTTCATTGTACGAGTTTGTTTGTCTTACAGAGTTGAAGCTCATCAGATCAACAGAAACAAAACGACTATTTCAACACATTAACTTTTAGCTTTACTGGCCACAAAGTTGCAGAAATATCAGTGTCCCTCCTTTTTCAAGACAACAACATTACGGGAATAAAACTAACTTGAACTTGACTAAAACTAACTTTAAGTTATGATCTTTTTTTCTTTTCTTTTCTTTTTTAAGTTAATTTAAATATTCACTCAAGATGTTAAGAGAGCAGGATTGTGTAACCAGACATTCTTCTGGCTATTTCACACTTACTAAGAAGATTAGATGGTGTTCTTGCATTCATATTGTCACAGAGTCAGCAACACCCACAGCATCAGACCTTTACACTCCACCCACTCATTCCTAGTCTCCTTCAGTTCACCATTGTCTGGTCTCGTCATTCATACCTGGGCACTTACCTGACTGCTCGCTTGTATAGCCTACACTTACTTGAACGATCCACTGCAACGTCCTTCAGTCTTCACTTACCAGATTCAGACCTGTAAAAGATAAGACTGTTATGAACTGTCATTACATCTGCATTGATCCAATTAACAGTTACTTACCTGCTATCCAAACTGTCTGCTTTAATATTGAAACAAACCCGTTTGGAGTGCGGAATTTTGCCCGACATTATTTTGAGGCTCACAAACACACAGTTAACCGTGACGGTGCGGCCTGTGGATCAGGAGCGGGGGTTTTCTTCAACACCAGCACTCAGTGTCCAACATTACACCTGAAGCTCTACAGGAGAGCAGCAGCCATATATTGTGTCATAAAATGCCCAAGGATAGTGTGTTGGCCACAGTAAAGCAGATAAATCACACCACTTTCAAGAGACAGGAGAGGACAGAGAGCAGGACTTGGAGAGACTGAACTTCCTACATAAAGATTTTTATGGGGCGAGTGAATCTACCATTGACTTGAGCACTGAAATAGTTTATAGCAGAATACCTGACGGAGTTTCTGTACTATGGCACAAAAAGTTTGATCAGCTAGTTAACGTGGTCAAGACTGAATGTTGATAGGAACTGACTTCAATAGCAGTGGAAGATGTACAAAGCCAGTATTTCATGGCTTTTAGATGTATGCTCTTTTTTTGAGCATATAGTGTGGGCCTTCAACAGTTATTAAGGGATTGCTCTCAATATGGTTCAGACAATGACATAAAATACATTGCAAAGAAAAGTAATATTATGATTCTCTATTACAGATCAGTGTTCGCCCCCTGCTGGACATCTTTGATTATTGTGTCACATGATTCATGCTTCCATACAGCAGGGACGTCCATTAGAGCCAAGCAGGTGATCAGATGATTTATGATTTACTCATTAATGTGCAGAATTTAGTAGAATATTCCTTTTTTTTTTAAAGGTGTATTTTTTATTTACATTTTCTTTCATTTGCTGAAGCCCAAATGAGTTTTAATTATTTCAGGAATTCAAGAGGAGGCTCACAGCATAAACTCCTCTCATTATGACCAGTAGGTTTGTTATTAAAATAACACATTTTAAGGAAAGAAAATAACATCACGTCATTTGAATTTTGTCATTTAAATTTTGTCATTTAAATTTTCTAAATTAAAATGCATTCTGGACCAGGAAATACAAACACATTCAAATAATAATGAGGTGAACAGATGCTACAGAGATTGAAAAAACCAGATGAGACGCAGAAATGGATGTGTTCAGAATTTTGAACACAGTACAGGATAAAACAACATGCAAATGAAAACGAATAATGGTGATTTACAGCTGATGCGCATCAATGTTGATGTCAGTAGCAGGAGATGGTGACCTCTGGTGGTAGTTTGAGGGTTTGTACAAACACATATGAGACGATCACAAATAAAACTGATCATTAAAGGGAAAGTTGCAACAAAAGACAGAATAGCCTAATAGAAGCTGATAATATTTAGCACTTTGAGACCATAAAACGATACATTCGTCATTGTGAAGCAGGAGCTTGTATCCCACCACTGAACATCACTTCCTGTGTTTTGCATTGCTAACTTAAATTTCACAGTATACATTTACACAACAATTCACCAGCTTTTAACTTGAATTTAATTCCACTGTTACATTCCACTGTTCTTCACTAATGATCCCTGTCAATCATGAGTGGCTCCGCCCCCACAGAGCTCAGGATTGGTTCCTTTGTGCTCCGCCTCTTACTGCAGCATCTTCCTACTGATCTACATAAACAATCAGATGAAGAACGACTGACTGAAGTTCATCAACAACGTTATGAAACCTTCCACAAGATACATAAAACAATCAAACTAGAGCTGAAAAGAGTTTAAATGATTATATTGAGAAGAGCTGCAGGTTCAGACACTTGCTGATGGATTCTCATGTTGAGGATCACGAGTCGTGCAGGAGTCTTCAGGAGGTCTGTGATGAACGATCTGTGTGGAAGAGAGCGAGAGATCGGTCATGTGATCATCTGTGATGATGATCTGATTTTGACGTACAGGTCAGGGGTCATGGACTTGAGCTCAAGAGCTGTATATGTGTCTTCACTGGGATCAGAGATCTACAGAGACAGAAGGACACAAACACTGTGAGTTTATGTTTAAAATCTGATAATCTGGGTAACTGTACTGGCTTTAATGTTTAGAGGAACTTTTTACTGGATCCAAAACTATAGGCTTGTGTGTCTTATACTCTTAATATCTCTGTACGGCTCATAGCTGCTGTACGAAACATCTCTGCATCCAGGAAAACACTGTAAATAATTGTGATCATCTCACTGTAGACTCCTTCATAGCAGATCTTCTGTTCACCCTTTTAGTAAGACAGAAGAAGAAATATTAATAAACAGCACATTTAAACAGTTTATATATATATTACATATTAGTATCACATGTCCTGATCTGCTGTGATGTTGGCAGGACGTTATCCTGTATTCAGTCACACACCTGAAGATATTCAGGACTTGAAGGACTTTAAATGTACTTTAAGTGACTGAGCAACTACATGTTTTTACAATAATGTTGTTTAAAATGTTCCCAGATTCATTAATAAAGCTAATTTTACTAAATGACACATACGTGTTACTAAAAAAAAAAACTGCAGTTTTTAACTGTTATATATGCCTCTGTGGTAAACAAGAATACTTTACTTATAACACTCAAAGGCACAATATGTAAGTTTTCACCGCTGGAGGGCGCATATTCAAATTAAACAAAGAGGTTTGATGACGCCGAGTGTGGAATCATGGGAGTTGTTGTCTTCATCCTCACAGCCGATGCAATCTGACGGGACTCGGGCAGAAATCATCTTCATGGATGAGCTGATGTATTAAAGACTTATTAAAGTTATTGTAGTATGAGTCAGGGTGGGGCTGAAAGACGTGGAAGCAAAACGAGGACGCTGGAGTGATTACTGAGCGGGACACACGGCTCGAAAGCAGCGGAGCTTTTATTATGACACAGTCGAGCGCTTCCGCTCCTTCTGGTCACATGTATGTGGTGTAAAGCAGCGCTGTTTTATTATTCCAGATACATCTGAGTGTGTTCAAAGTTTTGTTTTAATGCTGCACTGTGAGCTTGTCACTTGTCTAATTAAACGCATAACATGCTAACGCGTGTTTGGTGGTTCCATGTTTTCTACAAAATAAAACCGGAAATCGAGTGTGTATGGCATCATTTGAAGGCGACGCAATGACCAGGGACAGGACACTAGGTGAAATCGCTTATTTCTCTGTATTTAAACAATCTTATAAACGTTTGGGATATTGTAACTACACAAGAAAATTTTAAACTGTTCTTGTGTATTTTTTAATATTTTAATTAAAAAACGTGGTCAGTGAGGTCAGTCAGGTTTATTGAAGCATCTACCTTTAGTAATAAAAACATACAAAGTAAAATATGAAAAGAACACTTTTTATAAAATACGATAATACATAATGCATGTGGCTTTTTATAAATTGTACAGATTTCACTGTTGTTAGCTTGTCAAAACATACATTATTTAAATACTGATAAATATTGTTGTAAAAAAAGAGTACAAAATGTTTATTTTTAGTTGCAGTATAACTGACAGTCTTTAGCTTAACTTCAGATGAGAGTGATTTATAAGATGTCAATAACATTGTTCAGGTTTTATTTCTCTTGAAGTATGTTTCTGGTTTCTAAGCTTACAGAACAACAAAAATACTGAAAACAACAAACTCTACACTACTAACAGATTAAACTCAGGCAAACCTAAAAAGGAAGGCCAATTATATTTTAAAACACACACAAAACATTAAAAAAGAAATTGTGACATCAGTCTAGGATACAATGACAGTAATTCTCTCACAAAGGTTCAAAGAGAACAAATTAATCTTAATGTGGGTTTTGAACATGTTTACAGTGCTTGTGGTTCGAACAGATGACTAAATATTTTGACAACTGTACACTTATCCAGCAGTTGCTCAGTAAACAGTTGAACGCAGGCTTTGTGTTCGCTGGTCTCTATCGCTCATTTGACGCTGCTGTAGATCACCGATGCGTCTTCCACAGTTTGAACATTTGATTGCCTAAAAAACAAACAAACAGGAGCTCAGTGATGTTGCAGCTCAGATTAGATGATCTGTGCTGATGAATTAGTGCTGGTTAAATAGTTTTTTTTCTCACCTCACCGCAGCATCAGGCTGATGAACTCTTATATTGTCATACTGACATTCATTGTCTTCCGATCTGTTCGTCTCTTTCTTTCGATGATATTGGACAGTTGCGTACTGGATCTCCTCAGTATCTCTGGATTCAGGAGTTTTTCCTCTGAATCTGTTGGGTTTCACACTGGCATACAAAGCATCATTGACTGTATCAGCTTCAGAAAGAGGCTCATCATGAACTGAAACTCTCCTTGACATGTCAGAATAGAGATCACTCTGAAATACAAGACAATACATAATTAAGATATTTTTTTCAAAGGTGAGGTGCAGATTTTACACAGCAGAAGGTCTCACATTTTTCAGACCAAGTAACATCAGGTCATGATTGATTTTCTGTAAAGTTGTGTTTGAATGATTTACCGGATCCATTGTGAGATCTTCAGTTTTAACACTCTTTCGTTTCCTCCTGTTATAATCACAGACATTAACAGCATTTCAATAAATGTACATAGAGAAAATATGAATGCTGTTCTTGACGATTAATAAACAGCAATTTTCTATTAGTACATAAGAACAAAAGTGAACATATATAATCACAGCAGTTTTTCTTTTTTATTAAACTCACGTTATAATCAGGATGATGATGATGATGATGATGATGATGATAATGAATCCTCCTCCAGATGCTGCTGTGATCACAATCACATTCTTACCAACACCATGATGAACTGAAAGAGGAAGATCATCATAATTAACAAACTGATGAATGATGTGAAGATACAGGAGTGTTAATAAAAGCTTCACCTGTGACAGTAACAGCGTCTGATCTCTGAGATCCATGTTGATTGTGAGCCTCACAGTAGAAGCGTCCACTGTGTAGTGCACTGAAACTCTGTCCAGATCCAACAGATGAGGATTGATTCTTCTTAAACCAGCTGATTTCTGCAGGTGGGTTTGAATCACTGCTGCAGATCAGAGTCACTGAATCACCCTCCTTTATTTCACCAGATGGACTGATGGACACTGAGATGTTCCTGGGAGGATCTGACACAGGAAAAAAAACAAAACAAAAAAAAAAACATGTGTCACTGAATCTCCTTCTACTATTTCACTAGATGGACTGATGGTGATCACGGGTTCAGTCGAGGATCTAAAGGTTTGAGATTGAAGTATTTATCAGTGGCGGCTGGTGGAATTTTTTTTAGGTAGGCCGGAAGTTGGTTATTATTGGGCAATTTTTAGCTAACATCCCAATATGATTTAATGCTAAGGATCGGAAAGGATGATATCCGATGTATTTTTCTATGAGTGATTATAATTGGTTACTAAGCTTAGCTTTTTTAATACCGTAACTTGTCACCCACATGGCGATAAGCTTGTGTGTGAACTGATATTATGCTAATATTGTAGACCTACCAATGTGTTGGGTTTTGCTCAATATGATGAGAAGTGGGAGATCGGTGGGCTTGCTACAGTTTAATATCTAAAAAAGAGACGTCCTCAGTCACAGACAAAATCTAAAATACTATGTGGAGGACGCAAAATAATTCAATAATTATAATAGGACCGCGTGGTGAACCTATGAACTGAACTCATATTTATACACGGTCTGCATGCTGTGTACACATATCTATCCTTACATGTACAAGGATAGATATGTGTTAGATGAAATTCACGCCCTTGTTTTACCAGGTTATGGATTAAGTTAAGAATTTTTGTCTCTTGAAGGGCTGGGAAAGCATTACACTAGTTGGAAGAACTACTTGCATTCTCAAATGTGCCTTTTAAAATGCCTGGGATTCTTGCATATCATCATGATTCAGGTGAATATTGTTTAGTGATTGGCTGTGTGTAATGCCGGACAGTATTTTTGTAACTGCAGTGTTTTAGAACTAATAGTAAATTGTTGGTTACAGCTGCTGTTTTGTTCCATTTCTATTTTGTTCCAGTGACATTTAGATACCTGTCCCTTTCTTTTCTTGAATGGAAGAGGAAATACATATCCACCTTTTTCTTCAACGCGGAAGTAAGACTATGGGCGAGACTTACGGTTTATTAGCCGCTATAGGGAAATAACAAGAAGAATAACAACGTGGAATAAACGGTAAAACTGTTTGCACTACAAACAAGTGTGTTCATGATTAACATAATAATTAAAAATAATATGGTAAGACACACAATTTGCAATATCAAGTAGGAGAACAAGCTGTTTTGTACAGCTAAAAATAGCTGGACACGGATGAGACCAGGAGCCAGACCTGATTTACAAGTGACCACGGCCGCTCTCACGGGGAAAAAAGGTGGATAATTTTCCTCCCACTCTTTTTCTTCCTTTCCTGTAATGGTGTTATGAGTGAGATATGCACTTTCAAAGATTAAATATATTTTATTTATGTTTTAACCAGGGGCGTCGTTAGGGCTAATGGTTCGGGGCTCGAGCCCCGAAAGATTTTTTCTAGCCCGAATGTTTTTGTATCGCCCTATGATTTCCGAGGAATTTACGGAATTTGTCGAAGTTTAAATTAATTAATCAAAAGCCGGTCATTACACTTCAATCAAATCGCGATATGGACCATCTGTAAATATTACGCCACAAAATACCATTTAAATGTGCAGACGTAGGCGCTGTTTCCTTTACTACACACAAGCGCGTGTGACGCTCGCAGTAATTTCAGGGTCTGCCATAAAATGCGTGTACACCATCTCCAGAACTGCTCTGAGAGTACTTCATGGGCAGCTCACTGTTTTATTTGAGTAAACCAGGGTCATATACTCGGAATATTCACGGAAACCCGTCAAAATAAAGTTCGGTTTAGCTTGTAGACCATTGTGCCAGAAATATATTACTCTCATTCAGTAGAATGTACGTACCTACAGTACTACTACTACTACTACTGTTGAAAAAGTAATAAAACTTTGTTAAACAATATTTCTTCCATCTTTTAAATTTTAATAGTACATCCCCTTTATTTGCCAAAAATAAAATTTAATTTGCATTAATTAAAAGATAAATTAATATTTTATGTCTTAGTTTCATAACCAGAAAAAACACATAATTTCATAAGGCTGTTGTAGAAATAAATAAAAGTTGTTTATGCATTTAAATAAATAGACATGCTAAAAACAAATCTGGTAACAATAAAATATAAGGTGAGAAATAATAAAACATTTCATAGGGCCCTAAACATAACTTAACTTTTGATAAATTGACATTAAATTGACCCAAAAACCCTATTTATCAAGTATTTATTTTTAAATGTATTATTTCATTTGTGTAATATATTTTTGTAAAGTTATAATTTTGTGATAATAGTTTGATATGTTGCTATTTGCAGTGATTACTATGTACTACTTTTTTCATAGTGTAACAACGTTGTTTTGTGCCACTGCTCTGTCAAATGAACTAAAATCGAAAGCAGAATATGACTTTGCTCACACGATGAGCTCATGATCCGATGTTTTCAGAGTATCAGAAGAGGGGTGAGTCAGGTCATTGACATTTTTTCTTTGTTCAATTTGCACACTGAACATGGGTTAACTTGGAGCTCTTATTTTTGAACTCTCAAAGTGCACCAGATTAATGAATTTAACTTTAAAATATATCAAATTTTCTCCTGGGGGGCATGCCCCTGGACCAACCTAAATCTTGTGTAAGTATGATGTTAGCTCCTGTTAGCCCCTGATGTTTTGGCACCAGCCCCGGATTTTTTCAAATCCTAGAAACGCCCCTGGTTTTAACCATGGCAGAGCATCAAGATTTTGTTTTAAATGTATAGGGAATGGACTGCTTTACTGGGCAACCACTGTTTCTTCTTTTTGTTTTCTTTTTGAATGTGATAATTTGTGTTTGTATTTTGATTTTATAACAACTGTTGTGATATTTGTATTGTTTTTCTTTTTTCTTGTAATTTTGTCGTTTGTACTAGCATTATCATTCTTGTTGTTATTCATTGCAACGTTTTGTAAAAGTATTATTTGAGTATAGATGGTTTAGTTTTTCTTATTACTTTGCTGTGATGCCGTATTTGAAATGTATTTGTCACAAGAGTTTATTTTGTGTGGTCTTTCATCACTTGGAAGTTGTTGGTCCTGACTCTTATCTTGGATTTACCACTGACCTTAATGTAGCTAGTTAATTATATTTGTGGTTTCTTGTATTTTAATGCCATGAATGTTGTAAAAATATTTTTTTTAAACTTTGTACTCCGCCTTCCAATTCATTTATTTATTCAGCCATTGTAATTGTATTGTTCACACCTTTACAGACACAGTTTCAGTTGATTGCATCTGAAGCACAGTGAGAAAAACACATCTGAACTGAAGTATGCATAATCTCTCAAACAGCAAAAATTACACTCAAAAGTACACTCGTTTACAGCCTTTTTATATATAAATACAAGTCAATGTGCCATACCAAACAGGACCACATGGAGATGCTTTGACATGATTGCATATAGATACTATACGGATCCATTCAGAATAACTAAACACAGCAGAATACAGTGATCTGATGGAGAGTCGACAGCATCGGTGAACAGTTTATCTGTCAGAGTGATGTTCATATGTACATAAACACCACTGATCCTCACAAACTCCTCCAAAACACACCTCAGCGAATCTTTACCTTGATTACAATCGTCATCCGTCAAAATGTTAATAGCAAAACATTGGTGATAAAATAATAGGGGCAATAATATAATAGATTTTTTTGGATTAGATTTGAGGACATTGATTATAGCTAAATTTTATGTCATATGTTACATACTTTTATATCATGAATCAGCTGTTGGCTAAACTGCTACTCTTTCAAGAGATATGTAGTCCTCAACATTAAGGAGAAAAACTCAATCTGTACTCACACATGACATTGAGATGAACAGCAGGAGAGATGTAAGTGTGTCCATGTAGAGCACAGCTATATCTGCCTGCATCCTCTCTTCTGACTGACTGCAGCAGGAGTTCATTGTTTCTGTCTCTTCTCTCAGTTAATGGCTGTGAGTTTCTGTACCAGATGAATGTTGCTCTGTCAGTCAGAGTGCAGCTGCTTTTACATGTCAGACGGACTGAATCTCCCTCTGTCACTCTCTCAGGAGACTCCACCTGAAGATCTGAACACAACACACACATTATATCTAGTGCTGCTGTCACACACTCATTATTATTCAACATAATGCACAGAAGAAGAGTGAAACCTCATGAAAGTCACCTGTGACAGTAAGATTCACTCCTGATTTACCAACCCATTTTCCACCAGTTTTATCAGTGATGATTCTGAAATAGTATATGTGTGAATCTTTCTGTGTCACATGATTCAGTCTGATGGTGCAGTTCTGCTTTTTATCTTCCAGATACTGAAGCCTCTGACTGTATTCAGGATCCTCAGACAGATCTGGAAACTCTTCATGATTATCTTTAACATTTGTTTTGGTCCAGAACATTTTCTTGATCTTATATCCAGTAGGGTATGTATAAGTGCAGCTCATTATCACTGATGAGTTCTTTAGTGCACAGATGTGTGAATGTCTGTATCTCACACCCAAATCAGCACTAGAAACCCCTGAAACACAGAATTCATCAGGATGAAAATGCTGTTTTATTAGTTACAACAGACCATGAACACATGATGATACCTTTTTACTACTTGAAAACAGCAACTCTATTAAGTGTTAATGATATGAAGTTCATCATCAGCTTTTATGAAGGGTGTTGCAGAAAAGCAGAAATAAAACAGAGGAGTGACAGAGGAGTGAAAAAGAACCAGGAAATCAGTCATGTACTATCAAAACAATGAAATAAATGAAAAACTGGACTAAGAATTGATTGATTGATTGATTGATTGATTGATAGTTGATTTATTAAATACCCACTGACATTAAAGTGTGAGTTTTGTGGCCTTTAGTTCACGTCTATCAGAGTGTTTCTAATGTGAATGTAACAGAGACTCACCGTGAATCATGAGCAGAAAGATCAGAGGAAGACGAGGAGCCATTCTGACCCACATCAGCATCAAATATATCTATAATACAGCATTAATCAGCACTTATAATCGTTTATCATACATCACCCTATTCTTAACATTTCTCGTGTATAGGATGCGACCCTGGATCACAAAACCAGTCTTATGTAGCACAGGTATATTTGCAGCAGTATCCAAAAATACATTTTATAGGTCAAATTTATCGATTTTTCTTTTATGCTAAAAATCATTAGGATATTAAATAAAGATCATGTTCCATGATATTTTGTAAATTTCCTACCATAAATAAATCAAAACTTAATTTTTGATTAGTAAGATGCATTACTAAGAACTTTATTTGGACAACTGTAGAGGTGATTTTTTTTAATATTTAGATTTTTTTTATTTATTTATATTTTTTTGCACTGTCAGATTATCGATTTTCAAATAGTTAAATTTTGTCCAAATATTGTCCTATCATAACATTCCATACATCAATGGAAAGCTCATTTATTCAGCTCTTAGACAATTTATAAATCTCAATTTAAAAAAAAAAAAAATGACCCTTATGACCCTTATGGTTTTGTTGTCCAGGGTCACATATGTTATATGAGCAATAATCAACAGATTTCACTGAAGTACGAGTGTGTTTGTCTTACCGTGTTGAAGCTCATCAGATCAACAGCAACAAAATGACAGACTGTTTTAACACATGCATTTATAGCCCTAGACATGATGGTTTGTGTGGTTAACACTGTTTTTTACACAGTTGCAGAAATATTAGTGTTCCTCCCTCAACAAGAGAACAACACTACTGGACTAAAACTAAAGAAAATATTGTTTAGTTATCAGAAGCTGATAATATTGAGCACTTTGACACCATGAAACAATACATTGTCCTTTGTGAAGCTGCACAATTATGATTTAGTTCAGCAGTTCAGAGTAAAAAGATCAATTATGATTTAATAGCAGGACTACACTGTAAAACAAGAAAAATGCTAGTATCCACCACTGAACATCACTTCAGGTGTTTTGCTCTGTTGACTTAATTTGAACAAAATAATATATTTACACAACGACAATTTAATATCTGATAAATTATCTCAGTGTAATTTACCTCAGTTTCGATGAAGAATGTTGCAGAAGAAAATAAATAAATAAATAAATTTCAGAGACACAGAAGTGAAACCAAAAGTTGGTAATGAAAAACATGCAGCACTATCAAATATACAGATGACAATTAAGACTAAAAATAATTAATGTTGGTTTAAAGACAGTGTAATTAAAGTGTGAGTTTAGTTTAGTTTATGTTCTGTCAGCTCTTCTAAATGCTAATAAAGTCCTTTGACACATAAACCTCTATCATATCTACACATTATCTTCTGAGAAAATGGGCCGATCAGATGCTCTGATAAGTGAGAAAGTTCCTCCCATAAACCACCTGACAGTGACTAATGAATAACAAATCATGTTCAAGGCTGTGACGTAATGAAGATCTACTGGATATTTATAAAATATAGAAAACTGCTAATAATTACTCATTCTGATAATAAAATTATGTCAGGAATCGTTTGTCATATGAGCTTCATCTATAGACATTAGTTTCATTGCAAGAGTATGTTTGTCTTACAGAGCTCATCAGATCAACAACAGCCAAAATGACTGACTGTTTTAAGACACTTTCAGCTTCACTGGCTTTGTGTGGTTAACACTTTCTTTTTTTTTTTTTTTTTTTTTTTAATGATCTTTTTATCTAAGTTAATTTAAAAATATTCATTCGAGATGTTTAGAGAACAGGATTGTGTAACCAGACGTTTTCTGGTGATTTCACACTTATTATGAAGATTAGCTGTTGTTTTCACGTCCATATTGTCACAGAGTCAGCAACATCCGCAGCACCAGACCATTACACTCCACCCACTCATTCTCCAGAGTCCAAATCACCAGCACCTGCAGTCACACTTAATCATCACACCTTATATAAGCCTGCACACTTCAGTTCATCACTCTCTGGTCTTGTCATTCATACCTGGATAATTACCTGACTGCTTACCTGTATGCACTTACCTGAGTGATCCACCGCAACTTCTTCATTCTTCAGTTACCAGCTTCATACCTGCAAAAGATAAGACTGTTATGTACTGTTATGTGTTCTAAACATCTATACACCCTATATGGGAGCTTCCAGAATAAATGCATTCACCTGTTAATACTTACATCAGTGAGGTGTGACACACAACTTCATGGTTAGATCACTGCATCTGTACAGCTGATGCACATGACTGTTTAGAGGCCATGAGGATTAATAATGAATTTGCCACTACTGACCATGTGCCTTTTTCTGTGTTTTTAAATCTGGGTAATTTACCTACTCTTTCGTCTGTGAATAACAACATGAGTGTGGGAAAAATAACTTAACTGAGGAGAGTGTGCTGTCTAGTCTGACACATTGTTGTGTAATCTAGATTTACCGATAGACGCAACTGCATGCTGTGATATTAACTGTGAGATATTATCTGTAACATGGTATTGAGTTGTGTTCCTTATACTAATATTGTGGAGCCCCGTCTTGCCTCAAGCAGGCCTTTGCACAAGACCAAGATGTACAAAGGCAGTATTTTATGGCTTTTAGATTTATTTTTGATGTATTTTAGATTGTAAAGGAATAATTCCACAATTTGTATGTTTCATTGATGCCTCTAAAACCTTTGATCGCATAAATCATGAAAAATTATTTCACAAGTTGCACAACAGAGGAGTTCCTAAATCTCTAATGAAAATTCTGGCTTTTTTCTATGCTCATCAGCCAATGCATGTAAAATGGGGTAACTATGTTTGCACAATGTATGCAGAAGAGTTAAACAGGGAAGCATTTTGTCTCCCTTTTTCTTTAATGCTTATATGGATGACTTATCGAAGCTGTTAAACAGCTGTGGAACAGGTATGGTTTTATGGTTGGTAACGCCATCATTAAGCACTTGGTGTATGTGAATGATTTGGTGTTTTATTATTATTTTTATTATTATTTTTTTTTTTTTACCATATAGTGTGGTCCTTCAACAGTTATTGAGGGATTGCTCTCAATATGGTTCAGATATTGACATGAAATACATTGAAAAGAAGAGTAATATTATGATTATTAGTAGTAAGGAAGACAGGAAACTTTAATTTCTTGACTTCTCTCTGTCTGGCATTGTCATTATATACCTGATGACTTGTGCGATGATAGGAACATTTACAGACATGTGTGCCAAAATGGTGGTGCAGTGGCTTCAGTTTCATGACATCATGAGCAACCCAGTTCTCTATTACAGATCAGTGTTTGCCCCCTGCTGGACATCTTTGATTATTGTGTCATGTGATTCACACTTCCATAGCAGGGACGTCCATTAGAGCCAAGCAGGTGATCAGATGAATTACTTATTAAAGAAGAAGTCCACTTCCAGAACAAAAATTTGACAGATAATGTACTCACCCCTTGTCATCCAATGTGTTCATGTCTTTCTTTCTTTAACCATGCAGCATCTGGACCAATCAGACATACCCAACAACCCAACAAACCAGCTACATGCTGGAGCTCTGGAGACAACCCCCCAAAGCAACTAACACTGCAAAAGGGCTCAGTTGCCAGGACGACTATCTGATAAGAGGTTTTATTGCCCAGAGGAATGCACATTTGCCCATGCTACATTTGCCCATAGGAAAGACACAATGCCTATAGAAATAGACTCTTTCCTATTCATTCACAGACAAACCTTTCTTTGACCTTCCTATCACACATAGCCCAGGTCATTGTGTACAGTATTACCGCATTGTATTTTAATTTCGTCTGTTGTATTGTATTTGTCTTTCGACTGTTTCATGCATGCGTTATGATAGATGACTAGTTGTATAACCCATGCCATGTTTGGTCTCTTTGTATTTGTATTTTGATGATCTAAAAGATGGTGTAAATTAGATGTTGATACCTATGTAACTGTAACGCGGATCCATGTGCAAGCTTTTATTAACAGGACGAGAGTCAAAGACATGGTCAAGCAGGAAGAGTCCAACAACGGCAAACAGGTATATAGGGGCGAAACACAAGAATAGTCCAAGAAGAAGGCGTGGGTCGATCCGTGGCGAACATAATCCGAAAAGGGGCAAGGCGAGGGAATGTCCAAACAAACAAGCGAGTAGTCCGTAGGCAGGCGGCGAGACAGACGAGACGAGAAGACCAGGCGAGAGAACTAAACACAGGGAACTAGGAACTGGGGAACTCGGAAACTAGGGAAACTACGCAAAACAATAACCACAACAACAACTACAATACTCCGTGAGTAGCATGGGGAAAGACCGGGGCATTTATAGCGCACCTGATTGGCCACAGGTGCAGACCCAATCAGCGCGCTGGATGACGGGAGATGTAGTCCGGGGTGTAGTGCAACAGTCTGTGTGTAAAGGCAGGGGGAGAGTGACATCTGGTGGTGAGCGGACCGCAGTTCACCGACCAGATTCATGACAGTAACATATTAGTGTTTTAAGAAACCTTAGTAGTTTTGCATCAACACCCAATCAAATTACATATGCAAAATACCATGCTCAGAGACAAAGAGTCGTAAACTTTCCCTCCAAAGGAGAAAGTTACCATTGGTTCGTGGACCTCCTGGAGGCACAGCCTCCAGAGAGCTTAAAGGCATCAAACGATTGACCGCCTCTCTCTCTTCATTTTTTTCGCTCTCTTCTTCCGATTGCTGCCCGTGTGGAGGAACCCACGGGGAGCCTGAGGCGGCACAGGGCATGGCCGGCGGGCCCAACAGGCCCCAACATCTAGAGCTGTGGCTCTCGACCACAAAGAGCGAGACACTTCCACGCAACCGTGGAATTCATCCTCATGAAATGTCTTCGAACAGACATTTCTCTCTTCCACGTTTTTTTTAGTTTTCTTCACTTGTCTCACAGGAGTTCTTTCAGAACCTAAGAGGATGAGGAGGATGAGCTAGAACTCGCCGGGACTCTAAGCTGTGCCAGGCCTTGCGGCCTTGTCTTTCCATTCCCCAAAGACCACAGGACTTCAGCTGGGTCCCTCTCAGCTCTTGCTTCTTCTTCAATTCTCACATGGGAAGAAACTCCCAGTCACCATCGAGTCAGAACATCTTTGGAGTTCATCACTCTTCGGACCCAGAAGAACGTGATCGCGATTCCAAAACCACCACTGCTCCAAACCATCGAGACTTTCACCCGAGACTGCATTCGGACACTTGTTCATCGACCAAGGTAATGCAAGTATCGCACATTTAACTAAACAACACAGAGGTTTAGTACAAGCTGTAGACAGCACTGATGGTTTCACTCAGGTGGTTAACTGACTCTTTTCATAGCTACATTCTCTGGTCTCTCTAACTGCTTCTCACTGACCCTTCCCCCATGTATGAATGATTTCATGTATGTTTGTTTAGATTAGTTATGTGTTAGTCCTTCGTTAATAAACTCTTGTGCACAAATTACATGAGTTTCGATTCTGATTCTGCCTTGCAAATTAATGTCCCTTTACGATTCCGATTCGAGCTACATGCTCTAATGCAACAGTACTTTAGTTATTTTCTGTGCCCAAGAGAATATCATTTCTTAGAGTTGATACAAAAATGATACTGAATGTTCACTGGACGAACGGATTAGTTGATGGAAAATTAATTCTGCTACAGTTACTACTGGCAGCTGATATAAATAATTGTAATTAATCAGAATTAATTGTAATTATTTATATACATTTCCCTTTTGAGCTAAATCGCAACAACCATAAAGAAATTATGTTTTTTGAGGGAAACATTTCAGGATTTTTCTCCATATAGTGGACTTCTATGGTGCCCCGATTTTGAACTTCCAAAATGCAGTTTAAATGCGGCTTTAATGAGTTTTAATTATTTCAGGAAGAGGCTCACAGCATAAACTCCTCTCATTACGACCAATCAAAATTGATATTCAAATAACGCATTTTAATGAAAAAAAAAAAAAAAAAAAATGCACAATTTGATTTTTGTCATTTAAATTTTCTACATGTCTCCTGAACCAGGAAATACAAACACATTCAAATAATACTGAGGTAAAGAGATGCTACAGCAAACAGAGATTGAAGAAACCAGATGAGACACAGAAACGGATGTGTTAAGAATTATAATACAAACATATGAAGAACTTTGAACACAGTACAGGATAAAACAACATGAAAATGAAGATGAATAATAGTGATTTACAGCTGATGCACATCAATGTTGATGTCAGTAGCAGGAGATGGTGACCTCTGGTGGTAGTTTGAGAGTTTGTACAAACACATATGAGGCCATGTCCACACTAATACGTTTTAGTTTGAAACCGCATATTTTTCTCTCCGTTTTGGCCTTCCGTCCACACTGAGATGGCGTTTTTGGTCAAGGAAGACTGAGCTTTTTGAAAAGGCTTTCCAAAGTGGATAAATTTGAAAACACCGTTTTCACGTTGCAGTGTGGACTGTGAAAACAAAGGCATTTAAAACGATGACGCATGTTTAGTCATGTGACGCATATTGTACCAATAGATATCCATGTTTATACCGGTAATTGTGGCTGTTATGTGCTATTCACTTTCACAATGCTGCTAAAGATATACTTGTACACTTCATATTACAGTCCTAAAAAGATGACAGAAAATGTACTCACAGTTGCTATCCTGACTCCTGCAGCTAAACATGAGGGCAGCTGCTTTTTAGATCAAACATGAGATCGCACGACATGGATGCGTTAATGATGAGATATTTCCATAAATAAAATGATCCTGCCAATGCGTGAAAACGCATTATGTCTGCGTGAAAACGCATTATGTCTGTTCCATCTGTATCAGTATGGCGAATTTAACGTTTTCCTATGTTTCAGTATGGATGAGAAACATTTGGAAAATGCTAGTGTGGACAGAGAGCATTTTAAAACGAAAACTCTATTTTCAAATGTACCCGGATTAATGTAGACATAGCCTGAGACGATCACAAATAAAACTGTTCATTTAAAGGGGAAGCTACATCAAAAGACAGCCTAATAGAAGCTGATAATATTGAGCACATTGAGACCATAAAATAATACATTGTCCATTGTGATGCAGGAGCTTGTATCCCACCACTGAACATCACTTCCTGTGTTTTGCATTGCTGACCTATATTTCACAGTATATATTTACACAACAATTCACCAGCTTTTAACTTAAAGGGGTCCAATTATGCTGTTTCACTTTTAGAATTTTAGTCAGTGTGTGGTGTGTATGTTTGGGCATAAAAAATATGTACAAAGTTACAAAACTCAAAGTTTTACTTCTTAAAAAAAAAAATTATTTATTTTTTTAAATTTATATTTAAAACGTAAGAATCACTTTTTACACTTCAGCATAATAAGACCCACTTTAAATTTAATTCCACTGTTCTTCACTAAGGATCCCTTACTGGAGCATCTTCCTACTGATCTACATAAACAATCAGATGAAGAACGACTGACTGAAGTTCATCAACAACATTATGAAACCTTCCACAAGATACATAAAACAATCAAACTACAACTGAAGAGAGTTTTATTGATTATATTGAGAAGAGCTGCAGGTTCAGACACTTACTGATGGATTCTCATGTTGAGGATCACAAGTCATGCAGGAGTCTTCAGGAGCTCTGCGATGAACGATCTGTGTGGAAGAGAGCGAGAGATCGGTCATGTGATCATCTGTGATGATGATCTGACTTTGACGTCTCACTTACTGTGAGTGTGTCGTACAGGTCAGAGGTCGTGGACTTGAGCTCAAGAGCTGCATATGTGTCTTCATTGGGATCAGAGATCTACAGAGACAGAAGGACACAAACATTGTGAGTTTATGTTTAAAATCTGATAATCTGAGTAACTGTACTGACTTTAATGTTTAGAGGAACTTTTTACTGGATGCAGAGCTATAGTATCAGGCGTTTGGACATAAAACCCATAACTTAATATCATTGTACAGCTCATACCGGCTGAATGAAACATCTCTGCATGCAGAAAAACCCTGTAAATAACTGTGATCTTCTCACCATGGACCCCTTCATAGCAGATCTTTTATTCATCCTTTTAGTAAGACTGAAGAAGAAAGATGAATAAACAGTACAGTGAAAGAGTTGCAATAACGCTTACAATTGTTCACAGATTAATTAATAAACTTAATTATACTAAATCACACGCATCGGTTACTATAGGAATAACTGTTGTTTTTAAGTGTTACACATACATGTGTGGTAAACAAGTATATTTTACTTAAACATAACAATTCACCAAAATGTAGTAAATTAATACTGCAAATATGCAGCGGTTATTTTTGAAACATCTTACCAAATCTACATCAGAAAAGCACCTGATGCTCCACCGAGTAAAACACCAACAACAGCAGCAACAGCAACAGATGAGAAATATCTGACTGCTGAAATACAGAAAAAATACACACCAAATGATTAACTTCTTAAATCAGCTGAAGTTCAGAGCAGGTGAGTTTGAATCACTGCTGCAGATCAGAGTCACTGAATCACCTTCCACTATTTCACAACATGGATTGATGGACACTGAGATGCTTGTGGGTGGGTCTAATAAAAATCACAAACAAATTATTTATTGACTAGTACAAAAATATTTATTGACTTTGCGGGTTCAGTCATTCATGTAATCTGAAAATGGTCATAATAGAGATTTTTTCAGTATCATATGTTCTATAATAAACTCACATTTATGTGACACATAAATGACATTTAAATTCACATTATCAGAGCATTTCTCTCCATGTCCATTTTCAGTTAACTTTAAAAAGCATGATGAGAAAGTAAATGTATCTGAACTGAAATATGCCTAATCTCTTAAACAGCAGAAATTATGAGGAAAAATATATGTTACATGGACTACATGGAGATGCTTTGACATGACTGCATATAGATACTATACAGATCCATTCAGAATAACTAAACACAGCAGAATACAGTGATCTGATGGAGAGTCGACAGCATCGGTGAACAGTTTATCTGTCAGAGTGATGTTCATATGTACATAAACACCACTGATCCTCACAAACTCCTCCAAAACACACCTCAGCGAACATCCATTATAAAACACTCGACTGTGCTAAAATGTTTTTGTGTCTTTACCATGATTCACTGAATCACTGTTTTGCTTTATTCAGGCCTAGTCTTGAGAGACAAATAGTCCTGAAGAGATATGAAGTCTTGAACTCTGCTGGCTTTTTAAAGACAACTTTAAGGAGAAAACCACAATCTGTACTCACACAAGACATTGAGATGAACAGCAGGAGAGATGTAAGTGTGTCCATGTAGAGCACAGCTATATCTGCCTGCATCCTCTCTTCTGACTGACTGCAGCAGGAGTTCATTGTTTCTGTCTCTTCTCTCAGTTAATGGCTGTGAGTTTCTGTACCAGATGAATGTTGCTCTGTCAGTCAGAGTGCAGCTGCTTTTACATGTCAGATGGACTGAATCTCCCTCTGTCACTCTCTCAGGAGACTCCACCTGAAGATCTGAACACAACACACACATTATATCTAGTGCTGCTGTCACACACTCATTATTATTCAACATAATGCACAGAAGAAGAGTGAAACATCATGAAAGTCACCTGTGACAGTAAGATTCACTCCTGGTTTACCAAGCCATGTGCCACCAGGTTTATTAGTTGTGAATATGAAACAGTACATGTGTTCATCTTTCTGTGTCACATGATTCAGTCTGATGGTGCAGTTCTGCTGTTTGTCTCCCAGATACTGAAGCCTCTGACTGTATTCAGGATCCTCAGACAGATCTGGAGGCTCTACACGCTTCACAGGGTTTTTGGTCCAGAACACTTTCATGATCTGATATCCAGTAGGGTATGTATAAGTGCAGCTCATTATCACTGATGAGTCCTTTAGTGCACAGATGTGTGAATGACTGTAACTCACACCCCAATCAGCACTAGAAACCCCTGAAACACAGAATTCATCAGGATAAAAATGTTGTTTTATCATTTACAACAGACCACAAATACTATACTTTTTGCAAATTTTAAACAGCAACTCTTTTCAAGAAATATGAGCTTTTTTTTTTTTTTTTTTTTTCAGAATTTATTCAGTGATATATGATGTGAAGTTTATCATCATCTTTTTATGAATGGTGTTGCAGAAAAGAATAAGTAAATGCACAGAGACAAATGGGTAAACCAGGAAAATTAACATAATCACATAATTAAAAAAAAAATAAAAAAACAAGACTAAGAAAATAATATATAAAACAACTTTTTTATTAAATACCCAATGACATCGAAATAAGAGTTTTGTGGCTTTTAAACGGCTTAGTTCAATCAGATCTGATCTCATCTACATGCTAATGAACTCCTTTAACACAATAGCCTAAATATTTAACATAGCTTTGCACATTCACTACAGATTATATACTCATGATCTGGTGTTACAGTGATTTTTGTCCAATCAATGAGCACGTCCCTCCTAAACCACTGGACACTGATTAGGAAATAAGAAAAGAATACTGGATATTTATAAAAAACAAAAGTCCTTTTACGTATCTCACCCATGCTTCCTGTTTAAAAGGAAATATGTGAGTACAGGAGAGAAGAAAGTGCTTATCTGCTGCTCTTTGTGAGGCCTTAAAAACATCTGTGTGTCTCTAATGTGAATGTAACAGAGACTCACCGTGAATCATGAGCAGAAAGATCAGAGGAAGACGAGGAGCCATTCTGACCCACATCAGCAGAAAATATATCTATAATACAGCATTAATCAGCACTTACCATCATAACTTCCGCTGTATGTACATTACCCTATTCTTAACATTTCTCACGTGTACATGTGTATGTTATTTGAGCAACAACCATCAATTTTCATTGAAGTACAAGTGTGTTTGTCTTACCGTGTTGAAGCTCATCAGATCAGCAGCAGCCAAATGACTGACTGTTTTAGCACATACACTTATAGCTATGGACTGACAAACTTGTGGTTAACACCGTCTTAATGCCCAGCAACAGCAATAGTAGTGCCCCTCCCTCATCAAGACAACAACATTAGTAGACTAGAATTAAAGTAAAACGGCAAAAAGGTGAATACTTGTGAAGAAGAAAAATATGATTTTCTTTCTTTTTTCTTTTTAACAATAATCGTGGTGATTTACAGCTGTACGTCAGTGCTGATGTTAGTAGCAGTAGATGGTGACCTCTGGTGGTAGTTCGAGGGTTTGTACAAACATATGAAACGATCGCATATAAAACTGATCAATTAAAAGAAAAGTTACAGAAACACAAAAGAAGCTGATGATATTGAGCACTTGAGACCATAAAATGATACATTGTCCATTGTGAAGTAATGATCTATTTTGATTGAGAAAGTGCTTTCATCCACCACTGAACATCAGTGTGAATGACTTCATCAGTTTAGATGAATGATGTTGCAGAAATAAACACACAGAGACAGACGTGAGAAAACAGAACAAAGCAATCAGCCATGAACAACATGCTACACTATTAAAACACAAACTAATCATTGTTGATGTAAAAACTCTGACATCCAAATGTGAGTTTTGTAGCTTTTAGTTCATGTCTATCAGCTCAGGCTACTGAAGTCCTTTGACACATAAACTTCTACCATGGCTGTGTTCCACTCCACTTTTAGACACACTCAGGGCCGGCCCTGTACATCTGGGGGCCCAAAGCATGCTAATTTTGGGGTCCTGCCTTGCAGTGAATAGTGGAGTATTGCAATCGCAAACCAGCAATAATCTAACACATTTTACACATAGATATGGCAGCGCAAGAAGCTTTCAGTTATAGCCCGGGAGTGAGCAGGCAGGCCATGTAGCCAAGTGACAGCAGCGCGCTTTGCAACGTAATGACTTGACAACTAGTGGGGGCCCCTAGTGGCGGTGGGGCCCTAAGCAGCCGCTTAGTTCCCTTTATAGGGAGGGCCGGCTCTGGACACACTCACACACTTCCCCTTGGGGAATCCCTGCTACCATTTTGAAGTGAATTCTACGGTGTGAAGTGGACAAGGAAAGTTTATATGGACAGACCCTCAAAACCTCAATTCTGCCTTCATATATACACTTCAGGTGGCTCAATATACCACAATGAAACACAGTTGTGATGTCACCGCAGCTGTGTTTAATGCATTAATTTTTAAAACATTTAAAACAACCTAAACACACACACATGTACATACACAGAATGCTTCACCAAACAAATTGGTAAAGGGGTCATCGGATGCTAAGTTCACTTTTACATGCTGTTTGAACATTAATTACAGCAGAAAAAAAATACAGCCTGATACAAAAAGTGGCTTTGGTCTATATAGTTAATTTTGCCCTTCATGTCAACTGTAAGGGGGGTGATTTTTTTTTATTTTTTATAACTCATCCGTTTAAATTATATTAAACCTTAAAGTTCTGCTTATTTAGGGCGTGGCCACTTGAGTGACAGGTGGATTGCCGCTGCTGTCACCACTGTTGCGCTAGGTGGGCGTGGTTTCAGCAACCAGCTCCACCCACGTCCCGCATCTTTGCCCATGGTTTGGAACAACACTTCAATATGGCATTCATGATTGTTTTCACGAGGGGCATGTAACTGCAGCTTGGTGATCTCCAAATTGGGACGGGAACTCCAAAACTGGGTGGGCGCTCCAAAATAGGGCGTGGCTTGCTCCCTTTGACAGACAGGCACATGACACGCATGCGCAATTCCCCCCCTCCCCCGCGCCATGGATCTTTTTAGTTACGTTCAGCATCATTACCCCCTCCCACCCTGCTAATTTCAAGAACCGGGACGCCCCCGTTGCATAAAAAAAGCGATAGAGTAAAACCTTTCCCCTGCAATGCAAAGCGGGACAGGTGGTCACCCTAATGTGTGGTAAACAAGAATACTTATAACAGTCAAAGGCACAATATGTAAGTTTTCGCCGCTAGAGGGGGCATATTCACATTAAACAAAGACGTTTGATGACGCTGTGATTAAAGGAGAGGTCCGGTGTGATATTGACCTAAAGTGTATTGAATCATGATACCGAGTGTGAACTAACCTTGCATATCTCATCTCGGCTTGTCCACTCCAGTCCGAAATCTGGGGTCAGTTAGCCGATGCTAACAACAGGTTGTCGATGAGAGTAAATGGGGCATCGGGCTAGCCATGTAAATAAATCACTGTTTTACACCATTTACGAGGCACAAAGTAGCTCCACACTTCATTGGTAGACTTCCAAGGGCCCTGGCATTTAAAACGAGACATTGAGAACTCAGAATAACCACCGGTAGTTTATTTACAAGAAGACTTATACAAACAGTACCTGCAAGAAAATGACGGGCCGCCGCCATCTTCAATGTAGTCACGATAAGTTGAGTGTCGAGCAGGAACGAAACTACAACCTGATAAGTCACGTGAGTCCTCGCGTTTGTTTTGGACTGGAGTTAGTGCAGACAGTTGGCAATTGCAAGGATGTCGGACGATGAAGCTACTGAGTTTTATGAAGACGAGGATGAAACATTTGAGTTTGATGGGCGTCCTTATTTATTTGAGCCTGAATATACGGAGGAAGAGCTGCGTGAGCGCCGTGAAAGGAGAGAGATTGAGAGACAGCGACTCAGTAGCTTCATCGTCCGACATCCTTGCAATTGCCAACTGTCTGCACTAACTCCAGTCCAAAACAAACGCGAGGACTCACGTGACTTATCAGGTTGTAGTTTCGTTCCTGCTCGACACTCAACTTATCGTGACTACATTGAAGATGGCGGCGGCCCGTCATTTTCTTGCAGGTACTGTTTGTATAAGTCTTCTTGTAAATAAACTACCGGTGGTTATTCTGAGTTCTCAATGTCTCGTTTTAAATGCCAGGGCCCTTGGAAGTCTACCAATGAAGTGTGGAGCTACTTTGTGCCTCGTAAATGGTGTAAAACAGTGATTTATTTACATGGCTAGCCCGATGCCCCATTTACTCTCATCGACAACCTGTTGTTAGCATCGGCTAACTGACCCCAGATTTCGGACTGGAGTGGACAAGCCGAGATGAGATATGCAAGGTTAGTTCACACTCGGTATCATGATTCAATACACTTTAGGTCAATATCACACCGGACCTCTCCTTTAAGTGTGGAATTGTTGAGTTGTTGAGAGTTGTCTTCATCTATTGAATGTGTTGACATTGTTCCAAAAAAAATAAATTAAAAAAAAAAAAAAAAAAAGGTGTCTTCATCCTCACAGCCGATGCAATCCGAGGGGACTCGGGCAGAAATCATCTTCATGGATGAGATAATGTATTAAAGACGTATTAAGGTCACTGTAGTTTGAATCAGGGAGGGGCTGAAAGTCGTGGAAGCGAAACGAGGAAGCTGGAGCGATTGCTACTGAGCGCGACACACGGATCAAAGGAGCGGAGCTTTTATTATGACACAGTCGAGCGCTTCCGCTCCTTCTGGTCACATGTATGTGGTGTAAAACAGCTAGATACATTTGAATGTCTTGAAAGTTCTGTTATAATGCTACTCTGTGCGTTCGTCACTTGTCTAATAAAATGCATAACATGTTAAAGCGTGTTTGGTGTTTCCATGTTTTCTACAAAATAAAACCGGAAATCGAGTGTGTATGGCATCATTGGCAGGCAACACAATGACCAGGGCCCGGTTTTTCAAAAGGTTTAATCCGGATAAAATTGATCCGGATTTAGTAATCCTTTTTTTTGCGTGATCACGTAATCCATCTTACTTTTGAGCCAGTTTTTCAAAGCAACATCGGATTGGATCAATCTGATCTGGATAGGAACTTTTCAGGATCACCAAATCTGGATAACCAGTGCTCAAACAGGATAGGAAATCACAATGTAGAACTATAGATATGTAAAGAGCAACAAGTAGAATAGCCAGTGTGGGGTCAATATAAGTTTATTTTTATTTGAAATGAAAACACACGTTTAAAAAAAAACAAAAAAACAAGAAAAACCCCACCCCATCCTCTTCCAGCAGTCCGCTCATCTGAGACCTACAACACAAACACTGTACATTGAGGATATTTATAACAAGTTTCAAATATAGATGTATTGAATTTAAAAAAAAAGACTTAATGTCAAATACTCCACAATAATTTCAGACTTCCTCATCTCAGGTCTTCCTCATCAGAGACCAGCTTGTCTGAGCGTAGCCTTTAGGAGGCAGATCTCAAGTCTGTCCTTGGTTTGCTGCAGTTTGGTCAGAGTCAGTTGTTCCTCTGCCAGACGAAGCTGTGCTTCTGCCCTTTCAGTCTCTTTTTGCAGAAGTGCCTTGTAATCATCATCATCTTTGTTTGATGAAGGGCGCTTCAAGCCTTTCCTCTGAGATCCTGTGGCAACTACCACTGGCTCAACCAATGAGGATCCAGCTTCTTCCTCAGGAACAGAGCTGAGATTCAATATAAATACACTCTCTGGATCAGCCTCAGGAGGAACTGGCAGATTCTCCTCCTCCTCCTCAATCCAAGGCTCGCCATCCCCTACAACACCTTGAATACCATGGAGAGCTTGCGACTTCTCACCTCCAATGATGTCGAGGACCACATCTGTGTAATCTCCCCTCTTAAAGGGCTTGTTGCCTGTTTGTGGGTTTTTGGCTTCAGCATGGTCCTTTGTTGCCCTGGCCTTAAGATTCTTCCACCGCAATTTGATTTGGTCTGTGGTCCTCCTCTGGCCAGACTCTATGGCATTCACATTTTCTGTGATTAAAATCCAAACATCATTTTTCTTTTTGTTGGTATCCTTAGCAGAATTAAAACTTCCCACTATTGTTCCATAATGGCACCGAACACCCTCTAGTAGTGCATTGGTTTCAGCAGCAGTGAAGTTACAGCTTCTTGAGTCCATGGTTCCGTTGCTTTACTATTGTGAACATTGTTCATCATTTATAGGCCTTGGGTCCAATTGCCTCAATTGAACACAAGCCAAAACTAATCAGTTGTAATAGGTGTGTTTGAAAAAAACAATTACACAGCCATATAAATCAGCCTTTCTCAGAGGATTCACAGAGAGACAGTGAAATGGCAGGTGTTGTCCACCGCCACCACCACTTTGCCTGGAGAGGATACCGTCAAAGGGTGTATGTTGAACGTACCAAGCCACTGGAGCAATACACCACTGAGGAGCTGTACGTCCTGCATTCTGCCAGAACGAGCAAACAGGACGTGCAACAAGGGACGCAATAGTTAGACACTATTTCTGATTTGGATTTGTTTTTGAATTTCAAAAATCCGTGATTGCCATTCTTTGCATTTTTTTGGTTATTCTGTAATCATTGCATGCATCACTAATAAATATTCTAAAAACAAAAATATTTTCGATTGTGATGAATATATATATCAATTAGTGACAGAATAAAATTTATTGTTTTTGGTCAATTTTGACAGCTGTTTGGGGGATTATTTTATGAGGCCAAACTCTTTCTACTTTGCTGTAGGCCTATACTGAAAGGCTGAATACGTTGAAGCCTACCTAATCACTGTAGCCTGACGGATGAACAAATAAAATTAAAACCTTATGAATAAATAGGATATCTTGTAAGATACTGCATGATCCAAATATAGTATTATTTGATACATTTTTAAAGTTTTCATTACATTTTGGGCATGAAATCCACGTTGAATCCACCCTTCTGATGGGATCAGTTTAATCCAGATTTTTTGGATCAAAGTGATCCAGATCCTACAAAAAAGTTCTGAAAAACCCAAACTAAAGGTTTGATCCGGATCAAAACCAAGATTGGATTACGTGATCTAATCCGATTATGTAATCCGTTTTTTCTTTTGAAAAACCCATTTTCAAGATTTGATCCAATCCGTTATCCAAAATCCTAGTGGATTACTTTTGAAAAACTGGGCCCAGGGACAGGACACTAGTTGAAATTGCTTATTTCTCTGGATTTAAACAATCTTCTAAACATTTGGGATAATGTAAGTACACAAGTCAACAAAATATAACACTGTTCTTGTGTATTTTGAATATTTTAATAAAAAAAAAGTACATATTGTGCTTTAAATGGCTTGAAGTTTAATCAGGTTTATTGAAGCATCTGCCCTTAGTAATAAAAACATACAAAGAAAAAATATGAAAAGAACACTTTTTATAAATTACAATACATAATGCATGTGAATTCTTATAAATTGTACAGATTTCACTGTTCTTTGTCAAAACATACATTATTTAAATACTGATAAATGAAATATTGTTACAAAATGTTAATTTTATTTGCAGTATAACTGACATTCTTTATAAGAATAAGTGATTTATAAGATATCAATAACATTGTTCAGGTTTTATTTCTTGTGAAGTATGTTTCTTACAGCTTACAGAACAACAAAAATAAGACAAATTATGTATTTAAATCACACACAAAACATTAAAAAAAAGAAGTCTTAATCTTAATGTGGGTTTTGAACATGTTTACAGTGGTTGAGGTTCGAACAGATGAGTACATTTTTTAACAACTGTACACTTATCCAACAGTCACTCAGTAAACAGTTGAACGCAGGCTTTGTGTTCGCTGGTCTCTATCGCTCATTTGACGCTGCTGTAGATCACCGATGCGTCTTCCACAGTTTGAACATTTGATTGCCTAAAAAACAAACAAACAAACAGGAGCTCAGTGATGTTGCAGCTCAGATTAGATGATCTGTGCTGATGAATTAGTGCTGGTTAAGTTGTTTCTCACCTCACGGCAGCATCAGGCTGATGAACTCTTATATTGTCATACTGACATTCATTGTCTTCCGATCTGTTCGTCTCTTTCTTTCGATGATATTGGACAGTTGCGTACTGGATCTCCTCAGTATCTCTGGATTCACGAGTTTTTCCTCTGAATCTGCTGGGTTTCACACTGGCATACAAAGCATCATTGACTGTATCAGCTTCAGAAAGAGGCTCATCATGAACTGAAACTCTCCTTGACATGTCAGAATAGAGATCACTCTGAAATACAAGACAATACATAATTGAGACAAATAATGAGTTTTTTTTTTTTTTCAAAGGTGAGGTGCAGATTTTTACATAGTAGAAGGTCTCAAATTTTTCAGGCCAAGTACTACATCAAATAATGACTCATTGACATTGAAGTTGTTTGAATGATTTACCGGATTCATTGTGAGATCTTCAGTTTTAACACTCTTTCGTTTCCTCCTGTTATAATCACAGACATTAACAGCATTTCAACAAATGTATAGAGATAAAATATGAGTGCTGTTCTTGACGATTAATAAACATGAGCAATTTTCTATTAGTACATAAGAACAAAAGTGAACATATATAATCACAGCAATTTTTTATTAAACTCACATTATAAACAGGATGATGATTATGATGATGATGATGAATCCTCCTCCAGATGCTGCTGTGATCACAATCACATTCTTACCAGCACCATGATGAACTGAAACAGGAAGATCATCATAATTAACAAACTGATGAATGATGTGAAGATACAGGAGTGTTAATAAAAGCTTCACCTGTGACAGTAACAGCGTCTGATCTCTGAGATCCATGTTGATTGTGAGCCTCACAGTAGAAGCGTCCACTCTGTAGTGCACTGAAACTCTGTCCAGATCCAACAGCTGAGCTTTGATTCTCCTTAAACCAGCTGAAGTTCAGAGCAGGTGGGTTTGAATCACTGCTGCAGATCAGAGTCACTGAATCACCTTCCACTATTTCAGCAGATCCAGTTATGGACACTGAGACGGTTCTGGGTCGATCTAAAACAGAAAAACATTGGTATCATTAACAACCACAATACATTTGACATCACTAAGGATTGAATATATGAAATATACTGAATCACTAACTCACACATGACGTTTAAAGTCACAGCATCAGATTCTTTCTCTCCATGTTCATTTCTGGACTTGCACTTGTATTCTCCACTGTGATCAGAGCTGATCTTTGAGATGCTGTAGATTCTTCCAGACCCTACAAACGTTCTTTCTTTAAACCAGCTGAAGTTCAGAGCAGGTGGATTTGAATCACTGCTGCAGATCAGAGTCACTGAATCTCCTTCCACTATTTCAGCAGATCCAGTTATGGACACTGAGACATTCTTGGGAGAGTCTAAAGCAGAAAAACAACCACAATACATTTGACATCACAGAAGATTAAATATCTGAAATATACTGAATCATTAACTCACACGACGCTCATCATGACGCTAAAAAACATGTAAATCTGACATCAGACTAATGAATCACCCTCCATTACTTCACCTGATGAACTGATGGAGATCACATGATTTGTTGGAACTACACAGCAAAAACCCTAGAGTTACATTACCTCTCTTCAAAATTTATATGAGTTCACACTCAATAGTTCTGACCATTATGGGGATCAGTGTTTGTACATAACAAGTATGACTGTTTAAATAGTTAACACTGTCAAGGCCCAGAAAAGTATGAATGACATTATAATATTAAGAGAATACTTTCTGTACACAAAGGAAAAAAAAAAAGATTTTATTCAACAATTCGATGACTCTGCGCCAGCACAGCACCATTTTGGAGAATATCCTCTGGACACAAACTGCGTACGCCGTTCTGTGTCAGCCGCACCCACTGACACAAACACGTCCTGTTGCATTCCGAGTCTTTTGAAGCCATACAATATCTTTTTGCAAAGAAGAGAGTAAAACATAAAGTTTTAATTGCTGAAAGTGATCCTGCTCCGTTAACGTGCTTACATCTCATTCAAAAAGATACCACAGTCCCTTTAAGACAAGCCATTTCACTCAGCGGCCATCTTTGAAAAGCCTCTCAGGCAGGCAAGTGCACCTCCTATCTCTTTGAATATGGAAACATCAAATTCTCCAAAACTGTTTACCGAGCTTACCATTAAATTTCATATTTGAAATCACTGATGAAATCTGACAAGAACCGCCTCATAAATAGTTCCTTATGCTCCAATAGCGTTAAAAAAGTGTATTTTTCAGGCTAGATCAGCCAGTGCACATGCGCAGTACTGAGCGCACATCTCAGAATGCTGACTGGTTCTAGCCAGCTGCAGTGATGCGCTGACTTTACCAATTAGCGATTGGCTCATTTATTCCGAAGGCGGGGCTTTGCGGCCATAATGAGCATTGCATTTTTCCTCATTCAAAGCTATACACTTTTTTATTATTATTATTATTATTATTATTATTAAGAACAATATGTCAACCAATGAGAAAACAGTTGCAATATAAAATTACAAAATAATAATAAAAAGAAAATTAAATAATAACTATGATAACAAAACAAATAAAATATTAGACAGGGGTATAAAGTTAAACAAATCAAATTGCATTCAAAGTAAAAGATTAAACAGTTTACAGATTTTTACAGTTTTTAAAGCCTTTATATTACACGAGTGTAATGCCACGCCAGCAGAGGGAGCCCTTACCCATGGACTGACTGTTACCGCTCCCTCTGCTGCTTCTCTGGTTACTTCCTGTTTGGTGGCCATTTAAGGAGGCCTATACCAAACAAGTGATGCGAAGTATTGTTTTGCCTGTGTGGACTCTACCAAGCGTTTATCCTGTTTCATTGCCTTGTTTTTGCCATTTCCATGGTTTTGCTTCATAGCCCTGTTTATTTTGCTACTTTTGACTGCTCTCTTGGATCGTGATCTTCTGCCTGTTTATTTGGATTACGCTTTTGTCTTGCCTTCGTATTACTGTTTGTTTGGAGATCGACCCTGCCTGTCTTGACTACGCTGTGTTTAATAAAGCTCGCATCTGGATCTAACACGCTTCACTGGAGTCCCGTTAAAATGAGTTAGAAATACTCTTAAAGTAATGTTGTATTTCAGCAAGCAAAACATGAAACAGTGGCAAAATAAGGAGATTAAGTACATACAATTTGTTTTCCTGTAAATGCACTTTTTTTTTAATTAACAAAACAAAGATAAACAAGATATTTTCCCAAAGTAAAGAAAAATCTTTATCAATATTCTCAATAACAAATAAAGAGAGTATTTTCCATAACAATTTAGGGTAATGGCAGTGCCAAAATAAATGCACTATAGTCTCTGGTGCTGTTTGCAGAAGGAACAGTTTGTATCAATATCTTTTTTATATTTATTTAAGAAAGTGTTGACAGGATATATACGATGGGTAATTCGAAAATAAACTTCTTTTATCTTATTAGCTATTAAGTATCTATTTGGAATGAATTTAGGGGAGAAATTAGATGCACATCTGTCATTTTGATTTTTACATAAAGTGATTCCTAAATAAGAAATCTTACCTTTAACTGGAATATTATTAATTCTGGATAGTTTGCATTCTTTAATTGAAAGTAACTCTCATTTAGATAAATTAAAAAAAAGACAAGAAACTTTAGAAAATTTTTCAACAATGCTGATTGCAAAAGGGACCCAAGAGGCATCTCTTAAAAAAAGTGCAGTATCATCTGCTAATTGGCTGATCTTTATTTCTCTATCCGCAATGAGAATGCCTTTCAAGATACTTTTATTAATAAGATGTGAGAAAACCTGGGTGACAAAAAGGAAGAGATAAGGTGAGATAGGGCATCTTTGCCTGATACCCCTCTGAATGTTGAATCTGGCTGACATACCAAAACTAAATTTTAGTGAGCAGTTACTATTTGCATAAAGTGTCTTGATGGCATTATATATATAAAAATAAAAAAAAAAAATTAAAGACAACGAAAAAATAAAAGAATGCTCAACTGTATCGAATGCCTTGTAAAAGTCTAAAAAAAGAGAAGAAACTGTCTTCTGAAATCAGATCGGAATAATCAAGAATATCTAAAATTAATCTAATATTATTAGAAATATGCCTATTTTTAATAAAGCCAGACTGCGATTCATCGGTTAAATAACTCATAATTTTCTTTAATCTTTGGGCAAAAATTTGAGCAAGAATTTTGTAATCAGTGTTAAGTAAACATGTTGGATGCCAGTTTTCAATAAGAAGTGGATCCTTTTTAGCTTTTGGGATCAAAGTGATCACACCTTGTGTCAAGCTAGGAGGAAGAGATGATTTCAGAAAGCTCTCTGCATAGACTTCTGCAAGGAATGGAGCTAAGTCTTCAGAGAATGTCTTATAAAATTCTGTTGTAGTTCCATCATTCCCCAGAGACTTGTTAATTTTAAGATAATTAATATAATCAATAATTTCCTCAAGAGAGATAGGTTCATCACAACGAGTCTAAGAAAGAGAATGTGTCATCTTCATCAAGTTTAGAGGTATATAACAACTTAAAATAACAATAAAAATTATAGCAATAATTTGAGATTGTTTTGGGGTCATCAGTAGTAATACCATCAACACTGAGTTTAGACATGCTGTTATAATTAGCATGAGACTTCTCTAATCTGAAGAAATAAACATAATTTTGTTCACCTTGCTCCATCCGCCTCCTACTAGATCTCACAAAAGCACCTTCTGCTTTACATTTGTATATATTATCAAGATGGTTTTGTAAATTGCAAAGCAGAACAGTTTCATCATTTGAAAGATTTTCAGGGGGCCCCAGAGTGAGAGCAGCAATTTCACTAACAACCATCTCTTCCTCAGCTTCCTAAGTTTAGCAAGCGCACTCCCATAGCTTCTCATAAATTTACCAATATCAAATTTTAATAACTCACAATTATTACTAAAAGAATGTTCCCTTAAAGCTTTTTCCCAATGGTTAATAAAATAATTAATTTTAAGCTTAACAGTATCATGAGATAATAGAGAGCTGTTTAATGTCCAGTATGATGTTTTAATATGAATTAAAGTGTTTACAGAGATCTTAATTTTTATATAGATAGCTTTATTAACACTTAGGGGTGTTGGAAGGATATTGTGAAAGAGGGAGCGAGACGAGAGACGAGCGGATCCGTATGCAAACCTTTATTTATACGATGAAGCATGGACATGGTCAGGCAGGCAGGGTCAGACAATGGCAAACAGGTGTATGGACGGCGAGACAAGAGTAATCCATGACAGGCGAGGGTCAAACCAGCGGCGAACGTAATCCGTGTGGGCGAGGCAGTGGAGTGGTCAGACAGGCGAGAGTTCCGATAGGCAAAACAAGAAAACTAGACACAGGATACAAGGATACAAGGATACAAGGAAAACGCTTTGTACGAATGCAATGCAATTCAATACTCAGCAGTGAGTGACAGGAAGACCGGGGCTTTTATACTGTCACTGATTGGACGCGGGTGAAGTGCAATGGCTGATGGGGAATGTAGTCCAGGGTGTGGTGAAACAGTCAGTGAGGTGGAAACAAGGTGAGAGCGACATCTGGTGGTGAGCGGTCTGCAGCTCACCGACCAGATCCGTAGCAGATATCAACTATGCTAAAATAAAAAGTGTTTTGAATATCAATAGATTTAGAGATCAGCCAAAATCTATATGAGAGAAATGAGAGGCAGCTTTATTGCTCCACGTAAAAGCTTTAGTATAAGGGAATTTGGTCCTCCAGACATCGGTCACATCAAGTCTCTCCATTAATTGTTTAAATTTTGAATTGAGTGATGAGGGCTGGCCTAGTGGCCATTTATCAAGAGCACTGTCACAAGCCCCTGTGACAAGTAGAGAATTTGGGAACTTATTTAACCAGTTTAGCAATCTACTTACTAATTCTTCTAATTGTATTTAACTACTAATTGTATTTTCAGACCTTAAGTTGAAGCCATAAATATTGGCCATAATAATAACAACAGTTGAGTTCACATCAATTATATTACACAAAAAATGTCCATATAAATAGCAGTCTGAATGTAAAATATTCCCTTTAAATGCATTCCTTAAAGTAGTAACTCCTGCAGAGCGTTCAGTTCCATGGGAAAACCAAAGTTCATTACCCCATTGCGATCTCCAAAATTTAACATCACCGACAGAAGAATGGGATTCTTGGAAAAAACTAAATTCAGGCTTCAGCTGTTTCACAAATAAAAATAAAGATTTCTTTTTACATTATGTCATATACCCCTGACATTTAATGAAAACAAAGACAACAATGTCAAAAACAAATAATTACAGGCCTATAAAAGGAATAATTGAAAAAAAAAAACACCTTAAGATAAAAGGTTATGTCAGCAAAGAGAACTCCCGAACTCTGCATTTAAAGTGTAAGTCAATATTAAGTGAACCAGCTTATCATAAAACATCTTAAGTTCCAGGCAAAAGGAATTGAACTATATTCAAAAGGATATTAAGGCACAAGAACCAAAGTGCATTGGCAGATCTGCAACAAGACCTCCTGGATCAACCATATTCAAGTCGACAATCTTCAAAGATAGCCATCAAGGTGGAAGAACAATTTCTTTGCTTTCCACAAATGCTCAAGCTCTAACAAAATAAGCCTTCTTTCCAGCATCTCTTGCACTTTGAACTGCAGGCCACAATTTTTCTCCTCCGCTCTCTGTCTTCCTCACAGAAATCTTCAGTGAAGCGCAACTTATTTTCACGGAGATATGAGTTGTTTCTAGCAGCTTTCCAAATTGCATCACGATGCAATCTGTTGGTGAATTGAAGAATTACAGGCCTCGGCTTGTCGGTGTTCACCTTTGATCCTAAGCGATGAACAGTATCGATTACATCAGGTAGCTTGATCTTTTCCTCTGTGCCCTCTGGCGATTCGAATAACTGCAGTTTGCACATCCTGACCGTCTTTCTCTGAAATTCCATGCAACTTCAGATTCCAATGTCTGTGATACCCTTCCAGCTCCCGTATGTGGTTCTCGAGCATGCTGCAACGACGTTTTTCTTCATCAATACACTTCTCTGCATCAGACATGTTTTTCTTCAATTCTTGTACCTCTGAACAAACGAAGTCAACCGTCTTTTTTAGCCCCTCAATTTTCATAGCATTGTTGTTAATGAGTTTCTCCATACTGTCCGTCCTGTTGTTAATCAGGTCAGAGAGAGTGGATATTATATCCTTACTCGATTTGTCAGTTTTCTCGCGATTGCTAGATGGGGAATTACTTGGGGTTACAGGTAAGGTTGGAAAGTCTTTGGGAGCAGAGGAAAATGATGGGGTTGCATGGGTGGCGTAATCATGAAAAATGTCAATAAATAAGTTGGTGCCATCAGGTGATATTATAAGCTCAGAGCTAGGCGATCCACCGTCGGACACTGCTAGACGGCTAACAGCTTGATCCAGCAAGTCTTTCTGCTTCCTTTGAGACTTTGACATTATTTCTGAATTTTAATTTTATAAGTAGTAAACAGTTTCGAGAAGAAAAAAAAAAAAAAAAACTTGACAAGGGTCACTTAACTTCGAAAATAAGGCAGTATTTTGCAGAGAACGGGAAAGACAACCGTTCAGAGCGCCATCTTGAACCGCCCCCTTGGGTTTTCTATAGTCTTTGAAGATACTCCCGTGGCATGACGCAATCAGTCACGAGACACACAAGAGCGAATAAGTCTGACATAAGGCTTCTTCTGGCTGCATTTTTTGAACTTGCGCACAGACTGCAGCACACAGGATGAGCTTTACGGTGGACAGAGATGGTGATCGCATCTATTCCTCTCACAAATCATTCGTTTTTTTCCTCAGAAGACTTGGAATATGAATACTTTTTGAATAAATTGTGACTGTAGTTGTATCTGCCTGTTATTTATTGTGTTTTATTGACAATGATAGGTTTATGGGCAGGGGTTATGTGCTCATAAATGTGTAAATTGTGTAATGTAAATAAAACTGTTGTGACTGTTTACACTGAAAAATCACACCCCGATATATATGCAATAATGGCAGTTTTATTGCCCAATATATAATTTAATCATGATGATAAAATTCCCAGTGTCTTTCGTGTCGGCATACAGACAGAGCGACACGTGTCATAATCTGAAAACCACGCCCACCGGGTTTCAGTTGATTTTATCTGGAGCACAGTGAGAAAGTAAACGCATCTGAACTGAAATATGCATAATCTTTCAAACAGCAGAAATTGTGAGAGAAGAAAAAGTTACATGTTTACAGTCAAGGTGCAACACCAAACAGACCCACATGAAGATGCTTTGAGATGATTGCTTATAGATACTATACAGATCTGTTCAGAATGACCAGCAGAATACAGCAATCTTAAGGAGAGTTGACAACAATGTTTCAAATGTCTGTCAGAGTGTTTGAGTGTCTGATGTTCATATGTACATAAACACCACTGATCCTCACAAACTCCTCCAAAACATACTTCAGTGAGCATCTGTTATAAAACACTCAGATATGCTGAAATGTGTTTGTCATTACCTTGATTACAATCATCATCCATCAAAACTTTACTAGTGAGACACCAGTTTGCTTTATTCAGACATACTCCTGATATTAGAACTGCTCATTAGGAGTGGTAAAATATATTTTGAAGACAAGATTAGTTAATTTTTTTTAGCTAAAAAAATATGTTGAATACTTTTATATCATGAGTTGGCTAAACTGCTACTTTTTTGCCCAAGAGATAGTCCTGCTGACTTTTAAAAGACAACTTTAAAGAGAAAAACTCAATCTGTACTCACACATGACATTGAGATGAACAGCAGGAGAGATGTAAGTGTGTCCACGTAGAGCACAGCTATATCTGCCTGCATCCTCTCTTCTGACTGACTGCAGCAGGAGTTCATTGTTTCTGTCTCTTCTCTCAGTTAATGGCTGTGAGTTTCTGTACCAGATGAATGTTGCTCTGTCAGTCAGAGTGCAGCTGCTTTTACATGTCAGACGTGACATTACCTCCCTCTGTCACTCTCTCAGGAGACTCCACCTGAAGATCTGAACACAACACACACATTATATCTAGTGCTGCTGTCATACACTCATTATTATTCAACATAATGCACAGAAGAAGAGTGAAACCTCATGAAAGTCACCTGTGACAGTAAGAGTCACTCCTGGAGTGCCAGTCCATTTTCCATCAGGTTTATCAGTGATGAATCTGAAATAGTACATGTGTGAATCTTTCTGTGTCACATGATTCAGTCTGATGGTGCAGTTCTTCTGTTTATCTCCCAGATACTGAAGCCTCTTACTGTATTCAGGGTTCTCAGACAGATCTGGATGTTCTTCACCCACTTTTGCAGGGTTTTTGGTCCAGAATGTTTTATTGATCTGATATCCAGTAGGGTATGTATAAGTGCAGCTCATTATCACTGATGAGTTCTTTAGTGCACAGATGTGTGAATGACTGTATCTCACACCCCAATCAGCACTAGAAACCCCTGAAACACAGAATTCATCAGGATGAAAATGTGGTTTTATCAATTACAACAGACCATGAACACATGATGATACTTTTTTACTACTTGAAAACAGCAACTCTATTAAGTGTTAAATGATATGAAGTTCATCATCAGCTTTTATAAAGTGTGTTGCAGAAAAGCAGAAATAAAAGCACCAGAAAAAGAAAAAAGAACCAGGAAATCAGTCATGTACTATCAAACAATGAAATAAATGAAAAACCGTACTAAGACTTAATTGATTATTGATTGATTGATTGATTTATTGATAGTTGATGTATTAAATATCCAATGACATTAAAGTGTGAGTTTTGTGGCCTTTAGTTCACGTCTGTCAGAGTGTTGCTAATGTGAATGTAACAGAGACTCACCGTGAATCATGAGCAGAAAGATCAGAGGAAGACGAGGAGCCATTCTGACTGACATCAGCATCAAATATATCTATAATACAGCATTAATCAGCATTTATAATCATTTACAATACATCACCCTATTATTAACATTGGTCATGTTAGTACACGTATATTATATGAGCAATAATCATAAGTTTTCATTGAAGTACGAGTGTGTTTGTTTACCGTGTTGAAGCTCATCAGATCAACAGCAACCAAATGACTGACTGTTTTAACACATGCATTTATAGCTCTAGACTTGATGGTTTGTGTGGTTAACACATCAGTGTCTCTCCCTCAACCAGAGAACAACTAGACAATTACTGGACTAAAACTAAAGTAAAATATTGTTTAGTTTTATTTTTCATTTTTGATAATATTGACACCATAAAACAATGCTTTGTCCATTGTGAAGCTGCACAATGAAAAATTAGTACTCAATTATTATCAATCAATTATGATTTAATAGCTGGACTACACTGTAAAACAAGAAAGCACTTATATCCCCCATTAAACATCACTTCAGGTGTTTTGCTCTGCTGATTTAGTTTTAACATTATATATTTACACATCGACATTTCACCATCTGATAAATGATCTCAGTGTGAATTACCTCCGATGGAGGATGTTACAGAGATAAATACATTTCAGAGATGCAGAAGTGAAACTGGACTAAAGTTAGTAATAAAAAACATGCTGCACTATCAAATACACAAATGACAATTAAGACAAAAAATAATGTTGATTTAAAGATGTTGTGTTATTAAAATGTGAGTTTTGTGGCTTTTAGTTCATGTCTGTCAGCTCTGAAAGCTCATTTGACACACAAACCTCTATCATATCTACACACTGTCTTCTGAGAAAATGGACCAAAAGTATTCATGATCTGGCGATACACTGATGTTTGTCCAATCAGATGCTCTGATGAGTGAGAAAGTCCCTCCCCTAAACCACCTGACACTGACTAACAAATAACAAATTAGCAAATCATGTTCAAGGCTGTGACGTAATGAAAATCTACTGGATATTTATGAAATGGACAAGCCCAGTGACATCTCATCTTCCTGTTTCATCAATATAGCACAGAAAACGGTTCATAATCACTCATTCTGATGAATAAATATAAATAAATAAAATTATGTCTGGAATGATTTGTTATATGAACTTCATCTACAGACATCAGTTTTCATTGTAAGAGTGTGTTTGTCTTACAGTGTTGAAGCTCATCTGACTGTTTCAACACATGCACTTTCAGCTTCACTGGCTTTGTGTGGTTAACACTTTTTTTTTTTTTTTTTTTAACACATTACAAAGTTATTAGTGTCAGTCCTTTACAAGACAGCAACATTACGGGACTAAAACTAACTTGAACTTGACTCCGTCCACTCATTCCTAGTCTCCTTCAGTTCACCATTGTCTGGTCTTGTCATTCATACCTAGGCACTTACCTGACTGCTTGCTTGTATAGCCTACACTTACTTGAGCGATCCACCGCAACTTCCTTCAGTCTTCAGTTACCAGATTCATACCTGTAAAAGATAAGACTGTTATGGGCTGTCATTACATCTGCATTGATCCAATTAACAGTTACTTACCTGCTATCCACAACTGTCAGGTTTAATATTCAAACAAACCCGTTGGCAGTGGGGAATTTTGCCCGACATTATTTTGAGGCTCACAAACACAGAGTTAACCGTGACGGTGCGGCCTGTGGATCAGGAGCGGGGGTTTTCTTCAACACCAGCACTCAGTGTCCAACATTACACCTGTAGCTCTACAGGAGAGCAGCAGCCATATATTGTGTCATAAAATACCCAAGGATAGTGTGTTGGCCACAGTAAAGCAGATAAATCACACCACTTTCAAGAGACATTTTTACCCAAGCAGGACTTGGAAAGACTGAACTTCCTACATAAAGACTTTTAATGGGGCGAGTGAATCTACCATTGACTTGAGCACTGAAATAGTTTATAGCAGAATACCTGACGGAGTTTCTCTACTATGGCACAAAAAGTTTGATCAGCTAGTTAACGTGGTCAGACTGAATGTTGATAGGAATTGACTTCAATAGCAGTGGAAGATGTACAAAGCCAGTATTTCATGGCTTTTAGATGTATGCTCTTTTTTTGACCATATAGTGCAGGCCTTCAACAGTTATTAAGGGATTGCTCTCAATATGGTTCAGACAATGACATAAAATACAAAACAAAGAAGAGTAATATTATGATTCTTTATTACAGATCAGTTTTCGCCCCCTGCTGGACATCTTTGATTATTGTGTCACATGATTCACACTTCCATTCATCAGGGACGTCCATTAGAGCCAAGCAGGTGATCAGATGATTTACTTATTAATGTGCAGAACTTAGTAGAATATTCCTTTTTTTTTAAAGGTGTATTTTTTATTTACATTTTCTTTCATTTGCTGAAGCCCAAATGAGTTTTAATTATTTCAGGAATTCAAGAGGAGGCTCACAGCATAAACTCCTCTCATTATGACCAGTCACTATTAATATTCAAATAACGCATTTTAATGAAAAAAAAAAAATAACATCACGTCATTTGAATTTTGTCATTTCAATTTTCTAAATTAAAATGCATCCTGGACCAGGAAATACAAACACATTCAAATAATAATGAGGTGAACAGATGCTACAGAGATTAAAGAAACCAGATGAGACGCAGATGTGTTCAGAATTATTATACAAACATATGGAGAACTTTAAACACAGTACAGGATAAAACAACATGCAAATGAAGACGAATAATGGTGATTTACAGCTGATGCACATCAATGTTGATGTCAGTAGCAGGAGATGGTGACCTCTGGTGGTAGTTTGAGGGTTTGTACAAACATATGAGACCATCACAAATAAAACTGATCATTAAATGGAAAGTTACAGCAAAAGACAGAATAGCCTAATAGAAGCTAATAATATTGAGCACTTTGAGACCATAAAACGATACATTCGTCATTGTGAAGCAGGAGCTTGTATCCCACCACTGAACATCACTTCCTGTGTTTTGCATTGCTAACTTAAATTTCACAGTATATATTTACACAACAATTCACCAGCTTTTAACTTTAATTTAATTCCACTGTTACGTTTCACTGTTCTTCACTAATGATCCCAGTCGATCATGTGTGGCTCCGCCCCCACAGAGCTCAGGATTGGTTCCTTTGTGCTCCGCCTCTTACTGCAGCATCTTCCTACTGATCTACATAAACAATCAGATGAAGAACGACTGACTGAAGTTCATGAACAACGTTATGAAACCTTCCACAAGATACATAAAACAATCAAACTAGAACTGAAGAGAGTTTAAATGATTACATTGAGAAGAGCTGCAGGTTCAGACACTTACTGATGGATTCTCATGTTGAGGATCACGAGTCGTGCAGGAGTCTTCAGGAGGTCTGTGATGATCGATCTGTGTGGAAGAGAGCAGAGATCGGTCATGTGATCATCTGTGATGATGATCTGATTTTGACGTCTCACTTACTGTGAGTGTGTCGTACAGGTCAGATGTCATGGACTTGAGCTCAAGAGCTGTATATGTGTCTTCATTGGGATCAGAGATCTACAGAGACAGAAGGATGCAAACATTGTGAGTTTATGTTTAAAATCTGATAATCTGAGTAACTGTACTGACTTTATTGTTTAGATGAACTTTTTACTGGATACAGAACTATAGACTTATGTGTCTTTTATTCTCATATCTCTGTACAGCTGTAGAAAGCATCTCTGCATGCAGAGTAACACTGTAAATAACTGATCATCTCACAGTAGACTCCTTCATAGCAGATCCAGATCTGCTGTTCATCCTTTTAGTAAGACTGAAGAAGAAAGATGAATAGACACCACATTGAAAGAGATGCAATAAAGTTGTTCACAGATTTATTAATAAACTTAATTATTTAACTCTTATACATGCAAGAGTGGTAAACAAGAATACTTCACTTAAACATAGCACTTAATTGGCACCATTCAGAAAGTAAAAGTTCTCCTCCTATTTTGTTCCAATCACAAGGATTTGTTAATTAGCAGAGGTGGAATCAAGGAAGTCATTCCTTTCAAGTCACAAGCAAGTCTCAAATCAAGTCCCAAGTCCTCAAAGAGTTAAAGTTAATGAGATAATTAAGTGACTAATTAAATGATGATTGTGCATTAATGATCAACACCTGCATCAAGAAATACATCAAAAAAAAAAAAAAAAAAACCTCCCAAGATCTGATTAAACAACTCCACAAACAGCATCACCAGCTTCACTCATTACTAACCAGACTGACTTTATTTTATTTTTGCAGAATCTCGGATTGAGAATTAACAGAGGTTTAGATGTTTTTGTTTTATTGGTCAAGGAATCAATCATCATTGCTGAATCAAAAGCTTAAATTAACAGATTGGCTTACACTTTCTAACTTGTTTGAATAAACATCATGAGGTGGTCCCTTTTGGGTTTATTGATTGACATCTGACTACTATTATAAAATAAATAAATAAAAAAAAAAAAAAGATATATATTTTTTTTTAATATATATATTCACTATCGTGAATGCTCTAGCGGCCGTTACAACATCATATGTCACTAACTGTGAGAACACTTCATAGTACAGTTAGTAAAAGTATTACAATACCAGGAAGGAAGATCAGGTTGCTGATGTTTGGCTGCCAATCTCGATCTGTCTGCACAGAAGTATGCAAAGGCATATTTGACAGGCAGGTAGGAAAGCCAATCAAAACGCTTGGACCGAGCATTTTGATTGGATGAACATTTCTTGGTCCTACTCCTTTCACAGAATATATAAATATATTTAGACCACTTAACTTAATGAATGCTATCAAGATGTGAAGAGACTTTCAACCAGCATAACAAAAAATGTTTCTAAAATCAATCATCTATTGCACCTTTAATTATTACATCATTGCATAAACGTGATTACTTAAAAAAAAAATATGGGGAGGAGAAAAATATAACAATGCAAACGACAGTAAAGGGTCAAGAGTCCAACTAAAGCATCACCATAATGGTGACTTAAAACATATTCAAACCACTGTGAACTAGAACTAAACCAATAAGATCTTAGACAGATTAAATAAATAAAGTGAAAGTGGTGTCTGTAATAAGTGAAGATGTTAATGGTGCTTGTGTTTAATTCTCCTCTGGTGAGATCTTGACAGATTTAACGTGTTCATCTGTTATACAGTTGATGTTGATCTAAGGCTGGGTGACTTATGTGAGTTAATAGATCCTTTTAATGATGCATCTTCAGTAAAGACCTACAGTAACTAACTGCCAACAGTGTTTCTAGTATGTTACTGTAAAAAGCCTGCTAAGGTCGAACAGTGAAGTGAAAGTGATCTGAATCTGACAGTCTCTTGTCAACTTAAAAATAGACATGAGCAAAGGGCAAAGGCTGTTTCTGGTAAATCTTAAACACCTTTATGATGACATATTGCAAAAATGCTATAAACATTTGCATTACTTGACACTTGGATTAAAGGTCAAGATAAGACAAGCAATATTGACAAAAAACAATAAAATGGTAAATCAGTAATTCTCAGTATCTATTTGGAGCTTAAACACAAGGTTCAAAGATTTTCTGTATGAACAGGTTTTAGTTAAAATTACTTCAATGCCATCAGTTTTCATGTTATGCCTTCTTATGCTATGATGGTGTTAATTACTGGTTTAAGTTTTGCTATGTGCTGTTAAAGTTTTTTTTTTTTTGCTTTAAATAATCTGTTATTCTGTTCATTCTGTGCTTCTGGTTGGAATCATATTTGTACAGATCACATTGTCTTTATAAAGAAGATGATGTTCTTCTCCGCAGGAGCTGCAACCGGTCCTGACCTCCAGTATGCCGTTCACTCAGGTTGTCTGAAAACAAACGGTGCATTTTTTCCCAGTTATTCTTATTTCTCTGTTAAATAGCCAGTTAAAGGTGTAGCATGACTTATAATCACACACAGACTTTGCTTTCATTTTTAATAAACACTGATTAAAATTTCTCAGTCTGTAAGGAGTTTAAGAAAATATCCTTGGTGTAGGAAGCAGTGATTATTATAGTGATTGCAAATCTAATACTCACATTTCTGAACAGCATTCAATGCATATTCCCAGAAGTTCCATGAGAACATTACAACACTCCAAACACTTGATACACATCTCATACCAATTCAGATCCACACTGCTGTTGTGACATCTGCAGTTGCACCTGTTTTCGCAGTTGTCCTTGCAGATCTCACAAACTTCCTTGCTGTTCTCGCTACTCATAACTCGCTTAATTTGAAGCAGTGATCTGATTTGGATATATTCTCAAATCCTGAAACAGTCTTCTCAATGTCCAGAATATGATGTAAGTGAAAAAAGGTCCTTTAGGAGGATGAGCATGTGCCACAGGGGTTTCTGACCAACCAGCTGCCCAAACTTTAGGCCTATTTATAGTTTTATAGGCCTGTTTAACGTCCTAGCTTACAGGTAATCGTAAAGTCTGAGTTTCAGTTTCAGGCATCATTTTTGGTCAGTGGATCTATTGGCTATAAAATCAGTTAGCTCAGTTTAAAATCATGTTTCTATAATTACTATAATTTACATTTTTCTTTTTTTTTTTTTGTATGTCCGGCATCATTTCAATCAGATAAAGACACATCTGCTTCTAGAAAGTGTATAAATTAGTGCATATGAGCTTGTCTAATGGAGGAAAAGATGGGGTAGAAAATTATCTAATGTTAATGAGAGTTTCTATTATTGCCTATCACATTGTACGAGTAGGTTTTCGAGAAAATGAAGAAAATACGAGAAAATTAAATTGTTAATGTATCTAATATACTAAAGAAAAATTTTCATTTGAGTTTATTTTAGGTGTATTGTTATAAAATAAATTGTCATTAAAAAGCCAAGGAGCAATTTCTCAACTAAAGCAAACATTACGACTTCAATTATTTTCAGTAAAAAAAAAAAAAAAAAAAAAAAATCAACATAGAGCTCTCTGTTATTTTTTCGAACAAAATTTGAAAACAGTTGAACAGAAACATTTTACGTAAAATAATTATTTACAACTGAAATACAAGAATTATTTTGCAACATTCAGTACACCTTTAGGTAAAAGGCTATTTGCATGGAAACAGGCTTTTTTTTAATAACAAAAACTGGATGTTAACTTGACTAGTGTAAAAACATGATATTATTTTGCAGCATACCGCATACTCATCAATTTGAACTGCAAACTCACATAAAATATAATCTCATTTGTCTTGTCATTGAACACTCTTTATTGCTTAGTTTAGTTATTTGAGTATTTGAGTTATTTGAGTCTTTATCCCTGCCTATTTCTTAAAGAAAAATGCTTTTAAACCTGCTCCTGCTCCTCCAGAGAGAGCTAATCCCCCTACAAGTAAAACTGCAGGTAGGGCAACACCTCCAGTAGCAGCAGCCAGTAATCCAGTTCCAACAACTGCTGTTACTCCACCTAGTGCAGTTGCTCCTGCTAAGACTACCTTCTTCACAGTCCTGCTGTTTTTATCCTTCCTTATCTTTTCTTCCTCTTCCAACTTCTTCCTTTCGTCATCTTCTTTCCTCCTCTTCTCTTCTTCCTCTTTTTTCCTCTGAGCTTTCATGTTGTACATCTCATTCATGTAATGCTGTCCTCCATTCTCAATCACCATGAAGTCTATCTTCTGCAGCAGTTCAGTGACTTGTGATCGATTGTCTTCAACTGTGTTATTGAACACATGATAACCTCCTTTACACTGTTCAACTAGCTCTCTAAACAGCTCGTTGTTAATCAGAAACTGTTCTATGGATATTTTTAACTGATCTCCTCTTGTGAACAGAATGATGGTGTAAAGTGCAGCATCTTCTCCAAAGTTCTTCTGAATCCATTTCACTGTGTTTTTTACTTCATCTGTGAGTGTCAGGTCCAGTCTGGTGACCAAAAGAAATGCATGAGGACCAGGAACAGACATTTCTATACATCTCTCTAATTCATTCTTTAGTTGCTCTTCACTGATTGATGTATCATATAATCCTGGAGTGTCGATCACTGAGATTGTTCTCCCCTCTACTTTCTGCTGATGTTGTTGGCATTTCTTAGTCACACATTCAGAAGATAATTGTGCTTCAAACACCCTTTCCTTCAGAATGGTGTTTCCTGATGCACTCTTTCCAGCTCCACTTTTCCCCACCATCACAATCTTGAGTTCTGATATGATTTGAAAAGATAAAAGGACAGATGGAATCTGAATAAAGCCATATGCATTATAGACAATACTAAAATACTGTTTTTACAATACACTCATACAAATGATTCTTCAACACTGTTCAGATTATGTTAAAAAATCCTTTTCATTTAACACCATTGTGTTAGGTTTCCCATTTATACATTTGCATTGTGTTAAACTGACTTGAAACAGTTGCGTTTTGGTACAACTCAATATTTTCATTTTGAAAGAACGTTTCGATTAAACAGGCCAAAAATACCATTTGATGCTTGTTTACTTTACTTAAGTAAGTTAAGTTAATGCAACACAATTTTGTCAACCACTTAATTAATTTGAGTTGAGAGTACATAAATTATTTTACTTGTGTAACTAGGAAGTGGATTTCCCCTTCCCATCATGCTTTGCATGCTTTGTACAAAGAGAGTAAATGTTGAAATAAAATGTTATTTTATGCATTTTTTTAATTAAGATGATACAATTGGGAGACTTGTTAATGTTTGATGTTCTTTAATGTTTGTATTTAAAACAGTTTCTGGAGCGTTAATGTTTTTGGGGGTTACCATTGTGGTGAAGTGTAGAGCATGAGCTTGGGTTGAGGACCTGCTAATGTGAGTTGAAGTTGTTTTAATAAAAAATAAAATAAAATAAAATAAATAACTACTTTGGGCATGCTGTGGAAAGTCATCTTATGGCTAATGTCTAAAGTTAAGTGCATCAAATGTATAATTTTTTGAGTGTAAAAGGGTTTCTGCCTAGTTATTTGTTTTCCAGTTAAATGTTTTAGTTCGAGTGTAAAATAATCACTTCACAAATGTATCAATTTCATTTAAACTGTATTTGATCAAAGTGAGTTGGTCCAACTCAATTACATTTCATTGCATGAATTTAATTTTTATGAGTTGGGGTTACACATATTTATTGGATGGAAATCCTGACCTTAATTAAATTGAGTTCATCCAATGAATTATTTTTTTGAGTGTACTAAAAATTGCAGAATATGTTGCACCTACTAAATAAAAGAGCTAACAGACAGCTGAAGTCATGCATCACTGTAGCTATGGTTAGATGCTCAGTTTCTGACAGACAGCAAGAGAATACACACAATGTACTGTTGTGCCAAATTAATTACCATTTCTCAGCATAACATTCCTATTAAAAAATAAAAGTGTAAACTGTTTTTGTACTCTTTTAAAATAGAGTTGTGGAATAACTTGTAATTAAAATTCAATGTGCATGTGTGACCTGCACATACAGAGAATGTGCTGTTAGAAAAATCTGGCTAAATGCACAATTTAATTAAATGCACAAAACATTAGCGTCATGCACCATTTACACAGACACCAGTGGACCCATTAAAATGGAAATATACTTTGTGCTTTAGTTGTGGAGAATGCAGCAGACCACCATTTCTGGACAGCCTGTTTTCATAGTGTGCATTAATTGTTTGATGTCCTGCACCTGCTGCCCTACCTGCTTCCATTAGTTCCTTCTTCTTCAGCTTCCTTCTTTCATCCTCTCTTATCTTTTCTTCCTCTTCAAACTTCTTTCTCTCCTCTTCTTCTTTCCTCCTCTTCTCTTTTTCCTCTATTTTCCTCTGAGTTTCTTCGTACATCTCATTTGTGTAATGTCCTCCTCCGTTCTCCTTCACCGTTCTATCAATCTTCTCTATTAGTGTAGTGACCTGCAATAGATTTTCTTTATCTGTGTTATTGAAAACATGGTAACCGCCTTTACATTGTTCAACCAGCTCTCTAATCTGCTTGTTTGTCAGTAACTCCTCGATGCATGTTCTTAACTGATCTCCTCTAGTGAACAGGATGATGGTGTAACGTGCAGCACCTTCTCCAAAGTTTTCTTGAATCCATTTCACTGCGTTCTTCTCCTCATCTGTGAATCTCACATCCAGTCTGATGACCAGCAGAAACACATGAGGACCAGGGACAGACATTTTAACACATCTCACTATTTCTTCCTTCAATTGTTCTTTACGATTTTTTGTATCAAACAGTCCTGGAGTGTCGATCACTGAGATGTTTCTATGGAGTTAGAATTGTTGCATAATTCCAAATAAATACATTATGATCCACAAATAAATGTAAAGCGATTGACAAAAACAAAGCATATTCACAAAATAAATAGAATGAGATCCACAAATAAATCTTAGAGTTCCACAAACATGAATTATATTCACAAGTAAAAAAATTAGAATTGCAAATAAAAAACATACTCACAAATATTTTTTTTTTATTTTACAAACACAACTTTGCCCGGCATTTATATGTGAATCGCGTACTGTGCATTTGTAGATCGCTACGCGTATTTGTGGATAGCTCTCTGTGCATTTGTGGATCGCAGCGCATATTTGTGGATTGCTCTCTGTGCATTTGTGGATTTTGAAACATTTCAAGCGTCAAGAGGCACACTGATCCACAAATGGATGGACTCCACCCACCTTCTACTTAAGCCAATCAGATACCGGCCACGTGGGGCTGACCAATCGTTGCATGTTCTCCCTCCAACCAATCGTTTTGCCTTACAATCAGTGCGGGACCAGCCGTAATTCAGGACAATTAACCAGTCTCTTCAAAATGGACGACCAGGACAGTGGTGCTCATCACAGCATTACTGTAATAATATATAAAAAAATACAAGTAATGTTATGTGTAATGTAATCAGTGTTTCATGTATCAATGAGTCGATGCCTGTTTTGACCATGAGTGTGTTTAGCAAAACTAAGTGAACCGAAGACCTCCCCTCCCGGTCACCGTAATTTAGACTACTTTAGGTAACGTTTATTCATTATAAACTTAATATGAATGCTGTTTACATTGCGTGCAATATAATAATTTATATTATAAAACAATAAAATAAATTATGAAATAATCTGTAATAATTAATATAATAATTTATTAATTCAAAATAAAATAATAATGAATCCATCTCTGATAATCCCGGGTTGCTATAGTCACGCAGGTTTGCTTATGCAATAAACTCGTGGCCACGAGAAAAAAATGTCGTTCCCTCAACATAAGAAGTCGTGGCATAAGTATGTCCTTACCTCGACAAAACGTTCTCGTGGCCACGATGTAATATCACATTCCCACGAATTAATATCTCGTGGCCACGTTATATTATCACGTTCCCACGAGTTTATATGTCGTGGCCACGACAAAACTAAGTGAACCGAAGACCTCCCCTCCCGGTCACCGTAGAATACCAGTTTGCTAAACACACTTACGGTCAAAACACGCATCGACTCATTGATACATGAAACACTGATTACATTACACATAACATTACTTGTTTTATTTTAGATATTATTACAATAATGCTGTGATGAGCACCACTGTCCTGGTCGTCCATTTTGAAGAGACTGGTTAATTGTCCTGAATTACGGCTGGTCCCGCACTGATTGTAAGGCAAAACGTGATTGGTTGGAGCGAGAACATGCAACGATTGGTCAGCCCCACGTGGCCGGTATCTGATTGGCTTAAGTAGAAGGTGGGTGGAGTCCATCCATTTGTGGATCAGTGTGCGTCTTGACGCTTGAAATGTTTCAAAATCCACAAATACGCACAGCGATTTACAAATGCACAGAGAGCAATCCACAAATACGCGCAGCGATCTACAAATGCACAGTACGCGATTCACATATAAATGCCGGGCAAAGTTGTGTTTGTGAAATAAAAAAAATATTTGTGATTATGTTTTTTTATTTGCAATTCTATTTTTTTTATTTGTGAATATAATTCATGTTTGTGGAACTCTAAAATTTATTTGTGGATCTCATTCTATTTATTTTGTGAATATGCTTTGTTTTTGTCAATCGCTTTACATTTATTTGTGGATCATAATGTATTTATTTGGAATTATGCAACAATTCTAACTCCATAGATCTAAGCCTATGCAAAATGTTGATTTCAGATCAGTCATAAATCAGTCATATGTCCAGGGAAGAGGATACAGAGGCATCAGAGCAATCAAGAGATCTCAGAAAAAAAAAAAAAAAAAAAAAAAAAAAAAAGTGTAAAATCACTTAAACTGAAGCCATCTGTTCTTTTTTTATTATTTTCTTTTCTTCAATATTAAGTAATAACTCAGAAAATTAATAATTTGATTAGGAACAATAGTAAACTTAAGATCAATTAACAAGACTTGTCAATAAAAACATAATGGACTTTGCAATTCTTGTTTGCTTTAGGTAGCCTACCGCTAATTTTAACTTAATCTATATTTGTTAATTAGAACACACATGACAGCACACTACAGACAAAATGCTATACAGAACTATTGAAAAGAAAGTACAGTTTCACTTCAGTTCGTTGAGGAGTTTGATCATTCATTGCAACGACTGTCCCATGTTAACGTGGGCGTGGTTTGTGAACGTGACATGGGAGCATGGTAAACTTCCTTAAAACTGCGTGAAATACGCAGACACGAACACGACGAAATCAAAGCGCTTTATTTTGCATATCAAATGTATACTACTGGTTAAACACGTTTTCAATTCTATGATCTGTGCAATTTCGCATGTGACGAATCTGTCGTCGTCTAACATCTGCTGGAAATCCAGGTAAACATACTTGCGTGCACGCGCGCATCCCCAGTTGATCCATAACACCGGCGCGACCTGTGGGCGGGACTTATGAACGCGCTGCTACTATTGGCTCTAAGGGATGTCTTTCACTAAAGTAAGAAGAGTGATTTGATGAATCTTTTGTCCCTCTGGAACTTTCTCCTTTTTCTTCTCTTCTTAGCTTTCTTCAAGTTTTCTTACATTTTGAATCATTCTTAATCTTTTGGTAGTTACCCGGGTTACACCAGCTAGGAATGTTACTGTTCTAAGAATGCTCAGAGAACATTATGCTATGTTCTGGTAATGTTTACAGTGGCAAGTTTTATTTTAGTTCCCAGAATATTCTCTTAAAAGGTAGAATAACATTCTCTAAAAACATTCTACACATGTTTATTAATAACAATATTATCCTCTAACATTTTAATAGATATAAGTTGCTCAGAAGTCAATTTTGGTTGAAAGTAAAAACCCAATCTTTGTTTACAAAAGGTCTTATTGAGTTTAACAGAGGTTTAAATGTCGATGTCCATTTGAAAGTAATAGGTTGGTTTGATGTTGCCATTATGGTGAGAAGTGTTTGCTTTAGTTTGGCAAATTGTCTCCTGAATTTTTACTGAGTGATGTAGTTATGTGTGTTATGGCAAAACCAACATGAGAAAATGTGGTTAGAAGATAGTGCTCTGTTTTCATCAGATTTTTAGTTAGAAAATATCAAGGATTTATAATCTAACGAATTTCTTTGACACTGAAGTCACGCTATTTGCTTTCAAGAATTGCTTACAAAGCCTTCTGAAGAGTCTCCAGTATTACTGCCCCCTAGAGGAAGATACTGTTGTTTTGACTGAGTTTGACATTCAAACTATTGAAATAAATTCATTTTAAAAGCATACAGATTCCATCTCAACTTCAAAAGATGTGTCTTGTTACTTGGGCCTAAAAGAGCATTTTCATGCAAGTTCTACTGTCATATGTAAATCAGGATACATGCTATTGAATTAAATTCAAATCTGTTAATAAATTAATTTAAAATGCATGCAGTTTCCTTTCTCAAATCCAAAGGGTGTGTCTTATTACTGATTCCTAGAAGAACATTTTGGTGGTGGTTTTAGTCACAGAACTATAGTAGAACACATACTATTGAAAATGAAAGCAATACATAATTTAGTTTGAAACAAATACAATCTTCTATCTCAGCCTCAAAGGCTGTGTCTTGTTTCATATTTAACAACGAACATTTTGCAGTAGTTTTGTCATTGTGCAGAAGTCACGCTATTGACATTTAAAAATAGCGAAACATTCCAGAGTCTCCTGTATTACTGTCCCCTAGAGGAAGACACTGTTGTTTTGACTGAGTTTAACATTCAAACTTATAGACCAATTTCGAGTAGACGTCACAGTGATGTCACTTGCAGCTGTGCGCACATAGTGGTTGCAGAAAAACACTGGTAGGAAGTGAAGGTAAATGGGTAAAATCCATGGAATAAAAGAAAAAATATTTATGTGCCTTTTGATGTCAAAATCGGAATGCAAATAATTTTTATACAAAACTGTAGTCAAAGACGCCATTTGAAGTTAAACACAGACGTTTAAAGGGACATACTATGGATGAAAACTGCTATGATTACTCTACTTTTAAAGCATAAATTTGATTTAAATAATAGGTCTACATAATATTCACATATGCTGTTCATAGGGGATGTATTGTATTAGGTTAACTACTATTAATCTTTTACCAAACTTTTTATTTTTTATTTTATCTCACAATTCTGACTTTTTTTCCTCACAAATGCAAGTTTATATCTACTAATTTGGACTTTATAACTCGATTTAACAAAACTAATGAGTTTGTTAATTCTGAGGGGGAAAAGCCAGAAGTGTGGGATACAAGCCGAGGGGAAAAGAGAGAATGACCAGTTGTTTTTCCTCTAGATTTGTGGGATATAATCTCTGAATTGTGAAAATAAAGTCAGGATTTTGAAATATAAAATCAAATTTACTCTTTTTATTCTTTTATTCCATGGCTCCATAGACTGCCAATTGAACCGCCCATAAAAACGTCATCCCTCTTTCGGATCTGTAAGATTATCCTACTATCTAACGTCAATTCCGTTGAATAACATTGCTTAACGCTGGGTGACAAGTTCTTGTAATATGTGAATAACATTTTGAAAATGACATCTAATCAATATAATCTATACTCTTTTTAAATCTAAGTATTTTTTTATGTTTGTTTTGTTTTTGTTTTGTTTTTCAGTCCATATATAGTATATTATTTTACATTATACATCAATTGTCATATGAGCATGGAACAATACAAATTGCAATGCAGCAAATTACAATGTAGCTCTAGATATAAATAAACACACATACATAAATTAGCATGAAATTACTAATTCCATTATGTATTACCACCATCTAAATAGTACAGTCTAGCACTCTTAAGAGAGGCAGTATATTATTCTAGGTTTTTTTTTTTTTTTTCTTTTTTTTTTTTAAATTTAATTTTATTTTATTTTTTAAGTTAGTTACTGCACTTTTCAGTAAAATATTGAGGATGGTCCCATGTTATTTCAGTGACATGTAATGTAGAAAATGTATTCAAACAAGAAATGATACTGCGCAACACTGATATTAAAAATAAATAAATAAAATAATAATAAAAAAAAACATTAAGATGTTTTAAATAGCAAAAATCATGTTCAATAATTAAAATTATTGGATGACTGCAACTGACAACTGTGAAAAATATAATTATTGAAAATTATCTATTTAAATTGTTTATTTTGGAGGATACCGTTTAAAAATTTATTCTAAACAATAAATAAATATAAACATTGCTAGCTGTCATAGAGCACAAATGGTCCATTTGACCCCACTACTGGGACTTAGTCTGACTTACAGTTCTATGAAGATACACAGTTGTGGTCAAAAGTTTACATAAGAGTCACACAAAATGCATTTTATTTTTTAGAACTGTTCTAAAGTCCTAAAGTAAGACATTTTGCATCAGAAATGTTTACATATAGTCCACAAGACAAACAAATAGCTAAATTATTAAAACCTATTTGTTTCCCATAAAATTACTACAATTTACCTAAAGAGTTTGTGAGACCTGGAGATGTTTTCTGAAGAATAGTGGACAGTTTAACTGCTCAAGACAAATAACGGAAAAAAAGGAATTTAGAGGATTTTTTTAACATTTAATTCAATAGCATGTGTCCTGAATGACATATGACAGTAAAACCTGAATTGAAATGTTCATTTAGGAATCAGAAACAAGACAAACCTTTTAAAATTGGAATAGAAGACTGTATTGATTTTAAATAAATGTATAAGTTTGAATGTCAAACTCAGTCAAAACAACAGTATGTTCCTCTAGGGGGCAGTAATACAGGACACTCTTTGGAAGGTTATGCAAGTGATTTTTAAATGTCAATAGCGTGACTTCTGCATCACTTTTGACAATGGTGTGAAAGAAAAATTCATTTTACTCATCTATGTGCTTATGGAATATTGTGTAAGGGTCTGCTTTATTTAAACCTGCTAAAAGAATGACATAAGAGAAGGGTGTTAGGGCAGTAAATATAAAGATTTGATTCTTGGGAGTATGACGTAGCAGAATGTATTTATCTGACTCTTACTACATGTGGAAAGTTACCAGTTAGGAGATGTAACCTTGAAGGCTAGGGAAGAGATATAAATTGGAGTGAGCCCTCCCTTCTGGGTCGCACTCTGCAGTAACCTGTGTTTCTGTATGAATGTCTGACCTTCTTTGCAAAGAATAAATTATAAAAGACATTTGACTGACTTTGTCTCTTACTTTGGTGAGAGTCGATTTTATTTTGCCACAACAATGGAAACTACTGCAAAATGTTCTTTATGAAATCTGTGACAAGACACGGCCTTTGAAGCTGAGATAGAAGTTTGTATTTATTTTAAACAAAATTATGTATTGCTTTCATTTTCAAGAGTATGTGTTCTATTATAGTTCTATGGCTAAAACCACCATCAAAATGTTCTTATAGGAATCAGTAACAAGACACATTCTTTGAACTTAAGATAGAAGAGCGTATGTACTTTACATTGATTGACCTATTAATTGACATTTCAATATCATGTGCTGTGTTATAGTTTTGTGAATAAAAGCAACATTTAAATGTTCGTTTATGAACCAGTAACAAGACACAGCCTTTGAAATTGAGCTGGAATACTGTATGTTTCAAAAATGAATGTGTTAACAGATTCAAATTTGATTTATTTAATCTTATGAAGCATTCATGCAATGAAACTTCATGCTGGTGTAACATTTCTGTCATAATCTCACAAAAAGCTGGCAGCAACTTCTTTGATTTAACCCATATATATATATATATATATATATATATATATATATATATATATATATATATATTATTTTTTTTTTATTTTTTATTATTTTTTATTTTTTATTTTTTCCAAATATATTTTTAATATATTTCAAAATATACAAAAAATGGCCCAGAAAATATATTTGCTAAAATATATTTACGTACATATATTTTTGGCATTCACTGTCACTATTGTCAATAAAATCTCAATATCTGAACCTCTGTTAATTCCTAAAATTAACTTTTGAATGCAGACTTTTGTCAGACTGGATTATAATAATATCAAGTTCAAAGTTCAACGTTAGCTGATAGCTGATTATATCTTATCTGGTTAGGTTCAAGGTTTGCTGAAGGAGGGCAAATAGATGGTTACATAACCATAGACGGTTACGTAAGGAGAAATTATGTTACATTTGACAATGAAGTTTTGAATGTGACAAAATACAAAAAAAGTGCTTGATTCATGAGCTTTAATTAAACAAAAGAGCATACAAGAGCAGACTGTAAATATTGTTCTTTGAACAAGTAACAAGACACACCACCTGGAGTTTACATATCAAACTGTGTGCATTCTACAATTAATTTATTTAAACTTCTGAATGTCAAATTTGTTCAAAACAAGTTCAATATCTTCCTGTAGCTGGCGGTAAACTGCACAATCTTTGTCATGTTTTGCAAGCTATTTCTAATTGTTTCATTTCAATAACTTTTGTTGTGCTATAGTTCTGTGAATAAAACATGTATCTAAATGTTCTTTTATGAACCAGTAATAAGACACACCCCTTAAATTTGAGATTTATTATTTATACATTTAACAAGTAAAGCAATTAGATGAAATAATTGTGCTTTTTGCTCTTTGTTTTGCACTTTGCAGACGGTCCCTATCCTGCACTATTACATTATAAGCTCTATCAGTTACAATACATTAAGGCAGGTTAAAACAAATAAAACACATTGTGTGTTCTCCTCTACATTTGAAAACAATTAGAACACAGTATGTTTCTTGTCATTGTGTTCAATCGTTAAAGAACTAATGAAGATTTCCAAGGCTGAATCTCTGACAAATGTCAAACATCGAACCAACTTTATATCTGTGTCGTTTCGCTTGCAATCTTATGTACACTTGCACACAACACATCCAAATTTGGAAGAAAAAACAACTTACCTGAGACGATGAGTGAGCGCTTGGCTCACTTGGCACAAAACATAATTTCATACAATAGTTTTAAATTATGCACAAGTAAGTTAAAATTATACACAAATTCTTTGAATTGTGTACGAATATATTTGACAGTGATTTTACTCCATAGATACTGGGCTGGGTAATCAGTGGTCAAAGTTCAATTTAGAAGCTTCTAGTTTCTCTTCTTCAGACCATTTAGTCAGATAAAGACGGAGAGACTCTGGATGACAAAAACAAACTGCAAGGGACACAATGGAATCAGAACATTAAGGTTAGTATAAATTAAATCACCTATATGATTTTATTGGCAGTACTAAAGAGAACTAAATATAATATTTAGTAATCATATTGCAACTTCTTTGATTTAACCCATATATATATATATATATATATATATATTTTTTTTTTTTTTTTTCCAAATATATTTTTAAATATATTTCAAAATATACAAAAAATGGCCCAGAAAATATATTTGCTAAAATATATTTAAAAATATATTTATGTACATATATTTTCTACTAATATATTTTTGGCATTCACTGTTTAAAAAAAAAAACAAAAAAAAAAACGTTGAATTACTGGCAGCAACTCCACAAACAACACATTACTGACCGGATTAACCTGATTTCTTTTATACAAAAGTGTTTATTGAGAATTAACAGGTTTAGATATTGAATTCTTACTGAAAATAAAAGGTTTGATGTTACCATGATGGAGGTCAGTGTTTGCTTTAGGTGGACTCTTGACTCTTAAGCTTTTATAATAAATGTTATCTTTTGCTGCATTAACTCACAAAAAGCTGACAGCAATTATTATTATTATTATTATTATTATTATTATTGTAGTCGTTGGAATTATTATATGCTGTTGACTACACTGCCAGCAGTAAGTAACAAACCTCATCTAACTGGTTTGCTCTCACAACTGTTACTTTACTGCTATAAAAACACGAAGTTAATGTAGCAAAAGAAAAAGAGAAACAACACTTCAACCAACAGCCAAACTAAAGCAAATACTGATTTCTATCATGGTGACATTAAACGTCACTATTGTTAATAAAATCTCAATATCTGAACCTCTGTTAATTCCTAAAATTAACTTTTGAATGCAGACTTTTGTCAGACTGGATTATAATAATATCAAGTTCAAAGTTCAACGTTAGCTGATAGCTGATTATATCTTATCTGGTTAGGTTCAAGGTTTGCTGAAGGAGGGCAAATAGATGGTTACATAACCATAGACGGTTACGTAAGGAGAAATTATGTTACATTTGACAATGAAGATCTGAATGTGACAAAATACAAAAAAAGTGCTTGATTCATGAGCTTTAATTAAACAAAAGAGAAAAAACACTTTATGGCCTTCATTCAAATGAGTTATATATAAACAACAAGCTAATCTGCTGCTTCATGATTGTGATTCAACATTGCACAAATGTTTGCTTCTTTTTTTTTCTTTTCTTTTCATATAGCAGAGGTGGGACTTTCAAAGAGATAAATGAATAAGATAATTAAGTGTCTAATTAAATGATAATTGATTAATTAAGAGTGGCGACATATATTGTTTTATATATATATATATATATATATATATATATATATATATATATATATATATATATATATATACTAATTTATTTTTTTTTTTTTTTTAATACAGTGCATTGATTGGAGTTTTTATTATGGTTTTACCCATGAAGCATTTTGTTTATTGTCACCATTGTTGAGATTCATATGCTGGTTCTTGTTGTCTGTGTGTGTCTGAATGGAGCTGAAATTCTATTGCATTATGTGGACTTACTCATACAATTTTATACATGTTGCAGTTTCATGGATTCATTATACAAAACCTCTTTGGAAGTCCCACCTTTGCTCAACTGATTAAAAATAGGACTCCACACTGGACTCTGACTGGACTTGGACACAACACTAATTAATAATACAAAAAGTAGTTTACAAGCACTGCTAGAATTAGTGTTCTGTTCTAGAGATCTCTCTCTAGTAATGTATGTGGTGTTGTGAACAGAGAGATCAGTGCTCTTCAGTGAACAGCTGTTAACTATTTTCATAGAATGAGATAGTCGTCATGAGCTGGCAATATTGCAATCAATGAATTTTTTTTTTTTTTTTTTTTTTCTTTCATTAAGGTTTTGCATAATCAACTCTGTGAAGCTACAACATGCATACCAGAGTATGTGAGCGGAGCGTGGAGTGGAGTGGTGTGATTTTGAACGGCGCGAGGAGCGGATTTTTTAAAAGCCGGAGTGTCGTAGTTTTCACTCGCTCCAAGAGTGCTCCATTACCGCTCCATCACGAGTACAATTCATGCCAACGGCCCGTAATATAACTGCATATTTAGCAAGAACTTACAACATAGTCAGTTAGCTTGATATAGATGGATCACTGAGATCAGAAAGAACGTGACGATTATAATGACAGCAATATACATGAGCGGGAGGTTTAGGAGGATAGTTTTCAAGGAATTTGTTTGCTCATTCTACATACTGAATATTTTCGGATGAAAGCATGATTTAAACAGGTACAACACTTACACATGCAGTTGCTATCTCAATAATGGATTCAATCAAATGATTCAATGAAATCTGTATCCGATTTCAAATGAGCAGAAATCTGTAGGAAATGCAGCCGTAGATAAAATAACTGACAAAAACGAACTATTATTTTCATCCTTTACAAGCAAATTTGCACTGAAAAAAGCAGATGATACTGTTTAAAGCTGACCACCACGTAATGCTTGATAGGAATGTTTGCACACTAGTGGTCCAATAAGCCACAAAACTTGTCTCCTAGTATTTTATTTTATTGTAATATAGGTTATTGATACTGCAAAACATACTGAAATACTTTAGCCGTAAATTTCCTCGGAGCGAAGGTGGAGCAGTGTTCCTGATCAGCTGAGCGAGGAGTGGGAAATGGTGAACCTGGAGCGGAGTGATTATTGAATGCTTGGAGCGCAGAGGGGAAATTCTTGCCGCTCTACTCGGCTCACATACTCTGATGCATATAAAGTGTAGCTCTAACAGTTAAAGTGAATAAATATTAAATCTATACAATGCAATAGAACTCCAGTTCTGCTTGGACACATACTGACACCAAGAACCAACACATCAATTTGAACTATGGTGACAATCAATAAAATGCTTCATGTTGCAATGCTGGGTAAAACCATAATAAAAACTCCCATCAACACACTTTGGCTGCACAAATATGCATGGCTATTTCAATCTGTTATATTAACAACACAGGAGCATTTGCTGTGAAACAACATTTCAATTGTTCAGAAACAATGAATCATCGTGAGTTAAGAAAAGGGTCAAGATCACAACTAAATCAAATACTGATCTCCCTGATGGTGGCATCATTTTAACCAATAAAACATCAACATCTGACCCTTTGTAATTCTCAGTAACAGCAGGTGTTCATCAGTAATGCACAATCATCATTTAATTAGACACTTAATTATCTTATTCATTTATCTTTCTGAAAGTCCCAGAGAGTTTCTGCTCAATTGATTAAAAAATAGGACTCGACACTGGACTCGGACACAACACTAGCTAGAAAGAACAACATCTACCCCGTTAGAAATGTAATGTTGCCAGAATGTTTTCAGAATGTCCCAGCTGATGTCAGTGACGTCCCCAGAACATTCCAAGATGGTCATGATCTGGAGTTCTTTAAAGGGTTGGGGGCAGGGGCGTAGCAGGCAATTTAAAAGTGGGGGGACAATATGGTGATGTGACCCAAGGGTGTTCATACAGTATAATAAATTCTAAATAGAAGAACAATGGGCATTTTACAGCACCAAAGTGGCAATTTGAGGAGCATGCCAGGATAACTTACATGAACCTATTTCTGTGAAATCATACTCATAAAAATACATAAATAAATAAAATACTGCAGGACTTGGACTTTAAGACCACTGTGGAAATCTATACTTTAATTTTTATGAAGTAGAAAATTATATGAAAAAGATATTTTATGATATTTACAATTTTTAATTTACACTTGAAGAATGTTTATCTTACTACTTAACAGTTGGAAAAAAAAGTGTTAAATGAGTATACAAATTGCACCTCCTAGCAATTGTCCTCACCTCTCTCTGTCAGTGACACCACAGCCTGTCCTAACTGGTCTGTAGGAAAGACATGGCAGCAATGAATTAAAAGACTAAAATTTCATCAAGTATGACATAAAGCTAATTTTATTTAAAAACTTGAACATAAAATAAAAAAAAATGTTGAATTATTTAAATGTTTAAGGAAATAAATTAATGCATAATTCCTTAAACTATTGGCATTTTTTTCCATTTAAGAAAACACTGCCTTAAAATAGTCAGTCCTCTTTTTTTTTTTTTATAAAATCTCACCTGTACACATTCTGGAGAGATCGAGCTATTGTCCTCCCCTCTCTCTGTCAGTGACTTCGCAGCCTGTCTTTCCTACAGACCAATTAGGACATGGTAGCAATGAATTAAAAGACTAATTTGATCAAGTATGACATAAAGCTAATTTTATTTAAAAACTGGAACATAAAATGGAAGATGCTGAATTATTTAAATGTATAAGAAAACAAATTAATGTGTATTTCCTTAAAATATTAGCAATTTGTTCCACAGTAGTAATGAATTAAAAGACTAAAGTATGATAAGATATTCGTTGCAAAACAAATTTGATTTGAAAGGACACTTCCACTCTGGACGCGAGCAGCACGTCACAAAAGACAGCAACACCCGATAACCTGTTATGTCTCATTTACCAGGCGCTTTTACTCAAAGCAACAAGTAGAAAAGTATTGAACATGCACTGAATTCGGCACAATGTGATGAGGTACACAGAACAGGTTCTGTTGTCTTTCGACGTTAAATCATAACATGGAAACGTGTGATTCGTGTCATCGCGACATTCTGTAACACATACTCACATTGTGTGTTTGAAAAAAGGATGTAATCGTCCTCTGCTTTTTTCTAGGGTGCATTTTACCCCAGACAGCCAAGTGGGTAAATGAACGAAAATTGACAAGAGCAACAAGATTTGAAGCTCATGGCAGACGCCCAAGAGATTCACGCTATGATTGGCTAAACGTTAGTTCACTCAAATCTAATTAACAAATCAGAGAACACGGGCGGAAATATTGGCGCTAGGTCAAAAAAAGTGCAGGGGACAGAATCACCTGTTTCTGAAAGTGAGGGGGACATGTCAGGGTTGGCGCTAAACTCTGCAGGAAGGTAGATCTCCAGGAACAGGGTTGGGCACGCTTGGTTTAGATGTTCAGTTTGTTTAGTTTGAACTGACCATTAAGGCGATCGGTGCTTGCTTTAGTTGGGCTTGTGACCCTTCACTTTGCAACATTTGTTTCTTTCTTTTTTTTTTTTTTTTTTTGTTTTGTTTTGTTTTGTTTTGTTTTGCTTTTCTTTCCTTTTTTTCTTTTCTCCCTTTTTTTCTTTGGCTGTTGCAGATTTATGTCAAAAAGGTCATGACTGTTTTTGGCTGGTCATTAATAATTACTTTCTTGTTCTGTAATGTCCTGATTCACTGATTTCAGATTTTCAAAGCTGAAATTTGTGGTTGTGTTTAATATCCACAGACCAAAATTATAAACGCAACACTTTTGTTTTTGCCCCCATTTTACATGAGCTGAACTCAAAGATCTCAAAAGTTTGTGCAGAAATTCTTTGGTTATGCAAACCGATTGCTGCAGCAGCTGTCCAGGTGGCTGGTCTCAGGCGATCTTGGAGGTGAAGATGCTGGATGTGGAGGTCCTGGGCTGGTGTGGTCACACCTGGTCTGCGATTGTGAGGCCGGTTGGATGTACTGCCAAATTCTCTGAAATGCCTTTGGAGATGGCTTATGGTAGAGAAATGAACATTCAATTCACGGGCAACAGCTCTGGTGGATATTCCTGCAGTCAGCATGCCAACTGCACACTCCCTCAAAACTTGCGACATCTGTGGCATTGTGCTCAGTTCAGAGTGGCCTTTTATTGTGGCCAGCCTAAGGCACACCTGTGCAATAATCATGCTGTCTAATCAGCATCTTGATATGCCACACCTGTGAGGTGGATGGATTATCTCGGCAAAGGAGAAGTGCTCACTAACACAGATTTAGACAGATTTGTGAACAATATTTGAGAGAAATAGGCATTTTGTGTACATAGAAAAAGTTCAGCTTATGAAAAATGGGGGCAAAAACAAAAGTGTTGCGTTTATAATTTTGGTCAGTGTATTATTAATTAGGTGTTATTATTAAAAGTATTCATATGTCGATTCTTCATAAGGCTATGTATGCCATAAACAAAAACTTTTTATGCACAACATTTTTTTAATTGTTTAAATTGTCCAAAGACTTTTAAGTCAAAGGAATTCTATATTTGACAGTGTAAACTATAACAATAGGTAAATCAAGCCACAACATGAAGCCAGTTCATTTAATCTAAGGCTGTGACTGTAATTTAGTTTTGTTTCTGTTTGTCTCTTTACTTTATATTTGTTTCTCTTTCATTCACTAATTTTGCTTGTCATCATTCTTAACACTGTATTGTGGAGCCAAATAAATTGTGAGCAGTCATAATCCCTGAAAATTTTCCAAATAACCTCCCCCAACCCTTTAAAGGGTCATGAAACCCCCTGTTTCAGCACTGGTTAGTTCTCACCACAGTTTTAAAAAATGCTGCAAAAGTGGGCATGGTGCGTTGCAGAGTGGAGGGGGAAGAGAGAGTCAGCTTTGGGTTCAAATGGTTCAAACAGTTTTATTTCTCTCCCACTGAGTTAACAACACAAATAAATTCACAGCCATTTGCACTCTGTATCATAAACATATATATGAACGCGTTTCACCTCTATTAACTTTTAAGGCGTATTTTGCACCGTTTATAATCCTTTTGATGGGTTGCATCAAGAAGTTGTAAAAACTGCTATTACACTCACTATATCAGGGGTGGCGAACGTCTGTCTTGGAGAGCCGCAGCCCTGCAGAGTTTTGCTTCAACCCTAATCAAACACACCTGAACAAGCTAATCAAGGTCTGAAGTGTTACTTGAAAGCTACAGGCAGGTGAGTTTTACCCTGAACTCTGCAGGGCTGCGGCTCTCCAGGACCGGAGTTCACCACCCCTGCACTATATGAATATACACAGCAAAAAGCCCAGTGTTAAATTAACTCTCCCGGGAGTTTATTTGACTCCACACTTAAGAGTGTTAAAAGTAACACAAAAGTAAAAGTAAGAGTGTCAAATTAACACTGAAGCAGAGTTAAAGTTAATAAGATAATCAGTGATTAATTAAGTGATGATTGATCATTATTGAAGACACCTGATGTTAACAAGCAGAATCGCCAAAGGATTTTTTAAGCAACCATTATGGTGGTCAGTGTTTACATTAGTTGGGCTCTTGACAGTTATATTTTTAATATTTGATTTTATTTGATTGTTGTAACTGAGTTAAAACAACTAGACAAAACAGAGACAAATGGTTTTAAAGCTAATTTTAATTACAAACTTTGTAAAACATATTCAGTTAAGACACACATAAATGAAGAATCAACATGAGAATCACAACAACAGTGACCATCAAAAAAGCGTGTTGTAGCCAATCAGAACTCATTCATGGCTCCCATCATGCATTGCTGCATAAATAAATTATGAACTGAATTGTCTTTGTAATGTCTTTTATTCAAACTATTTTCTTTTGTTTTTGCTGTTTTTATGTGACTTTTTAGTAGCTTGTTTTGTGATGTTCAGAGTTGATCAGTTTATCTGAATATGCCGTTTGTCACAGTTGATGAGATTCATATGCTGGTTCTTGATGTCTGTGTGTGCGCTTGAATGATAGGTATTTTTAGAAAGTTTTTTTTTTTTTTTCTTTTCTTTTTTCTTTTTTCTTCTTTTTTTCTCTGATCCTCCACAATGGGCCGGGATCTCATCGAGACTTTCCCCATTGGCTCTGGCTTCAGCCTATTGTTATTGACTTACATTTCAAAACTAGACTTTATAAAATAAACATCGGTTGTAGTTTATCTCAAATAAAATAAACTATGCTATATAAATAAATATGCTCAGTGAGAGCTGAGCCCCAAAGCTCGTGGCCAGTGGTTAATGATGAACGGCAATCACCCACGAGCTCTCCCGTGAGCCGTCCCAGTGAAGCGCAGGGGAAAGGCTTTATTCTATCGCTTTGGTTTAGGTAACGGGGGTATCCAGGTTCTTGAAATTCGCAGGGTAAGAGGGGGTAATGATGCTGGATGTAAATAAAAAGGTAAGTTCCAGTTGGGGAATTACAGAACGGCCAGATGATCTCTTATCGCATAATCTTATTAACTGTTTATCTGCCACGCTATTCAGCACCAATCCCTCTGTGCAGTCAATTTCACTGGTTAAGCATAGTGTAGGAAATCAACACTGTGATTGACACAACCAATAAAATCTATAAAATCAGCTGTGGGGTGGAGTTTGCGCTAAAGTGGATTGGGGGGAAAATTGCACATGTGTGTCATGTGCCTGTCTGCCAAAGGGAGGCACATGACAACGCCCTATTTTGGAGTTCCTGCCCCCATTTGGAGATCTCCAAGCTGCAGTTATATACCCCTCCCCCAATCCACTTCAGATAAACAGTTAATAAGATTATGCGATATAAGATCGTCGGGCCGTTCTGTTACTCCCCAACCAGACCTCACTGGAAAATTGGACCTTTTTAGTTACAATCTTCCCCCTGCGCTTCACTGGGACGGCTTGCGGGAGAGCTCGTGGGTGATTCCCGTTTATATCATTAACCACTGGCCACAAGCTTTGAGGCTCTGCTCTCAGTGAGCATATTTATTTATATAGAATGATTTTTTTTATTTGAGATCAACAGCAAACTGTTTATTTTATAAAGTTTAGTTTTGAAATGAATGTCAATAAAAATAGGCTGAAGCCAGAGCCAATGGGGAAAGTCTTTTCACGACGAGACCCTGCCCCATTTTGGAGGTTCTGCCCACTTTTGGAGATCTTCGGTCTGCAGTTATATATACTTGCACATCATGACCATCTCTGAACATTCTGGGAATGTCATTGACATCGGAGGGGACGCTCTGGGAACATTACATTTGGGGAAATCTATATACCTGACATGAATGCATCCAAGTCATCCATCAGCAAAAAAGAATTACAAATTTGATTAACAGTTTGTGGAGTGACATAGGTACACTGTAAAAAACAACCTATAAAATCTACTCAATATAATGAGGTAAACTGATGTAACAATTTGCATTTAGTTTGTTTGGGTAGATTCTATCCTATATATTTGAGTAAAGAATACCTGAATTTAACAGCTATGACAAACTAAAAAAAAGTAGATAAAGTCTACACAGCAAAAAGCCCAGTGTTAAATGAACTCTCGCGGGAGTTTATTTGAGTGTTAAAATGAACACTGAAGCAGTGTCAAAGTTAATGAGGTAATTAAGTGATTCATTGAGTGATGATTGAAAATTATTGGACACCAAAATGTTTACATCACCATTATAGTGGTCAGTGTTAGCATTAGTTGGGCTCTTGACCCGTAGCTTTTTAACATTAGCTTTTGTTCAACTGTTTAGTTAACCTAGCCAGACAAGCCAAAGAACAAAAGTCATGCAGTGGTGATAATTCTGTTTTAAAATAAATTTAATTTGAGCCACTGAAACCATTTAGAGTTCAATATTCTTTATTTATTACAGCTGCCTTGGGGTTTCACAGCAGCAAAAAAATGATAAAGCCTGAATTTTTTTTTTTTTTACAATTTTGAATGGATGTCTTACAAGCTTCTCCGATCAAAAAAAAACTTTCAAAAGCTGTTCTTTTAGGCACACACAGACATCATGAATCAGCATATGAATCTCAAAAATGGTGACAAACAGCATATTCAGAAACAGATCAACTCTAAACATCATGGAAATCATAAGCTCATAATTTATTCATGCCACAATGCATGATGGGAGATATGGATGAGTTTTGATTGGCTACAACATACGTTTTTGTTGGTCACCATTGTTGTGATTCTCATGCTGATTGTTGATGTGTGTCTAAATCTAAAAAACGTTTATATTTTTTCTGGTCAAATAAATTTCAGAAACACCTGTCTGATTAAACCAACATAAACAAAATACAACTCACTTATTCTGATTGCTACTTCATGACTTTGTCAAAGCATATTCAAAATCTCATTTCTTCTGGTTTGTCTGACTGTTATAACTCAATTACAACACCCAAACAAAATCTAATTTTAAGAAGTTACTGGTAAAGAGCTAAACTAATGCTAACACTGAGCACTATAATGGCAACTTACAAAATTAGATTTTCTCCTTTTGGTGATTCTGCTTATTAACATCAGGCGTCTTTAATAATTTTAATACTCTTGAGTATGGACTCAAACTCCCGGGAGAGTTCATTTAACACTGGGCTTTTTGCTGTGTAGACTTCACCTACTTTTTTTTAGTTTGTCTTAGCTGATAAATTCAGGTATTCTTTACTCAGACATATAGGATAGAATCTACCCAAACAAACTGAGTGTAAATTGTTACCTCAGTTTACCTCATTATATTGAGTAGATTCTATAGGTTGTTTTTTACAGTGTAGCAATGTGATTGGATAATAGTTAACACATATTGTGTTGGACACACTGTGTTGTTTCTCTTTCTTTTTCTTTCTCTTTACACATGATCAACTTAAAATGGCACAAAATGTGTTAAAATGGCATAACAAAAAAATATGTTAATAAATAACACATCCTTTTTGAGAGTGTAAGTAAATAAATAAATAAAATTCATATTTGTGTTTCTGTTAAAAAGGAGAAAGACAACAGGAACATTTGTATGCATTGGATATCGCTGGAGCAGAAAGAGCAAAACTGGGAACAAACATGCAGATTCAGAGAGAAATGCATTATTAGAAGATATGATGAAAATAAGCATTTATTCTTTAACTGCATAGATCAACTAAATTCACAGACAAGATGCCGAAGAGAAAAGACAGCATGGATCAACCTCCTGGAAGTAAGTAATGAGTAATTCATGCTATTAGTTATGCATCCATTTATCCATCTATCTAGACATTAATATATTTGTCATATATGTTATTTACAGTGTGGAACTCAGTACACATAGCAGGAGCAGCAGCTATAGCAGCAATAGTAATAGCAAAAACAGGAGGAGCAGCAGCAGGACCAATACTAGCAGGAGCTGTAGTAGGTGTAGCAGTAGTATCAGTAGGTAAATTATTAAAATTGTGGTAAAGAAATCTTGACTATTTTAATTTTTTAGTCATTTGCTCTCAATTTTATTACATCCAATGATCCTAAAGGGTCTTGATCCTAAAGTTTTTTAGATGTTAACAGATATGTATATGTTGCCTATTCACCCTCTGCCTTTGACAGTCAGAGACATGTGTCCTCGGTAGCCTAGGTGGAGAACTTGCAGGGTTTCTTCATTCCACATAAATTTGGATGTGGGGAAACATAGTTGAGTTTTCTGTGATTAATTGTCCTCCACCAGGTATAAAGTTCAATCAACTGTTAATACTGTGTAAGATATGGTTATGCACAGGGAACTTAAGAATATGGCTTGTGTTCTGAAAATAATGTAAAGTGTTTTTTTTTTTTTTCTTTTTTTTTGTCAGTATATGTCAGTTTCAGACATGTCTTTTGTTTAATTTCTGATAAGTTAAAGGAGGTCAGTGCACTCCACTGTTCATTGTAATCAGAGGTGTAAAGCCAGGGGTCAGAAAGTAAAAGTCCTGCTATATATTTATTCCACTCATGAACTCAGCCAGCTAGCTGGACTAGCTGCTCGTTAGATGGTTTAAATCAAGAATGTAAGGTCTAGGACCACTTCATTATTGTTGTAACATGTTGATTTTGTTGTTTTCTAATTACTTTGCTGTGATGCGTTTGAAATGTATTTGTCCCAAGGGTTTATTTTGAATGGAAATGGAAATGGAAAATTATTTCTTGTATTTTAATGTCATGATTGTTATAAATACACTTTGTAAACTTTGTACTCCAGCCTTAAGTTAATTTATTTATTCAGTCATTCTAATTTGGTACACACTTTTGCAGACACAATTTCAGTTGATTTTATCTGAAGTACAGTAAAAAAGTAAACACATCTGAACTGAAATATACATAACCTTTCAAACAGTAAAAATTCTGAGAAAAAAAAAATAACATTAAACATTTAGTCAATGTATAATACTAAACAAACCCACATGGAGATGCTTTCACATGATTCGTTGTAGATATTATACACGTGTTCAGAATGACTAACAAAATACAACAAACTTTAAGAGAATAGACAACATTATTGAACATTTTAAACATCAGTCAAGAAAAATTATTGTGTGATTGAATATCTAATGCTCATAAAACCATTTATGTAGTTATCATTGTTTGTTTATTTATTTTTACATGAACAAATATGCTATGATCCACAACAGTGGTGACAATAAATATATATACTGCAGAGCATGATGGGAGTTTTGTACTACGGTGTTACCCAGCATGCATTGCAGTGTGAAGCGTTTTGTTGATTGTCACCATTTTTGAGATTCATATGCTGATTTTTGATGTCTCTGTGTGTCTGTTTGTTACAGTGATCAATGAATGAGAAAACAGAGATTCAAAATCATGTATTAAAGTTATTTACTGAAGCATTTTATTTTCATATTGTGTTTCAAAAGAATTGGAAATTGCTAAATAGTTTATTCATGAGAAGGTGAGTTAGTTTTTATGGAATCATTGTAGGCTACAAATTAAGACTAAAAATAATTAATGTTGATTTAAAGACAGTGTTATTAAAATGTGAGTTTTGTGGCTTTTAGTTCATGTCTGTCAGCTCAGAGATATTTTGTATGCTAATGAAGTCATTTGACACATAAACCTCAATCAGATCTATACACTTCTGAGAAAATGGGCCAAAAGTATTCAAGATCTGGTGATATACTGATGTATATTCATTCAAATGCCCAGAAGAGTGAGAAAGTCCCTCCCCTAAACCACCTGACACTGACTAACAAGTAAAAATTTAGCAAATCATGTTCAAGGCTGTGACGCAGAGGTGTAAAATCCAGGTTCCATGAGTAAAAGTCCTCCCCAGTATTTTGTTCCAATCACCTGGATTTGCTAATTAGCAAATTAGTTTTTCAGCCAGTAGGTCAGAGATGGGACCAAGTCATTCCTTTCAGTCACAAGCAAGTCTGCGTCAAATCCCAAGTCCTCAAAGAGTTAAAGTTAATGAAGTAATTAAGTGACTAATTAAGTGATGATTGTGCATTAGTGATGAACACCTGCTGTCAACAAGCAGCATCATTGAAGAAAAGACAAACACAAGAACTACAACTGACATCAGCCACAGCCTTGGATAAAATCAACTGAAAAAACAAAAAAAACAAAAAAAAAAAACAACAACATTAAATGTCTCAAGATCTGATTAAACAACTCCACAGACAGCATCACTAGCTTCACTCATTACTAACCAGACTGACTTTATTTTATGTCTGCAGAATCTCTTATTGAGAATTAAAAGAAAGAAAGAAAGAAAGAAAGAAAAAATGATGCCACCATAATTGTGGTCAAGGTGTGATTTAATTTGTCTCTTGACCCTTTGAGTAAGTTGCTTCTATGCAATTTCAATATTGTTTTATGGCAAACATTTGTGTGTTACTGAATCAAAAGATTGCAGTAGTAGATTATCTTACACTCTGTACTTATAACTAATTTGGATGAACATCTATTTGATTTATTTGACTGACATTCAGCTTTTACACAACTATGCACAACAACAAAAAAAAAAAAAAAAACTGTATGGACTCAGGTTTTTAGACATGAACATTTAGCATATGATCCTCAACAGTGGTAATAATTATTCATACTGCAGTACATGAGGGGAGTTTATCCTATGTTGTATACCCAGCATGTATTGCAGCATGAAGCGTTTTGTTGATTGTCACCATTGTTGAGATTTATATGCTGGTTCTTGATGTCTGTGTGTTCAAAATTGTCAGATGTTCAAAATTGTATAAGCATTGAACATATTTTAAATTTTCCCTATAGCTATTAGAGCAAAATTTTATTTTCATGCTAACCTAAACATATAAAATAAAACAAAAAAGTTATTTTGGATGTAGCCAAGCAAGTTCTACAACACCACCACATTAAAACGTCTAACAATTGCTTTTCACAACACCACATGCATTGTTATGAAAGAGAATCTAATGCAGGCAGTCAAAGGTCAAGAGCAAAACTAAAGCACACACTGATCTTCATGATGGTAACATCATTTTAACCAATAAAACATCAACATCTGATCCTCTGTAATTCTCAGTAACAGCAGGTGTTCATCACTAATGCACAATCATCATTTAATTAGACACTTAATTACCTTATTAACTTTAACTCTTTGAGGACTTGGGATTTGACTTGAGACTCGCTTGTGACTTGAACAGAAGGACTTGGTTCCACCTCTGACCTACTGGCTGAAAAACTAATTTGCTAATTAGCAAATCCAGGTGATTGGAACAAAATACTGGGGAGGACTTTTACTCATGGTACCTGGATTTTACACCTCTGCTGTGACGTAACGAAGATCTACTGGATATGTTTAAAATAGACAAGCCCAGTGACATCTCATCTTCCTGTTATATCAATATAGCACAGAAAACTGCTCATAATCACTCATTCTGATAATAAAATTGCCAGAAATCATTTGTAGCGTTGTGTCCGAGTCCTAGATTTTAATCAGTTGAGCAGAGGTGGGACTTTCAAAGAGATAAAGTTAATAAGATAATTAAGTGTCTAATTAAATAATGATTGTGCATTAGTGATGAACATCTGCTGTTACTGAGAATTACAGAGGATCAGATGTTGACGTTTTACTGGTTAAAATGATGCCACCATCAGGGAGATCAGTATTTGATTTAGTTGGGCTCTTGACCCTTATCTTTCTCTGTTTAATTTCTCTCTCTAATGAAGTGTATAGTGTTATGAAACAAAGAGAGCATTATTCTTCAGTGATTAACTGATAAGCATTTTCATAAAGTAGGATAGCTGGAAAAATAGCAATTTTATTAATTTTTTTTATGTAATCAATTCTGCAAAATTACAATATGTAATATTGAACGAATTTTGAATGCATGTACTTCTAGGTACATTTAGTCACACACAGATATCAAGAATCAGCATATGAATCTCAACAATGGTAACAAAATGCTTCATACTGCAATGCATGCTGGGTAAAACCATAGTAAAAACTCCCATATATATATATATATATATATATATATATATATTTATAGTCACCACTGTTGAGAATTATGTGAAAAGTGTTTGTCTAAAAGCCTGAGCCAAAACAATTCTTTTTCTTTCTCTCTTTCTTTTTCCCCAATTTTAAAAGTTTATAATTATTTTAGTTTTGCAGTTCAGTAATAGCTGAAAGTCATAAATCAAAGAGAAACCACTTTATGATGATCACTTGTCATTAATTACAAACAGAAAATGTAAGCTCATCTATAATTTCAACAATGCAGAACTATTTGCTGTGAAATAACATTTCAATTGTTCTGGAGCAGTGAATCATTTCGATTTAAGAAAAGGGTTAAGAGCCCAACTAAAGCAAACACTGATGGTGGCATCATTTTAACCAATAAAACATCAACATCTGACCCTCTGTAACTCTCAATAACAGCAGGTGTTCATCATTATCATTTATCTCTTTGAAAGTCCCACCTCCGCTCAAATGATTTAAAACTAGGCCTCGACACTAGACTCAGACACAACACTAATCATTTGTTATATGAGCTTCATCTATAGAAATCAGTTTTCACTGAACAAGTGTGTTTGTCTTACAGTGTTGAAGCTCATCAGATCATCAGCAGCCAAAATGACTGACTGTTTTAACACACGCACTTTTAGCTTTACTGGCTTTGTGTGGTTAACACTTTTTTTTTCAGAAATATCAGCATCCCTCCCTTCACAAGACAACATTACGTGATTAAAACTAACTTGAACTTGACTAAAACAAACTAAAGTTATGATATTTTTCTTTAAGTTAATTTAAATATATTCACTCAAGATGTTTCGAGAACAGGATTGTGTAACCAGACATTCTGCTGGCTTTTTCACACTTATGAAGTGTCGCGATTTAGCCCAAAGGGAAATGTATATAAATAATTACAATTAATTATGATTAATTACAATTATTTATATCAGCTGCCAGTAGTAACTGTAGCAGAATTAAACATTCAGTAAAATTTTTATATCAACTCTGAGAAATTATATTTTCTTGGCCACAGAAAATAACTTTCTTAAAGTACTGTTGCATTAGAGCATGTAGCTCGAATCGGAATCGTAAAGGGACATTAATTTGCAAGGCAGAATCAGAATCAAAACTCATGTAATTTGTGCACAAGAGTTTTATTAACGAAGGACTAACACATAACTAATCTAAACAAACAAACATGAAATCATTCATACATGGGGGAAGGGTCAGTGAGAAGCAGTTAGAGAGACCAGAGAATGTAGCTATGAAAAGAGTCAGTTAACCACCTGAGTGAAACCATCAGTGCTGTCTACAGCTTGTACTAAACCTCTGTTTTGTTTAGTTAAATGTACGATACTTGCATTGCCTTGGTTGTTGAACAAGTGTCCAAATGCAGTCTCGGGTGAAAGTCTCGATGGTTTGGAGCAGTGGTGGTTTTGGAATTGCAATCACGTTCTTCCGGGTCCGAAGAGTGATGAACTCCAAAGATGTTCTGACTCGATGGTGACTGTGAGTTTCTTCCCATGTGAAAATTGAAGAAGAACCAAGAGGTGTGAGGGACCCAGCTGAAGTCCTGTGGTCTTTGGGGAATGGAAAGACAAGGCTGCAAGGCCTGGCGCAAGCTTAGGTAAGTCCCAAAGAGTTCTAGCTCATCTTCTTACTGACAAGTCACTCATGTGAGACAAGTGAAGAAACTAAAAAGAAAACGCACAAAACTTTGTGGTTGAGAGCCACAGCTCTATATGTTGGGGCCTGCCGGGCACGCCCTGTGCCGGCTCAGGCTACCTGTGAGTCCTTCCACATCGGAAGATTTTGCAGAAGAAGAGAAAAGAGATCATGCGTTTTGACCCTTTAAGGTCTTTAAAGGCTACACCTCCAGGAGGTCTAAGAGCCAACTCCCCCTTTGGATGGAAAGTTTACGACTTGTCTGTGAGCATGGTATTTTACATATGTAATTAGATTGGGTGTTGATGCAAAAACTACTAAGGTTTCTTAAAACACTAATATGTTGCACAGGTATCAACATATAATATACACCATCTTTTAGATCATCAAAATATGAATTCAAAGAGACCAAACATGGTGAGTTATACTATTAGTTATCTATCATAACAAATGCATATAACAGTATACAATGAAAAACACAAAAATACAAGGCAGTAATACTGTACACAATGACCTGGGGCTACGTGTGATAGGAAGGTCAAAGAAAGGTTTGTCTGTGAATGAATAGGAAAGAGTCCACAGGACTCTAGAGTGCAACCTAATTTCTCAATGGTGCGACTAAAAAAAATCTGAACAAACAAACAAACTCTACACTAATAAGAAATTAAACTCAGATAAGCTTAAAAACAAAGGCAAAGTCTATATTTAAAACACACACAAAACATTAAAAAAAAAAGATGGGACATCAGTCTAGGATACAATAACAGTAATTCTCTCGCAAAGGTTCAAAGAGAACAAATTAATCTTAATGTGTGTTTTGAACATGTTTACAGTGGTTGTGGTTTAAACAGATGCGTGAATTTTTTAACAACTGTACACTTATCCAGCAGTCGCTCAGTAAACAGTTGAACGCAGGCTTTGTGTTTGCTGGTCTCTATCGCTCATTTGACGCTGCTGTAGATCATCGACGCGTCTTCCACAGTTTGAACATCTGATTGCCTAAAAAACAAACAAACAGGAGCTCAGTGATGTTGCAGCTCAGATTAGATGATCTGTGCTGATGAATTAGTGCTGGTTAAGTTGATTCTCACCTCTCTTATATTGTCTTCCGATCTGTTAGTCTCTTTCTTTCGGTGATATTGGACAGTTGCGTACTGGATCTCCTCAGTATCTCTGGATTCAGGAGTTTTTCCTCTGAATCTGTTGGGTTTCACACGGCCATACAAAGCATCATTGACTGTATCAGCTTCAGAAAGAGGCTCATCATGAACTGAAACTCGCATTGACATGTCAGAACACAGATCACTCTGAAATACAAGACAATACATAAGACAAATAATGAGGGTTTTTTTTTCAAAGGTGAGGTGCAGATTTTATACAGCAGAAGGTCTCAAATTTTTCAGACCGAGTACAACATCAGGTCATGATTGATTTTCTGTAAAGTTGTGTTTGAATGATTTACCGGATTCATTGTGAGATCTTCAGTTTTAACACTCTTTCGTTTCCTCCTGTTATAATCACAGACATGAACAGCATTTCAACAAATGTATAGAGATAAAATATGAATGCTGTTCTTGACGATTAATAAACATGAGCAATTTTCTATTAGTATATAAGAACAAAAGGGAACATATATAATCACAGCAGTTTTTTTTTTTTATTAAACTCACATTATAAACAGGATGATGATTGTGATGATGATGATGAATCCTCCTCCAGATGCTGCTGTGATCACAATCACATTCTTACCAACACCATGATGAACTGAAAGAGGAAGATCAACAAACTCATGAATGATGTGAAGTCTTGATTGTGAGCCTCACAGTAGAAGCGTCCACTCTGTAGTGCACTGAAACTCTGTCCAGATCCAACAGCTGAGCTTTGATTCACCTTAAACCAGCTGATTTCTGCAGGTGGGTTTGAATCACTGCTGCAGATCAGAGTCACTGAATCACCCTCCATTATTTCACCAAATGGACTGATGGACGCTGAGATGTTCCTGGGAGGATCTGACACAGAAAAAAAAAAACAAAAACAACAACAACAACAAAACTATAACATAGATGGAGCTACGCAGCAAAAACCCCAGTTACATTAACTCTCCTCTGAGTTTATATGAGTTAACACTCAAGGAAATTATATAATGGAAATATATTTAAAATAATTGTGTAAGTAGTAAAGATATATAAACGCAAAGTTCAGAAATGTTTTGAGATCCCCTCTCTTGATTAATATCTAAAAAAGAGACGTCCTCAGTCCCTGACGAAACCTAAAATACTATGTGGAGGACGCAAAATTCAATAATTATAATAGGACTGCGTGGTGAACCTATGAACCCAACTCATATTTAAACACGGTCTGCATGCTATGTACACATATTTATCATTACAAGTACAATTTTGGCTGTATTATTTGTGTCCCCTTCAAAAATTGCTATTGAGAAATTTTATGTTTTTGTCCCCCCTGCTGTTAGAAATTCACGCCCTTGTTTTACCAGGTTATGGATTAAGTTAAGAATTTTTGTCTCTTGAAGGGCTGGGAAAGCATTTCACGAGTTGGAAGAACTACTTGCATTCTCAAATGTGCCTTTTAAAATGCCTGGGATTCTTGCATATCATCATGATTCAGGTGAATATTGTTAGTGATTGGCTGTGTGTAATGCCAGACAGTATTTTTGTAACTGCAGTGTTTTAGAACTAATAGTAAATTGTTGGTTACAGCTGCTGTTTTGTTCCATTTCTGTCAGTGATGTCTAGATACCTGTCCCTTTCTTTTGTCGGACGGAACAGCAAATCCATATCCACCTTTTTCTTCTACGCGGAAGTAAGACTATGGGCGAGACTTACGGTTTATTAACCGCTATAGGGAAATAACGAGAAGAATAACAATGTCCAGTAAACAGTAAAACTGTTTACATTACAAACAAGTGTGTTCATAAATAAGATAATAATTTAAAATAATATGGTAAGACACACAAGTTGCAATATCAAGTAACAGAACGAGCTTTTTTGTACAACTAAAAATAGCTGAACATGGATGAGACCCGGAAGCCAGATCTGATTTACAAGTGACCACGGTCACGGTCAGAAAAAAGGTGGATAATTTTCCTCCCACTCTTCTCCTTCCTCTCTTGTAATGGTGTTATGAGTAAGATATGCACTTTTGAAGATTAAATATATTTTATTTATGTTTTAACCATGACAGAGCATCAAGATTTTGTTTTAAAGGGGTCATATCAGATGCCTATTTTCCACAAGTTGATATTATTCTTTAGGGTCTTAATGAAAAGTCTATAGAAAGAGAATTTTTGATTGACATTGCAGTCATTTATTATGTTCTTTAATATAATATTACAACAACATCAGCTCATTTTGTGCATCATTTTGAATAGCTGACAAAAACAAAAAATCTGTCGTCATTTACTTGCCCTTGAGTTGCTCCAAGTAAAAGTTATTATTTTGTAGTATTTTAACGTGTAAGTAACATAATATTTCACGTTTACTAAACACATTGTAGAAAAGTTGTCTATTGGAATAGCATGCAAACAAGCACCTTTGCTTTTACTCTGTTGTTTTCCTTACTGTAGTGGAGGGCAGCATCTTCATACCTCATCTTCCTGACAAATTTTAAAATGTCCTATTTTTAAATATATTTGTATATATATTTGTTTTGCAGAGGCTCTTAAGAATACTGCACTGATGTCAAAGATCAACCAGCAAGAATCTGAGTGGGAACTCTCAAAATGGTTTACTGGGACAAGAGACAGAGGAAGACTGAGGGTGTCTAGAATGCATAAATGTCTGTCTGCAGTGTAAGCAGTACTGAAAAATGTTTAGTTGCTGCTGCTGCGTCTGTCTCCATTTTCCATGTGCAAATCTTCAAAGCTTTCAGTAAACACTGGTTCAAATACAAGTTAAATGTTTGTTAAAAGATTTCAATCTCACTGTGTACTGCTGTATGCTAATGCTTTAAAACTTTAAAACTTTTTTTTTAATCCCACTTGCAAGCCATAATTTATCCCATGTAGTTCCCACATAGAGTTTGAAGATGGGACCTAGGTAGGTTTTGTGTATGTTTCATAGTTGGGCCCCACCTTAAACCCAGTGAAATCCTAAATAAAACACACATTGGTAAATTGCATGAGGCCAACATGGAACCCGTGGACAAACCCATGTAAAACCCATATTTAGATGGAACCTAGATGGGTTTTGCATATGTTCCCTAGATGGGCCCCACCTAAAGCCCAGGTAAATCCTGCATAAAACCCACAAAGGTATGTTGCATGAGGCCAACATGGAACCCATGGACAAACCCATGTAAAACCCATATTTAGATTGAACCCAGATGGGTTTTGCATATGATCCCTAGATGGCCCCCATCTAAAGCCCAGGTAAATCCTGCATAAAACCCACATGGTTATGTAGCATGGGGCCAACATGGAGCCCGTGGACAAACCCACTTAAAACCCATATTTCAGCCCATGTAATAAAGATGGGGCCAAGATGGGTCTTTTGCATGTTGCCCAGTTGGGGCCCACCTGTTGGCAAGTGTAATCCCACATGAAACCCATGTGGGCGATTGGCATGGGGCCATTATGGAACCCACGGACAATCCCATACAGAGCCCATTTTTCAGCCCATTTCAAACCCACATGGGCCCCACAATCAAATGTTAGCTGGGTTAAAGCTGGGACCAAGATGGGTCTTGTGCATGTTGTCCAGTTGGGTCCCACTTTGTGACAAGTTCAATCCTATATGCAATCCACGCGGGCACTTAACATGGGGCCATTATGGAACCCGGAGTACTGTGGTCTTTACCGGAGTACAAGATGGCGGAGTACATTTGTTCCCACTAGCAAAGGCAACCGAGCATTGAAGGCCTGATCAGGGCAGACCAAAGCTAACACAGCGACTACCTCATCTGTTCCACAAGCAGGCTTGGGAAACTGTACATCTATTTCAATGTACCCTATGTAGGGAACTATTTGTCCTGCCGCTCCCTCAACCCGAAGTAAGTCTCTCATAGGAGTAATGTCCCTATGCTGTACTTTTCACAACTCCAGCTTCTGTTCATTCCACAACAGAAACTACTCCAAGTTTAAATGCACAGTGGGTGTGGTCGCTTTGGTGGGAGAACACCTTTGCTCATGCCTCCTAACTAACTTTTGCTGCACCAAGGCTGCTTTCACTGGGTTAGTGCAATGTTGCAAATAATGAGAGTCCTCACCACAACGATAGCAAAACCCACCAATAGGGGGTGACTTAGGTTGAGTTAGAGGCATAGGGCGTGATGACTTTCCCTCTTTGCCTCTTTTCTTCTTAGATCCACTGGCCTGGAGTTGATCATATGTCTGTTTACTCGTTGAGGCTGGCTTCGGCGCTTTAGCTTTAGCCACCTCAGCTTCAAGCTCTTTTATGCACCTCGTCAACGCCATACTGTCTTGCACCTCCTCAGGGGCTGCTGTGCATCTCTGATCAACAGTAACCTGCATTTGGCTCTGCGCTCTAGTGGGATGCGTACACAAATGGAGATTCATACGTTTCTCTTTAAGCTGCTTTTCATGCTCATAAGACCTCAGTTTGAAAAGCAAGCTAGAATAACTCAATTCAGATTGTGATGTGTCTGTTAGAAAGTCTTTAAGATGCAACTGGGTTATCAGGACTTCATCCCAGCACCCTCTGATGAACTGTTTGACAAGTAGAGTGTCAGAGCGCTTACCAACCACTCCCTTCTTTTCAACCACTTCCTGCATCAGAGAATGAAGTCGTCTCAAGTAATCAGAAGGCTTCTCACCCCTGTTGTGGTGTGTCTCGATAAACTTTGGGGCAGCCGTGGCCTAATGGTTAGGGAGATGGGCTCATAATTGAAAGATTGCGGGTTCGAGTCCCAGGTCCAGCAGGGATTGAAGGTGGAGGGAGTGAATAACCAGCACTCTCTCCACCCTCAATACCACGACTGAGGTGAGTCCCTTGAGCACTGTTCCCCCAACTGCTCCCCGGGCACTGCAGCAATAGTAATATGGCTACCCACTGCTCCGTGTGTGTGTGTTTTTTTATCACTTCTCACTACTCTGTGTGTGCACTTGGATGGGTAAAATGCAGAACACAAATTCCGAGTATGGGTCACCGTACTTGGCCACACGTCACGTCCTTTCCTTTTCCTTTCCTTGAATGTAGAGCTCGTCTCCACCTGTGACACTACCATAAGCCTTTTCAAGCTCCATCACATACACCTTTGGTGGTGCATTTGTACCTACTCCAAGAGCAACATTAGGAGCAGGGGGGAGGAGACTATCCAAAACATGCCTTCTTTTATGTCTCTCTGTCAAAGAAGTGTCTGAGAGTAATTGCCTCACATACAATTGCCACGTGGTGAAATCGACTTCCCCGTTAGGCTTAGGGGAATGTCCGGAAAAGATTCTCAACTTTGGGGGTGAGGGAACGTGTCCCTGATAATTTGGGTCATGTTTCACCACGTGTTCCACCACCAAACGCTGCATTTCTTGTATTATAGTAAGAGTGACTGGAGTTGGTGTTGGAGTGCTCAAGTGAGGTTGCACATCTTTTATCTGTCTAGTATCTATTGGTATAATGCCCCATAGATTTTGGCCATCAGCATTTAAATATTCGTCTTCAGCAATTAATGGGGTGGTGACTTCCTGAAATTCACAAAGAAGCTCTCCTGAGAATTTGTCACCTAACCACTCTATTTTCTTTACCTCATCGAGATGGTCAAAGATTCTTCGCACTTCTGTGAGAGTTGTGTTTGGATCTACCTTTGCAAGTATTACAGACCTCTCAGGATCAAAATGAAATTTCTCACACAGATCCATTGTGAAAGGGGAAAAAAAAGTAATTAAAAAAAAATGTGTATATCAGTAGTGAAAAGTTATTCAGAGCAGTTAGGATTAAAATGTATCACAAGTGCAGCCCCACGTTGGGCGCCAAATTTTTCTCTCTCTTTTATGTAACCCGTTCCTTGGATTTATATCAATGAAAAGGAGGAAAAATATCTACTGGGTCTGAGCTCACCAAATATGTTTAACTAATAGTATTTGGAGTCTCGGGTTTGGGGTCTCACACTAAACACAGAATTACAAATAAATTGTGCTTATGAAATGTGTCTGCACCTGTGTCAATTCAGCTCTTAATTTAGTCACTAACTGCTTTAATAAAACACATACACAGTAATCAGTTTCAACGGATAGTATTTGTATTCAGTGTCTTCTTTTTGTTTTTCTCTTAAACTGCAACTACTTTGCAGTATGCTTGAAAACCTTTTCACACACTCAAACAAAAATATATATCCTCATTGAATTACAATTTAGCTTGTAAACAGTAAGCTGTCAATCAACAATTACAATTGAAGATGAAAAGAAGAAATAAAAGAAAAATAGTCCAAACAGTCTGAAAACGCAGATGAATACCGAAATCCTGAATGAAGTTGGAATGTGTTTGGCTCAGTTCAGTCAATGTGAGTGTATAAATGCCTACAGAGTCCTCGCCGAGACAAACGATGAAGAAACGTTTCCTCCTTATGAACGAGCCCTCTGATTACGCAATCCATCCGCAGTGAAATCCAACTCGTCTCTTCCCTCCTGGCACGAATCCAAAACGACCAAACCGTCCGATCTCATCGAGCACACAGCATCCTCCAATCGCTAATGCAATGAAACAGTTCAGGCATACATTTAAAGAAGGAATTTGCAAGGATGGATATGATTAAGCGAGAGCTGAAATGCGGCTCGCATCTCTCGCCACGAGCTGGCGCAAAAGTGACGTCAGCAACCATCGACGCACTTCTCTAATAGTAAATTCTATTTGGCAACAGAATCAAATAAAATACATTTATACATTTGTTATACATGCCTGAAAAAAAAAAATATATATATATTACATATACAAGTGAATAAAGAATCAATTATATCAGAAATAAGATCAGATCAGAAATATTAATAGAAGTCTTCCATCAATCCATATACTCAATTATTTGAGTGGGTTACATTAACACGTACTTTTAGCTTCACTGGCTTTGTGTGGTTAACACTTTTTCTTTTTTTTTTTTCTTTTTTTAACACACCACAAAGTTGCATAAATATCAGTGTCCGTCCCTTTACAAGACAGCAACATTACGGGACCAAAACTAACTTGAACTTGACAAAAAAAATAACTTCAAGTTATGATCTTTTTTCTTTTCTTTTCTTTTTTTTTTTTTAAGTTAATTTAAATATTCACTCAAGATGTTTAGAGAACATGATCGTGTAACCAGAAATTCTTCTGGCTATTTAATACTTACTAAGAAGATCAGATGGTGTTTTTGCATTCATATTGTCACAGAGTCAGCAACATCCGCAGCACCAGACCATTACACTCCGTCCACTCATTCCTAGTCTCCTTCAGTTCACCATTGTCTGGTCTCGTCATTCATACCTGGGCACTTACCTGACTGCTTGCTTGTATAGCTTCACTTACTTGAGCGAAATGTACAAAGCCTGTATTTTATGAATTTTAGATGTATGCTCCTTTTTTGACCATATAGTGCAGGCCTTCAACAGTTATTGAGGATTTGTTCTCAATATGATTCAGACATTGACATGAAATACAATGCAAAGAAGAGAAATATTATGATTATTAGTAGTAAGGAGGACAGGAAACTTTCATTTCCTGACTTCTCTCTGTCTGGCATTGTCATTATAGAACCAATGACTTGTGTGATGATAGAAACATTTACAGACATGTGTGTCCCTAAAAGAAAACAAACAAACAATATGGCGGCACAGTGGCTTCACTTTTATGACATCATGAGCACCCAGTTTTCTATTACAGATCAGTGTTTGCCCCCTGCTGGACATCTTTGATTATTGTGTCACGTGATTCACGCTTCCAAACAGCAGGGACCTCCATTAGAGCCAAGCAGGTGATCAGATGATTTACTTATTAATGCGTCGAACTTAGTAGAATATTATTATTATTATTTTTTTTAAAGGTGTATTTTTTTATTTAAATTTTCTTTCATTTGCTTAAGCCCAAATGAGTTTTAAATATTTCAGGAATTCCAGAGGAGACTCACAGCATAAACTCCTCTCATTACAGCCAGTCAGTATTAATATTCAAATAACGCATCAAATCATGGCATTTGAAATTTGTCATTTAAATTTTCTAAATTAAAATGTGTCCTGTACCAGGAAATACAAACACATTCAAATAATAATGAGGTGAACAGATGCTTCAGCAAACAGAGACTGAAGAAACCAGATGAGATGCAGAAATGGATGTGTTCAGAATTATAATACAAACATATGAAGAACTTTGAACACAGTACAGGACAAAACAACATACAAATAAAGATGCATAATGGTGATTTACAGCTGATGCACATCAATGTTGATGTCAGTAGCAGGAGATGGTGACCTCTGGTGGTAGTTTGAGAGTTTGTACAAACAAATGATGATCACAAATAAAAGGGATCATTTTAAAGGGAAAGTTACAGAAAAAGACAAATTAGCCGAATAGAAGCAGATAATATTGAGCACTTTGAGACCATAAAACGATACATTCGTCATTGTGAAGCAGGAGCTTGTATCCCACCACTGAGCATCACTTCCTGTGTTTTGCATTGCTGACCTAAATTTAACAGTAAATATTTACACAACAATTCACCAGCTTTTAACTTTAAATTAATCCCACTGTTACATTCCACTGTTCTTCACTAATGATCCCTGTCAATCATGTGTGGCTCCGCCCCCACAGAGCTCAGGATTGGTTCCTTTCTGCTCCGCCTTTTACTGCAGCATCTTCCTACTGATCTACATAAACAATCAGATGAAGAACGACTGACTAAAGTTCATCAACAACATTATGAAACCTTCCACAAGATACATAAAACAATCAAACTACAACTGAAGAGAGTTTTATTGATTATATTGAGAAGAGCTGCAGGTTCAGACACTTACTGATGGATTCTCATGTTGAGGATCACGAGTCGTGCAGGAGACAAAACGATACAACAAAGCAAACCACAAAAACAGGAACACAGAGAGAAACGCTTTGTACGACTGTAAACACAAATCAATACTCAGCGATGTGTGACAGGAAGACCGGGGCTTTTATACCGTCTCTGATTGGATGCAGGTGAAGTGCAATGGCTGATGGGGAATGGAGTCCGGGGTGTAGTGCAACAGTCCATGTGTATAAACAGAATGATAGCGACATCTGGTGGTGAGCGGTCCGCGGCTCACCGACCAGATCCGTAACATAGCCCCCCCCCAAAGAGCGGCTTCCAGACGCTCCAAACGAACCATAGACCAGGGGAGCGGTGGGGCAGGGGTGGGACAAGGCAAGGGCCGGAGGGCCAGGTCCGTGCGGAGGACCAGGTGACTGAGGCAGGACCGACAGAGCAGGAGCCCACCAGGGTGGGGCAGGAGGCGGAGCAGCCCTCCAGGGCGGAGCCGGAGGTGAAGCAGGAGGCGCCGGGGCCCTCCAGGGCGGAGCAGGAGGCGCCGGGGCCCTCCAGGGCGGATCCGGAGGCGGAGCCGGAGGAACACCTGGGGAGAACAGGGACAGAGGAGGCAGACAGAATAAAGGGAGAAGCAGAGAGTTTGAAGGTCAACGCCCCCTCCATAAGAGGTTCTACAGCTGGCGCTGACACCTCTGGAGGCATTGGCGCAGCTTCTCTGATGGGGAAGGCCTCTGGAGCAGATTTGGGACCAGACGGGACCTCTGGAGCAGACTTGAGACCAGACGGGACCTCTGGGGCAGACTTGAGATCTGACGGGACCTCTGGGGCAGACTTGAGACCAGACGGGTCCTCTGGGGCAGACTTGAGACCAGATGGGAGCTCTGGAGCAGGCTTGTGATCAGACAGGAACTCTGGCGCAGGCTTGTGATCAGACGGGAGCTCTGGAGCAGGCTTGTGATCAGACGGGAGCTCTGGAGCAGGCTTGTGATCAGACGGGAGCTCTGGAGCAGGCTTGTGATCAGACGTGACCTCAGAGGCTAACTTGTGAACAGACGTGACCTCAGGAGCACACTTGTGAACAAACGTGACCTCAGGGGCGCAGTGTGCAGCCCATACACACCAGATGGCAACCGCCATTAAGGGAAGAGCAGTGGCGGGTGGCAGGAACTCTTTAGTGGTGGATCTAGAAGGTGTTGATGCCACTGGGATGTTTGCTGCCCTCACTGACACTAGGGGTGGGTCCAGCACGCTGGCCATCATGATAGGCCGTGACTTTGGGATGACAGACGAGACATGGCGAGGCTCTGGAAGGTCAGGCGGGACGTGACTCGATTCTGGGCAGTCAGATGAGACGTGGCTTGGCTCTGGGACTGCAGCAATAACTTGACTTGGCTCATGAAGATCACCTGTGGCTTGACTTGAATTGTGGTGACTGGCTGAGGCCTGACTTGACTTGTGAAGATCAACTGTGACCTGACCTGGGTCGTGAAGGTCAGCTGTGGTTTGACTTGGTTCTTGGAGATCGGCAGTGACTTGACTTGGTTCGTGGAGACCAGTTGCGGCCTGACTTGACTCAGGAGGATCCGTTCTGACTTTGCTTGACACAAGGACCTCAGTCTTGACCGTACTTTGCTCAGGAACAGCGGCTTTGACATTACTTGACTCAGGAACCACGGCTGTGACTTTGCTTGACTCAGGAACCACGGCTGTGACTTGACTTGGCTTGGCTGGAACAGCTGTGACTTGACTTGACTTTAGTGCAACAGCAGTGACTGCTGCAACTTGACTTGACTTGGAAACTTGACTTGACTCAGGAAACGCAGCTGTAGCTTGACTTGACTTAGAAACTTGACTTGACTCAGGAGACGCAGCTACAACTTGACTGAACTCAGGAAACACAGCTGCAACGTGACTTGGCTCTGGTATGGCAGCTGTGATGTGACGGAGCCCTGTCTTCGCCGCCATTTTGTGAACGGGCTCCGCCGTCGCCGCCACTGCATGAGCGCGCTCTAGTGTGGCCACCATTTCCCGAACGAGCCAGGCGGCCAGCGTGTCCGTGGCGTTGCGCTCCGGCGCGGCCGCCATTTTGTGAGCGGGGTGCGCGGCCGCCATTACCGCGTTGTCGCGTACTTCCTCCACGACACCCACAGTAAACGGCAAGCCCACATACAACAGAGCAAAGTCCATGAATAAACGAAATGATGAACGCGAACCCTCGCGACGGAGTTTTGACTGGAGTGGTTGGTTGACTCCCTCAATGAAAAGGTCTATCAGCACACAGTCCGGAAGGTTTGAATGGCGAGCAATGTCCAGAAACTCTTGGATGTAGCCCTCGAGCGTTCGTGTCCCCCGCTCGAGGGCTAACAACAGTTTTGTAGTGTCCATACCTGCGTGGCATCCGGATGAGAAGTTGCTGGATCCTGTATTGGCCGAGTATTCTGTTACAGAAGGACGAGAGACGAGCGGATCCAAATGCAAACTTTTATTGTAGGGACGAGACATAGACATGGTCAGGCAGGCAGGGTCAAACAACAGCAGACAGGAGTATGGACGGTGAGACAAGAGTAATCCGTGACAGGCGAGGGTCGAACAGCGGCGTACGTTATCCGTGCAGGGCTAGGCAAAGAGTAATCCGAAAAAACAGGCGAGGGGTTTCAAAGGCAGGCAGCGAGACAGACAAAACGATACAACAAAGCAAACCACGAAAACAGGAACACAGAGAGAAACGCTTTGTACGACTGTAAACACAAATCAATACTCTGCGATGTGTGACAGGAAGACCGGGGCTTTTATACTGTCTCTGATTGGACGCAGGTGAAGTGCAATGGCTGATGGGGAATGGAGTCCGGGGTGTAGTGCAACAGTCCATGTGTATAAACAGAATGAGAGCGACATCTGGTGGTGAGCGGTCCGCAGCTCACCGACCAGATCCGTAACAGTTGCATGCCGACATACAGCTCTGTTGCGCTATGGGCATCCTGAGTTCATGACTCAAAGACCTTTCCTGCTCCCACCCCATCTCTCTCCACTTCACTTCCTGTCAGTTCTGATCTGTCTTATCATAATAAAGGCAAAAATGCCGAAAAAAAATAAAATAAATAAATAAAATAAAATACTACTACTACTACTACTGCTACTACTACTACTAATAATAATAATAATTAAAGATAAAAGATGTTTAGATGATGTGTAGTCCAAACTAATAAACGACCATTAACTCACACATGACGTTTAAATTCACAGTATTAGAGTATTTCTCTCCATGTTTATTGATGGACTTGCACTTGTATTCTCCACTGTGATCAGAGCTGATCTTTGAGATACTGTAGATTCTTTCAGATCCTACAAACATTTCTTCTTTAAACCAGCTGATTTCTGCAGGTGGGTTTGAATCACTGCTGCAGATCAGAGTCACTGAAACTCCCTCCACTATTTCACCAGATGGACTGATGGACACTGAGACATTTCTGGGTGGGTCTAAAACAGAAAACATAAATATTAGCAACAATGAAAAATAATTTGAGGTAAAAGATGTTTAGATGATGTGTAGTCACAGCCAATAAACCATCATTAACTCACACATGACGTGTAAAGTCACAGTGTGAGAGTATTTCTCTCCATATTCATTGATGGACTTGCACTTGTATTCTCCACTGTGATCAGAGCTGATATTTGAGATGCTGTAGATTCTTCCAGATCCTACAGTTGTTACTCCTTTAAACCAGCTGAAGTTCAGAGCAGGTGGGTTTGAATCACTGCTGCAGCTCACTGAATCTCCCTCCACTATTTCACAACATGGATTGATGGACACTGAGATGCTTGTGGGTGGGTCTAATAAAAATCAAACAAATTATTTATTGACTAGTACAAAAATATTTATTGACTTTGCAGGTTCAGTCATTAATGTAATCTGAAAATGGTCATAATAGAGATTTTTTCAGTATCACATGTTCTATAATAAACTCATAAATGACATTTAAATTTACATTATCAGAACATTTCTCTCCATGTCCATTTTCAGTTGACTTTATAAAGCACAGTGAGAAAGTAAATGTATCTGAACTGAAATATGCCTAATCTCTTAAACAGCAGAAATTATGAGGAAAAATATGTTACATAGACCACATGGAGATGCTTTGACATGATTGCATATAGGTACTATACGGATCCATTCAGAATAACTAAACACAGCAGAATACAGTGATCTGATGGAGAGTCGACAGCATCGGTGAACAGTTTATCTGTCAGAGTGACGTTCATATGTACATAAACACCACTGATCCTCACAAACTCCTCCAAAACACACCTCAGTGAACATTCGTTATAAAACACTCGATGTGCTGAAATGTGTTTGTGTCTTTACCATGATTCACTGAATCACTGGTTTGCTTTATTCAGGCCTAGTCTTGAGAGACAAATAGTCCTGAAGAGATATATAGTCCTGAACTCTGCTGGCTTTTTAAAGACAACTTTAAGGAGAAAACCACACTTTGTACTCACACATGACATTAAGATAAACAGCAGGAGAGATGTAAGTGTGTCCATGTAGAGCACAGCTATAGTTTCCTGAATCCTCTCTTCTGACTGACTGGAGGTTGAGTTTGTTTTCAACACTTCCTGTACTTAATGGCTGTGAGTTTCTGTACCAGATGAATGTTGCTCTGTCAGTCAGAGTGCAGCTGCTTTTACATGTCAGACGGACTGAATCTCCCTCTGTCACTCTCTCAGGAGACTCCACCTGAAGATCTGAACACAACACACACATTATATCTAGTGCTGCTGTCACACACTCATTATTATTCAACATAATGCACAGAAGAAGAGTGAAACCTTATTAAAGTCACCTGTGACAGTAAGATTCACTCCTGGTTTACCAAGCCATGTGCCACCAGGTTTATTAGTTGTGAATCTGAAACAGTACATGTGTTCATCTTTCTGTGTCACATGATTCAGTCTGATGGTGCAGTTCTGCTGTTTGTCTCCCAGATACTGAAGCCTCTGACTGTATTCAGAATCCTCAAACAGATCTGGAGGCTCTTCACCATGTATTAACAATTTACTCCAAAACACTTTCATGATCTGATATCCAGTAGGGTATGTATAAGTGCAGCTCATTATCACTGATGAGTTCTTTAGTGCACAGATGTGTGAATGACTGTAACTCACACCCCAATCAGCACTAGAAACCACTGAAACACAGAATTCATTGGGATGAATGTTGTTTTATCATTTACAACAGACCATGAACACAATACTTTTTTATTACTATTTAACAACAGCAACTCTTTACAAGAAATATGAGATAATTTTATCAGTCTGTTGAATTAGAAAAAATGTAAAGGTCATCATCAGCTTTTATGAAGGGTGTTGCAGAAAAGCAGAAGTAAAAGCACAGAGACAGAGGAGTGAAAAAAGAACCAGGAAAACAACTGTGAACAACATGCTGCATTACCAAATAATGAAAAACAAGAGTAAGACAATAATTAAAGCTGATTTTTACTTTGTGTACATCTCTAAGCTCATCTATATGCTAGTGAGCTCATGTGACACAATAAATATTTAACATATTAATTTCTGAGACCAAGAGCCAAAAACATTCACAATTTGTTTCACTGATTCTCAGATGCCCTGAACAACGAGCACATCCTTCCCAAACAACCTGACACTGACAAAAGACACTGACACTGACAAAATGAATTTTTAGGGGGCCAAGTCCTTTGAAGTATTTCACCCAAACTTCCTGTTTAAAAAGAAAACAGTGCTCATTCACCGCTCATTGTGAGGCTTTAAATAATAACATCTGTGTGTTTCTAATATAAATGTAACAGAGACTCACCGTGAATCATGAGCAGAAAGATCACAAGAGGACGAGGAGCCATTCTGACCCACATCAGCATCAAATATATCTATAATACAGCATTAATCCGCACTTATCATCATAACTTTTACTGCATGTACATCACCCTATTCTTAATATTTCACATGTTAGGACACATATGTTATATGAGCAATAATCATCAGATTTAATTTAAGTACGAGTGTGTTTGTCTTACCGTGTTGAAGCTCATCAGATCAACAGCAACAAAATGACTGACTGTTTTAACACATGGACTATTTGTGACAAACTATTTTTGGTTAACAAGTTTTTTCTTTCTTTCTTTTTTTTTTTTTCTCAGAAATATCAGTGTCCCTCCCTAAACAGGAGAACAACACACTGCAAAAAAAAAAAAAAAAATATATATATATATATATAATTTTTTTTCTAATATAAATATCTAAATTTACAAGCAGATGCTCTTGGCCTGGTCCCTCATATACAAACACAACTTCTCTCTGCACAAATATTACTTGTGGAACAACAAGGATATTCTTTACAAGAATAAATCACTTTTCTTCAAGGATCTTCTTTTAGTTGGACAGCTTTTTAACTCACAAGGCAGACTTCATAATTATTCAGATTTTTTACAGAAATATAATATTCCTGTATCTGCTGATGAATATGCAATTGTTTTCAATGCCATTCCCTCTGCTGTGTCTTTTCTGTTGCAAGGTACTACATTTCCATGGCCATGTTCTTGCTCTATGAATGTAACTGACACGATGATTGGAGGTGTATGCTTTTCTGCAGATCGTCAGAAAAAATAACTATAAAATCAGAGCTCTCTTCCAGGCTGAGATAACAACAATTCCCTACGTAATACCACATTGGAAAAATATTGCGGAGAATATACCTTGGGAGAAAGTATGGACCTTGCCTCATAAGTATCTGCTTACCAATAAAGTAAAAGAACTGACATTTAAACTGATTCACAAATGTTACCCGACTAAAGTCTTTCTTAGGAAATATAAGCCTGACATTGAAGTGAACTGCAGTTTTTGTCATTCTTCTGAAGAAGACTTCATTCATTTGTTTTGGCAATGCACCCACACAGAGAAATTTTGGTCAGATTTTTTGGTGTTTATCCAATCTTATTTTGTAAGTGACTTCTCATTTTGTTTTAAAGATGCTTTGTTTGGATTACTTGACTATTCTAAGGAGAATACCAGAAAATATTACATAATTAATTTGTGTTTTCTGTTAGCTAAATTTCACATTCATAAACAAAAGTTTACTGGCTCTAAACCTATTTTTTCTTTGTTCAAAGTGGACTTGGATAAGTATGTAGAAACTATCCAAAGTTCTGCTAATTTGAAAGCTATGAAAACTGTATCTCTGTATTCATCCTTTGAGTCATCTTAAGATGTAATTTTATTACCCTGTTTTTTTCTTTGTTACCCTGGCAACAAGTCTGTATATTCTTGTTTTGTTTTTTTTTGTATGTTTTTCTTATTAATTTTATTGTGTCTGTAATTGTACTGTCTTGCTGTTTTGGATATCTGTAATGTTTAATAATAATAGTAAAAAAAAAATAACTAATCAATTCTCTTTCCGGTGTTCTGGTGATTCCGGTGATTTCCCTACCGTAGCACAAAATTACAGCTATATCTATCGGTCCATCCTACCTTATCAAAAATTCCTACTGCGAGTTTCTGCTTCACGTCTGTGACTACGTAAAATTATTTAGTGTAATTTTGCCAAAGATGCGTAATAAGCAATGATAGGATGATGATTTGACAGTGCAAAATACCTCATCAGATTTTCCTACCAGTGCAAAATAAACAGGTAGGATGATTTTTCAGCGCAAAATACCTCATCAGATTATGCTACCAGTATTAAAAAAAAAACTAGGATGATTTTACAGCGCAAAATACCTCATCAGATTTTCCTACCAGTGCAAAATAAACAGGTAGGATGATTTTACAGCGCAAAATACCTCATCAGATTTCCCTGCCAGTGCAAAATAAACAGGTAGGATGATTTTACAGCGCAAAATACCTCATCAGATTTTCCTACCAGTGCAAAATAAACAGGTAGGATGATTTTTCAGCGCAAAATACCTCATCAGATTATGCTACCAGTATTAAAAAAAAAACTAGGATGATTTTACAGCGCAAAATACCTCATCAGATTTTCCTACCAGTGCAAAATAAACAGGTAGGATGATTTTACAGCGCAAAATACCTCATCAGATTTCCCTGCCAGTGCAAAATAAACAGGTAGGATGATTTTTCAGCGCAAAATACCTCATCAGATTTTCCTACCAGCGCAAAATAAACAGGTAGGATGATTTTTCAGCGCAAAATACCTCATCAGATTTTCCTACCAGCGCAAAATAAACAGGTAGGATGATTTTTCAGCGCAAAATACCTCATCAGATTTTCCTACCAGCGCAAAATAAACAGGTAGGATGATTTTTCAGCGCAAAATACCTCATCAGATTATGCTACCAGTATTAAAAAAATAACTAGGATGATTTTTCAGCGCAAAATACCTCATCAGATTTTCCTGTCAGTGCAAAATAAACAGGTAGGATGATTTTACAGCGCAAAATACCTCATCAGATTTCCCTGCCAGTGCAAAATAAACAGGTAGGATGATTTTACAGCGCAAAATACCTCATCAGATTTTCCTGTCAGTGCAAAATAAACAGGTAGGATGATTTTTTTCAGCGCAAAATACCTCATCAGATTTTCCTACCAGTGCAAAATAAACAGGTAGGATGATTTTTCAGCGCAAAATACCTCATCAGATTATGCTACCAGTGCAAAATAAACAGGTAGGATGATTTTACAGTGCAAAATACCTCATCAGATTTCCCTGCCAGTGCAAAATAAACAGGTAGGATTATTTCACAGCGCAAAATACATCATCAGATTTTCCTGTCAGTGCAAAATAAACAGGTAGGATGATTTTTTTTCAGCACAAAATACCTCATCAGATTTTCCTACCAGTGCAAAATAAACAGGTAGGATGATTTTTCAGCGCAAAATACCTCATCAGATTATGCTACCAGTATAAAAAAAAAAAAACAAAACTATGATGCACTGATGCTACATGAAAATGATGCTAGCTTGCTTCGTAATGTGACTGTAAACAGTTCTCATTAGCTGTCTTGGTATAATAAAAACCAACAGAAACAGTCAAAAACTGACCTTACATGAAGAATTAGTGAAAAAACTACCTTACATGAAGAAATTCACGTGCAAGTAGTAAAAAATTATGGGCGTGTTTTTCAGCCTGACAAAAATGACGCGATATTGATGTGCGCATGCGCAATAAGCCCTGGTAGGAAAATCTGACGGGTAGAATGAAATGTTAGAACACCTGCTCAGACTGCATAGGTTAAGCTTATAGGGCTGTCACGTGATGAATGAACGGCTTAAACCCAAAAGGTGTGTTCGACTTAACGCAACGCTACGCAGCTTCATCAAATTCTGACTTAAAACAGTGCATGCCATTAAGAAATTAGGCTTGTTTGAGATGAGCAAATTCTGCGCAGAATCGATCACCGGTGATCACCGCAAGATGCATGCCGGTTAGAAATGTGTCCGAGTTATGTCCGCCTTGCTCTGATGTCATGCTGACGTGTGCCAAAAAACTCTCACGACGGCGAGACGGCTGTGTCGGATTGAGCAGTCGGGCGCAGTAGCTCTCCACCGCCTGCGCTGACCAAAAGCACGATGGGAAACGCCTGGATGACGACACAGCTTAAAGCTCATTTGGACAACCGTGATGTTGCCGTTCTTTTCTAAAACGTTTTATTTTTTAATCTAATATCATGCCGTTATGTGTTTTAATTATGCATGAATATCCCCAAACACTATGCCAGTGCGATCTCTGCGTCAGATATGTGATTGTTGTCATATTTCTATAAAAATCTAAAATACAGGTTTGTATTAAAGTAAAAATGGATGATAAATAAGCCTTCCGTATGGAATTAAATAGCTAGCACTTTGAGTGTCTTGTTCATCATATTTACTTCCATATAAAAACAACAGAGCTGAAATTATATCATGTTTATCAGCAACACAGTGCGTGAGTGTGATAACGCGATATCCGCCTTTGATCTCGTAGGTATCTGTTCTACTTCGAGAGGTCAGAACTGTCCGTCTTGACTGCACTTATTTCACTCCTCCCCTCACTGCAGCCGCCACTCTCGCCTACATTTCGGGCGAGGCAAGGCGCATCTCAAACGAGCCTATTGTGTCCAACTTAAGGCGGCGCCGACGCCTCGTGACTCTCAGGTGTGGCATCAAAGTACCGCGAGAGCCATTCAAGAGCAGACGGTTGACTTAGCCGGCGCAGTTTCTTCAGAGCGGCTGCAGGAGCTCTGATGACCACATGGCTGTTTCAGGATTGGCCAGATTCACGGCATGACGATCACGTGTGTTTTGGGTTTATTCTAACATCCTCAAGTCCGATAATGCGTACAAATCTGTTTTTAGAGCAGTAAAAGTGTTTTTACTGTAGTTGCAATATTATATTGAGTCAGATTTTTCATAAAACACTGATAAAAGCATATATAGCCCCACTTTATTAGTGTTTAAATCGTATATGTCTATGTTGATCATTATTCTTGTTCAGATGGCGCTCATGAAAACGCTTTTGAAAAGTCTGTGTATTTGATAAATATTGCATTTATTGCATTTGATTCACTTCATCTGTGATGTGCATGCAAACACCGGGAGAGCGTCACTAACCAGAGCAGAAAGTGTCCGACTTGACAGCTCCGTTTTCAACTCCGCCCCGACTGCTCTCGGCTACTCTCGTTGATCGCCGTCTGTAGCCGTAGATGAAGTCGAACACACCTGAAGACTCGAGAAATGAACTAATCAATTCTCTTTCCGTCGCAAATTTGCATTGGTTAAGCTTAAGGAGCTGTCACGTGATGAACGAACGACTTAAACCCGAAAAATTGTCAGAGAAGAGGTGAGGTGAGCTAATCATAGACTAAAGACCCAGGTAAACTATGAATTAATCTTCTCTGTTTCTTATAGCATTATAGTTTTGTCTTGTTTTTAGTGTGATGAACGGTTGTATAAGCAGTCGATGTGTTAGGGAGGCAACACGTAACATTTAAATTATATTTGCTAAAATGAACGAAATGACTCGAAAAAAAGATTCGTTCATTTTGCTGAACGAGACTCAAAGGTCCGAGTCGGTAAAATAATCCGAACTTCCCATCACTACAGTGGATGTTCCGCCTTGTAAGATCCGCCCACGCTAGTTGATTGGCACTCCTCATTTGCATGGGCGTTTTCGGTTTCCATTTGAGCATTTGATTTATCATTTGAGCATTTGATTTGCCTTTTGCGATGTTGACTTGAGCATTTGATTTGCCTTTTGCGATGTTGATTTGAGCATTTGTTTTATCATTCGAGCATTTGATTTATCATTAGAGCACTGAATTATAGATTTAATTATGACAGGTTTATACTGGGTTGATCGTGAAAATTGAATATCAAGTACAAATGATTTTTCATTTGATTTTTGATACAGTTAATGCTTCCCCGAATGAGGAAATTAAATCACATTTGAGCATTTGATTTCTCATTTGAGAAGCCATTTTGAGAGTTTGATTTATTATTTGATCATTTGAGCATTTGATTTATTATTTGCGCAGTTGTTTTGAGAGTTTGATTTATGATTTGATCATTTTAGGCATTTGAATTTTCATTTCAATTTTGTTAGGAAAAAACTTCCATTGTTTTGAGGTAATTCGTACCGGCCATTTCTTTGACACGTTACTCCCGCTGTGTGGACGTGAACGGCATTGCAGAATTTGATGCTCTTTTGACGGTACTGATTTTCCTGTTTTGAGTGTTAAACCATTGCTCTGGGACTTAGTATTTATTTATTTTTTTTCTATTTCATACTTGAAGTTTTTGGCCGTTCTACAGTGTCTTTTTTTTTTCAAGATTTTTTTTTTTAGATGAACACGTGAATAGATTTTCCGAACTGGGAACTGAGCTTGCTTTTGAACAAACCTGCTGTTTGTGTTGAAAGATTTTCTTGTCTACCGGAAGCATTTGCATGGAGAGTGATTTTTGCTGATTTTCTTTAAACTATTCTTTCTTGTTTTTCTAAAGGAAAGAAAAGACTTGATATTGACAGGTTTCCATTAGTTGAACTGATTACCCTGCCATATATGGACGTTCCAACACCAGCCCAGTTCTGCCGTGAGGTCTATAGTCTAATAATGGGGTTATGACTCTTATTCAGGTATGTTGATATACATATAAACCGTCTGTGACAGGAAGTGTAAAAATTTACTACGAACTGTTGGTAAATCCAAATATCATCTGGACTTTTTGAGGGAATAGTTTCCTTGATTCTGACTGTTGTGAAGATTACAGCAGTTAACAAAGAGACTCTGAACACAAATGTGAGCAAGTAAAAATTTATTTATTTTTTTATTTTTTTATTGTACATTTCCATTTGTCAATTCACAAGGGAAGAGTTTATTTGTGTTTCTTTATTCTCTGTTATTCTTGTGTTTTCTTTGTGCCTACTAACACTAAAAATAAACCTGAAACTTCTGTTATCTTGGAGTTAGGGCATTCCTCCTGTCTTGTGGGCTGACAGAGGGAAAGAAGGGTTAATATTATTTTTTACTCGGGGAGCTACCGTGTGCATTATTAAATCACAGAGCCTCAGTCCTCATCAGTCCCTACTGCAGAAAGACAGTGGCATATTAAGGAAGGCTGGTAAAAACATACTTAAATATACAAGTATAGGAATTAAATGTACTAGGGGTGGAAGACCTAGAGCTTGTCATTTCCCTAGTCTTCCAAGATACATTGCAGAATATAATCTTACACCTACGTTGTAGTGAAAATTTGCGCTACATTTACATTCCCCATGTGCTCTGTGACCTAGTTTCTGTCTCTCACCAATTATGTTATTGCGTTCAGGTGTTTCTTGTTAATTATCTTCATTTAAGCCATGTTCAGTCCTGTGTTCTTTGTCTGGTCTACTTCATCCATATGTGTGCTCCCTGCCTGTCTGCTTTGTATTTGCCCTTGTGTGGATTTATTATAGACTGTTATGTTAAATCTGCATCTCCTTTGTGCGTTTATCCACCATAGTGTGACAAAAGATTGGACCTAGAACCAATAGTAAAGCGGTGTGTTTCCCTGCATTTTTTTTTTTTTTTGGTTCACGGATATCGCTGCAAAATTCACCACCCTAGCCCACAATGACCTTCTCCTTTTGGCAGGGTGAATCGCTACAAGCCTGAGTTGCTGAGCGATCGTTTGAGTGTAAACACAACAAATACAAACACATTCAAATAATAATGTGGTAAAGAGACACTACAGCAAACAGAGATTGATGAAACCAGATGAGACTCAGAAGTGGATGCGTTCAGAATTATAATACAAATGCGTGAACTTTGAAGACAGGATAAAACAACATGCAGATGAAGACCAGTAATGGTGATTTACAGCTGATACACATCAATGTTGATGTCAGTAGCAGGAGATGGAGACCTCTGGTGGTAGTTTGAGGGTTTGTACAAACACATATGAGACGATCACAAATAAAACCGATCACTTAAAAGGAAAGTTAGAGCAAAAGACAGAATGACCTAATAGAAGCTAATAATACTGAGCACTTTGAGACCATAAAAAGATGCATTGTCCATTGTGAAGCAGGAGCTTGTATCCCACCACTGAACATCACTTCCTGTGTTTTGCATTGCTAATATAAATTTCACAGTGTAAAAAAAAAGGGAATGCATATAAATTATTACAATTATTTATGATTAATTCCAATTTTTTTTTTATATCAGCTGCCAGTAGTAACTGTAGCAGAATTAAATTTCCATCAACTAATCTGTAATTTAATATCAACTCTAAGAAATGATAATTTCTTGGTCACAGAAAATAACTTTCTTAAAGTACTATTGCATTAGAGAATGTAGCTAGATCAGGAATCATAAAGGGACATTAATATACAAGGCAGAATCAGAAACTCGTAATTTGTGCACAAGAGTTTTATTAACTAAGGACTAACACATAACTAATCTGAAAAAAACAAACAGACAATGTAACATACATGGGGGAAGGCCAAGTGAGAAGCCATTAAAGAGACAGAGAGTAAAGCTACGAAAGAGTCGGTTAACCACCTTAGTGAAACCATCAGCTCTTTTTTTTACAACAGGGTTTACAGCTTATACTAAATCTTGTTTCGTTTAGTTAAATGTACAATATTTGCATTGCCTTGGTTTGAACGAGTTTCCGAATGCAGTCTCGGGTGAAGGTCTTGGAGCAGTGGTGGTTTTGGAATCGCATTCTCCCGGGTCTGAAGAGTGATGAACTCCAAAGATGTTAATCCGATTCTCTGGTGAAAAGTGGTGGAAAGTGAAAAAGGATCAAGAGCTGAGAGAGGGAACCAGCTGAAGTCCCGGAGGTCTTTGGTGAATGGAAAGACAAGGCTGAAGCCTGGTGCAAACATAGAGAAGTCCCAAAGAGTTCTAGCTCATCCTCCCCATCTTCTTAGGATCTAAAAGAACCACAGACTGACTGATTGGGTCACTGGTGTGAGGTGTTTTATCTCCTATGGAGGTCACAATTCTGTAGGGGGTCACAGAGGCAATCGTGACTTTCACTTTTGGAGGGAAAGTTTACGACTCCTTGTCTGTGAGCATGGTAATTGCATATGTAATTTCACTGGGTGTTGATGCAAAACTAAAGATTCTTAAAACACTAATATGTTGCATAACTATCAACATATAATATACACCATATTTTAGATCATCAAAATACGAATTTAAAGAAACCAAACATGGCATATGTGGGGTTATACTAACTACTGATATATCATGATCAACACATGCATAAAATGCTATACAATACAAAAGACAAAATACTGTAATAATATACACAATGACCTGAGGATATGTGTGTTCGTTTACAGAGAGGTTTATCTAAGAATTAATGAAATAAGCAATTTCCTATAGCAGTATGTGTCAGTTTTAGAGAGAATTAAGTAGGGGGAGATTCTCTCTACATACTTTTAGGTCGTAAAGTTTGGCAGAAATGTCCTGGTTGCCATAGTAGTAGTGGGCCATTTTGAAGACATCTTGGCACCCAGGTGTGGTGGATTGAGTGAGGGGGTCTGTGATTATTTGTTAATCTAATGAATAATTCATTTGGTAAATCTAATGAACAATAGTGTGTCTGATTGGCCCAAATGCTACAACAGTATATATATTTACACAACAATTCACCAGCTTTTAACTTTCATTTAATTTCACTGTTACATTATGTATTTCAGATATAAGAAAATAAAATGCTTCACTGACTAATCACTCATCCCTGTCAATCATGAGTGGCTCCGCCCCCACGGAGCTCAGGATTGGTTCCTTTGTGCTCCGCCTCTTACTGCAGCATCTTCCTACTGATCTACATAAACAATCAGATGAAGAACGACTGACTGAAGTTCATCAACAACATTATGAAACCTTCCACAAGATACATAAAACAATCAAACTAGAACTGAAGAGAGTTTAAATGATTATATTGAGAAGAGCTGCAGGTTCAGACACTTACTGATGGATTCTCATGTTGAGGATCACGAGTCGTGCAGGAGTCTTCAGGAGGTCTGCGATGATCGATCTGTGTGGAAGAGAGCGAGAGATCGGTCATGTGATCATCTGTGATGATGATCTGACGTTGACGTCTCACTTACTGTGAGTGTGTCGTACAGGTCAGAGGTCGTGGACTTGAGCTCAAGAGCTGTATATGTGTCTTCACTGGGATCAGAGATCTACAGAGACAGAAGGACACAAACATTGTGAGTTTATGTTTAAAATCTGATAGAGTAACTGTACTGACTTTAAAGTTTAGAGGAACTTTTTACTGCATACAGAACTATAGACTCACGTGTCTTTCATTCTCATATCTCTGTACGGCGGTACGAAACATCTCTGCTTGCTCCACTGAGTAAAACACCAGCAACAGCAGTAACAGCTACAACTACAGATGAGAAACATCTGACTGCTGAAATGCAGACAAAAATACACACCAAACGATTAGCAGGACTAGATATATCTAGATGTGGGTGAAATATGATTCATAAAACTTACATGTGATGTTTAAAGTCACAGCATCAAAGTTTTTCTCTCCATGTTTATTTCTGGATTTGCACTTGTATTTTCCACTGTGATCAGAGCTGATATTTGAGATGCTGTAGATTCTTCCAGATCCTAGAATTGTTCTTAACTCAAAAAAAAAAAAAAAAAAAAGATTTGTTGGACTTACTTAAAAAAAAAAGACTGTCAAGTGGTTCTACGCAACTATATTGAGTTATTTTTACAAGTAACAATTTAGTTGTTTGAACAAAAAAATTCAAGTAAAGCTGACAAAATTTCTTCAAGTAAATCCAAATCATGATGATGTAAATTCCAATGACTGTATTAGTCAGGTCTCATTCAGCATTCACAAAGTCCTAAAAGGCATGACAGTAAAGCTGTTCAGCTGTGCAATAATTTTCATTACACCAACACATGCAGGTTGCAAATTTAACATCACTTAGCAATACATCCAGTAAAAACGAAGATTCTGAGAATTATGTATCCACAGACCTTAGTCGGGCCATATTAACTTCAGACAGGAATAAATTAGGCTGTAAGTAATAGGTTACAGTGCATTCAATGAATTGTACTGTTGTTTAACAACATACATTTTCAAGCTGGAAAAAAAAAACAAAAAAAAAAAAAACCTTTCAGTGGACACAAACTCCATGCATTTAGATTACATAGTTTTAATATAAACAAATCAATTAAACTTAATGTGATTCCTATGCATCAGTCATACGTGAATGAAACAGGTAAAGTTTATGTAATAGTTCCCAGTGTTAAACAAACCCTGCTCAGTGTTCATGTGTTTCCACACTACAGAGTGTTCAAGTAGCATTGACACAGTGTTGGAGTTAAGGAGATCATTATGTCATGATTGACCAATAATGATGAACACCTGCTGTTTACAAGCAGAATCACTGAAGGAAAGAGAAACACAAGAATCAGACACAGCCAAAGATAAAATGAACTTAAATAAATGAGGACATTAAATCTCTGATTAAACAACTCCACAAACAACATTACAGTTTGACTTGATATCTGTCATATATCTACAAAATTTCTTTGTGAACATCTAAACAGAGGTTTAGATGTTTTATAAAAAAAAAAAAAAAAAGTTTCATTTGACCTTACCATCATGGCGATCAGGGTTTACTTTAGTTGGGCTCTTGACCTTTTTTGTGTTCTTGGTTAATTATTACTGGTAGTGTAATCATCATCTAGTAACCTGATTCACCAATCTCACCCAGTGGTTAACCTATTAGTTTCATGATTTTTATAATAGCTATATGGATGTTCATCTTATGCACTAAACCTTAAAATCTACGGCATCACTTTGACACACACACACACACATCAAGAATCAGCATATGTACGGTGTACATTTTAGGACATCCTCAGACGTCAGTCATAAAATGAAAAGGCGTCAGTCACTGGACAAAACAGCTTCGAGCCTCAGACTAAAAGGCTTCAGGTGACAGGTCTCAGGAAAAACAATGTCAGGTGTCAGGTTTCGTACAGTTAGGCATCAGACGAAACTGACTCAGATTAAAAGGCATCAGGCAAACGTGTGACGTCGGCAATCACACCCATCCGCAATATATTGCCTATGCATACATGTGTGTGTGTGTGTATATATATATATATATATACATATATATATATATATATATATATATATATATATATATGTCACCTTGTTATTTCCTAACTCCCGTCCATACCGGGAAACCCGGAAGTATGTTAAAGCAATTCATGGCATTTTCGGGGATCTAAATAAAATAATGTTGTCTTTCCTTTTACTAATACAAGTTTTTGTACTTTTGTAAAGGATGTCTAGGCTAAAATGCCACAATTTAAATCTCATATATTCAATATGCTTAATCTATGGAGCTGATCGTCATCATAACAGCTGTAAAACTCTTGCATTGATTTCATTAGGCTAATTGTTAATAAAAACCTTTAAACCTTACCTTGTTCATTCATGTAATGAGATAAATTCACATTTATTATGATTGATTTTGACCTACCCAAGGCAAATTTTAAATGTATCAAATTTAAAAGGATGCAATTATATTTTGGTGTATTGTAAAATATTGTAAAATTATTGCAAAAGTTGGTATTGTATACTTGTCATTTAGTTTTCTAAAGATGTGATCCACTCATCACAAAGTGTTAACGTTTGAATGACAGAATCAACAGTTCTCCATATGCAGTAAGCTACACATACACATGCTGAATGCACTGATAGATTATATAAGATGACATTGACCTTTAGGTCTTGTTCATCACAACTTAATATGATATTTGTGCAGGTCCTCCACATACTTAAAGATGAATAAAAACAAAAAATCCATTGCTTCTTGGGTTATTTCATATTTATTATTTTACAAAAATTATTAAATTAAAAAATAGCAAAAAATATACACTACCCGTCAAAAGTTTTTATTTTTATTTATTTATTTAAGAATTCTCTTCTGCTCACCAAGCCTGAATTTATTTGATCCAAATAACAGCAAAAGCAGTAATATTGTAATTTTTTTTTCTTTTTAAAATAACTGCTTTCAATTTAAATATTTTTAATGTAATTAATTGCTGTGATCAAAGCTAAATTTTCAGCATCATTACTCCAGTCATCAGTGTCACATGATCCTTCAGAAATTATTCTAATATGCTGATTTGCTGCTAAAGAAACATTTCTGAATATTATTATTATTATCATCATCAATATTTAAAGCAGCTGATTGCATTTTCTTCAGGATTCTTTGATGAATAGAAAGATACAAAGATCAGTATTTATCTGAAATAAAATGTTTTTGTAACAGTGTACACTCTACCATTCAAGAGCTTGGAGTCCTTATTTAGCAAGGATGCTTTAAAATAATCAGAAGTGATGATAAAGACATTAATAATGCCACAAAAGATTTCTTTTTCAGATGAATGAATTCAAATGCTGTTCTTCTGAACTTCATCAAAGAAACATGAAATAAAATTTACTTCAACACAATAATAATACAAATGTTTTTTGAACAGCAAATCAGGAAATTAGAATGATTTCTGAATGATAATGTGACTGGAGTAATGATGTTAAAAATTCAGCTTTGAAATCACAGGAATAAATAGTATTTTAATAGAAATAAAGAAAACCGTTTAAAAAAAAAAAACAAAACAGTTATTTTAAATACTTAAAATATTGTAACATTTGACTGTTTTTGCTGTACTTTGGATAAAATATATAAATGCAGGCTTGGTAAACAGAAGAGGATTCTTTAAAAAAAAAAAAAAACATTCAAAATCTTTCTGTTCACAAACTTTTGACTGGTAGTGTTTGACAAAAGTTATGTTCCAACTCTCATAAAGTGTGAGCAGTTGAATGATCAAATAAACAGTTCTTGATATGCAGTACACATACAGTATCTCAAAAAAGTGAGTACACCCCTCACATTTCATCAATCATTTTAGTATATATTCTCAAGGGACACTACTATAGAAATTAAACTTGGATATATTATAAAGTAGTCAACGTGCAGCTTGTATAGCAGTGTATATTTACTGTCCCCTAAAATTAACTCAACATACAGCCTTTATTGTCAAAACAGCTGGCAACAAAAGTGAGTATACCTATGTCATTAGGTGTACTCACTATGTCATTTAACCATACAAAGCCACATGTCCTATTCATCATGTTCATGTTTTTGCCTGCTTGACAGGACCATACAAAGTTGTGTATCTTGTATTAGAGCAGTTAAAATTTGGTGCTTTGAGTACAGTTCTCTCATACTGACCACTGGATGTTCAACAAGGCACCTCATGGCAAAGAACTCTCCTAGGCCTAGGCTATAAGAGGTTCAGTAACAACCTGAAACTGAGATACAGTATTGTGGCCAGGGTCATACAGAGGTTTTTCAAGACGGGTTCCATTCAGGATAGGCCTCGCAAGGGTCGATCAACGAAGTTGAGTGCTCGTTCTGTGTGTCAGGTGCAGAACCTGGCTTCAAAAAACAGATGCATGAGTGTTGCCAGCATTGCTTTAGAGGTTGCAAAAGTAGAAGGTCAGCTTGTCCGTGCTCAGACCATACGCTGCACACTGCAACAAGTTGGTTTGCAATGGCGTCATCCGAGAAAGAAGCCTCTTCTGAAGCTGGTTTACAAGAAAGCCCGCAAACAGTTTGCTGAAGACAACATGTCCAAGAGCATGAATTACTAACATACACACCACCAAGATGACAATTGCCTTGCTGAGGAAGGTGCAGGTGAAGGTGATCTGACCTGAACCCTATTGAGCACCTATGGGGCATCCTCAAGCAGAAGCTGGAGAAGCACCATGTGTCTAACAACCAGCAGCTCCATGCTGTCATTATAGAGGATTTGAAGAGGATCCCAGCAACAACCTGTGCAGCTCTGGTGAATTTTAATGCACAGAATGATTAAGGCAGATAGATAACAATGGTGCTAACACACAATATTGACACTTTGGACACAGTTTTGACAAGTTCACTTAGGTTGTACTCACTTTTGTTGCCAGCTGTTTTACAATAATGGCTGTATGTCAAGTTATTTTTAGGGGATAATAAATATACACTACTATACAAGCTGCACATTGACTACTCTAAAAATTTATCCAAGTTTCATTTCTATAGTAGTGTCCCTTGAGAAGATATACTAAAATAATTGCTGAAATGTGAGGGGTGTACTCACTTTTGTGAAATACTGTACATGCATACATAGGCTACACAGAAAGATTCCTTGCTCTGATCGATTATTCACAGAAAATGGCATGGATCTTCAGGCCTTGTTCGTGAAGACCATTTGTAATGAAAGTGTCCAGTTCCTCCAGATACTCAAAGATTAATAAAAAAAAACATCACTTGCTTCATCCGATTCTCCCCCGAGGTAGTCTTTGATGGCATTCTGTTGATTTTTGCTGTCCATCTGGAGAAAGGCAGGCCATTTCACCTCCCCACAGAATAACTCACGGTGACTCTGTGTCCAGCAACGTCCCTTGCATGTGGTCCTCCAAGTAAATAGTGATGAGTCATTTTCTTTACTGGTGAAACTGCAGCAGGCCCCTCATCCCTGGAGAACTGCCCTGCATCAGACTTGGATTGAAAATCTGTAGAATGATGAAAAACACTGACAAACATTATGTGATCCTTCCATTAATACTGAAGAATACAAAGATAATTTGTGACAGATACACAGTTATCCAGCAAGATGTAGTTAAATGATGCGGTTGCTCAACCAAGCTACTGTGCATGGGTACTGTGATCATTGTACACTGCCCTCCAAAAGTTTGGAAACACCCCTGGCAAAGTGTGGTTTTGGACAATATCAGCATAAATCCTTACCATTTTTTGATGCAAATACACTAAAGTAATTTGACATTATCATTGAAGACCAGTAATAATAATTTTCATTTTGATTACATAATAATGGCAATATATACATGTCCAAGTCAGACATCAGCTGTGATGCCTGGTTACTGGTTTAAACTTGGCCCAGGTTTTTAAAATATTTTTGGGTCAGCACACCTTAATTGATTGCCATTTAGCTTTAGAATACAATGAATTTAGGCCCAGATTATACAGAGCTGTAATAGCTGCTAATGGTGGATATTTCGATGAATCGAAAATTTAAGTTTTTTCTATGTATAAACTGTTTATGTAATAAAATATGTTTTTGTAGTTTGTGTTGTCCCTTATTAGTGCAAAATTATCACAAATTCAAGGATTCATTCACTTTTCTAGGGCATTTCCAAACTTTTGGAGGGCAGTGTATATCATTAAAGATGTCATACTGTATGTATATAAGTGTTTTGTGTGTCTGAATGGTTGAGATTAGTGTTATGTGTGTATGTGCAAAAATTGCACACTGATTTTACCAAATCATCTGATATCTGTCCATCTAAACATGTATACATGTATGTATTTGTGTATACACACACACACACAGTGTACTGATTCATACGTTATTTATGACATAAAAATGAATGCTGAATGAACGTGCATTTTTTCACGTTTTTTTTTTTTAACTTACCGACACAGCAAACAACTACTTCTTTTTAGAGGTTTGCAAACAACAGTACTATCTTCTTATCAATGCTTCTTCCTGTTTCAAAACGAATGAAAATGTGACATATTTGGACATGGGCGTGGCTTTGACGTCACATTTCTCGTAGCTTCGTCTGATGCCTTTTAATCTGAGTCCGTTTCGTCTGATGCCTAATTGTACGAGACCTTACACCCGACACCTGACGTCGTTTTAACTGACACCTGAAGCCTTTTAGTCTGAGGCATGACACCTTTTTTATTTTATGACTGATGTCTGAGGATGTCCTAAAATGTACACGTACTTCTGGTGGTAATTTAAGGATTTGAACAAACAGAAAAAAAAGGATCATAAACAAAACTGATAACTTAAAGGGAAAGTTACAGCAAAACAAATGACAGAACAACAGAAGCTGGTAACATTGAGCACTTTGAGCCAATACAATGATACATTGTCCAATTGTGAGGATGCTCAGTTGAAATATTGCATAAAAATATATTTAAAAATGTCAAAACGGTAAGTTTACTTCACTTTAACAGTTATATTTATATTTCTATACAATAACGTTCATTTAATTTTCTGGTTACATCATCTTTTTTTAAGCTATAAAGAAATAAAATGCTTCATTGATTCATCAATAATAATCCCTGTCAATCATGTGTGGCTCCGCCCACAGAGCTCAGCATTGGTTCCTTTGTGCTCCGCCTCCTACTTCAGCATCTTCCTACTGATCTAAATAAACAATCAGATGAAGAACGACTGACTGAAGTTCATCAACAACATTGTGAAACCTTCCACAAGACACATAAAACAATCAAACTAGAACTGGAGAGAGTTTAAATGATTATACTGAGAAGAGCTGCAGGTTCAGACACTTACTGATGGATTCTCATGTTGAGGATCTCGAGTCGTGCAGGAGTCTTCAGGAGGTATGCGATGAACGATCTGTGTGGAAGAGAGCGAGAGATCGGTCATGTGATCATCTGTGATGATGATCTGACTTTGACGTCTCACTTACTGTGAGTGTGTCGTACAGGTCAGATGTCATGGACTTGAGCTCAAGAGCTGTATATGTGTCTTCATTGGGATCAGAGATCTACAGAGACAGAAGGACACAAACATTGTGAGTTTATGTTTAAAATCAGTAACTATACTGACTTTAATGTTTAGAGGAACTTTTTACTGGATCCAGAACTATAGACTCATGTGGCTTATACTCTTATATCTCTGTATGGCTATAGGAAACATCTCTGCATGCAGAAAAACACTGTAAATAATTGTGATCATCTCACCGCAGACTCCTTGATAGCAGATCTTCTGTTCATCCTTTTAGTAAGAATGAAAAAGCAAAACACATTTAAAAATGCACATTAGTTAAAAACATAAACAAATACATGAAAAGTAATATACTTTATTTTATGTCCTGATCTGCTGTGATGTTGGCGGGACGTTACCCTGTATTCAATCACACACCTGAAGATATTTAAGTGACAGAGCAACTGCCTACTTTTACAATAATGTTGTTTAGAAATTAGATTCATTTAGACTCATTAATAAACCTAATTTTACTACTGGATAAACTGCAGTTTTTAACTGTTGTACACGCATGTGTGGTAAACAAGTGTACTTTACTTAAACATAACACTTAACCAAAATCAAGTAAATTAATACTGCAAAAATACAGCGGTTATTTTTGAAAGGAACTTCTTACCAAATGTACATCACAAAAGCACCTGATGCTCCACCGAGTAAAACACCAACAACAGCAGCAACAGCAACAGATGAGAAACATCCGAATGCTGAAACACACAGCAAAATATACACCAAATGATTAACAGGACTGGATATGACAAAATATACTGACGAATAAGGAAACAAACATTACGTATGTGGTTAAAAACTATAATATGATTCATAAAACTCACACATGACATTTAAAGTCACAGTATCAGAGTCTTTCTCTCCATGTTCATTGATGGACTTGCACTTGTATTCTCCACTGTGATCAGAGCTGATCTTTGAGATGCTGTAGATTCTTCCAGATCCTACAAACATTCCTTCTTTAAACCAGCTGATTTCTGCAGGTGGGTTTGAATCACTGCTGCAGATCAGAGTCACTGAATCTCCCTCATTTATTTCACCAGATGGACTGATGGACACTGAGACGCTCTTTGGTGCATCTAACACCGAAAAAATACAAAACATTACCAACATAAATTTGACATCACAAAGTCAGACTTATAGATAGACTAATGAAGATCACAAGATTCACTGGAGGATCTACAGGTGTCAGGTGAAAGATTTTAAATTTCAAAATATGATTAATAAAACTCACACATGATGTTTAAAGTCACAGCATCAGAGTCTTTCTCTCCATGTTCATTTCTGGACTTGCACTTGTATTCTCCACTGTGATCAGAGCTGATCTTTGAGATGCTGTAGATTCTTCCAGATCCTACAAACGTTCCTCCTTTAAACCAGCTGATTTCTGCAGGTGGGTTTGAATCACTGCTGCAGTTCAGAGTCACTGAATCTCCCTCCACTATTTCACCAGATTTGTTTATGGACAATAAGACGCTCCTGGGAGGATCTAATAACAATCACAAAACTTATTGTGACAAGGATGATAAAAACATTTTTGCATCACTAATGTTTACTGACAAGCTGGTATGTTCTACAGCATCCTATGTTTTATAATAAGCTCACATATGACATTTAAAGTCACAGCATCAGAGTCCTTCTGTCCATGCTCATTTCTGGACTTGCACTTGTATTCCCCACTGTGATCAGAGCTGATCTTTGAGATGCTGTAGATTCTTCCAGATCCTACAGTCATTCCTCCTTTAAACCAGCTGATTTCTGCAGGTGGGTTTGAATCACTGCTGCAGATCAGAGTCACTGAATCTCCCTCCACTATTTCACCAGATGGACTGATGGACACTGAGACACTCCTGGGTGGGTCTAGTAAAAATCACAAAAAATAAAATTATTGACTAGATCTTTGAGTTTTAAGTTAGTAATGTGATCTAAAAACGATCATGACAGAGATGTTCTTCAGTATTATATGTTTTCTAATAAACTCACACATGATGTTTAAAGTCACACCATCAGAGTCTTTCTCTCCATGTTTATTGATGGACTTGCACTTGTATTCTCCACTGTGATCAGAGCTGATATTTGAGATGCTGTAGATTCTTCCAGATGCTACAAACGTTCCTCCTTTAAACCAACTGATTTCTGCAGGTGGGTTTGAATCACTGCTGCAGTTCAGAGTCACTGAATCTCCCTCCACTATTTCACCAGATGGACTGATGGACACTGAGATGCTCTTTGGTGCATCTAACACCGAAAAAATACAAAACATTACCAAAATAAATTTGACATCACAAAGTCAGACTTATAAGTCCTAGACAGACTCATGAAGATCACAGGATTCACTGGAGGATCTACAGGTGTCAGATGAAAGATTTTAAATTTCAAAATATGATTAATAAAACTCACACATGATGTTTAAAGTCACACCATCAGAGTATTTCTCTCCATGTTTATTGATGGACTTGCATTTGTATTCTCCACTGTGATCAGAGCTGATATTTGAGATGCTGTAGATTCTTCCAGATCCTACAGTCGTTCCTCCTTTAAACCAGCTGATTTCTGCAGGTGGGTTTGAATCACTGCTGCAGTTCAGAGTCACTGAATCTCCCTCCACTATTTCACCAGATGGACTGATGGACACTGAGACGCTCCTGGGTGGGTCTAGTAAAAACCACAAAAAATAAAATTATTGACTAGACCTTTGAGTTTTAAGTTAGTAATATGATCTAAAAACAATTATAATAGAGATGTTTTTCAGTATTATACGTTTTCTAATAAAACTCACACATGATGTTTAAAGTCACACCATCAGAGTCCTTCTGTCCATGTTCATTTCTGGCCTTGCACTTGTATTCTCCACTGTGATCAGAGCTGATCTTTGAGATGCTGTAGATTCTTCCAGATCCTACAATTGTTCCTCCTTTAAACCAGCTGATTTCTGCAGGTGGGTTTGAATCACTGCTGCAGTTCAGAGTCACTGAATCTCCCTCCTCTATTTCACCAGATGGACTGATGGACACTGAGATGCTCTTTGGTGCATCTAACACAGAATAAATACAAAGTATTATCAAATTTGACATCACACACTTATATATTTTGTATGCATTTTGTCCTTTAACACTGCATTTGTAAACAATTTACTTTCCAACCTTAGAAATGAGTCTTTTCAGATTTGATGTTAATGTGACAGAATGACATTTTAGTTTCTTACAGTCCTGTCAGTGGCTTGCTATAGAGTTGCTTTTATTACGTGTGTTTAAGAGAAGTAAGAGTGTTTGTTTATAGATGGTTTTATCAGATGCTAGTGACAGCTAGTGACTAGTAATATGACAATGACTACAAATGCAGTTAAAGTTATGATGATGAGTAGACTGAAGTTGGGGTCAGGTTATAGAGTTTCCCATACATTGATTTATTTGTGGCGACTCGCCTCAATATCAAAATGGACCACCACAAATAGATTTTCCAAAAGGCTTAAATAAATAAAGGACTTAAATAAACATTAGCGCTGTAAATTTTTAAGTCAAAATGTGGTGTGGGTGTTTTGAAACGTATTTTGAACGATCGCTAGAACATACAACCATCAATTATTAATCACACTTACAGGTAGTGGCTCAGAAGAGCAAGGCAGTCCAAATAAACTGGGCACTGATCCATCTTTTAAGAGCAAGCCTTTGGTGAATCCCACATTGTACTTAGGATACAGTGCCTTTTCGACGTAAACCACATGGAAATTTTACTGTGTTTGTGGGCGGGCAAATTGTTCACGACGTAGAACGTGGGCGGACATTATGCAAATGTGTTAATTCGTGACATACAGCCATAACAGAAAAAGATTCGAATTCCTGACGACTCGTTCAGGCGATTGTGAGCCGATTCTTTTTTTTTTGATAGACAATAACTTTATGTATTGTGCACTGTCGGCTTCACAACTTTGCAGATAGTTTATTTTCACATACAGCTACATGACACACTGCATGAAAGGTCATATTTGAAAAGGCATAATAGGAGCACTTTCAGCAGTGTTGAGTTTAATGAGATAATTATATGACTTATGAATTTGGTGAAAGAACAAGAGCTCCCACAAAACCTACTGACCATTTATCAGAGATAAGTAATCCTGAACTTTAAAGAAAAAAGGTCGGTCTGTACTCACACGTGACATTGAGATGAACAGCAGGAGAGATGTAAGTGTGTCCATGTAGAGCACAGCTATATCTGCCTGCATCCTCTCTTCTGACTGACTGCAGCAGGAGTTCATTGTTTCTGTCTCTTCTCTCAGTTAATGGCTGTGAGTTTCTGTACCAGATGAATGTTGCTCTGTCAGTCAGAGTGCAGCTGCTTTTACATGTCAGACGGACTGGATCTCCCTCTGTCACTCTCTCAGGAGACTCCACCTGAAGATCTGAACACAACACACACATTATATCTAGTGCTGCTGTCATACACTCATTATTATTCAACATAATGCACAGAAGAAGAGTGAAACCTTATTAAAGTCACCTGTGACAGTAAGAGACACTCCTGGTTTACCAAGCCATGTGCCATCAGGTTTATCAGTGGTGAATCTGAAACAGTACTCATGTTCATCTTTCTGTGTCACATGATTCAGTCTGATGGTGCAGTTCTGCTGTTTGTCTCCCAGATACTGAAGCCTCTGACTGTATTCAGGATCCTCAGACAGATCTGGATACTCTTTATTTTTAACATTTGTTATGGTCCAGAACGTTTTCATGATCTGATATCCAGTAGGGTATGTATAAGTGCAGCTCATTATCACTGATGAGTTTTTTAGTGCACAGATGTGTGAATGACTGTAACTCACACCCCAATCAGCACTAGAAACCCCTGAAACACACAATTCATCAGGATGAAAATGTTTTATCAGTCACAACAGACCATGAACACAATACTTTATTTTTATTTTTTATTTTTTTTTTACCACTAAACAGCAACTCGTTACAGAAAACAAAACCTTATTTTCACAGTATCTATTGAGTGATATATGGTGTGAAGTTCATCATCAGCTTTTATGAAGTGTGTTGCAGAAAAGTAGAAATAAATGCACAGTGACAAAGAAGTGAAAGAAAAAACAGGAAATCAGCCGTGAACAACATGCTGCGCTATCAAATAATGAAAAACAAGAGTAAGAAAATAATCAAAGTTGATTTTTACTTTGTCTATATCTCTGAACTCATCTCAACTCATGTGACACAATAAATATTTAACATTAATTTCTGATATCAAGAGCCAAAAACATTTACAATTTGTTTCACTGATTATCAGATGCTCTGAACAATGAGCACATCCTTACTAAATCACCTGAAACTGACTAGCAAATAACAAAAGACTACTGGATTTTTATAAAAGGCACAAATCCTTTGGTGTATCTCACCCAAAGTCCTGTTTAAAATGAAATGTGAGTACAGGACAGAAGAAATTGCCCATCTGCTGCTCATTGTGAGGCCTTAAATAAAAACATCAGAGTGTTTCTAATGTGAATGTAACAGAGACTCACCGTGAATCATGAGCAGAAAGATCAGAGGAAGACGAGGAGCCATTCTGACCCACATCAGCATGAAATATATCTATAATACAGTATTAATCAGCACTTACACCCGTAAACAGTACATGTACATCACCTTATTCTTAAGATTTCTCATGCTAAGACATCTATGTTAAATGAGAAATAATGATCAGATTTCATTGAAGTACGAGTGTATTTGTCTTACCATGTTGAAGCTCATCAGATCAACAGCAACAAAATCACTGACCATTTTAACACATGCACTTATAGCACTAGAGTGACGGACTATTTGTGGTTAACACTGTTTTAATGTCCATCAGCGGAAATGTCATTGTCCCTCCCTTAACAAGAGAAATACATTACTGAATTAAAACTACAGAAAAATAGTGATGCTTTTCTTTAAGTATATATATATATATGTTTGTTTGTTTTGTTTTTTCCGGATTATGTTTAATATTTCTGGATTACATGTTTTGTTTAATTTGTCTGGATTCTGTTTAATGGTTAAAGTAAATTGTAATAAAAATGTCAAATTATTTGAAATGTATACAGTTCAAATGTATACAATAACAATTTATGAAACGTTGGACAAAAATATTTTAGGGCCATATGAAATCTATATTATATTTTTTCTCAAATTATGTTTCATTGTACTCAAATCAAGTGTTTTCTGTTTTCATTTTTCTGGATTCCATTTTAATGGAAATGTAACAAAAAAAATGAATAAAAGAAAAGCAGAAGTACATGCATAGCGACAAAAGAGTGAAAAAAAGAGCCAGAAAATCAACTGTGAACAACATGCTGCACTATCAAATAATGAAAAACAAGAGTACGAAAATAATCAAAGTTGATTTTTACTTCATCTACATCTCTGAGCTCATCTGTATGATAAATAAAAACATCAGAGTGTTTGTAATGTGAATGTAACAGATACTCACAGTGAATCATGAGCAGAAAGATCAGAGGAAGACGAGGAGCCATTCTGACCCACATCAGCATCAAATATATCTATAAAACAGTACATGTACATCACCCTAAACAGCTCTTAGTGTTAGTAAGAACTTTGCGCATCTTTAGATTATTAATGCACAACATCAATGTGTGTAAATTAATTGATCACTGACATTCCTCATGTCAGGAATCATGTGTTAAAAGAGCTTCATCTATAGAAATAATAATCAGTTTTGATTGAATCATGAGAGTGTTTGTCTTACCATGTTGAAGCTCATCAGATCAACAGCAACCAAATTATTTCAACACATGCACTTACAGCTTTACGGGTTTGTGTGGTTAACACTGTTTTACACACAGTTGCAGAAATATCAGCGTCTCTCCCTCAACAAGACAACAACAGTTAATTTAGTCCAGATGTTTAGAAAATAGGATTGTGTAATCAGACAGGGGTGTAGCCATCATTTCAGAAGTGAGGGGGACAGAAATTACTTTTTTTAAAATATCTTTTAATTGAATCCAAATACACTGAATCCAAATACAAAGAATCCAAATACACTGCTGGACGATAACCAATCATTTGTATTTTAGAATTGTTTTTTTTTTTTTTTCCATGTATTTTCCATATGATATTTTATGATTGGTTACAAACACCTACAGAAGAATAGTTTCTGTAATACTGTAATAAATTATATGTCCATTAACACTGCATTATTCAAATACTTTATTTATTTACATAGAAATTACTTGAGATTATTATTATTATTATTATTATTATTTATAGCTACAGTGATAGCTGGATGCCTTTGTCCATACTAGGGATTTCCTGGCACATCATAAGTTATTACTTCTAAGAGTCTGTTTTGAACTTCAGCTTCCAGTGTGAATGAAACAGACAGTGTAATGAGAGTGTTTAGCGCTCCATAATGTTCACATCGCCTCATTTTGGATATAAATAAATCGTCGCTTAGTACATAAACTATCTTGTCTCTTTCTCACACTGGCTCTTGCTACCTCTACATGAACACACTTGGCTGAAGAAAATGTGGGGATGAATTTACATTTTATTAAAAGTGCAGGGATACGTCCCCCACATACTGTATTCTGCATCCATGTAACCCGAGGCTCTGCTGGATATTTCCTCTTATTAAGAAGGTAACTTGATGTTCTTGCATTCAGCAAGAGGAAAACACTTTTTCCCTCTTTTGACTGTTCCTCTTTGCTGGACATCTTTGATTACTGTGTCCAATTGTGTAATGTAAAACCTTTAGCCATACCATTAGTAGGGTTAGATACCACCGCTTACACACATTGCATTACCTGTTCCATTGAGAAACAGTTATTTTTAATGAGGTGAACTTTTATCAAGGTGTAACAGATTTAATATGTTCCAGTTTCCCCCACAATGCAAAGACATGTGTTAAGTAATCTGGAGACCAGTGTTCGAATTGAGGGGGAGCTGGGGGGGTCCCGGACTCATTAGCATTATGGGACCCCCCATAACACCCCCAAAAAAAAAAAATACTTTGGAGGTCCCCTGCTTTTTCAATAAAACTATAATTCTTCAAACATGAAACTAGTGAAAATGACAATTAAATGAAAATATTCGATTACTGTATTAAATTTAGACCTGCTCACGTCACAACATATTTTATTTTTTGCGCGTTTTACAGCGTTGCTCATTATAACCAATCACACACGACTCTGCTGAGTTTAGAATGCAGTGGCCAATCAGAGGCGTTCAGAGTCATAGCTGAAACCCTGAGTCTTGTTCGGATTGAATTGCAATTCCCTCATCATAAGCAACAAAGTGCAGATGTACTTACGATGTAAGTAAGAGATTCATTTATCATACAGTGTATGGGCAGCTTCATTTATTATAAGAGGAGTTATGATTGTTTAAACAATAGCTAGACTGACTGTGCTCATTTAAGAGCGGGTTCTTTTACTGCGTGATACAGTGAAAAGCATTAATAAAATGCATTTAGAATGTTCCCGAATTTCAAGGTACGCGGCAGAAAATGTATATTCATACCATTTCATATAGTTAATCAATATTACACGAAGAGTGCCATTTTTTCGCAAACAATTAACTGTGATATTGATTTTATACAACCGTTCAATAAACTAAAAGTTAGACACCATATTGCCTATTTTGTGCTGTATTTTGCCAACAAAAATGGTTCCAAACACAGCAACAGCACTGTTTTAGGTCTCTGAACAACATGATGGTTTTTCTTTCGTGAATGAATCACCCATTTGAATGACTCGGTTCAATCGCAATTACTTACTTATTAATAGTGATTTATTGCCGCCTACTGGTGTTTTTATTTCAAACGTAATGTCCCCAATCATTTTTAAAAAAATAATTTCAGATATCAGCATTCAGCGGTTTAGGATTAAAATATCAAAACATTATTTATGCATTTAATTCATTCATGTCCTGCATTAAACAGTGGGTAATACATCTGTCTGTGCTGTCTCTGCATTGAAAAGATGATTTTTGTTGATAATGATTTCATTTGTTTGGCAACAGTCTAAAATGTCTTAATATTGAACTGACTTTATTGATTATATATAAGAATTTGACGCAAAAGATAATGCATACTTTTAGAAAAATGAATGACTTTAAGGTAAAAAAAAAAAAAAAAAAAAAAAGCCCATAAAAGGTAAAAATCACTTTAAACTTGTTGAGCTTTGACACAATTCGAACACTGCTGGAGACACTCAATTACCCTTAGTTATGAGTGAAACAAATGAATAGGTATCTGAGTGTAAGCCTTGTGATGAGCTGGTGAGCAAGTTGATGTTTGTTTTCAATGCAAGTGCAGCATTTTTATTTAAACACAAAAAGTTCAAAATCAGAACCAATAAGTCACCACATACAATATGGTTACATAAAGCTAAATTAGACACAAGGTGAACCTGGATGCTAGGTTTAAACAGACTTAACTAATAAAAACTAGGAACAACCTAAAGAAATATATACTGAACAGCTAAGTGAATGCTGCAGAGATTTTTGCAGCGAACATACCGTATTTTACAGAAGTTTGCAGATTCAGATGCACCGTCAACACCTTCCAGGTGAGCATACGTGACACTTGTGCAGTAACAAACCTCAGTACTCAAAGGGGCGATAGTGTTACATTTAAATGTTAAAATTTCTTACATAACGAGATGTGTATTTACAATAAAGTATAGATCATATAATATAAAGTGTATTTCTGATATAAAATAAAGATATGTAACTTTTTTGATATGTAACTATCACCACTTTGAAGAAAAAGTGTTTTATTATATGAACCACCTAAATTATAGGGAATAGCATATATATGCTTTTTATTTCAGCAAAATCCTTTGAGAAAAAAAAGGTCCACTATATTTCAGTGAAATCGCATGATCAGCCTTTTCTATTAAAACACATTCCCCTTTCAAACAATCCAGTTTCAGCTTCCTTTATTTGATTTATTTCCTTTCTATATCTCAACTAACGCAAATGCTAATCGCCATGAAAGCAAAGCTGTTTTTGTTGTTCAACCTCCTGTGTTGAGATGGAGAAATCTGTTAGTGTTGAAAGATCTGTTGGGATTTAAAGGGTTTCTGTTGTTTCTGTTTCTCATTAGCTCAATCAAATTTCACATAGCAGTAGTGTTGTACAGACACTGGTTATTACTGTGCGGTGAACTATGTGGTAATTGACTCCTAGAGCTCCTGTTCTTTTGTTGGTGGCGGTGGTTTGCTCAGACTTGAACAAACGAGCAGTGAGGGAACACCCGGCACAACAGGCACACCCTTAATATCTTTCCTGTAAATCAGTGCTTTTCTCTTTCTCTGTCTCAGGTATTATTTTGGGGACAATTAACTCTACATGTTGTCATTTCTTATCTATTTTGTAAGAATTTCATGACCCAGTACACTTTGTATTATAAACTGTGTGCAATCTTTTGATTTAATGTCAACATTAAAATGCTACCTTTTGCAATACAATACAATATAGTTACAGTAAAGCAGCGCCTCACCACACTATTGCCTATATTATTATTAACTGTTGTTGGTATAAGCAGAAATGGATGGTCATAGATGAGCAATGTACAGTTTTTTATCATCATGCTCATAACATTTCTTTAGTCACTGACCCATACGAGTAAAATCACCTTGCTGGCTGTTAGTTAGAATTAAATGAAACAACATGGACGTAAGTGTTAAAATGTAAGGTTAACATTCCCTCATCCATGAAGTTTCTAATTTATTGCCAGAATATGCTTTAAATTTGTTGTCTGCTGAAATGTGTTTAGAATGATATTAGGGCAAACCAATCCACTACCACCAACAAAAGAAGATTAGCTCTATATTTACTGTTGTTATTATTATACAACGTCTATGGAAACACAAGGCTGATACTGAATAATTAACCTTGTATAACACATGGTCATTCAATCTTCTGACCTTATTTAATATCTGATGGGTGGCGTCTGTTTGCAGCAAATGCACTGGAATGCATTTGGACAGCTAACGTTACTCTGTCAAGTTTGAGCGAACCTTCACTTTCCCTGCACGACTCTCACAGATGCAGGCCATGAGGTGTGTGGCCAGCAGGGACAATACTCTGTAGATAGTGAACATTTTGTAAGTGTTGTTCACCACTGACAAGACTGAAGATACACTGTGAGATTGGAGAAGAGCAAGATCTGGCAAAATGAGCCAGCTTCCGCCGGCTTTCACTCCAGTAAGTGACCAGTTTTTATTTTTTCAGGACACTTGTGATTCCATTGTGAAACAAATGTGATATTACCATTTTCAACAAAATGTATTTGCTGTATCAAATACACTATTCTTTTCTCTATGCTTTTCTCTATGCTTACCTAAAATATTTTATTTCTCAGATGAGGAATCAATTTTCAAAATTTAAGGATTCATCTCTTGTCTGGCGTGAAACTCTTCAATAATCAACACTGTTGATTGTAATTTTAATAGTAAAAGACTGTAAAAATATAATTGGTTAATGGAAGTTTTCTTTACTGTATACAGTGGAAACACTTTAAAATATCTAATGGACATCTTATGTAGTTATACTGTAAAATACTACTTTAATACTATTTTACAGTAAAAAACAAAAACAAAAACAAACAAACAAAACAAAACAAAACAAAAAAACGGTTAAATCTAATGATATTGAAAGTACAAATGTATAGTCATCCGAAATACCTTAAATTGACATTCCCACAGTTCTCTGTGTAACACTTTATATATGATAGTATTTAATTGTAATAATTGTTTCTTGCTTCTTGTTTTTTTTTTTTTTTTTTTTTTTTTTTTTTTGCTTATCAAGTACATTTGTGTTTTATACAATGTTTCAGGGTTTATTTGGGAGTTTTGTTCTCAGTTTCCATGTAAGGTTAATCTAGATGATTTGATGAAACGAACACTGCTCAGCTCTGTGCCACTACAGTATGAGATCTAGCACTTCTGTTGTTGTAAATTAGAGGATGCATGCAGTGCATAAAACACTGGGAAGTTTAATACTTTGCTGTTTGGTTAATTAATGTTTATTTCATTATTTTAGTGCAATGGTGTTTTGTATTTGTGCGTATGACACTCAGATTGCTCTGTGTATTGATATATATATACGTGGTCAAACCTCTTGAAACACCATAGCCTGGTAACATCTGCTGGTCAGATTGGTGTAAATGCAATAAACACTCAGCCTAAACATGCATAATGAATAATCTTTCACAAAACAATTTCTAGAGTATTAAGAAAAGTGCAGTTTATTAAATGTAATCTACAAATAAATACCACTAAATATGGAGGAACTGTATAATTTTCATTCTTATTTTAATTTGTAGCACTTGTTTTGTGTTTGGGCTCATTCTCTTTTTTTGTACTATATACAGGTGCTGGTCATATAATTAGAATATCTTCAAAAAGTTGATTTATTTCACTAATTCCATTCAAGAAGTGAAACTTGCATAATGCACACATTCATTCCACACATACTGATATATTTCAAGTGTTTATTTTTTTAAATTTTGATGATTATAAATGACAACTAATGAAAACCCCAAATTCAGTATCTCAGAAAATTAGAATATTGTGAAAAGGTTCAGTATTGAAGACACCTGGTGCCACACTCTAATCAGCTAATTAACTCAAAACACCTGCAAAAGCCTTTAAATGGTCTCTCAGTCTAGTTCTGTAGGCTACATAATCATGGGGAAGACTGCTGATTTGACAGTTGTCCAAAAGACGACCATTGACACCTTGCACAAGGAGGGCAAGACGCAAAAGGTCATTGCAAAAGAGGCTGGCTGTTCACAGAGCTCTGTGTCCAAGCACATGCTGGTGTTGGTCCACTGTGTTTTCTGAGGTCCAAGGTCAATGCAGCTGTATACCAGGGCATTTTAGAGCACTTCATGTTTCCTGCTGCTGACCAACTTTATGGAGATGCAGATTTAATTTTCCAACAGGACTTGGCACCTGCACACAGTGCTAAAGCTACCAGTACCTGGTTTAAGGACCATGGTATCCCTGTTCTTAATTGGCCAGCAAACTCGCCTGACCTTAACCTCATAGAAAATCTATGGGGTATTGTGAAGAGGAAGACGCGATATGCCAGACCCAACAATGCAGAAGAGCTGAAGGCCACTATCAGAGCAACCTGGGCTCTCATAACACCTGAGCAGTGCCACAGACTGATCGACTCCATGCCACGCCACATTGCTGCAGTAATTCAGGCAAAAGGAGCCCCAACTAAGCATTGAGTGCTGTACATGCTCATACTTTTCATGTTCATACTTTTCAGTTGGCCAAGATTTCTAAAAATCCTTTCTTTGTATTGGTCTTAAGTAAAATTCTAATTTTCTGAGATACTGAATTTGGGGTTTTCATTAGTTGTCAGTTATAATCATCAAAATTAAAAGAAATAAACACTTGAAATGTATCAGTCTGTGTGGAACGAATGTATGCATTATACAAGTTTCACTGGAATGGAATTAGTGAAATAAATCAACTTTTTGAAGATATTCTAATTATATGACCAGCACCTGTATCCATATAAGTGTTACAGTTATTTAAGTTAAATCTGAATCTAGATTATTAACCTAACCCAAAATCGGTTAAAACCATTAGACATTCATTCATGGGTTTGTCAGATAAACGCCATCTAGCGTCGAACATCAGAATTTGGAAGCATTTCAAAACCATGTTTGGAAACAGTTTAACATCATAAAACCTCATGTGCTGAATAGCTACACAAGGTAAAACACACACAGCAAAGTCCTCAGGCTTAAATGAACACTGTTCAGTGTTTATATGAGTTCACACTCAGAGTGATGTTAGATAATTAGGTAATTAAGTGATAAGTTAGGTCATGCATAAGTGAGTATGTTTTTATATTTGATTTATTGTGGCAAAAAAAAAGCAGTATTGTTACTATTCTCTTTAATAAAATAAAAATGAAGATGAACTCAGTTTATGGAATGTCCGGTATGAAATTCTTTCACACAGAGTGTCCCGTTCAGTAAGCCAATCCAGGGAGGATTGCGAGATGGTATGACTATTACTGTATGTGGGCGAGTTTTGCCAAATGCAGACAGGTGAGTAAAGGTCTGCTTTTCTTTAGTTCCACTTGAAATGTAACAGTAGTTATTTTCCTCTCTCTATTCTGTCTTCTTCAGATTCCATGTGAATCTCCAGCATAATTCTGATGTCGTACTGCACATTAACCCTCGCTATACGTGGTTCTGGATGTCCTATGGTTATGTAGATCACAACAGCTGTCAGAATGGGACGTGGAATTGGGAGGAAAACAAGTCTGAAACTCCCTTCCCGAGAGGGCAGATGTTTACTCTGCAGATTGTTGTCACCCAGGATTCTTACAAGGTTTTCACTGTGCTTCAGTTCTGCTTTTCTGTCTTCATTTTAGCCAAAAATAACAGAAAAATACCTTTTTCATCATTTTTTATTATTATAGCAGAAGAATGATGATGATTTTGGCTTTTTCTAGATAAGTGCCAATGGGAAACCCTTCTCAGAGTACAAGCACCGTATGCCTTTCCAAAACGTGGACAGCATCTACATTGGTGGAATGGTGGAACTGAGTTTAGTGGCCTTCCAGCAATTTGCAGTGAGAAATAAAAATGCACTTGAACATTTTACCACTACTAATCATGGTTTACCAATCTATAACTGATCACTGAGCTGCATTAGCAGCCAGTTAACAGTCCTATACAGATGTATCACATACAGTAAAGGTTAGAGTAAAGAAAATATAAACATGTAATTCTTCAAAATGCAAGGTACACACTTTAAACAATCATCACTCAGTATAAATGTCCCGAACTCCTTTTCTTTCAGGACATTCATAGGGAGTGATGTACTGTAGTGTTAAAGCATGGACTAGAATGCACAAAGACAGTTTCTTGCAGGACATTAAAATATTGTACAATCACATGAACTCAATCCTTTACCACTACATTAATGTTCACTTCATACTAATTTCTATATTGAATCAGTAAATGATAACTTATGACACAGGTTTCTGTGATTAACCACACTTAACATTAAAACACATATTGAAAATATGCATTTTTAAACTGAATCTCTAAATTAAAGTGGAAACAACAAAGTTTTTTAATTATTTGATATTTTAAGTAATATATATATATATTATTTTTTTTACTAACTTATATAAATAAATCCAGTATTGTTTATATATGACACACATTTTTGCTGTTAATTACTAAATTGAATGTTACCTTGGTTTCACAACTGAGTTCTTCTAGATATACATATCCACATTTCATTTACAGCCCCATCATGCTGCTCCTCTGGGCTCTTTTGTAAGTTATTTCAAACATTTACATAATCCAATAACTCTCAATTCACACAAATAAATGATGCATTTATCACACACACAAAGAAAATTCTTTCATTACTTTGAACCACAAACAGAAGATCCCATATAAAAGCATCATCCATGGTGGACTGCAGCCTGACAAGGTCATCATCATCCAAGGAGTCATCAGTCCTCGAGCGAATAGGTTTGACAACATTATTTCTCTCTGATGCAGATAACACATATTCTAGTTTAATATAATTTCCTCTTCTTTTCTTTTTCCAACAGAATGGGGTTTAGTCTACGGCACAAAACTGGAATTGCATTTGACTGCGTTGCTTGTTTTAATGAGAATGAAGTTGTGTGCAACAGCTGTGAGAATGGGAACTGGGGCCAGAAGGAACGATTTACAGACATGCCATTTAAAAGAGGGCAGCTTTTTCAGGTACCTTTATCCCTGAGTAGGGAATGAGATGCTGCACCAGTAGTGGATGCTACGGGATCATGCCCACCTAAACCACGCTACTCTGCAAAATCCCAAGTTTTTAATTAACACTTAAAGTAACACTGAGGCCCCGTCCACATGAACACGGCTAATTCTGTTTGGCCATTTGTCCACATGCAGTTGCAGAATCAGGTCACTTAAACCTAACCTTCTTAAAAACTCCTACTAGGGGGGAAGATTTTCAGAAACTCTGGTTGCAGTGTTGTCGTGTATCCGGTGAAACCGCAGATTTTGGCTTGTGATGTCAGAGTGCATGCTTTTTTCAGGCTTCTGATTGGCCAGCATAGCTTTACCGTTAGGGTTATATTGTCACCTGTTGGTGTGGCATGCTCTTGACAGCGCTTCATAGTGTGATTTTGTGTTTTCATGTAGAAAAGATTAAATAAATAAATAAACAAATATATAATAAACTATAAAAATATAGTTTGGACATGTTTGGACTAAGCCTGAAGTAGTGTTTCAGTTAATTGCATAATTAATACATAACCGAGTGCTGATTAAGCATTAATGATGAACACCCGCTGTTAACAAGCAGAATCACTGAAGAAAATTATTTCTGTTCTTGTTGTTTCTCTTTCCTTCAGTGATTCTGCTTGTTAACAGCAGGTATTCATCACTAATGCTCAGTCAACACTAAATTAATCACTTAATTGTATAAAAAGTACATTTTACACTTCCTTAGTGTCACTTTAAGACTCCAAAGATGGACCATATGTACTATGAACAGTGTTAACACTGATAATTTTGCTGTGCATGTTCCACCCTGAGAAAATCTGTTAAACTCCAATGTGTCATTTATGCCACAACAACACACATGATTATTAAATGTTTAGTGTGTTGGCTCTCTTTTTTCTTTGTGGAATGATGACAATATTTTAATATCTTTGTCTTGTATGTGCATTTCAGGTCACCATTTGCTGCAGCCCTGATAATTATGAGGTTTTTGTCAATGGTGGACTATCTCACCCTTACCAGCATCGCTACACGAAACTGCAGGAGATTGATGTTTTGGAAATTAATGGAAACGTGCAGCTGAGCTTTGTGCAACCCTGACAAGTAATGCATATTTAAAACTTGTTTTGCTTGGATGTGCAATTATTTCAATTTGTACAAACACAATACTTAGATTCAATATGTTGGTAAACATTAGATCAGTTAATGGCATTACGGTATTTAAATGTAAATTTAAGTTAAACCGTAAAATCTAAAACATTGCTACAGTATTTTTTATGGTGAATTTCCAGCAACCACAGCTGGTGGTGGTGGGTGGTCACTTTGGTCCCCCGTAAAGTAGCACAGTGACCATATCCCATATCAAAACTCTATGAAAAATGTAATTTCCATACTTAAAATTAGCAGTCAGTCTTATGCAGATTGATCATAAATGTAGCTAAAAAGGCTTCCAGTGGCCATCCTTCACAAAACTTATAAGATCTTGCAAAGTTTAATCATAGGTAGAATCCAGAATTTTTCAATACAAGCATTTCAGTAGTATATGCAATATTTCGAACATTTACTCCGCGGGGGAAAATCAACCCGCCGCAATAATTTAAAAGTAGCCAAATTCCGTGGGGAAAAAAATGCGAATCTGGCAACCCTGCATCCAAGACAAGCTGCAAGAGTCAGATTTGACTGATATCACGGGTCAAGAGTGGAGATGACTGACAGACCATGCTGGAGGATTTGCTGCTCAACAGTAATGAGCTCACTGACAAATATCTTATCTTGTAAGATATATAGTGCGTGTGATCGCCAAATCGAAAGTGAAAGTGAACCGAGCACTCATTCAAAAATAAACTGAAATACTCTGCATACTATAGCTGCTCCCTGATGATTATATACAGTTATATAGAATATGAGAATGTTTTCGTGAACAGGCGGTAATGGTCAGACATTTAGCAACTTTAATACAAAAAAGCACACAAATATTTATGGTTTTAGAAATCCACAACCTGAAAGAAATACTCTTGACCACCAGGGGGCAGTGTTGGTCTGAACATTTTCTGGAACAACTACATGATGATTGTTATCATCGGTAAACAAATATCAACACCTGTTCGCATTTTCTTGTCTTAGGCTATGTTCAGACTGCAGACAAACCAGACTGTTTCTAATATCAGAACTTTTCAGGCAGACTGTCCGGCACAGAACTCCTGCCGCACAAGAAAAACTCAACAACGGAGAAGACTGGTATTGTGACGTCCCATGCTGTATACTGGCTTTAGCTTCGTTCTACCATTCCGTCACCAGTTTTGACGTTATCGTTGTGTGTCGTGTTAAGAGCAACACAACTTTTGTAGTCACTTGACAGAAATAAAGCTCCGTTCCATTTAGTGTTTAAAGGAAATCAGTCTCAGTCCTGCCGCTCTGGGAATAGTTTATTATTCAGATAGTGACCTCTGGTGGTAGTTTGAGTGTTTGTGAAAACAAACATTGGACGATCATAAATATAAAACTGATCAAAAGACAAACTAACTGAAGCTGAGTTCAATTTTGAAAGTGCACGATTATGATTTCGGTCCCACTTCATATTAGGTGGCCTTAACTACTATTTATTTGCATCAAAAATAAGCACAATGTACTTATTGCGTTTATATTATATTGTAAAACACTTTTGCTGCTATTGAGGTGGGATATGGGTAAGTTTAGGGACAAGTTTGGTGGTATGGGTAGGTTTAAGGGATGGGTTGACAGTGTAACTATAAAACTATTGCAATTATTAAAGATGTAGTTACATGCAGGTATTTTTAAAACAAAGTACACTGTAAAAACATGTGCATGCACAATATGTGCATTGTATCAAATGATTCATTTAAATGTAAGTACGTAGTAGTTAAGTCCACCTAATATAAAGTGGGACCACGATTTCTTCAGGTTTTGCTCTGCTGATTTAATTTTAATATTTAAATTTTTAAATAATGACAATTCACTAGCTTTTAACATTCATTTAATTGCACTGTTACACCCACTGTAAAGAAATTAAATACTTGTTAGAAACTCATCATTAATGATCCCGCCCACAGAGCTCAGGATTGGTTCAGCTCTAGTTCAGCTCTGCCTCTTACTGCAGCATCTTCCTGTTGATCTGAACAAGCAATAACATGAAGAACTAAAGTACTGAAGAGAGTTTCATTGATTATATTAAGAAAAGCTGCAGGTTCAAACACTTACTGATGGATTATGTTTAGGATCAAAAGTCATACGGGAGTCTTCAGGAGGTCTGTGATAAACAGTCTGTATGGAAGAGAGTGAGAGATCGGTCATGTGATCATCTGTGATGATGATCTGACTTTGACGTCTCACTTACTGTGAGTGTGTCGTACAGGTCAGAGGTCTTGGACTTGAGTTCAAGTGCTGTTTATGTGTCTTCACTGGGATCAGAGATCTACAGAGACAGTGACAGAACAAAGCAGGAGGAGGCAATACAAGCAAAAATGTATAAAAATATTAAATATATAATATCTAGAAAACTGGACAATTTTCTGTGAATATGCTGTCCAGGGGGCCCAGAAACCATAGCGCCACCTCAGCTTATTACCCACTTTGCTTGCTCTTTAATCTGAGCTGATTCATATGTTATGACAGATGTTTTTTTTTTTTTTTTTACCATGTAAAAAGATAACGCCATTTGATTGGCAGCATATAAAGTCACAAAAAAGTAGCAAAATATGATTAAACTATTTTTCTGCTTTAGGTTAGTTTCCCATTAGTCAGATTACACACATTACAGCTGACTGAATGATTTGCTGCTTCTGATGATTTACCTGTTTCATTGTGAGAGGTTTCATGCTCCTTTTTCTCCTTCTGTTACAATAAACAAACATTGACAGCATATGGATGACTGTTTAATGAAAATCAACCATAAATTAACCATTTCCTTATACATCAAACCAAAAGTGCTGTTTGCTTTCTCACATTACAAAGAGGATGATGAGGAGGAGGAGGATGACCGATGTTCCACATGCCACTGTGATAACAAAAACTACATGCCAGCTGGATCTGTGATGCACTAAAAGAAACAAAACAGCTAAGATTAACTACATGAACCAAAGAAAGTACATGCAGTACTTTGGTAGAGCAAATACAGTTTTGCTCTACCAGCCATTCACCTGTGACAGTAACAGCATCTGATCTCTGAGATCCATGTTGATTGTGAGCCTCACAGTAGAAGCGTCCACTCTGTAGTGCAATAAAACTCTGTCCAGATCCAACAGATGAGGATTCATCCTCCTTAAACCAGCTGAAGTTCAGAGCAGGTGGGTTTGAATCACTGCTGCAGATCAGAGTCACTGAATCACCTTCCACTATTTCAGCAGATCCATTTATGGACACTGAGACGTTCCTGGGTGCGTCTAAAACAGACAAAAATGAAAAATTGCAATAAATATTAGAAAATGAATTTGGATTTGTGAACAATGTTGAGATGATCATTAACTTACACATGACATTTAAAGTCACAGAATCAGAGTCTTTCTCTCCATGTTTATTGATGGACTTGCACTTGTATTCTCCACTGTGTTCAGAGCTGATCTTTAAGATGCTGTAGATTCTTCCAGATCCTACAAACGTTCCACCTTTAAACCAGCTGATTTCTGCAGGTGGGTTTGAATCACTGCTGCAGTTCAGACTCACTGAATCTCCCTCCACTATTTCACCAGATGGACTGATGGACACTGAGACGCTCTTTGGTGCATCTAACACCGAAAAAATACAAAACATTACCAACATAAATTTGACATCACAAAGTCAGACTTATAGATAGACTAATGAAGATCACAAGATTCACTGGAGGATCTACAGGTGTCAGGTGAAAGATTTTACATTTCAAAATATGATTAATAAAACTCATACATGATGTTTAAAATCACAGCATCAGAGTCTTTCTCTCCATGTTCATTGATGGACTTGCACTTGTATTCTCCACTGTGATCAGAGCTGATCTTTGAGATGCTGTAGATTCTTCCAGATCCTACAAACGTTCCTCCTTTAAACCAGCTGATTTCTGCAGGTGGGTTTGAATCACTGCTGCAGATCAGAGTCACTGAATCTCCCTCCACTATTTCACCAGATGAACTGATGGAGATCATAGGATTCACTGGAGGATCTACAGGATATTTAAAATAAGATTTCAGTTAAAACTTTTCAAAGTTCAAACATGAACATTTTGAGAAATAAATTTACCAATTAAGAGTGTGTTATCAGTCTTTGTAACTGGATGGCTGAGCTCTAGAAAATCAGTAATGAGGTGTTTTGACAGATTAAAAAAAAAAAAAAAAACAGTTTGAAAACAAAAAGGCAGGAATAAAGAAACTTAAACACTAACACAAAGAACTATTTCAGCAAAAAGGGTTCCCTTTTGAATGTGAACTCACTGTGTTCTCTAGTGGACTATGGGGAATGCTTTCAGCTTGACTGGTATCTGAAGCACGTCTAAAGGTGACAATTACATTGGCTGGTGACAGCCTATGACATCACTACCAGTGCAACATCAATGTAAATGAGTGTATGAGGAATATGCCATCCTCTTCTTTATCTTCAGGATCCCTTGGTTAGTGAACGTAGGGCTCCTGTAGCTATTGAGAGTCATCCTGCTGAGGCCTCCACTTCCTAAGCTTCACAGGGATAGCAGTCCTGAGTTGGGAAGTCATCTCAAGTGTAGGGCATATTTAGGTCTAATCTTGCTTATGAGTGTATTTATGCTGAAGCCTTCATTCTTTGAGCTCAATTAGGGGATAGGTTGCTAGGCTCTCTGTGAGCCTCCCTAGTTACTGCCTAGAATTGACAGTGTTACTAGGTCTCCTCTCACTTTAGAGAGTAATGTTTGCTGAAACATCCTCTCATTGGAGCTCCACCTGGGCAGCAGTTCCAGGTCATTAGGCTCTCCTTGTGCTTTCTTCAGAAGCTATCCTGTGCGGTGTGGCAAGGCCCTCCCTCTCTTAAATCTGGCTCAGGAAATCCACTTTCCTGCAGAGTTTAGCTCTAACCCAAATCAGGCACACCTGAGCATGCTAATTAGTGTCTTCAGGATCATTAGAAAATCACAGGTAGTTGAGTTTGATCAGGGTTGGAGTTAAACTCGCCAAGAAAGTGGATCTCACAAGCCAGATTTGAGGATCCCTGCTTTAGAGAGTTACCCAGTTAGTTGGGGCAGTCATGGCCTACTGGTTAGAGAGTTGGCCTTGTAACCTGAAGGTTGTTGGTTTGAGTCTCAGGTCTCAAAGGGATTGTAGGTGGGGGGAGTGAATTACCAGCACTCTCTCTACCCTCAATACCATGACTGAGGTGAGACCCTTAAGCCCAGCACCAAATGTCCCACTGCTCCTTGGGTCCTGCAGCATCAACTGCCCACTGTTCTGGGTATTTTTTCACGGTGTGATTGTGTATGCGCACACTTGGATGGGTTAAATGCAAAGCACAAATTCTGAGTATGGGTCATGATACTTGGTCACATGTCCTGTCCTGTCCTGTCCTTTCCTTTCCTTTCCTTTCCTTTCCTTTCCTTTCCTTTCCTTTCCTTTCATTCCTTTGTTACAATATCCCTTAAAGATATTCTGAACACCAGACCTTAATGAGCTCTGTTTGTGGGCTGAGCTTCTTTGTGAAAATTCAGCAACAGTGTCCAGTTGAAGGGCTTTATTGAGACCCCTTAGTAAGCTGCCCTTAGGATGAGCTTTGCTAGTACTGTCCTTGCTTCAGTGGGTCAATCAATATGCAGAATGCACCTGGTTAGTACTCCACTAAGCTTTAGAAGGTTGATGTGCAGAGTACTCCACTCCTCCAGAGCTATATATTTTGCTCTGTAGGTCCTGTGAAACCCAATTTGGCCTGAGTAGAGATGTAAATAACCATGGTTCACTGAGGAGGGTAACAAGACACTGTATCCCATTGCCATGCTTCTGGAAGACTGCTACATCTCCTTTAGACGAAGAAGTGAGTGAAATATCCCTCTGGTGCCCATTTAAATTGACAGTCGCACTGGTAGTGATGTCATAGTCACAAAATAGTAATTAACAGGTACTCACACATGACATTGAGATGAACAGCAGGAGAGATGTAAGTGTGTCCATGTAGAGCACAGCTATATCTGCCTGCATCCTCTCTTCTGACTGACTGCAGCAGGAGTTCATTGTTTCTGTCTCTTCTCTCAGTTAATGGCTGTGAGTTTCTGTACCAGATGAATGTTGCTCTGTCAGTCAGAGTGCAGCTGCTTTTACATGTCAGACGAACTGAATCTCCCTCTGTCATTCTCTCAGGAGACTCCACCTGAAGATCTGAACACAATACAGCAGTGATACTCCTGCCGATTTAACACAGATCATGATCATATACACTTTAAAAATTTTGTGTCAGATGAGTTGGGATTTTAATGTACAGAGAATGTACACTGATCAAAAATATCCAACAACATCAAAGTAATAAACATTAAATGTTCACTTGACCCAAAACACATTTCATGTTGGCTTGACATGAACATGTAGGGCTTTATTTTTATAGTTTTTATTTAGCCTTTATTTAGTTTAGTTGCTTTTGTATTAAAATAATAATAATAATAATAATAATAATAATAATAATAATAATAATAATAATAAAAGGGGAAAAAGTTTCATTTTGACTTTAGATGAAAGTCAGTACATCAACCAAACTTTTCATTCCTATCTGCACTTTTATGGGATTATAGAGCTTTCATGCTAACTTGCAATTTACTAAATCTGACTTTGCTGTATTGTGATTCATAATGTTTATGGGGTAACCAGGAGTTACAGGGTTCTTTGAGTGTATGACACGGAGCAAATCTATATGTTACATCTAACTAGTCTGAGCAAAAATGGCAGATTGGCTGAACGAAAAAGGAAATTCACTCTCTGACACTAGGTGGTGCTAATGGAACAGCAGAGATACACCAGTCACGCCTGTTCACAAGATGAAAAGAAACTGCAAAAGGTGTGATATATTGACATACTGTATGGGAAAGAATTAAATAACAAACTGAAACCAGACAGTGGCTATCACAGGCTATGTAGAATTTGATTTATGATTTAGACAGGGAAATTACTGCTCCTTCAGACTGTCCATTGAAATTCGAACTTTTGCCATAGCATGATTGGTTGATGTATGACAAATAGACATTGACGTAAGATTTGAAAATATATGATATGCACATTTTTAATTCTGTCAACACACTAGTTTTGAATAATAAATGTTTCCCACCATTGAGTATAGGCAATTGTTGAAATAGACATATATGGCTCACAAGATATATGTTCCTCCTGCTATAGATCATGATTCAGATCATGCATAATAAGAATGAACCCTAACAAAAGTCACCTGTGACAGTAAGAATCACTCCTGGAATGCCAGTCCAATGTCCGCCAAGTATATCAGAAATGAATCTGAAATAGTACATGCGTGAATCCTTTTGTGTCACATGATTCAGTCTGATGGTGCAGTTCTGCTGTTTATTTCCCAGATACTGAAGCCTCTGACTGTATTCAGGATCCTCAGACAGATCTGGAGGCTCTACACCCTTTATTACAGGTCCTTTGGTCCACAACACTTTCTTGATTTGATATTTAGGTGGATATGTATAAGTGCAGCTCATTATCACTGATGAGTCCTTTAGACCACAGATGCGTGAAGGGCTGTAACTCACACGCCAACCATAACGACTAAAAACCCCTAAAACACAGAAATCGTCATGATGAATATGTTGTTCTACACTCTTAAAAATAAAGGTGCTTTAAAAGGTTCTTCAAGTGATGCCACAGAAGAGCCATTTTTGGATCCACAAAGAACCATTCAGTCAAAGGTTCTTTAAAGAACCATCTCTTTCTTACCTCTTTATAATCAGAAGAACCTTCTTTCACCACAAAGAACCTTTTGTGAAACAGAAAGGTTCCTCAGATGTTAAAGGTTCTTTATGGAACTATTTAGACAAAAAAAGGATCTTTTGGCATCGTGAAGCACCTTTATTTTTAAGAGTGTATCCATTATGCTGAGCCCTGACAATGATGTCATTTTTTAAAGAAATAAATAATCAAAACATTTTAAGTATAATACACATATAATGACCTCATTATTGTTTCTAAAGGTGAAATATATATATATATAATACAAGATAAATATATATATATATATATATATATATAAGATATATATATATCTTGTCAATGACACATTTTTTTTTTTTTTTTAAATAAGATACCGCCCCAGTGACAGAACTGTACCTTTTTTTTTTTTTCTGAGAGTGTAACAGAGACTCACCGTGAATCATGAGCAGAAAGATCAGAGGAAGACGAGGAGCCATTCTGACCCACATCAGCACTTATACTCTCATATACAGTATATGTACATCACGCTAAACAGCTCTTAGTGTTAGTAAAATCTTTGCACATCTGTAGATTACTAATGCACAACATCAGTGTGTGTAAATGAACTGATCATGTGTTGTAAGAGCTTCATCTATAGAAATAATCATCAGTTTTCATTGAAGTACAAGTGTGTTTGTCTTACCGAGTTAAAACTCATGAGATCAGCAGCAACCACAGGACTGTTTTAACACATGCACTTTAGCTTAAAACTGATGGGCTTTGTGTGGTTAACCATGCCCAGTGGCAGAAATGTTTCTCTTTCTCTCTCTCTTTTTCTCTCTCTCCACTTTAACAAGAGCACAGCTCCATTGACTTAAAACAGAAATGGTAGTCATAGGTCATTATGGTTACATTTTCTCTGTGAAAACATCACAAAAAGACATTCATTGTGAATAAAACAAAGCAAGGCCATTCTGAGTGACAAGAACACAAGTGAATATTTTTTATTTTTATTTTTTGATAGTCCATTAGAATTCCATAATCTGATGTTGTTAGAATCTACCTAACAATATTAGAATCTAAGTAAAAAATATAGATATTACTTGTTTTGACAGTGTAATGCAGTATATAAAGGCATCTTTCTACGGGCTATTTCATTCACATTATGAAGGTTGCACAGTTGCACAGTCTGCAGAGAAAACCAAGCAGGAAATTCATCTGACTTCTGACAACAAACACCTACGCATTCAGACCTCATATGTGGTCAGGATCACATAATCTCTCGTGTAAGGTTTACAGGAACTTTCCATTGGTGTAACTGTTATACGCACAAAGAGATCTTAGAAGCTAAGATGCATGTAAACAATTCTTATAAGGCAAAATGCCATGGATGTAAGAAAGCGTTTGATGAATCATATTATTCACTCCAGTGCTGCTGTCTGTCGCCCCCTGCTGGACATCTTTGGTTATTATGTCACGTGATTCACTCATACAATCACACAAACGCTCAATAGAAAACATGCAAAACATCATATAAAATGTTAATTTTCCTTTTAATTTTCTTTCACTCGCTGAAGCGTAGATGAGTTTGCATTACTTAAGGAACACCAAAGAAGGTACAAACCATAAACTTCTCTCATTACTAAACTGAGCAATCAGAATCGACATTCAAATGACTCAACGTCTTTTGCTTCACTCAAAAATGTAGCCTATAAGTCTAAAATACAAGCAAACACATTCAAATAATAATGAGCTACGGAGACGCTATTAAAACAAAGACTGAAGAATCCAGGTGAATTGCTGAATGTGTTCAGAATCATAATACAATCATATGAAGAACTTTGAACATAGTACAGGATAAAACAACATATACATGAACATGAATAATGGTGATTTACAGCTGATGCACATCAATGTTGATGTCAGTAGCAGGAGATGGTGACCTCTGGTGGTAGTTTGAGGATTTGAACAAACAGAAAAAAAAAGGATCGTAAATAAAATTTAAAGGGAAAGTTACAGCAAAATAAATGACAGATGAATAACTGGTAACACTGAGTATTTTGAGGCAATACAACATTACACTGTCCAATTGTGAAGATGCGCAGTTGAAATATTGCATAAAAATATATTTAAAAATGTTAAAACGGTAAGCTTACTTCGCTTTAACAGTTATATTTATATTTCTATACAATAACGTTCATTTAATTTTATGGTTAAATCATCTTATTTTAAGCTATAAAGAAATAAAATGCTTTATTGATTCATTAATAATGATCTTTGTCAATCATGTGTGGCACCGCCCACAGAGCTCAGGATTGGTTCCTTTGTGCTCCGCCTCTTACTGCAGCATCTTCCTACTGATTTACATAAACAATCAGATGAAGAACGACTGACTGAAGTTCATCAACAACATTATGAAACCTTCCACAAGACACATAAAATAATCAAACTAGAACTGAAAAGAGTTTTATTGATTATATTGAGAAGAGCTGCAGGTTCAGACACTTACTGATGGATTCTCATGTTGAGGATCACGAGTCGTGCAGGAGTCTTCAGGAGGTCTGTGATGATCGATCTGTGTGGAAGAGAGTGAGAGATCAGTCATGTGATCATCTGTGATGATGATCTGACTTTGACGTCTCACTTACTGTGAGTGTGTCGTACAGGTCAGAGGTCATGGACTTGAGTTCAAGAGCTGCATATGTGTCTTCACTGGGATCAGAGATCTACAGAGACAGAAGGACGCAAACATTGTGAGTTTATGTTTAAAATCTAATAATCTGAGTAACTGTACTGATTTTAATGTTTAGAGGAACTTTTTACTGGATAAAGAACTATAGACTCATGTGGCTTATAGTTTTATATCTCTGTATGGCTATAGGAAACATCTCTGCATGCAGAAAAACACTGTAAATAATTGTTATCTCACCGCAGACTCCTTGATAGCAGATCTTCTGTTCATCCTTTTAGTAAGAATGAAAAAGCAAAACACATTTAAAAATGCACATTAGTTAAAAACATAAACAAATACATGAAAAGTAATATACTTTATTTTATGTCCTGATCTGCTGTGATGTTCGCGGGACGTTACCCTGTATTCAATCACACACCTGAAGATATTCAAGTCTTGAAGGACTTTGAGTTGAACTTTAAGTGACTGAGCAACTGCCTACTTTTACAATAATGTGGTAAACAAGTGTACTTTACTTAAACATAACACTTAACCAAAATCTAGTAAATTAATACTGCAAAAATACAGCAGTTATTTTTGAAAGGAACTTCTTACCAAATGTACATCACAAAAGCACCTGATGCTCCACCGAGTAAAACACCAACAACAGCAGCAACAGCAACAGATGAGAAACATCCGAATGCTGAAACACACAGCAAAATATACACCAAATGATTAACAGGACTGGATATGACAAAATATACTGACAAATAAGGAAACAAACAGGTGTACTGTATGTGGTTAAAAAAATATATATAATATGATTCATAAAACTCACACATGACGTTTAAAGTCACAGCATCAGAGACTTTCTCTCCATGTCCATTGATGGACTTGCACTTGTATTCTCCACTGTGATCAGAGCTGATCTTTGAGATGCTGTAAATTCTTCCAGATCCTACAGTCGTTCCTCCTTTAAACCAGCTGATTTCTGCAGGTGGGTTTGAATCACTGCTGCAGATCAGAGTCACTGAATCTCCCTCCACTATTTCACAACATGGATTGATGGACACTGAGACGCTCTTTGGTGCATCTAACACAGAAAAAAACAATACAAAGTGTTACCAAATTTGACAAATAAACAATTTATAAATCCTAAATTTATGAATTTCTATACTGTTTTACCAGATGAACCAGGTTGAAATATAAATGTATATACTTTGTATGCATTTTGTCCATTAACAAACACTGCATTTGTAAACAATTTACTTTTCAACCTTAGAAATTAGTCTTTTCGGATTTGATGTTAATGTGACAGAATGACATTTTAGTTTTTACAGTCCTGTCAATGACTTGCTATAGAGTTGCTTTTATTACGTGTGTTTAAGAGAAGTAAGAGCGTTTGTTTATAGACGGTTTTATCATACGCACTGGTCTAGCTGGTGACTAGTAAGATGACGCTGACTACAAATGCAGTTAAAGTTATGATGATGAGTAGACTGAAGTTGGGCTCAGGTTGTAGAGTTTCCCATACACTGATTTATTTGTGGCGACTCGATATCAAAACGGACCACCACAAATAGATTTTCCAAAAGGCTTAAATAAATAAAGGACTTAAATAAACATGAGCGCTGCACGTTTTAAACTCAAAACGTGGCGTGGGTGTTTTTATATCACTGCATCTCTTAAGGAAATTGACTGTCCAGAATTTTTATTTTATGTCATTTTCATTTCATCTAGCTTGTAATGCCTGATAAAGCAGTGTTTGTGAGCCATCACTGCTTTGTGTACAGCCGTTAGTGGGGAAACCTCTATTTCTGCTGCTCCAAAAGTGCCTTCTGCTGGCAGAGAATGATTTTGCATTTTAAATCAGTCCGCCTGCTGATTTTGGCCAGCTCGGACAAATATGGAAATTGACCAATATTCTTATGCAGAAAACACACAGAGCAGAGTTGTATATATATCTCCCGGGGGAAGTGCAGCAACACATATAGTGTAAGTCTATGGGAAAGATGAGGGGAGATGGCAATCATGGATCACCACTGTGTGAAAAGAGGCTTGGCAGCCAGGCAAGACATAGTTTTCATTTGTTAGCTAATGTAATTTACTTGTTCTTTATTTAGCTTGTACTCTGAAATAATCTACTCTAAAGGGACTCTGTTGTTATTGATTCTACTAAAAGTTAAGTTAAGTTTGCTGTTGCCACTGAAATGTCTATATATATGGAAAAAAACAAAAAAAAAAAACAAATATATATATATATATATATATATATATGGACTACATTTAAATTGTATTTCAATTGCATACCAAATTTTCCATTAATTCAGATGACAGTTTTAACTTAAATTAATTTGTGTCATGTGTAATTTAAATGTCAAAGAGAAACGGGTAAGAATTATGTAGTACTTCACAGCAAATTCCCCAGTGTTAAACTCTGCACAGTGTTCACGTGTTTCCACACTATATTGTAATAAAGTAGCATTTAAGTAGTGTTGAAGTTAATGAGATAATTATATAACTTATGATTTTGCTAAAAGAACAAGAGCTCCTACAAAACCTACTGACCATTTATCACAGATATGTAATCCTGAACTCTGCTAGGTAGCCTATTCAAAACAACTTTAAAGAAAAAAACTTGTACTCTGTACTCACACGTGACATTGAGATGAACAGCAGGAGAGATGTAAGTGTGTCCATGTAGAGCACAGCTATATCTGCCTGCATCCTCTCTTCTGACTGACTGCAGCAGGAGTTCATTGTTTCTGTCTCTTCTCTCAGTTAATGGCTGTGAGTTTCTGTACCAGATGAATGTTGCTCTGTCAGTCAGAGTGCAGCTGCTTTTACATGTCAGACGGACTGAATCTCCCTCTGTCACTCTCTCAGGAGACTCCACCTGAAGATCTGAACACAACACACACATTATATCTAGTGCTGCTGTCATACACTCATTATTATTCAACATAATGCACAGAAGAAGAGTGAAACCTCATGTTACCTGTGACAGTAAGACTCACTCCTGGAGTACCAAACCATTTCACATTATCTTTATCAGTGGTGAATCTGAAATAGTACATGTGTTCATCTTTCTGTGTCACGTGATTCAGTCTGATGGTGCAGTTCTGCTGTTTATCTCCCAGATACTGAAGCCTCTGACTGTATTCAGGGTCCTCAGACAGATCTGGATGCTCTTCATCCTCTTTTATAGGATTTTTAGTCCAGAACACTTTCATGATCTGATATCCAGTAGGGTATGTATAAGTGCAGCTCATTATCACTGATGAGTTCTTTAGTGCACAGATGTGTGAATGACTGTATCTCACATCCCAATCAGCACTAGAAACCCCTGAAACACAGAATTCATCAGGATGAAAATGTTGTTTTATTAGTTACAACAGACCATGAACACATAATGATACCTTTTTACTACTTGAAAACAGCAACTCTATTAAGTCTTAAATGATGTGAAGTTCATCATCAGCTTTTATGAAGCGTGTTGCAGAAAAGCATAAATAAAAGCACAGAGACACAGGAGTGAAAAAGAATCAGGAAATCAGTCATGCACTATCAAACAATGAAATAAATTAAAAACTGGACTAAGACTTGATTGATTATTGATTGATTGATTTATTGATAGTTGATTTATTAAATACCCAATGACATTAAAGTGTGAGTTTTGTGGGCTTTAGTTCACGTCTGTCAGAGTGTTTCTAATGTGAATGTAACAGAGACTCACCGTGAATCATGAGCAGAAAGATCAGAGGAAGACGAGGAGCCATTCTGTCTTACCGTGTTGAAGCTCATCAGATCAACAGCAACAAAATGACTGACTGTTTTAACACATGCACTTTTAGCTTTAGACATATTTGTGTGGTTAACACTGTTTTTTACACATAGTTGCAGACATATTAGTGTTCCTCCCTCAACAAGAGAACAACACTACTGGACTAAAACTAAAGAAAAATAGTGTAGTTATCAGAAGCTGATAATATTGAGCACTTTGACACCATAAAACAATACATTGTCCTTTGAGAAGCTGCACAATTATGATTTAGTTCAGCAGTTCAGAGTAAAAAGATCAATTATGATTTAATAGCAGGACTACACTGTAAAACAAGAAAAATGCTAGTATCCACCACTGAACATCACTTCAGGTGTTTTGCTCTGCTGACTTAATTTGAACAAAATGATATATTTACACAACGACTATTCACTATCTGATAAATTATCTCAACATTTCAGAGACAGAAGTGAAACCAAAAGTCAATAATGAAAAACATGCTGCACTATCAAATACACAGATGACAATTAAGACTAAAAATAATTAATGTTGATTTAAAGTGTAATGTGAGTTTTGTTTAGTTCATGTCTATCAGCTCTGAGATCTTCTATACAAAGAAGATCGCCGGGGTGGTGAACGTCAGTCCTGGAGAGCCGCAGCCCTTTTTGCTTTTTTCCAGTTTTCCAGTTTTGCTTCAACCCTAATCAAACGCACCTGAACAAGCTAATCAAGGTCTGAAGGGTTACTAGAAAGCAACAGGCAGGTGAGTTTTAATTAGGGTTGGAGCTGAACTCTGCAGGGCTGCGGCTCTCCAGGACCGGAGTTCGCCACCCCTGTTCTATATGCTAATAAAGTCCTTTGACACATAAACCTCTATCATATCTACACAATATCTTCTGAGAAAATGGGCCGATCAGATGCTCTGATAAGTGAGAAAGTCCCTCCTATAAACCACCTGACACTGACTAATGAAGAACAAATCATGTTCAAGGCTGTGACGTAATGAAGATCTACTGGATATTTATAAAATACAGAAAATTACATAATTACTCATTCTGATAAAAAAATTATGTGAGGAATCATTTGTCATATGAGCTTCATCTATAGACATTAGTTTTCATTAGTTTTATTTAGTTTCATTAGTTTTACTTAGTTTTCAAGAGTGTGTTTGTCTTACAGTGTTGAAGCTCATCAGATCAACAGCAGCCAAAATGACTGTTTTAACACATGCACTTTCAGCTTCACTGGCTTTGTGTGGTTAACACTTTCTTTCTTTTTTTTTTTTTTTTTTTAACACATCACAAAGTAAAACTAGCTTGAACCTGACTAAAACTACCTGAAGATATTTTTATGTAAGTTCGTTTAAAAATATTCATTCAAGATGTTTAGAGAACTGGTGTAACCAGATGTTTTTTTTTTTTTTTTTTCTGGCGATTTCACACTTATTATGAAGATTAGCTGTTGTTTTCACATTCATATTGTCACAGAGTCAGCAACATCCGCAGCACCAGACCATTACACTCCACCCACTCGTTCTCCAGAGTCCAAATCACCAGCACCTGCAGTCACACTTAATCATCACACCTTATATAAGCCTGCACACTTCAGTTCATCACTGTCTAGTCTTGTCATTCATACCTGGATAATTACCTGACTGCTTACCTGTATGCACTTACCTGAATGATCCACCGCAACTTCATTCTTCAGTTACCAGCTTCATACCTGCAAAAGATAAGACTGTTATGTATACTGTTATGTGTTCTAAACATCTATACACCCTATATGGGAGCTTCCAGAATGAATGCATTCACCTGTTAATACTTACATCAGTGAGGTGTGACACACAACTTCATGGTTAGATCACTGCATCTGTACAGCTGATGCACATGACTGTTTAGAGGCCATGAGGATTAATAATGAATTTGCCACTACTGACCATGTGCCTTTTTCTGTTTTTAAATCTGGGTAATTTACCTACTCTTTCGTCTGTGAATAACAACATGAGTGTAGGAAAAATAGACTGGTCTAACTTAACCTAGGAGAGTATATTGTCTAGTCTGACACGTTGTTGAGTAATCTAGATTTACTGAAAGACGCAACTGCATGCTGTGATATTGATTGTAAGAACTCACAACATGGTATTGAGTTGTGTTTTGTGGAGTCCCCTCTTGCCTCAAGCAGGCCTTTGTACAAGACCAAGATGTACAAAGGCAGTATTTTATGGCTTTTAGATTTATTTTTGATGTATTTTAGATTTGTACAGGAATAATTACACAATTTGTATGTTTCATTGATGCCTCTAAAACCTTTGATCACATATATCATGAAAAATGATTTCACAAGTTGCACAACAGAGGAGTTCCTAAATCTCGAATGAAAATGCATGTAAAATGGGGTAACTATGTTTGCACAATGTATGCAATAGAGTTAAACAGGGAAGCATTTTGTCTCCCTTTTTTTTTTTTTTAATGCTTATATGGATGACTTATCAAAGCTGTTAAACAGCTGTGGAACAGGTATGGTTTTATGGTTGGTAATGCCATCATTAAGCAATTGATGTACGTGGATGGTTTGGTAAATTGTTTTTTTTTTTTTTTACCGTAAAAAACAGTTGAGGGTTTGCTCTCAATATGGTTTAGCTGTTGACATTAAATACAATGCAAAGAGTGATACTATGGACAATAAACAGGAACAGGAAACTTTAATTTCCTGACTTCTCTCCGTGTGGCATTGCCATTATATAACTGATGACGTGTGAAAATAGAGACGTTTACACACACATGTCCTTAATAAATAGAAAACAAACGAACAATATGGCGGCACAGTGGCTTCACTTTTATGACATATGAGCAACCCAGTTCTCTATTATAGATCAGTTTTCGCCCCCTGCTGGACATTATTGTGTCACGTGATTCAAGCTTTCATACAGCAGGGACGTCCATTAGAGCCAAGCAGGCGATCAGATGATTTACTTATTAATGTGCAGAACTTGTGTAAAATAGTGCAGAGGAGGCTCACAGAATAGACTCCTCTCATTACAACCAGTCAGTATTAATATTCAAATAACGCATTTTAATTAAAGAAAATAACATCACGTCATTTAAATTTTGTCATTTAAATTTTCTAAATTAAAATCCATCCTGAACCAGGAAATACAAACACATTCAAATAATAATGAGGTAAACAGATGCTACAGAGATTGAAGAAACCAGATGAGAGGCAGAAACGGATGTGTTCAGAATTATAATACAAACACATGAAGAACTTTGAACACAGTACAGGATCAAACAACATGAAAATGAAGATGAATAATGGTGATTTACAGCTGATGCACATCAATGTTGATGTCAGTAGCAGGAGATGGTGACCTCTGGTGGTAGTTTGAGGATTTGTACAAACACATATGAGACGATCACAAATAAAAGGGATCATTTAAAGGGAAAGTTACATCAAAAGACAGAATAGCCTAATAGAAGCTGATAATATTGAGCACTTTGAGACCATAAAACGATACATTCGTCATTGTGAAGCAGGAGCTTGTATCCCACCACTGAACATCACTTCCTGTGTTTTGCATTGCTGACCTAAATTTCACAGTATATATTTACACAACAATTAAGCGTTTTCACTTTTTGAATTTTAGTCAGTTTAGTGGTGTGTATGTTTGGGCATAAAAAAGATCTACAAAGTTACAAAACTCAAAGTCCCACACCAGGGTCAGTAAAGGCCTTCAGTAGTGAATTGATGCATTTTTGTAAGAAAAATATGCATATTTAAAATGTAAGAATTACTTTTTACACTTCAGTATAATAAGACCCGCTTTAAATTAAGACCCGCTTTTCCACTCTTATGCTCCACTGTTCTTCATTAATGATCCCTGTCAAGTGGCTCCGCTCCATAAAGCTCAGGATTGGTTCCTTTGTGCTCTGCCTCTTACTGCAGCATCTTCCTACTGATCTACATAAACAATCAGATGAAGAACGACTGACTGAAGTTCATCAACAATATTATGAAACCTTCCACAAGATACATAAAACAATCAATCTACAACTGAAGAGAGTTTTATTGATTATATTAGGAAGAGCTTCAGGTTCAGACACTTACTGATGGATTCTCATGTTGAGGATCACGAGTCGTGCAGGAGTCTTCAGGAGGTCTGCGATGAACGATCTGTGTGGAAGAGAGCGAGAGATCGGTCATGTGATCATCTGTGATGATGATCTGACTTTGACGTCTCACTTACTGTGAGTGTGTCGTACAGGTCAGAGGTCGTGGACTTGAGCTCAAGAGCTGTATATGTGTCTTCATTGGGATCAGAGATCTACAGAGACAGAAGGACACAAACATTGTGAGTTAGTTTAAAATCTAATAGTCTAAATGTACCGACTTTAATGTTTAGAGGAACTTTTTACTGGATCCAGAACTATATACTAATGTGTCTTATACTTTTATATCTCTGTACGGCTGTATGAAACATCTCTGCATGCAGGAAAACCCTGTAAATAATTGTGATCATCTCACCATAGACTCCTTCATAGCAGATCTTCTATTCATCCTTTTAGTAAGACTGAAGAAGAAAGATGAATAAACAGTACAGTGAAAGAGTTGCAATAACTCTTATAGTTGTTCACAGATTCATTAATAAACTACCCACACAGCAAAAGGACTCCGCGGCGGATCTGCCGCGGAGGTATCGCGGCTTCCGAAACGTACCCGCGAAACGGCCCCGTATCGGCGTCCACTTGCGCGCAGTGACGGATCCGCAACGAAGGCGGGTCGCGGATCCGCCGTGGCTCCGCGCTGCATCCGCTCCGCATCCGCGATTAAAACCTTACCTCCGCGGCGGGTCCGTTTTGGGCCCGCAAATTCATACATACATCCGCCGCAGACTCGCAACGGACTCATAAAAATCCTGGCTCATCTGGCCCGGATCCGTTTTGGACCGGTTTATCTAATTTTCAAAATCCCTTTTGTTCTTGCTTTAGGATAAAATAGGATATAACTAAAACCATCAATAGCCCTAGGCTACTACAGCAATACAGGCCTAAGCTTGTATTTTTAACCTAACTATTGAAAATAGGCCTAAAAAAATGTTCAAGTCAAGACATCAATTTATTGTACAAAAGCAATCACTAATCACTACTCAATGGAAACATAACATTGATATTTAAATTTATGGACAGTTATAGGTTATAGCCTATTCTGTTTTTAAGTAGCCTACTGAATGATGTACACACAACTGATGAAATGTTGTTAACACTTTATTGAGCAACCTTATAGGTGTCACATGTATGCAAACATAAAATATTTGATCTATTAGGCTACAACTTCAATGAAATGCTGTATGCACAGCTAAAATATCAGAAAATGAATAACTGGTGAACAAAAAGAAGTTCAATAAAAAGGTTTTTTATTGCTTATTTCTCCTATTACTCCATTTGTGTGGATGGAGGCAGGACACGTCTCCTCGTTGCCCGATCCGTCGCCAGGTTGAACCACCTGATTGCGTGCTTGGTGACCTCCGCCTCCGTGGCTGACTGTGTCAGCGTGTTTTTCCTCACAGCACCTGTAATCAAACAGACAGATGTGTTTATGTTATGATATGTACACTCAAAAAAGTGAGTCTAAATTTGCATTATTTAATTCAATTGCTTAACAATTTTCCATCCGTTTAGATTACTTAGTTTTAACATAAAACATTTCAATAAACTTAATGCGATTCGTATACATCAGTCAACCATGAATGAAACAGGTAAGATTTATGTAATAATTCCCAGCAAAGAGTTAATGAGATTATGTGATGATTGATCATAAATGATGAACAGCTGATGTTATCATCAAGCAGAATCACCGAAGGAAAGAGAAACACGAGAACTACAACTTCAGCCACAGCCGAAGAAATCAACTGAAATAAAGACATTAAATCATTTAAGATCTGATTAAACAACTCTTAAAACAGCTTTATCAGCTTCACATCAGACTTCTAGAGAAGCTCTTATTGTGAATTAACAGAGGTTTAGATGTTTTATTGTTTTGTTTGAAATCACCATCAAAGAGACCAGTGTTTCCTGTTGTTGGGCTCTTGACCCTTGACATTTTGGTGTTTTTATGTAGAACACATTAAGCTTAACCAGCAAAGCCAAGTGAAGAAGAGTTGTGAAAAAAAATTATCCACCGACTTCATTTCAAGTCCAATATCTTTATATATTGATATTGTATTGCTTTAGATTTGTTAATAACTTCAGATCTTGTAGTACTGTAAAAAATGATAATTTGAATAATTTACAAATCATTTTGTGCACAAAAAAGTTTTCATCTGCAGCATTGCAAACACCATAGACATTAAGTTTCAGTGTATGAATCAGTACCTTACCATCAACAATGGTGACAGTCAAAAAAAATGCTTCATGCTCAGTGCATGCTGGGATACATGGGCGAGTCATGAACTATGCTGGTACCCAGCATGCATTGCAATATGAAGCTGTTTGACTCACCATTGTTGAGATTCATATACTGATTTTTGAGGTCTGTGGTCTTTGTATTGCTGCAGATGAAAACTTGCGCACAAAGTGATTAGTAAATTAATTTAGACCGAATCATTTTTTGGAGTGTATAACATCCAAAGCCAAGTATGCTTACACAATACAATATATGAGATAGGCATTAAGGAGAAACATGAAACTTACAAAGTAAGACATGACTTACATGACTTGTTTCATGACATGACTTACAAAGCTATAAACAGGGTTGTGGTGGGTAAACTACGAATTTGTGATCAGGGTAAGGTGTACTGCACCTTTCACTATTGGATATTTAAAAAAGACATCCAAAATGTTCAAATAATATCAGTGGTATTAAATGGTTCCTTGATCAGTGCACATATTGTATGTGGATAAATCAGTGTGGTTTTGTAATGTTTTAAGTTTGTTAGGGTAATGCATACATTCTATTTGGAGGTAAACTCTTTACATTACATTACATAAACTCTTAACAGGTGGATAAACTATATTTCTGACATTTGAGCGGTGGGTAAACTCCATTTACTTGCGTTTAGTCTCCACTACAGCCCTGGTTAACATTACATCAAGGTATTAGCAGATGCTTTTATCCAAAGCGGCTTAATCAAGCTACATGTTGCATCAGAGACCTCAGTTTTAGGTTAACCATTCCGAAAGCAACACTAAATTAAAATACATCTCACATGGTAATTTACAACCCACACAAAACTGCATTCCATCAGTGTGTATTATTATTATTATAATTTATTTATTTATTTAGACAAATGTACACGAGCGAAGCTATCGCAACCACCAGGCAGCCAATACGTTTGAGTGCATTTACTTTAATAACATGATGGCCTGTTACCCACACCTAGGGTGCGTTTCTCTTGACATGACAATCCACTGTGATTCCAATCCCCAAACTTTGACCATAGTTGCACTCTTACAAACAAGTGCAGGTACGCCACTGTTTCACCTAAGATTGTGCCGGAAGTTGGTATCTCCACTTTCTAGAAGCGCACCCATGGTCAACGCCATTTTCAGTGCCAGCAACAAACTGAAGGAATCAAAACGAGGCAGTCTCACAGCAGTGGGGATCCCACAGCAATTTTGAAGATTTACTGCATGTCAGAAAGGTAGGCTTTTTTATTATTATCATTATTGCACTGCCTGATAGTGAACAGGAATTTTTTAGTAGCCTATTTTCCCTACTAATTAAGTGACCTTGTCAGATTTTCACTGATGCACTGTGTTAAACATAACATCAGGCATATAGGCCTACCTGATTGAAAATTAAAAAAAAAACAAGACATTAAACGACAAAAAAGTCGGTATAGTATGTGGTATATGGTATAGTAGCCAGTCTAAAAAAGGCTACACAGTCATATTGGTATGATGGTTGCTACAATTTTTAAGGCTGCCCCAACATTTACAAACTATTGACTTTGAACGTATTTAATATTACTTTGAATTATATACTTACTGAAAAGCAAGGTCTTCGTTGCCATCCTACTGAAGGGCTTTTTGTTATTAACACCCTTCCAGTTGATCTGATGAGACACCTCATCTGTGAAGAGCCTGCCCAAGATGTTCCAGGTCACTCTCTTCACATCCTGGCCTCCAATGGTGGCTAAAGAAGAAATCTAAAAGGCAAAGACATCTTTTTTAAATAAAAAGCAAGGTAAACATTAAGCTTAAGTTGCATCTAAAGCTGCATTCAAAATGTTTTTGTTCCTGTTGAAAGCGTTCAGAAATGTACAAAAAGATAGAAAACTTATGTTTCTTCTTTTTGTGTAAAGAATTTTTTTTTTTTTTTCTAAACATGTACTTGGCTCACACCCTCATGACCTGTCAAACCAGGGAGATTGTTGCTCACTGACAGAATCTTACCACTGGGAAAAGGCATTTCAGGACAGGCCTGTTCAGGGCTGCTTCAATAGAATATTTGCAATAATCATGGACAATCAATAAACCTAATGGCACCATTCATATTAAGTAAGAAAACTCACCACTTTCTGTCGAGCTGGGCCATTCGACGGTTCCTTTAAAAACATTTCAAATGCCTCCACTGCCTCCAAATTTTCCAGGGGAAAATGGATATTGTTGGGCATCTCAACATCTGGCCCCGGGGTGCTGTTCAGCCTGCTGCTGAGGTAGTTCACCTTTGCCACAAGCTGGTCTTGCTGCTGTTTAATGGTTTCCAGCAGGCTAAGGATGTGGACCTCAGCCGCTGTTGACAAACATGAAATATAGCTAAAATGT
>CM070007.1:7008923-7431030 GCA_036247105.1 Cirrhinus mrigala
GGTATCGCGGCTTCCGAAACGTACCCGCGAAACGGCCCCGTATCGGCGTCCACTTGCGCGCAGTGACGGATCCGCAACGAAGGCGGGTCGCGGATCCGCCGTGGCTCCGCGCTGCATCCGCTCCGCATCCGCGATTAAAACCTTACCTCCGCGGCGGGTCCGTTTTGGGCCCGCAAATTCATACATACATCCGCCGCAGACTCGCAACGGACTCATAAAAATCCTGGCTCATCTGGCCCGGATCCGTTTTGGACCGGTTTATCTAATTTTCAAAATCCCTTTTGTTCTTGCTTTAGGATAAAATAGGATATAACTAAAACCATCAATAGCCCTAGGCTACTACAGCAATACAGGCCTAAGCTTGTATTTTTAACCTAACTATTGAAAATAGGCCTAAAAAAATGTTCAAGTCAAGACATCAATTTATTGTACAAAAGCAATCACTAATCACTACTCAATGGAAACATAACATTGATATTTAAATTTATGGACAGTTATAGGTTATAGCCTATTCTGTTTTTAAGTAGCCTACTGAATGATGTACACACAACTGATGAAATGTTGTTAACACTTTATTGAGCAACCTTATAGGTGTCACATGTATGCAAACATAAAATATTTGATCTATTAGGCTACAACTTCAATGAAATGCTGTATGCACAGCTAAAATATCAGAAAATGAATAACTGGTGAACAAAAAGAAGTTCAATAAAAAGGTTTTTTATTGCTTATTTCTCCTATTACTCCATTTGTGTGGATGGAGGCAGGACACGTCTCCTCGTTGCCCGATCCGTCGCCAGGTTGAACCACCTGATTGCGTGCTTGGTGACCTCCGCCTCCGTGGCTGACTGTGTCAGCGTGTTTTTCCTCACAGCACCTGTAATCAAACAGACAGATGTGTTTATGTTATGATATGTACACTCAAAAAAGTGAGTCTAAATTTGCATTATTTAATTCAATTGCTTAACAATTTTCCATCCGTTTAGATTACTTAGTTTTAACATAAAACATTTCAATAAACTTAATGCGATTCGTATACATCAGTCAACCATGAATGAAACAGGTAAGATTTATGTAATAATTCCCAGCAAAGAGTTAATGAGATTATGTGATGATTGATCATAAATGATGAACAGCTGATGTTATCATCAAGCAGAATCACCGAAGGAAAGAGAAACACGAGAACTACAACTTCAGCCACAGCCGAAGAAATCAACTGAAATAAAGACATTAAATCATTTAAGATCTGATTAAACAACTCTTAAAACAGCTTTATCAGCTTCACATCAGACTTCTAGAGAAGCTCTTATTGTGAATTAACAGAGGTTTAGATGTTTTATTGTTTTGTTTGAAATCACCATCAAAGAGACCAGTGTTTCCTGTTGTTGGGCTCTTGACCCTTGACATTTTGGTGTTTTTATGTAGAACACATTAAGCTTAACCAGCAAAGCCAAGTGAAGAAGAGTTGTGAAAAAAAATTATCCACCGACTTCATTTCAAGTCCAATATCTTTATATATTGATATTGTATTGCTTTAGATTTGTTAATAACTTCAGATCTTGTAGTACTGTAAAAAATGATAATTTGAATAATTTACAAATCATTTTGTGCACAAAAAAGTTTTCATCTGCAGCATTGCAAACACCATAGACATTAAGTTTCAGTGTATGAATCAGTACCTTACCATCAACAATGGTGACAGTCAAAAAAAAATGCTTCATGCTCAGTGCATGCTGGGATACATGGGCGAGTCATGAACTATGCTGGTACCCAGCATGCATTGCAATATGAAGCTGTTTGACTCACCATTGTTGAGATTCATATACTGATTTTTGAGGTCTGTGGTCTTTGTATTGCTGCAGATGAAAACTTGCGCACAAAGTGATTAGTAAATTAATTTAGACCGAATCATTTTTTGGAGTGTATAACATCCAAAGCCAAGTATGCTTACACAATACAATATATGAGATAGGCATTAAGGAGAAACATGAAACTTACAAAGTAAGACATGACTTACATGACTTGTTTCATGACATGACTTACAAAGCTATAAACAGGGTTGTGGTGGGTAAACTACGAATTTGTGATCAGGGTAAGGTGTACTGCACCTTTCACTATTGGATATTTAAAAAAGACATCCAAAATGTTCAAATAATATCAGTGGTATTAAATGGTTCCTTGATCAGTGCACATATTGTATGTGGATAAATCAGTGTGGTTTTGTAATGTTTTAAGTTTGTTAGGGTAATGCATACATTCTATTTGGAGGTAAACTCTTTACATTACATTACATAAACTCTTAACAGGTGGATAAACTATATTTCTGACATTTGAGCGGTGGGTAAACTCCATTTACTTGCGTTTAGTCTCCACTACAGCCCTGGTTAACATTACATCAAGGTATTAGCAGATGCTTTTATCCAAAGCGGCTTAATCAAGCTACATGTTGCATCAGAGACCTCAGTTTTAGGTTAACCATTCCGAAAGCAACACTAAATTAAAATACATCTCACATGGTAATTTACAACCCACACAAAACTGCATTCCATCAGTGTGTATTATTATTATTATAATTTATTTATTTATTTAGACAAATGTACACGAGCGAAGCTATCGCAACCACCAGGCAGCCAATACGTTTGAGTGCATTTACTTTAATAACATGATGGCCTGTTACCCACACCTAGGGTGCGTTTCTCTTGACATGACAATCCACTGTGATTCCAATCCCCAAACTTTGACCATAGTTGCACTCTTACAAACAAGTGCAGGTACGCCACTGTTTCACCTAAGATTGTGCCGGAAGTTGGTATCTCCACTTTCTAGAAGCGCACCCATGGTCAACGCCATTTTCAGTGCCAGCAACAAACTGAAGGAATCAAAACGAGGCAGTCTCACAGCAGTGGGGATCCCACAGCAATTTTGAAGATTTACTGCATGTCAGAAAGGTAGGCTTTTTTATTATTATCATTATTGCACTGCCTGATAGTGAACAGGAATTTTTTAGTAGCCTATTTTCCCTACTAATTAAGTGACCTTGTCAGATTTTCACTGATGCACTGTGTTAAACATAACATCAGGCATATAGGCCTACCTGATTGAAAATTAAAAAAAAAAACAAGACATTAAACGACAAAAAAGTCGGTATAGTATGTGGTATATGGTATAGTAGCCAGTCTAAAAAAGGCTACACAGTCATATTGGTATGATGGTTGCTACAATTTTTAAGGCTGCCCCAACATTTACAAACTATTGACTTTGAACGTATTTAATATTACTTTGAATTATATACTTACTGAAAAGCAAGGTCTTCGTTGCCATCCTACTGAAGGGCTTTTTGTTATTAACACCCTTCCAGTTGATCTGATGAGACACCTCATCTGTGAAGAGCCTGCCCAAGATGTTCCAGGTCACTCTCTTCACATCCTGGCCTCCAATGGTGGCTAAAGAAGAAATCTAAAAGGCAAAGACATCTTTTTTAAATAAAAAGCAAGGTAAACATTAAGCTTAAGTTGCATCTAAAGCTGCATTCAAAATGTTTTTGTTCCTGTTGAAAGCGTTCAGAAATGTACAAAAAGATAGAAAACTTATGTTTCTTCTTTTTGTGTAAAGAATTTTTTTTTTTTTTCTAAACATGTACTTGGCTCACACCCTCATGACCTGTCAAACCAGGGAGATTGTTGCTCACTGACAGAATCTTACCACTGGGAAAAGGCATTTCAGGACAGGCCTGTTCAGGGCTGCTTCAATAGAATATTTGCAATAATCATGGACAATCAATAAACCTAATGGCACCATTCATATTAAGTAAGAAAACTCACCACTTTCTGTCGAGCTGGGCCATTCGACGGTTCCTTTAAAAACATTTCAAATGCCTCCACTGCCTCCAAATTTTCCAGGGGAAAATGGATATTGTTGGGCATCTCAACATCTGGCCCCGGGGTGCTGTTCAGCCTGCTGCTGAGGTAGTTCACCTTTGCCACAAGCTGGTCTTGCTGCTGTTTAATGGTTTCCAGCAGGCTAAGGATGTGGACCTCAGCCGCTGTTGACAAACATGAAATATAGCTAAAATGTAGTGCAAAAAATATATCACGTTACAGCGTTTATCCTCATTATTGGTTGATGGTTGAGCTGGAGGAATGATACAAGGAGAGGGGAATATCTTTAGCACTAAGAATGTTAACCATATCTCTAAAATAATATTATAATTTGTTCTTTTGATGTTAAGAGATTATTTCTTACTCTGCCGGTGCAACTGGCTTGAGCTTGAGGCTTCAACTGAGACACCAGGCAAACTGAAAGGTCGTGATGACCTCAGAGATGCAAAGTCACCATTTTCTGGCTCTTCTTCACTCTCATCGGAGTCCCCGAAACGATGGCTGTTAAGTACCCATATCATTACGGTTATTGCAATCCCAAAATTTCCAACTATACATATAGTGCAAGCATCTCTGTCTATTTTTGAATGCTATGGGAAAAAAAACTTCATATTACTGTAGAAACATAACAAAAACAAGATAGAACACACTTACACTGGCTTTCTGACTCTTTTCTCTGGCAGTTCACACTCCTGCTCTGCATCAGACTGTAGCTCAGAGGTGTTGCAGCCGGTCTGATATTGATTCATAAGCCTAACGGCGTCTTTGTAGTTGTCTAAAAAAATTAACATGAGTGTCATTGCTCAATTTCATGTGCATTTTCAGAATATAGAATGAATAGGTTATTCCAAGCAGAAAGAGATGCAACCATTACATTTTTAAACAAGAATTTTATGAATTGGCATACCACAAGTTCTGACGACCTTTACGTCATATCTTGGCCAGTTTGGCTCATGCTTCTCCTCGTTAGCAGCTGCCCTTTTCACACGTTCAGTGCTCTTAAAGTTGGGCCAGTACACCATCCCATCATCATACCAGTCAATTGGCACAACAGCAATGTCCTCGCTTGCTTGAAATTCAATTAGATGAAAAGGCATCCTTAATGTAGAAAGAAAGAAAAGGAGTATTTATTCCTCATCAAAAAAGGAATAACATGGACTAATAATGACTAATAATTATTAATGCTAATAATATAGTAGACTATGTACAGTCCATGGTATTGAGAAAGGTGGGACATGTATCAATGCATGTTAAATTCAGCATAAAATATAATTTCCCCTGGCATTTTGAGGGATAATATATCTCATATTTTGAAAACATGAAATTATGGGTGCTGTGTATGGAAAAATACCAACTTTTGGGAAATACTTACAGCAAATTGTCATCCAGAGTAATAGAAGTCATAGTCAGAAGTCAGTAGTCAACTATATTAGAGTTTTTAACTTGAACTGATTGACTGAACTGATTTTTTATTTTTTTCTCATTTAGTGGAGGAGGGGTATGGCCACAAAACCATCTCTGTACGGCAAGGCTACACATTTCTGTCGCAGCGCTGACACCTCGACTGACTTCAGCTCGTCAGATGCATCTTTTACAACAAATATGTTCATTCTGTCAGAGTTGAAGGGGTAGGTATAGAATGGAGACTGCTGGGAAAATTCAGTGTAAATAGCGTACACACCATTATCATTTTGGATAATGTTTTTGATAAGGCAGACTTTATCCCCCACCAGAAACATGTTGTCCCCTGTTGTTAATTTGACGGTCCACCTTTCACATCGCATTTCCCCATATTGCGCATTAACTCCCATGCCAACAACAATTGGGCCCACAAAATGCTCCCTTTTCAGTGTAATGTCTGCATCATCAACCAATTTGGTAGCTGTAACCTCCGAAAGGCGCCGAATGAGCTGAGCTAGAGGGAACTCAGGTTTTCTAATGAGTTTTTTTATTTTCCCGAGGTGGTTCTCATATGGAAACGCTGAAAAAGAGTCCAGGCAGCCATGCCTCTTCACCTCGTCTGCCAGGTGGACCAGACAGTGGACATTGTACACAATCTGGTCTGTCCCATACAGCTCCCCAAAATGGTTTACAAAAGATTTTAGCATTTGCCCAGCATAGTCAGCAAGGTTGAGATGTTCAGGGCTTACCAACATGGATATAGCAGTTGACAGGAGCATGAAATTGTAGTACATGTTCCGGTCCAGGAAACCCGCCAGCATCACAGGGCCAGTGTACAGTAAAAACTGTCGGAATTCAGTCGCCTTCCAACGGTCCAACTCCCTAAGTGACCGTGGTCTCCGGGCAAACTCAATTGGCACGTAGGGCCTCATTGCCTGGAGTTTGCCTGACATCCTGTCTACTATTAATGCTGGCAGTCTTACTGTTAACGGACCCCGGAGCCAGGTCAGGAGCAGTTTCCTTACAACGCCCAAACACACTTGGTGCATATAATCCAAGGGAAACTGCGATATCATGCCAACCTTGACGTTTTTAAATGGATGTGGCCCCTCGTGGTGGTGTAGTTCATCAACCATCAGGTTGAATGAGATGTCAGTTCTCTGGGGGTGCTCTGGTCCAGGGAACGTCATGCGCCGGTTCTGGTATTGCCCTGGGTGTAGGCACTTATCGCACCCATGGTAAGCATTATGGGCCTTTGTTTTTTTCACAAAGGCCCGTGCAGGGGCATCACAGACTACCGTGTGAAGCTCAATTTTAAGGTTCTTATCTCCAAAGCAAAACCCAGCCTCTAGCTCCTGTAGTTCATTGACAAAATCAGATAAGAACTCTGTGGCCGAACTAGGTTTTTTTGGTCCACAGTACGCCCCAATGACCACAGGTTCCTTCATGGGGACGGTAACCAGTAAGCCAAGGATGGGCCACAGCTGTACAGTGGAACTTTTAAATAAAGGTAGACCATCTATATTAATCTGCAGCCCCAATGTCATGCCCTCTGCCAGTGTTTTGGCATATTTGCTTATAGTGGTCTTCAAGGAGGAAAGGATGCCAAAGTGATGGTAGTTCCCCCCAGCCTTCTCCTGAATAGCATAATGCGTTTTCGTCTTGAGAAGTGTCCTACCATCCTTTGGCAGATCAGGATGGGTTGCATGGAGTATACTCAACAGTGCAGTCAGGGCAACGATAGAAATGCCAAAACTCACTGCCCAGTTGGCAATGTTATCGGAAAGTGATGTTAGGTCATCATCATTTTCTGAATCCGAACCTGATGTCCCATTCCCATCACACCAATCACAATACACATCATCAAAATCTCCCTCCAATTCCATGTCCTCTTCAGTAACAACTTGCACCTCTGGCATTGCATGTGTAGCTGAAGAGGGTGGGACAGTGTTCTCAGAAAGAACTCTGTCATCTGCCCCTATTCCTGTCATGTCCATATCAGTCATGTCTGTCCTAATTTGATGAAGCCTTTTTTGAACATCTACACGTGTCCTTCGTCTTAAGGATGATAAGGAGACAGGCCCGGTCTTTCTATTCATCTTTGTTCTAAGAAACATTTCAGGAAGACAGGTTGAAATTAGATGTGTAAAATCGATCATTGTTTCTAATGTTGTATTTAAATAAATACATTGTTGATGGTGGTGTTGTCTGTTTCATTGCTATAAAACTAGACAAGAACAGATAAATAGAGCATGAATGAAAAACTAATCTTTACAATTACAAATGTCCTGAAATAAAACGCCTTTTTGAAAGGACGCCTGGACTTTTCTTGACATAAAAGCTTACAGAAGCTACATTTCTGAGAGAATCCTCAAATTTGAACCAAAACATGATCAGACATTCAGTTTTTTATTTAGGTTATTTTCAGGTCCTTAACATGCAAGTCTCATAAATTTTTCCCAAAGTGAATTTCAATAATAATAATAATAATAAAAAAAAAAAAACATGGGGTACTTACATTAGGGGTGGCACGGTTCATGAAAAAAAAACCGCTTGTCTCGGTTCGGAGCACGCATGCGTCGCACGGTTCGACGGTTCACGTGACGTGACGTGACGTCAGTGTGTTTCCCTTTCGCGCGAAAGAATTGCGGTGTCTACGGTGTGGAGTGAGTGCTGCAGGTCACAATACTGTACGTTTGGGCTGTGCAATTCATCGAAATTCAGTTTCAATTTCGATTTCTGCTTCAAACGATCATGAATATGCAGTAATCGAGATGAAACGATTATTGCGCCCCATTCCGCCCCCTTTACCAGTGGTGCGATTTCACTCCTTCATAAGTTTACACAAGTCTAATTTCAGCAAAATCATGTAACGCGACTTCCATAACACAGGACGTGTTTGATTTATTAATGTTTCTTTGATGTTGTGTTTTTAAAAGTGCATAAGAAACGTGTGCTGTTCTGTGTATGCGCTCAGAGACGGACATGTAAAGTTATCTTTTAAGGCGCCTAAACGCTCAAATACATGCAAGAATATTTCAAAATGAGGCGCTTGGTGATTGTTCACGTAAACGCTAGTCAGTTCTGTCTTAAATGATTAGAAACAGTTGAGAATGAAAATCCGTGTGCAACAGTATATTGGACCCGTGTGGTTAAAGCGGCAACACATAATATTCCTTCTGCCGTCTCTGTGCCTCATATGAATAAAATGTACAAATCACTCACTGCTCTTGAATGAATGACGTTTGTAGTTTTAATCAGAAACAAAGCATGTTTAACTATTACAGTAAAGACACCGTTTTATTTTACATTCATCTAACTACATTCAATCTCTGTAGTATTGTTAGACTACTTAAGACTTGCATAAAAGTATTCAGTATTTTTTTTAAAGCACTGTTTTTTTTTATTTGTATCTTTTTTTCTTTTATATAGATCTTTTATTTGATCTATATTCTTCTGACTTTTTTATTTTTCCGCGCTTACACTTTTGGCGCCGTTAATAGCCGGTAGCTAATTAGCTTTTTGACCTTCAAACAGGCGCCAATACAAATTATTTGTCTGAACCGACTCAAACGGTGATTAAAATGCCGAAGTTTAATTTTCATTATAAAGAGGATGGCAGATAGATACTATGAGACCAAAATTGCCAAAATGCAAACTTAACAATGCACAGCTAGCTAGAAGCTAGCGCTACCATTATCCACGAGTGAACATGCTAAAGTTGTCCTACTATCAAACAACGTCATTACAGTCATTAATATACATGATGATATCGATACATCAATAAACTTACTCAAGAGGGTTCAGCGCAACCGTGTCCCAGTCTCCAGTGATATGATTTCGTCTCGGCTCTTGGCGTACTCAACCGTACAGTAAAGGCGCGTCCGCGTCCGCGCATCCGACATGGGTGCGGTCAGGATCCGCTGATTGACAGTAGAATTTACAGCGCCGCGCGGGTGCGAAGCTGGTCTTCTGGGGGGAGTCAAAACGAAGGTGACAGTCACGCGGGTTTGGCGACTTGAAGGCGGATCCGCGTAGGAATCTCCTGCTGTGTGGGTAAATTATACTAAATTACACACACTTGTTACTGGAATAACTGCAGTTTTTTTTTTTTTTACTGTTACACATACATGTATGGTAAACAAGAATACTTTACTTAAACATAACAATTAACCAACATAGAGTAAATTAATACTGAAAACATACAGCGGTTATTTTTGAAATGAACGTCTTACCAAATGTACATCACAAAAGCACCTGATGCTCCACCGAGTAAAACACCAACAACAGCAGCAACAGCTACAGATGAGAAACATCCGAATGCTGAAATACAGAAAAAAATACACACCAAATGATTAACAGGACCAGATATGACAAAAGCTACTGACTTATAAGGAAGCAAACAGGTGTATGTGGCTGATATATAGAGTATGATTCATAAAACTCACACATGATGTTTAAAGTCACAGCATCAGAGTATTTCTCTCCATGTTTATTTTTGGACTTGCACTTGTATTCTCCACTGTGATCAGAGCTGATCTTTGAGATGCTGTAGATTCTTCCAGATCCTACAATCGTTCCTTCTTTAAACCTGCTGATTTCTGCAGGTGGGTTTGAATCACTGCTGCAGATCAGAGTCACTGAATCTCCCTCCACTATTTCACCAGATGGACTGACGGACACCGAGACATTTTTTGGTGGGTCTAGCAACAATGATAAGATTATTACCTTTTAGATACACTGATCAAAATTATAAAAGCAAAACACAAAAGGCCTATTTCTCTCAAATATTGTTCACAAATCTGCCTAAATCGATGTTAGTGAGCACTTCTCCTTTGCCAAGATAATCCAGCCACCTCACAGGTGTGGCATATCAAGATGCTGATTAGACAGCATGATTATTGCACAGGTGTGCCTTAGGCTGGCCACAATAAAAGGCCACTCTAAAATGTGTAGTTTTACTTAAAACTGTAGTTTTAATGGGGTCCGAAAAACCAGTCAGTATCTGGCGTGACAACCATTTGCCTCACGCAGTGCAACACATCTCCTTCGCATAGAGTTGATCAGGTTGTTGATTGTGGAATGTTGGTCCACTCCTCTTCAATGGCTCTGCGAAGTTGCTGGATATTGGCAGGAACTGGAACACGCTGTCGTATACGCCGATCCAGAGCATCCCAAACATGCACGAGCGTGCAAATGAGCTTCCCTGAGATGGTTTCTGACAGTTTGTGCAGAAATTCTTTGGTTATACAAACCAACTGTTGCAGCAGCTGTCCGGGTGGCTGGTCTCAGACGATCTTGGAGGTGAAGATGCTGGATGTGGAGGTCCTGGGCTGGTGTGGTTACACGTGGTCTGCGGTTGTGAGGCCGGTTGGATGTCCTGCCAAATTCTCTGAAACGTCTTTGGAGACGGCTTATGGTAGAGAAATGAACATTCAATTCACAAGCAACAGCTCTGGTGGACATTCCTGCAGTCAGCATGCCAATTGCACGCTCCCTCAAAACTTGCGACATCTGTGGCATTGTACTGTGTAATAAAACTGCACATTTTAGAGTGGCCTTTTATTGTGGCCACCTTAAGGCTCACCTGTGCAATAGTCATGCTGTCTAATCAGCATCTTGATATGACACACCTGTGAGGTGGATAGATTATATCGGCAAAGGAGAAGTGCTCACTAACACAGATTTAGACTGATTTGTGAACAATATTTGAGAAAAATAGGTCTTTTGTGTACATAGAAAAAGTCTTAGATCTTTGAGTTCAGCTCATGAAAAATGGGGGCAAAAACAAAAGTTTTGCGTTTATAATTTTGGTCAGTGTATTTTTAAAATGAGTTATTGGAATTAAAATGATCAAAATGGAGAATTAACATCTTATGTCTGTAGTAGACTCACACATGACAGTGACAGCATCTGATCTCTGAGATCCATGTTGATTGTGAGCCTCACAGTAGAAGCGTCCACTCTGTAGTGCACTGAAACTCTGTCCAGATCCATCAGCTGAGGATTCATCCTCCTTAAACCAGCTGAAGTTTAGAGCAGGTGGGTTTGAATCACTGCTGCAGATCAGAGTCACTGAATCACCTTACACTATTTCAGCAGATCCATTTATGGACACTGAGACGTTCCTGGGCAAAATTAAAACAGAAACATATAAATATTATTAACAATCCAAAAAAAAAAAAAAAAAAAAAAAAGTCAGCACCAATAGCCTTATGGGCTGTTGCGTGCCGACATACAGCTGCATTGCGCTATGGGCATCCTGAGTTGGAATCCCGACTCGAGGACCTTTCCTGCTCCCGCCCCATCTCTCTCCACTTCGCTTCCTGTCAATTCTGATCTGTCTTATCATAATAAAGGCAAAAATTAATCTTAAAAAAAGAAAAGAAAATAATTAAACAGAGAAAAGATGTTTAGATGATGTGTAGCCAAAACCAATAAACCACCATTAACTCACACATGACATTTAAAGTCACATCATCAGAGTATTTCTCTCCATGTTCATTGATGGACTTGCACTTGTATTCTCCACTGTGATCAGAGCTGATCTTTAAGATGCTATAGATTCTTCCAGATCCTACAAACATTCCTCCTTTATACCAGCTGATTTCTGCAGGTGGGTTTGAATCACTGTTGCAGATCAGAGTCACTGAATCTCCCTCCATTATTTCAGATGGACTGATGGACACTGAGACACTCCTGGGTGGATCTAACATGTACAAACATTGATACAATTTTTTTTTTTTTTTTTTTTTTTTACTGTTTTAAGCAGCAACTTGTTACAAAAAAAAAAACTAAATTTTCACAGAATCTATTGAGTGATAAGTGACGTGAAGTTCATCATCACCTTTTATCAAGGGTGTTGCAGAAAAGCAGAAATAAAAGCACAGTGACAAAGGAGTGAAAAAGAACCAGGAAATCAGCCACGAACAACATGCTGCACAATCAAATAGTGAAAAATAAGACTCAAAGTTGATTTTTACTTTGTCTGCATCTCTGAGCTCATCTATATGCTAGTGAACTCATGTGGCACAATATATATATAACATATTAACTTTTAAGATCAAGAGCCAAAAACATTCACAATTTGTTTCACTGATTATCAGATGCTCTGAACAATGAGCACATCCTTACTAAATCACCTGAAACTGACAACAGAGTATTGGATTTTTATAAAAGACACAAGTCCTATGATTTATCTCACTCAAACTTCCTGTTTAAAAGGAAATATGTGAGTACAGGTCAGAAGAAAGTGCTCATCTGCCGCTCATTGTGAGGCCTTAAATTAAAACATAAGAGTGTTTGTAATGTGAATGTAACAGAGACTCACCATGAATCATGAGCAGAAAGATCAGAGGAAGACGAGGAGCCATTCTGACCGACATCAGCATCAAATATATCTATAATACAGCATTAATCAGCACTTATCATCATAACTTTCACTGTACATCACCCTGTTCTTAACTTTTCCCACATTAAGACTTGCATATGAGCAATTATCATCAATAATTGATCAATTCATCAATAAAATATCAATTATCATGTTTTCAAGTTTTCATTGAAGTATGAGTTTGTTTGTCTTACCGCGTTGAAGCTCATGCGATCAACAGCAGCCAAATGACTGTTTCAACACATGCACTTATAACATGATGGACCTTTGTGGTTAACACTGTTAACACTGTTTTTTGGGGGGCTTTTTTTACACATGGTCCATCCCTCAACCGAGAACAACACTACTAGAATAAAACTAAAGAAAAATAGTGTTTCGTTAACAGAAGCTAATAAAATTGAGCACTTTGACACCATAAAATTATAAATTATCAATTGAGAAGCTGCACAGTTATGATTTAGTTCAGTGGTTCAGGGTAAAATTATCAATTATGATGTAGTAAATTTCACGTTTGCCAACTTAGGGACGCCAATAGCAAGCATCCTCTGAACTAACGTGAAAACGGTGGAACATCTTCTCCACATCACAAACAATTGCAATCTGATGCTCACGAAATCTACACAGCACTCCAGTCAGAGCATTCATTAAGTCTGGTCCAGTGAGAAGGTGGTTATTTAGAGATGTGCCTTCAAATTTGGCTGAACAGTCACTCTTATTTTTTCCGGCTTCCTGGGATGGTACACCCCATGGTGCGAATGTACCAAGTATTGCCTTCTTTTGATGCGACTTCCGCTTCTTCGGCATCACCATCTCTAAAAACACTGTCCATAAATCTTATGTAGTCCTCTCTGTACTGGGGATTATACTCGAATTTTCCTTTCAAGTGTTTCAAATGAACTACGGCTAGTTGCTTATTGTTCAGTAACTGAGAACGATCTCTAAAGGGTAGGGGCATTTCCACATGACCTTCTTTGTTGTGATGAGTTTTTTCATCTAGTTGTTGAAACTAAATGTAGTCTTGTGATATTGCCTTGTCCTTAGAGTCTGTATCTCAAAAGTCTGCTGATTACTGATGCAGGTGTGATAGCTGGGAGTTCCTTCAAGGAAATGCGATGACAGAACCCTGCTACATTCTTAGTGAAAGTGTTGGGTGTTATGGAACCTACTACACTCCAACCTAAGTTCGTTTTGACTGCGTATGGTTCGTGTTCCTTCCCTGATATTACTTGAGTTGGCTTCAAAGCCCTCATACAATCATAGCCAATTAGAAGCCCTACGGGACAATCCAACAAATATGGCATCTCCTTTGCAACACTGAGCAAGTGAACCCATCTCTGAGCCTTCTTGCAAGTTGGAATGCTATCTCGTTCCAAGGGTATTTGCGGGTGGTAACTCAATATAATCTTGCAAACCATCCAGCTGCTCTGTGACAATTCTCGATTGAAGCCCTATTAGTCATTGTGGACAGCTTTAATTTCACAGGTTCTGTGTCTGCTTTAATTTTGTCACAGACATCCTGATCAATAAACGTATTACTGCTCTGCGTGTCCAGTAATGCATAGACTAGAGTTTCCGGGCTGTCTTTTGTCGCACAAGATAGCCATACTGGTACAATCATTGAGGTGCAAATACAGTTGTCCATTCCCACACTGCATAAGCTAGTGAAAGCCTTTTAAAAGGTAAAGCTTCTGGCTTTTCTCCCTGAGAATGTTCCTCATGAAGTGGAGAGGGGTGACTCTGTCTGCAGATGTTGCAAGTAGCTCTTTTCCTATAGTTTTTGACCGATCCTGAGACAACCAAAGCACAACTTGTTGTTGATGATGAACCTTTTCTTCTCCTCAAGAGGCATTGCCGCAAACCTTTCACATTTGTATATAAAGTGATTTTGCTGACAGCAGACACAATGAATTTGTCTCTTATCTTGAGAGGTAGAAAAGCTGGGTTTGGAGCCTTTCTCTCCTTGTAGTGCATTCAAACTCTTCACAATGGGTTTAACGTTTTGCATGAGAGCACTAGCTTTGAAACGTTGCGCCTTCCCAGGCTTTTCCTCTGCATGTTTTAAAGCATGTTGAGAGGAAACAGGATTACATGCAATGCATGCCTCCTCTGTTACAAAGTCTGAAAACTCAGTGAAGCTTGGATATGGCTTCGCTTCTTCTAGTACTTTGGTGACGTACCTATTCCAATGAGTTGTTAACCAGTCAGGAAGCTTATGCAGCAATTTCTGGTTTTCTTCACAATCATCCAAAACTCCTAGACCTTACACATGAGGCATTGCATTTTTGCAGGAGACGAGAAAATCACTAAACTCAGGGCATCCCAAGCTTGACTGTATGCGTCTTCATCACTCCTATAAAAGGTTCCCTCTAGTACACTAAGTGCATCTCCGCTTATATGTACCTTTTCAGATAGAACAATCTATGTGATGGAGTTGTACAGTTGGTTTCAATCAAAGCTTTAAAGCAAGTGCGCCATTAAGTGAACTTCAGTGGATCACCTGTAAACGTGAATGGCTCTGGAGCTGGAAGTTTAGTTATTGCCAGGGATTCCTTTAGTGCCTTTACTAACAAGACCTCATTGACTTTTACCTCTAGCTCATTTCCAGAGCAAAGCTGGGCTAAAGTTTCTTGAGAAACCTTGCAGCATGAAGAGCTGTTGTGTTGCAGTGGATGCTGACGTGGAGGCAAAGTGCTTTTTTTTTCAACATTCAATTTTAATTCCTCTTCTGCATACACAATGTATTCAGCTTCCATAACTTCAAGATCCCTTTGATCTTCTAGCATCTTTAACTTCTCTTGTTGAGCTAGCACCTCTTTCCTTTGTGCTAAAATTTCTTTTTTCCTCTTTAGTTCAGCACGTTTGGCAGCTAGGCGTGCCGCTGCTTCCGCCCTTTTCACTGACACCTGACTTCCCTGCTGACTATCGTTTATTATCTTCTTGCAAAGAGCAAGCATCGGCGTCATCGCCATCTTGATCGTACTTCGACACCACTTGAACATCGTGACACCCTTTGGATATCATTAACATTTTTACATCTTTACTTCATGACACCATGAAAAACTTAAACAAATAAATAACATTCAGATACATAACGTGAGTGTGTTCCTGTTTCTTACTGCAGTTTAACAAAGTTTGTTTCTTACTGAACCAATATCAATACACAGAGTAAGTTATTGTAAATTAACAGATGAAATCTAAAGAATAAAGAACATACCGTGTGCGCCTTCTAATCAGAAATCCAGGAGACATTAATGTATGTATTCCCTCTAACAAATAATCTTTCAATCGGGCAGCTCTCAGCATGTGTGCATTTCTTGTGAATCCGATACCAACATGTCCAGCTAAATCATGTGACAAATTCAACTAACGTTGCACATTTCACCTGTAGGTGTCACTATTAACCCAGTTTCGTATGACTCAAATACAATTTTCAAATGAACATTGACAATACATTGTACACCATTTGTGTACTAAATATCTTTTTACAAAATAAATGACTGAAATACTTAAAAGAATAATACAACGTTTTCTGTGACCGCTACAGTAGTGATGGGTACTCATGTCACAGCTGACGTTATGATTCTTGGATCACGTGTCAATTAATGTGTGGTTATGAGTACATCACATAAGAAAGATTGGTGGGATCTCTAACTTGTAGAACCTCTTACTGTATTATCAACACAAGGAAGACACAAGCTGTAATAAAATAAATTTTATTAACAAAAGATAGACAAGAGTAATCAATAACTACTAAATGAATACCATGAATGAAGAAGGAATAAAGTGCATAAGATGCATAAACTGCAAGTGATAATGTTGGATGTTGCTATGTCAGAACTATGTTATCTAGAAAGATAAACTGTTGCTACTCTAAAACAAATAAGGTGAACAAACTTACTATGCATCAAACAAATACGTGTAAGATTTGTTATCAACTGCGGTCAGCTATATAATATAATGTAAATTATAAAATCATATACTATTAATATACAACAATGCCAAGGTGTCTGGAAGAGGTTTGGAAGTGATATTTACGTTCGCTGTGGTTGAGAGAGCAGTCCGGTGGCGGCGACTTCTTCCACTGTTTGCGCTGGTGGCAGTACAGTGGAGAAAGAAGCAAGAATCTGTTTCAACAGCCTTGAAGATGAAGCGCTGTAGGATGCTGATCTCCTGAAGCACCAAGGGTCCTAAGATCTGGAACACGCAGATGTGGCCCTGGAGTAGGTGCTGAAGGTCCTTAGCTTAGAACACGCAAGCAAAAGTACCTGAAGTGAAGGTTTGCTCGCCGGAGGTTAACCTTGTTGCAAATGTCTGTGTGTCTTCTGCCTCTCTGGGCTAGAGACTCAGAACTTGGTCAATCCGCTTTGCCTCTCTAGGATGGAGACTCAGGACGCTGCATCTGTTGTTGTCTCGCTGGACGAAGACTCTGAACGTAGATTATCTCTTTCCTCGCAGACTGGAGGCTCAGAACGTGGTCATATCTGTTGCTGCCTCAAAAGCTGGAGACTCGGACTTGGTATCTGTTGTTTTCTCACCCTTGTGGGTCGCAGACTCAGAACTATTTGTTCTGTTAGTGTCTCTTGGACGTGCCGGAGACTCAGAACGTGGTGTTTCTGTAACAGTCTCTTCCCTCGCGGGTAGCAGACTCAGAACAAAGGCGATCTGTTGCAGTCCTTTCCCTTTCAGAACTTAGACTCAGAACGGAGGTTGTCCTGTTTGTGCCTTTTCCTTCACAGGACTCAGACTCAGAACGTAGTTGTTCCTGTTGCTGCCTTCCTGGTAACAGGCCGGAGACTCAGAACGGAGGTTGTCCTGTTACTTCTTTGTGTCACTTCTTTACAAGTAGCAGACTCAGAAGGTAGTTGATCTGCTATTGTCTCACCCTGACGGGCAGCAGACTCAGAACAAGGAGTGTCTTTTGGAAGGGTACCTTTATCCCTTTCCGATGAGGAGGAGATTGCAATTTGGCGCTTCTCCATTTTCGTGCTGTGATTGGCTGGTTCCATCAGAGTGGGGGGACACGTGGTGGCCCACCCTTCTTTCCTCCTGTGGAATTTATTTGCATAGTCCAAACACAAAGTTAGAAAAGTGTCACTAACGTTTTACCGGTGCATTTCTCACTTTCCAAACCTTAACCAGAATGCATCTGGCAATGTTACGAACACATTAAGTCCAAATATGATGGGAAAAAAATTGAACTGTCATGCATGCATTAATTTGCCCTTTAACAGCTGAGTTTGTGTAAGATGGTGCACTACACGTTGCTGTCACAAGGAATACTTATTTCTCTGAATAAGTATAAGGTGTGTGTGTTGTAGCATGCATCAGTTTTAAGGTTTGAAAACCTAGTTATGAATGGATTTGGATGCATCTCCATGATCTCTCTTCGTTTCTCCCACTGCTGCTGCATCTGGAGGTCCTAAGGAATTTTAGGAATCCCTTAGGAATCAGTTTTAAGGTGGGTGAAGGGCACAAACTACATTTTGACCAATAGGAAGTTCTATCCTTCCTGGGCTTTGTACCAAAGGTCTTCTTGTTGCCCTCTAAGAGATGTCTGGCTGTTGTCCTGGCATCTTTATCTGATGGCGTTAGACAGATTGCTTATGTTAGCTCACCAAGATCCAATCAAAATGTAGCAAACCTCTGTCCACTATGGGGGTCAGGGAGGGGCCCCCTTGCCATAAAATGGGCCCTGGAATGTGCTGTCCACTACAATGATTTAATAGCAGCACTACACTGTAAAGTAAGAAATTGCTTGTATCCACCACTGAACATAACTCCATGTGTTTTGCACTGCTGTCTTAATTTTAACATTATACATTTACACAAAGGCATTTCACCATCAGATAAATGATCTTAGTGTGAATTACTTCAGTTTCGATGGAGAAACAAACATTTAAGTGACACAGAAGTGAAACCAAATTAAAGCTGCAAGTTGAAAGGGCCCTCGAACACGGGCTCATCGCCGCCCGGTGGCTTTAGGAAAACAGCGGACGTTAAGCAATATGCATTTAAAGTGGTAAATACTGAAGGAATATGTCAGTCATTTATATGTGCCAAACTTCCTGTTGTGAGCTGGTGGCGGCTATGACTATAACTGGATATCGGCATGTAGATGTCTTCAGGCCAGGACTCTTATGAAACATATGAAGTTTGCAGCAGACTGAACATGGTATGTTTGAGTTAGTGCAAAGCATGACATATCCTGTTCCCAACAGGTGGTGCTATGATTATAACTGAATATTGGCCTTTAGATGTCTTCAGGTCAGGACTCTTACCAAACATGTGAAGTTAGGTACAGATTGGACGTTGCATGTTTAAGTTAGTCATTTCCTGTTGCCAGCAGGTGGCGCTGTGATTATAACAGAATATTGGCCTTCAGATGTTTTCAGGGCAGGACTTTTATCGAACGGGTGAAGTTTGGAGGATCGGATATTGTATGGCTGAGCTATAACATCTTCTATTCCCATGATGAATCACTGAACTTTGTCAGGCCGCCAAAGACGCACCATTTAATGAAAACAAAATATTTTCTCAATTTAACATCACAAAGGTCTTTAGAGTAGGCCAAATATAATGCTGATGTCATTAAATCTCTATAAGGAGTTCGTTAGAGCTTAAAACATGCCACTTTCTGGCATGTGGAACTATGGTTACAACTGAATACGGTCATTGTCGTGTGTTCAGCACAGGATTCTTATCGAACATGTAAATTTTGGTGCAGATCGGGCATTCTTTGCCTGAATTATAACACCTTTCTTGTTCATGGCGAATCATTGAAGTTCGTCAGGCTGCCACGGACACACCCTTCAAGGAAAACTCAAGATCTTGGCAATTTAATGTCACAAAGGGCTTTAGATTAGACTGACCAAATTTGGTGTTGATCTGTTTAAATCTCTAGGAAGAGTTCCGCAGGGTTAGGGGGGAAGGGGGCGAGGACTGACGTTGGGAAACACTGGCTTACAACATAGACTTCCATTAGAGATAAAGAGGGGGTTTAAACATGATTTACTTACTAATGTGCCGAACATGTGCAGAATATTCATTTTTTAACAGGTGTATTTTTTTTATTTATTTATTTATTTTTAATTTTCTTTCATTTGCTGAAGCCCAAATGAATTTTAATTTCTTCAGGAATTCCAGAGGAGGCTCACAGCATAAACTCCTCTCATTACGACCAATCAGAATTGATATTCAAATAATTCATTTTAATGAAAGCAAATGACATTGTGTCATTTGAATTTTGTCATTTAAATTTTCTAGCTTAAAATGCATCCCGAACCAGAAAATACAAACACATTCAAATAATATTGAGGTATAGAGACACTACAGCAAACAGAGACTGAAGAAACCAGATGAGGCGCAGAAACGGATGTGTTCAGAATTATAATACAAACATATGAAGAACTTTGAACACAGTACAGGATAAAACAACATGAACATGAAGACGAATAATGGTGATTTACAGCTGATGCGCATCAGTATTGATGTCAGTAGCAGGAGATGGTGACCTCTGGTGGTAGTTTGAGGGTTTGTACAAACACATATGAGGCGATCACAAATAAAACTGATCATTTAAAGGGAAATCTACATCAAAAGACAGAATAGCCTAATAGAAGCTGATAATATTGAGCACTTTGAGACCATAAATGATACATTCGTCATTGTGAAGCAGGAGCTTGTATCCCACCACTGAACATCACTTCCTGTGTTTTGCATTGCTGACCTAAATTTCACAGTATATATTTACACAGTTCACCAGCTTTTAACTTAAAGGAGTCCTATTATGCTTTTTCACTTTTTAAATTTTAGTCAGTGTGTGGTGTGTATGTTTGGGCGTAAAAAAGATCTACAAAGTTACAAATCTCATTTACTTCAAATCAATATTTATTTTTTTAAAATTCCTTTTCAAGAACTACAACGAATGGCTGCTTGGGACTACAGCGTTTGTTTTTCGGATGTTATGATGTCACAACGTGGCTCATTAGAATAATCATTAAAATAAATCCCACCTACTGAAATTCATGTATTTAGCTTCACTTATAATGCGAGTGTTTTTTTTTTTATTTTTTTAAACGCGTAGACTTGTACTAGACTAAGCTAGACTAATCAGTGATTATGTTCTTTGCTCATTTTCTGTTGCTGCTTTTTGAATAACTAAAGAAAATGTAAGCATTATAATTAGTAACTTTTTTTAAAAAATTCAATTGTCGTCATGTTAAATACAAATTAATGGCTTTAATCTAGCTTGCGCTAACAGCTGTACACGGAACTTGCTGCTTTGACAAGGGGCGTGGCAGTACTGAAACACCGTCTAAGCTGTTCGCCAATCACAACACCCTGGGAGAGCTAACCAATCACAACACATATTGTTTTTTGGAAGGCGGGCCTTCATCAAACCAAAACAAAATCAAGACTTTATAAAAGAGCATAATAGGACCCCTTTAAATTTAATTCCACTGTTATGTTCCACTGTTCTTCAGGAATTATCCCTGTCAATCTTAAGTGGCTCCCACCCCCACAGAGCTCAGAATTGGTTCCTTTGTCCTCTGCCTCTTACTGCAGCATCTTCCTACTGATCTACATAAACAATCAGATGAAGAACGACTGACTGAAGTTCATCAACAACGTTATGAAACCTTCCACAAGATACATAAAATAATCAAACTAGAACTGAAGAGAGTTTAAATGATTATATTAAAAATAGCTGCAGCTTCAGACGCTTACTGATGGATTCTCATGTTGAGGATCACGAGTCGTGCAGGAGTCTTCAGGAGGTCTGCGATGATTGATCTGTGTGGAAGAGAGCGAGAGATCGGTCATGTGATCATCTGTAATGATGATCTGACTTTGACGTCTCACTTACTGTGAGTGTGTCGTACAGGTCAGAGGTCGTGGACTTGAGCTCAAGAGCTGTATATGTGTCTTCATTGGGATCAGAGATCTACAGAGACAGAAGGACACAAACATTGTGAGCTAATGTTTAAAATCTGATAGAGTAACTGTACTGACTTTAATGTTTAGAGGAACTTTTTACTGGATCCAGAACTATAGACTCATGTGTCTTATTCTTTTATATCTCTGTACAGCTGTAGAAAACATCTCTGCATGCAGGAAAACACTGTATGTAAATAATTGTGATCATCTCACCATAGACTCCTTCATAGCAGATCTTCTATTCATCCTTTTAGTAAGACTGAAGAAGAAAGATGAATAAACAGCACACTGAAAGAGTTGCAATAACTCTTATAGTTGTTTACAGATTCATTAATAAACTAAATTATTCTAAATTACACACACTTGTTACTGGAATAACTGCAGTTTTTAAGTGTTACACACACATGTGTGGTAAACAAGTATATTTTACTTAAACTTAACAATTAACCAAAATCTAGTAAATTAATGCTGCAAATATACAGTGGTTATTTTTTGAAAGGGACGTCTTACCAAATGTACATCACAAAAGCACCTGAAAATCCACCGAGTAAAACGCCAACAACAGCAGTAACAGCAACAGCTACAGATGATAAACATTTGACTGCTGAAATACAGACAAAAATACACACCAAATGATTAACAGGACCAGATATGACAAAAGATACTTATAAGGAAGCAAACAGATGCAGATCAGAGTCATTGAATCTCCCTCCACTGTTTCACCAGATGGACTGATGGACACCGAGACATTTTGGTGGGTCTAACAACAATGATAAGATTATTGCCTTTTACATATATATATATATATTTTTTTTTTTTTTTTTTTTTTTTTTTTTTAAATGAGTGATAGGAATTGAGATGATCAAAATAGAAAATTAGTATCTTATGTCTGTAATGGACTCACACATGACAGTGACAGTAACAGCGTCTGATCTCTGAGATCCATGTTGATTGTGAGCCTCACAGTAGAAGCGTCCACTCTGTAGTGCACTGAAACTCTGTCCAGATCCAACAGCTGAGGATTCATCCTCCTTAAACCAGCTGAAGTTCAGAGCAGGTGGGTTTGAATCGCTGCTGCAGATCAGAGTCACTGAATCACCTTCCAGTATTTCACGAGATCCAGTTATGGACACTGTGACACTCCTATGCCAATCTAAAACAGAAGACATATAAATATTATTAACAATCCAAAAAAAAAAAAAAAAAAAGTCAGCACCAATAGCCTTATGGGCTGTTGTGTGCCGACATACAACTCCATTGCGCTTTGGGCATCCTGAGTTGGAAATCCTGACTCGAGGACCTTTCCTGCTCCCACCCCATCTCTCTCCACTTCACTTCCTGTCAATTCTGATCTGTCTTATCATAATAAAGACAAAAATAAATCTTAAAAAAAAAATAGAGAAAGGATGTTTAGATGATGTGTAGTCTAATAAACCATCATTAACTCACACATGACGTTTAAAGTCACAGCATCAGAGTATTTCTCTCCATGTTCACTGATGGACTTGCACTTGTATTCTCCACTGTGATCAGAGCTGATCTTTGAGATGCTGTAGATTCTTCCAGATCCTACAAATGTTCCTCCTTTAAACCAGCTGATTTCTGCAGGTGGGTTTGAATCACTGCTGCAGATCAGAGTCACTGAATCTCCCTCCACTATTTCACCAGATGGACTGATGGACACTGAGACGCTCTTTGGTGCATCTAACACCGAAAAAAAAAAAAAATACAAAACATTACCAAACTAAATTTGACATCACAAAGTCAGCCTTATAAATTCTAGATGGACTGATGGAGATCACAGGATACACTGGAGGATCTACAGGTGTCAGATAAAACAACGAAAGATTAATGCTGTATTCTGCAGAGGTGGGACTTTCAAGTCACAAGCAAGTCTCCCAAGTCTCAAATCCCAAGTCCTCAAAGAGTTAAATTTAATGAGATAACTGACTAATTAAATGATGATTGAGCATTAGTGATGAACACCTGTTGTTAACAAACAACATCACTGAAGAAAAGATGTTGTTAACAAACAACATCACTGAAGAAAAGAGAAACACAAGAACTACGACACCAGCCACAGCCTTGGATGGAATCAACTGGAAAAAAAAACAAAACAAAAACAAAAAAAAACATCATGTCAAGGTTTGCTTTAGTTGGTCTCTTGACCCTTTCACTAATTCAAAGTAATTTGCTTTTAAGCAAATGCAATATTGTTCTACAACAAACATTTGTGCATTGCTGAAACAAGCATTGAAGAAGCTGATTAATTCAGAATGAAGGAACATAGTCTCTTTTTTTAGTTTATCAACAGACATTCAGATATTATTAAACCACTTTAAAAAAAAAATAAAAAGTCTTATTAAACAAATACTACCTTGTATCAATATCAAAGAGAGATCTAACACAGAAAGTCAAGAGTCAAGAGCCCAACTAAAGCAAACACTGATCTACATGATGGTGGCATCATTTTAACCAGTAAAACATCAACATCTGATCCTCTGTAATTCTCAATAACAGCAAGTGTTCATCACTAATGCACAATCATCATTTAATTAGTCAATTATCTCATTAAATTTACCTCCTTGAATACTTGGGATTTGAGACTTGGGAGTCTTGCTTGTGACTTGAATGTCCCACCTCTGATATTCTGTATACTATACAGGCATTTTTATCCATTGACAAACTACTGCATTTGTAAACGGACTGACCATTTATTAGAGACATACAGTTCTAAAATCTGCTGGCTTTTCAAAGACAACTTTAAGGAGGAAAAGTCTGTACTCACACATGACATTGAGATGAACAGCAGGAGAGATGTAAGTGTGTCCATGTAGAGCACAGCTATATCTGCCTGCATCCTCTCTTCTGACTGACTGCAGCAGGAGTTCATTGTTTCTGTCTCTTCTCTCAGTTAATGGCTGTGAGTTTCTGTACCAGATGAATGTTGCTCTGTCAGTCAGAGTGCAGCTGCTTTTACATGTCAGACGGACTGAATCTCCCTCTGTCACTCTCTCAGGAGACTCCACCTGAAGATCTGAACACAACACACACATTATATCTAGTGCTGCTGTCACACACTCATTATTATTCAACATAATGCACAGAAGAAGAGTGAAACCTCATGAAAGTCACCTGTGACAGTAAGAGTCACTCCTGGATGACCAAGCCATTTCTTGTCAGGTTTATCAGTGATGAATCTGAAACAGTACTCATGTTCATCTTTCTGTGTCACATGATTCAGTCTGATGGTGCAGTTCTGCTGTTTATCTCCCAGATACTGAAGCCTCTGACTGTATTCAGGATCCTCAGACAGATCTGGATACTCTACACCCTTTACAGGGTTTTTGGTCCAGAACACTTTCATGATCTGATATCCAGTAGGGTATGTATAAGTGCAGCTCATTATCACTGATGAGTTCTTTAGTGCACAAATGTATGAATGACTGTAACTCACACCCAAATCAGCACTAGAAACCCCTGAAACACAGAATTCTTCAGGATGAAAATGTTGTTTTATTAGTTACAACAGACCACAAACACAATACTTTTTACAAATTTTAAACAGCAACTCTTTTCAAGAAATATGAGCTATTTTTTTTTTTCAGAATTTATTGAGTGATATATGATGTTGTAGCGCCACGCCAGCAGAGGGAGCCCTTGCTCATGGACTGCCTGTTACCGCTCCCTCTGCTGCTTCTATGGTTACTTCCTGTTTGGTGGCCATATAAGGAGGCCTAAACCAAACAGGCCCTTGTGAAGTATTGTTTTGCTGTGCGGACTCTACTAAGCGTTTTCTCCTGTTTCATTGCCTTGTTTTTGCCATGGTTTTGTTTCATGTCATTGTTTTGCCTTGTTCCATTGCCTTGTTTATTTGTTACTTTTGGACTGCTCTCTTGGTATTTTGATCTTCTGCCTGTTTTCTGGATTTCGCTATTGTCTTTGCCCTGGATATTACTGTTTGTTTGGAGATCGACCCTGCCTGTCTTGACTATGATCTGTGTAATAAAGCTCGCATCTGGATCTTACATGCTTCCCTGGAGTCCCGTTACAGATGTGAAGTTTATCATCATCTTTTTATGAATGGTGTTGCAGAAAAGAATAAGCAAATGCACAGTAACAAATGGGTAAACCAGGAAAATTAACATAATCACATAATTTAAAAAAATAAAAAACAAGGCTAAGAAAATAATATATAAAACAACTTTTTTATTAAATACCCAATGACATCGAAATAAGAGTTTTGTGGCTTTTAAACGGCTTAGTTCAATCAGATCTAATCTCATCTATACGCTAATGAACTCCTTTAACACAATAGCCTAAATATTTAACATAGCTTTGCACATTCACTACAGATTATATATTCATGATCTGGTGTTACAGTGATTTTTGTCCAATCAATGAGCACGTCCCTCCTAAACCACTGGACACTGATTAGCAAATAAGAAAAGAATACTGGATATTTATAAAAAACAAAAGTTATTTTACGTATCTCACCCATGCTTCCTGTTTAAAAGGAAATATGTGAGTATAGGAGAGAAGAAAGTGCTTATCTGCTACTCTTTGTGAGGCCTTAAAAACATCTGTGTGTCTCTAAGGTGAATGTAACAGAGACTTACCGTGAATCATGAGCAGAAAGATCAGAGGAAGACGAGGAGCCATTCTGACCCACATCAGCATCAAATATATCTATAATACAGCATTAATCAGCACTTACCATCATAACTTCTGCTGTAGGTACATCACCCTATTTTTAACATTTCTCACGTGTACATGTGTATGTTATTTGAGCAACAACCATCGATTTTCATTGAAGTACAAGTGTGTTTGTCTTACCGTGTTGAAGCTCACCAGATCAGCGGCAGCCAAATGACTGACTGTTTTAACACATACACTTATAGCTCTGGACTGACAAACTTGTGGTTAACATCGTCTTAATGCCCAGCAGCAGCAATAGTAGTGCCCCTCCCTCATCAAGACAACAACATTAGTAGACTAGAATTAAAGTAAAACGGCAAAAAGATGAATAATTGTGAAGATGAAAAATATGATTTTCTTTCTTTTTTCTTTTTAACAATAATCGTGGTGATTTACAGCTGTACGTCAGTGCTGATGTCACCTCTGGTGGTAGTTTGAGGGTTTGTACAAACATATGAAACGATCGCATATAAAACTGATCAATTAAAAGGAAAGTTACAGAAACACAAAAGAAGCTGATAATATTGAGCACTTTGAGACCATAAAATGATACATTGTCCATCGTGAAGCAATGATCAGTTATGATTAAGAAAGTGCTTTCATCCACCACTGAACATCAGTGTGAATGACTTCATCAGTTTGGATGAAGAATGTTGCAAAAATAAACACACAGAGACAGACGTGAGAAAACAAAACAAAGCAATCAGCCATGAACAACATGCTACAACAAACTAATCATTGTTGATGTAAAAACTCTGTGACATCCAAATGTGAGTTTTGTAGCTTTTAGTTCATGTCTATCAGCTCAGGCTACTGAAGTCCTTTGACACATAAACTTCTACCATGGCTGTGTTCCACTCCACTTTTAGACACACTCAGAGCCGGCCCTGTACATCTGGGGGCCCAAAGCATGCTAATTTTGGGGTCCTGCCTTGCAGTGAATAGTGGAGTATTGCAATCGCAAACCAGCAATAATCTAACACATTTTACACATAGATATGGCAGCGCAAGAAGCTTTCAGTTATAGCCCGGGAGTGAGCAGGCAGGCCATGTAGCCAAGTGACAGCAGCGCGCTTTGCAACGTAATGACTTGACAACTAGTGGGGGCCCCTAGTGGCGGTGGGGCCCTAAGCAGCCGCTTAGTTCCCTTATAGGGAGGGCCGGCTCTGGACACACTCACAAACATACGTAAGCACTTCCCCTTGGGGAATCCCTGCTACCATTTTGAAGTGAATTCCACGGTGTGAAGTGGACAAGGGAAGTTTATATGGACAGACCCTCAAAACCTCAATTCTGCCTTCATATATGCACTTCAGGTGGCTCAATATACCACAATGAAACACAGTTGTGATGTTACCGCAGATGTGTTTAATGCATTAATTTTTAAAACATTTAAAACAACATATATACATACATACACATAACACATATACATACACAGAATGCTTCAGCAAACAAATTGGTAAAGGGGTCATCGGAATCATATTAAGCCTTAAAGTTCTGCATAATTTAGGGCGTGGCCACTTGAGTGACAGGTGGATTGCCGCTGCTGTCACCACCGTTGCGCTAGGCGGGCGTGGTTTCAGCAACCAGCTCCACCCACGTCCGCATCTTTGCCCATGGTTTGGAACGACACTTCAATATGGCATTCATGATTGTTTTCACGAGGGGCATGTAACTGCAGCTTGGTGATCTCCAAATGGGGGCGGGAACTCCAAAACAGGGTGGGTGCTCCAAAATAGGGCGTGGCTTGCTCCCTTTGACAGACAGACACATGATCCGCATGCGCAATTCCCCCCCTCCCCTGCGCCATGGACCTGTTTAGTTACGTTCGGCATCACTCCCCCTCCCACCCTGCGAATTTCAAGAACCGGGATTTCTCTGGATTTAAACAATCTTCTAAACATTTGGGATAATGTAAGTACACAAGTCAACAAAATATAAGACTGTTCTTGTGTATTTTGAATATTTTAATTAAAAAAAAGTACATATTGTGCTTTAAATGGCTTGAAGTTTAATCAGGTTTATTGAAGCATCTGCCCTTAGTAATAAAAACATACAAAGAAAAAATATGAAAAGAACACTTTTTATAAATTACAATACATAATGCATGTGAATTCTTATAAGTTGTACAGATTTCACTGTTCTTTGTCAAAACATACATTATTTAAATACTGATAAATGAAATATTGTTACAAAATGTTAATTTTATTTGCAGTATAACTGACATTCTTTATAAGAATAAGTGATTTATAAGATATCAATAACATTGTTCAGGTTTTATTTCTTGTGAAGTATGTTTCTTACAGCTTACAGAACAACAAAAATAAGGCAAATTATGTATTTAAATCACACACAAAACTTTAAAAAAAGAAGTCTTAATCTTAATGTGGGTTTTGAACATGTTTACAGTGGTTGTGGTTCGAACAGATGAGTACATTTTTTAACAACTGTACGCTTATCCAACAGTCACTCAGTAAACAGTTGAATGCAGGCTTTGTGTTCGCTGGTCTCTATCGCTCATTTGACGCTGCTGTAGATCACCGATGCGTCTTCCACAGTTTGAACATTTGATTGCCTAAAAAACAAACAAACAGGAGCTCAGTGATGTTGCAGCTCAGATTAGATGATCTGTGCTGATGAATTAGTGCTGGTTAAGTTGTTTCTCACCTCACGGCAGCATCAGGCTGATGAACTCTTATATTGTCATACTGACATTCATTGTCTTCCGATCTGTTCGTCTCTTTCTTTCGATGATATTGGACAGTTGCGTACTGGATCTCCTCAGTATCTCTGGATTCAGGAGTTTTTCCTCTGAATCTGCTGGGTTTTACACTGGCATACAAAGCATCATTGACTGTATCAGCTTCAGAAAGAGGCTCATCATGAACTGAAACTCTCCTTGACACGTCAGAATAGAGATCACTCTGAAATACAAGACAATACATAATTGAGACAAATAATGAGTTTTTTTTTTTTTTTCAAAGGTGAGGTGCAGATTTTTACATAGTAGAAGGTCTCAAATTTTTCAGGCCAAGTACTACATCAAATAATGACTCATTGACATTGAAGTTGTTTGAATGATTTACCGGATTCATTGTGAGATCTTCAGTTTTAACACTCTTTCGTTTCCTCCTGTTATAATCACAGACATTAACAGCATTTCAACAAATGTATAGAGATAAAATATGAGTGCTGTTCTTGACGATTAATAAACGTGAGCAATTTTCTATTAGTACATAAGAACAAAAGTGAACATATATAATCACAGCAATTTTTTATTAAACTCACATTATAAACAGGATGATGATGATGATGATGATGATGATGATAATGAATCCTCCTCCAGATGCTGCTGTGATCACAATCACATTCTTACCAGCACCATGATGAACTGAAAGAGGAAGATCATCATAATTAACAACCTGATGAATGATGTGAAGATACAGGAGTGTTAATTAAAGCTTCACCTCTGACAGTAACAGCGTCTGATCTCTGAGATCCATGTTGATTGTGAGCCTCACAGTAGAATCGTCCACTCTGTAGTGCACTGAAACTCTGTCCAGATCCAACAGCTGAGCTTTGATTCTCCTTAAACCAGCTGAAGTTCAGAGCAGGTGGGTTTGAATCACTGCTGCAGATCAGAGTCACTGAATCACCTTCCACTATTTCAGCAGATCCAGTTATGGACACTGAGACGGTTCTGGGTCGATCTAAAACAGAAAAACATTGGTATCATTAACAACCACAATACATTTGACATCACTAAGGATTGAATATATGAAATATACTGAATCACTAACTCACACATGACGTTTAAAGTCACAGCATCAGATTCTTTCTCTCCATATTCATTTCTGGACTTGCACTTATATTCTCCACTGTGATCAGAGCTGATCTTTGAGATGCTGTAGATTCTTCCAGACCCTACAAACGTTCTTTCTTTAAACCAGCTGAAGTTTAGAGCAGGTGGATTTGAATCACTGCTGCAGATCAGAGTCACTGAATCACCTTCCACTATTTCAGCAGATCCAGTTATGGACACTGAGACGGTTCTGGGTCGATCTAAAACAGAAAAACATTGGTATCATTAACAACCACAATACATTTGACATCACTAAGGATTGAATATATGAAATATACTGAATCACTAACTCACACATGACGTTTAAAGTCACAGCATCAGATTCTTTCTCTCCATATTCATTTCTGGACTTGCACTTATATTCTCCACTGTGATCAGAGCTGATCTTTGAGATGCTGTAGATTCTTCCAGACCCTACAAACGTTCTTTCTTTAAACCAGCTGAAGTTTAGAGCAGGTGGATTTGAATCACTGCTGCAGATCAGAGTCACTGAATCTCCTTCCACTATTTCAGCAGATCCATTTATGGACACTGAGACATTCTTGGGAGAGTCTAAAGCAGAAAAACAACCACAATACATTTGACATCACAGAAGATTAAATATCTGAAATATACTGAATCATTAACTCACACATGATGCTAAAAAACATGTAAATCTGACATCAGACTAATGAATCACCCTCCATTATTTCACCTGATGAACTGATGGAGATCACATGATTTGTTGGAACTACACAGCAAAAACCCTAGAGTTACATTACCTCTCTTCAAAATTTATGAGTTCACACTCAATAGTTCTGAACATTATGGGGATCAGTGTTTGTAAATAACAAGTATCAGTGTTTAAATAACACTGCCAAGGCCCAGAAAAGTATGAATGACATTATAATATTAAGAGAATACTTTCTGTACACAAAGGAAAAAAAAAAAGATTTTATTCAACAATTCGATGACTCCGCGCCAGCACAGCACCATTTTGGAGAATATCCTCTGGACACAAACTGCGTACGCTGCTCTGTGTCAGCCGCACCCACTGACACAAACACGTCCTGTTGCATTCCGAGTCTTTTGAAGCCATACAATATCTTTTTGCAAAGAAGAGAGTAAAACATAAAGTTTTAATTGCTGAAAGTGATCCTGCTCCGTTAACGTGCTTACATCTCATTCAAAAAGATACCACAGTCCCTTTAAGACGAGCCATTTCACTCAGCGGCCATCTTTGAAAAGCCTCTCAGGCAGGCAAGTGCACCTCCTATCTCTTTGAATACGGAAACATCAAATTCTCCAAAACTGTTTACCGAACTTACCATTAAATTTCATATTTGAAATCACTGATGAAATCTGACAAGAACCACCTCATAAATAGTTCCTTATGCTCCAATAGCGTTAAAAAAGTGTATTTTTCAGGCTAGATCAGCCAGTGCACATGCGCAGTACTGAGCGCACATCTCAGAATGCTGACTGGTTCTAGCCAGCTGCAGTGATGCGCTGACTTTACCAATTAGCGATTGGCTCATTTATTCCGAAGGCGGGGCTTTGCGGCCATAATGAGCATTGCATTTTTCCTCATTCAAAGCTATACACTTTTTTATTATTATTATTATTATTATTATTATTATTAAGAACAATATGTCAACCAATGAGAAACAGTTGCAACATAAAATTACAAAATAATACTAAAAATAAAATTAAATAATAACTATGATAACAAAACAAATAAAATATTAGACAGGGGTATAAAGTTAAACAAATCAAATTGCATTCAAAGTAAAAGATTAAACAGTTTACAGATTTTTACAGTTTTTAAAGCCTTTATATTACACGAGTGTAATGCCACGCCAGCAGAGGGAGCCCTTACGCATGGACTGACTGTTACCGCTCCCTCTGCTGCTTCTCTGGTTACTTCCTGTTTGGTGGCCATTTAAGGAGGCCTATACCAAACAAGTGATGCGAAGTATTGTTTTGCCTGTGTGGACTCTACCAAGCGTTTATCCTGTTTCATTGCCTTGTTTTTGCCATTTCCATGGTTTTGCTTCATAGCCCTGTTTATTTTGCTACTTTTGACTGCTCTCTTGGATCGTGATCTTCTGCCTGTTTATTTGGATTACGCTTTTGTCTTGCCTTTGTATTACTGTTTGTTTGGAGATCGACCCTGCCTGTCTTGACTACGCTGTGTTTAATAAAGCTCGCATCTGGATCTAACACGCTTCACTGGAGTCCCGTTACAGAATACTTCGCCTACCTACAGATCCAGCAGCTTTTAGAACACAGATCAACCATGAACCCAGCATCACGCCTCCTCTGCCTGCGTCAAGATAATCGGGCTATAGAGGAATATGTGGCGGATTTTTGTGAACTATGTCACTTGGTGAAATTTAATGATGTGGTCCTGAAAGGAATCTTTTGTAATGGACTTAAGACAGTTTATATGACCTGATGCCGGATAACAAATGCTCGGCTACACTAAAGGAATATATTGACCGTGCGCTCCGGTTGGCTGGTTCACCATTTACTGTGGGGATTGCTAATGAGGAACCCTGCTATCCCCCAGTATCTCCCAATTTTTCTGTCATGTCTGGAATAGTTAACATCATGCCAGAGCCCTCTCATGCCATAGCTGCCAAGCCTGCTCACATCATGTTAAGCAAACCAGAGACCTCTCATGCCAAGCCTGCCAAGCCAAACCCTGTTCAGGTTATACCCACCAAGCCTGCCACTCCAGGCCCTGCTCACGCCATGCCTGCTGCTCCCGGGCCTGCTCACGTCATGGCCGCCCATCCAGAGTCTGCACCTGTCATGGCGCCCTCCCCGAGCCAGTCCACAAGATGGCTGCCATCCCCAAGCCTGTTCACAAGATGGCTGCCCCATCTGAGTCCCTGGCCAAGATGGCTGCCACGCCTGAGCCTCATCAATCCAAAATCATCTCATCCAAATCTCATCTTGCCATGTCTGCCATACCCAAAGAAAGTCAAGTGATGGCTGATCCTCCGGTGTCAAGTCAGGTCAGAGCTGCACTTTCAGTGTCAAGTCAAGTTACAGCTGTGTTTCCTGAGTCAAGCCAAGTTACAGAGATCTTAATTTTTATACAGATAGCCTTATGATCAGTTAGGGGTGTTGGAAGGATATCAACTGTGCTAAAATAAAGTGTTTTGAATATCAATAGATTTAGAGATCAGCCAAAATCTATATGAGAGAAATGAGAGGCAGCTTTATTGCTCCATGTAAAAGCTTTAGTATAAGGGAATTTGGTCCTCCAGACATCGGTCACATCAAGTCTCTCCATTAATTGTTTAAATTTTGAATTGAGTGATGAGGGCCGGCCTAGTGGCCATTTATCAAGAGCACTGTCACAAGCCCCTGTGACAAGTAGAGAATTTGGGAACTTATTTAACCAGTATAGCAATCTACTTACTAATTCTTCTAATTGTATTTAACTACTAATTGTATTTTCAGACCTTAAGTTGAAGCCATAAATATTGGCCATAATAATAACAACAGTTGAGTTCACATCAATTATATTACACAAAAAATGTCCATATAAATCGCAGTCTGAATGTAAAATATTCCCTTTAAATGCATTCCTTAAAGTAGTAACTCCTGCAGAGCGTTTGACATTGACAACAATGTCAAAAACAAATAATTACAGGCCTATAAAAGGAATAATTGAAAAAAAAAAACACCTTAAGATAAAAGGTTATGTCAGCAAAGAGAACTCCCGAACTCTGCATTTAAAGTGTAAGTCAATATTAAGTGAACCAGCTTATCATAAAACATCTTAAGTTCCAGGCAAAAGGAATTGAACTATATTTAAAAGGATATTAAGGCACAAGAACCAAAGTGCATTGGCAGATCTGCAGCAAGACCACCTGGATCAACCATATTCAAGTCGACAATCTTCAAAGATAGCCATCAAGGTGGAAGAACAATTTCTTTGCTTTCCACAAATGCTCGAGCTCTGACAAAATAAGCCTTCTTTCCAGCATCTCTTGCACTTTTAACTGCAGGCCACAATTTTTTCTTCCGCTCTCTGCCTTCCTCACAGAAATCTTCAGTGAGCGCAACTTATTTTCCCGGAGATACGAGTTGTTTCTAGCAGCTTTCCAAATTGCATCACGGTGCACTCTGTTGGTGAATTGAAGAATTACAGGCCTCGGCTTGTCGGTGTTCACCTTTGATCCTAAGCGATGAACAGTATCGATTACATCAGGTAGCTTGATCTTTTCCTCGGCTGCAATAACTGCAGTTCGCACATCCTGACCGTCTTTCTCTGAAATTCCATGCAACTTCAGATTCCAATGTCTGTGATACCCTTCTCGAGCATGCTGCGACGACGTTTTTCTTCATCAATACACTTCTCTGCATCAGACATTTTTTTCTTCAATTCTTGTACCTCTGAACAAACGAAGTCAACCGTCTTTTTTAGCCCCTCAATTTTCATAGCATTGTTGTTAATGAGTTTCTCCATACTGTCCGCCCTGTTGTTAATCAGGTCAGAGAGAGTGGATATTATATCCTTACTCGATTTGTCAGTTTTCTCGCGTTTGCTAGATGGGGAATTACTTGGGGTTACAGGTAAGGTTGGAAAGTCTTTGGGAGCAGAGGAAAATGATGGGGTTGCATGGGTGGCGTAATCATGAAAAATGTCAATAAATAAGTTGGTGCCATCAGGTGATATTATAAGCTCAGAGCTAGGCGATCCACCGTCGGACACTGCTAGACGGCTAACAGCTTGATCCAGCAAGTCTTTCTGCTTCCTTTGAGACTTTGACATTTTTTCTGAATTTTTATTTTATAAGTAGTAAACAGTTTCGAGAAGAAAAAAAAAAAAAAAAAACTTGACAAGGGTCACTTAACTTCGAAAATAAGGCAGTATTTTGCAGAGAACGGGAAAGACAACCGTTCAGAGCGCCATCTTGAACCGCCCCCCTTGGGTTTTCTATAGTCTTTGAAGATACTCCCGTGGCATGACGCAATCAGTCGCGAGACACACAAGAGCGAATAAGTCTGACATAAGGCTTCTTCTGGCGGCATTTTTTGAACTTACGCACAGACTGCAGCACACAGGATGAGCTTTACGGTGGACAGAGATGGTGATCGCATCTATTCCTCTCACAAATCATTCGTTTTTTTCCTCAGAAGACTTGGAATATGAATACTTTTTGAATAAATTGTGACTGTAGTTGTATCTGCCTGTTATTTATTGTGTTTTATTGACAATGGTAGGTTTATGGACAGGGGTTATGTGCTCATAAATGTGTAAATTGTGTAATGTAAATAAAACTGTTGTGACTGTTTACACTGAAAAATCACACCCCGATATATATGCAATAATGGCAGTTTTATTGCCCAATATATAATTTAATCATGACGATAAAATTCCCAGTGTCTTTCGTGTCGGCATACAGACAGAGCAACACGTGTCATAATCTGAAAACCACGCCCACCGGGTTTCAGTTGATTTTATTTGGAGCACAGTGAGAAAGTAAACGCATCTGAACTGAAATATGCATAATCTTTCAAACAGCAGAAATTGTGAGAGAAGAAAAAGTTACATGTTTACAGTCAAAGTGCAACACCAAACAGACCCACATGAAGATGCTTTGAGATGATTGCTTATAGATACTATACAGATCTGTTCAGAATTACCGGCAGAATACAGCAATCTTAAGGAGAGTCGACAACAATGTTTCAAATGTCTGTCAGAGTGTTTGAGTGTCTGATGTTCATATGTACATAAACACCACTGATCCTCACAAACTCCTCCAAAACATACTTCAGCGAGCATCTGTTATAAAACACTCAGCTATGCTGAAATGTGTTTGTCATTACCTTGATTACAATCATCATCCATCAAAACTTTACTAGTGAGACACCAGTTTGCTTTATTTAGACATACTCCTGATATTAGAACTGCTCATTAGGAGTGGTAAAATATATTTTGAAGACAAGATTAGTTAATTTTTTTTAGCTAAAAAAATATGTTGAATACTTTTATATCATGAGTTGGCTAAACTGCTACTTTTTTGCCCAAGAGATAGTCCTGCTGACTTTTAAAAGACAACTTTAAAGAGAAAAACTCAACCTGTACTCACACATGACATTGAGATGAACAGCAGGAGAGATGTAAGTGTGTCCATGTAGAGCACAGCTATATCTGCCTGCATCCTCTCTTCTGACTGACTGCAGCAGGAGTTCATTGTTTCTGTCTCTTCTCTCAGTTAATGGCTCTGAGTTTCTGTACCAGATGAATGTTGCTCTGTCAGTCAGAGTGCAGCTGCTTTTACATGTCAGACGGACTGAATCTCCCTCTGTCACTCTCTCAGGAGACTCCACCTGAAGATCTGAACACAACACACACATTATATCTAGTGCTGCTGTCATACACTCATTATTATTCAACATAATGCACAGAAGAAGAGTGAAACCTCATGAAAGTCACCTGTGACAGTAAGATTCACTCCTGGAGTGCCAGTCCATTTTCCATCAGGTTTATCAGTGATGAATCTGAAATAGTACATGTGTGAATCTTTCTGTGTCACATGATTCAGATTGACGGTGCAGTTCTTCTGTTTATTTCCCAGATACTGAAGCCTCTGACTGTATTCAATGTCATTAGACAGATCTGGAGCCTCTTCACCATTTATAAAAGGTCCTTTGGTCCAGAACGTTTTCTTGATCTTATATCCAGTAGGGTATTTATAAGTGCAGCTCATTATCACTGATGAGTCCTTTAGTGCACAGATGTGTGAATGACTGTAACTCACATCCCAATCAGCACTAGAAACCCCTGAAACACAGAATTCATCAGGATGAAAATGTGGTTTTATCAATTACAACAGACCATGAACACATGATGATACTTTTTTACTACTTGAAAACAGCAACTCTATTAAGTGTTAAATGATATGAAGTTCATCATCAGCTTTTATAAAGTGTGTTGCAGAAAAGCAGAAATAAAAGCACCAGAAAAAGAAAAAAGAACCAGGAAATCAGTCATGTACTATCAAACAATGAAATAAATGAAAAACCGTACTAAGACTTAATTGATTATTGATTGATTGATTGATTGATTGATTTATTGATAGTTGATGTATTAAATATCCAATGACACAAAAGTGTGAGTTTTGTGGCCTTTAGTTCACGTCTGTCAGAGTGTTGCTAATGTGAATGTAACAGAGACTCACCGTGAATCATGAGCAGAAAGATCAGAGGAAGACGTGGAGCCATTCTCACCCACATCAGCATTTACCGTGTTGAAGCTCATCAGATCAACAGCAGCCAAATGACTGACTGTTTTAACACATGCATTTATAGCTCTAGACTTGATGGTTTGTGTGGTTAACACATCAGTGTCCCTCCCTCAGCCAGAGAACAACTAGACAATTACTGGACTAAAACTAAAGTAAAATATTGTTTAGTTTTATTTTTCATTTTTGATAATATTGACACCATAAAACAATGCTTTGTCCATTGTGAAGCTGCACAATGAAAAATTAGTACTCAATTATTATCAATCAATTATGATTTAATAGCAGGACTACACTGTAAAACAAGAAAGCACTTGTATCCCCCATTAAACATCACTTTAGGTGTTTTGCTCTGCTGATTTAGTTTTAGCATTATATATTTACACATCGACATTTCACCATCTGATGAATGATCTCAGTGTGAATTACCTCCGATGGAGGATGTTACAGAGATAAATACATTTCAGAGATGCAGAAGTGAAACTGGACTAAAGTTAGTAATAAAAAACATGCTGCACTATCAAATACACAGATGACAATTAAGACAAAAAAATAATGTTGATTTAAAGATGTTGTGTTATTAAAATGTGAGTTTTGTGGCTTTTAGTTCATGTCTGTCAGCTCTGAAAGCTCATTTGACACATAAACCTCTATCATATCTACACACTATCTTCTGAGAAAATGGACCAAAAGTATTCATGATCTGGTGATACACTGATGTTTGTCCAATCAGATGCTCTGATGAGTGAGAAAGTCCCTCCCCTAAACCACCTGACACTGACTAACAAATAACAAATTAGCAAATCATGTTCAAGGCTGTGACGTAACGAAGATCTACTGGATATTTATAAAATGGACAAGCTTAGTGACATCTCATCTTCCTGTTTCATCAATATAGCACAGAAAACTGTTCATAATCACTCATTCTGATGAATAAATATAAATAAATAAAATTATGTCTGGAATGATTTGTTATATGAACTTCATCTACAGACATCAGTTTTCATTGTAAGAGTGTGTTTGTCTTACAGTGTTGAAGCTCATCTGACTGTTTCAACACATGCACTTTCAGCTTCACTGGCTTTGTGTGGTTAACACTTTTTTTTTTTTTTTTTTTTTTTTTAACACATCACAAAGTTATTAGTGTCCGTCCTTTACAAGACAGCAACATTACGGGATTAAAACTAACTTGAACTTGACTCCGTCCACTCATTCCTAGTCTCTTTCAGTTCACCATTGTCTGGCCTCGTTATTCATACCTGGGCACTTACCTGACTGCTTGCTTGTATAGCCTGCACTTACTTGAGCGATCCACCGCAACTTCCTTCAGTCTTCAGTTACCAGATTCATACCTGTAAAAGATAAGACTGTTATGGACTGTCATTACATCTGCATTCATCCAATTAACAGTTACTTACCTGCTATCCACAACTGTCAGGTTTAATATTCAAACAAACCCGTTGGCAGTGGGGAATTTTGCCCGACATTATTTTGAGACTCACAAACACAGAGTTAACCGTGACGGTGCGGCCTGTGGATCAGGAGCGGGGGTTTTCTTCAACACCAGCACTCAGTGTCCAACATTACACCTGTAGCTCTACAGGAGAGCAGCAGCCATATATTGTGTCATAAAATACCTAAGGATAGTGTGTTGGCCAAAGTAAAGCAGATAAATCACACCACTTTCAAGAGACATTTTTACCCAAGCAGGACTTGGAAAGACTTAACTTCCTACATAAAGACTTTTAATGGGGTGAGTGAATCTACCATTGACTTGAGCACTGAAATAGTTTATCGCAGAATACCTGGTGGAGTTTCTGTACTATGGCACAAAAAGTTTGATCAGCTAGTTAACGTGGTCAGACTGAATGTTGATAGGAACTGACTTCAATAGCAGTGGAAGATGTACAAAGCCAGTATTTCATGGCTTTTAGATGTATGCTCTTTTTTTGAGCATATAGTGTGGGCCTTCAACAGTTATTAAGGGATTGCTCTCAATATGGTTCAGACAATGACACAAAATACAAAACAAAGAAGAGTAATATTATGATTCTTTATTACAGATCAGTTTTCGCCCCCTGCTGGACATCTTTGATTATTGTGTCACATGATTCACACTTCCATTCATCAGGGACGTCCATTAGAGCCAAGCAGGTGATCAGATGATTTACTTATTAATGTGCAGAACTTAGTAGAATATTCCTTTTTTTTTAAAGGTGTATTTTTTATTTACATTTTCTTTCATTTGCTGAAGCCCAAATGAGTTTTAATTATTTCAGGAATTCAAGAGGAGGCTCACAGCATAAACTCCTCTCATTATGACCAGTCACTATTAATATTCAAATAACGCATTTTAATGAAAAAAAAAAATAACATCACGTCATTTGAATTTTGTCATTTCAATTTTCTAAATTAAAATGCATCCTGGACCAGGAAATACAAACACATTCAAATAATAATGAGGTGAACAGATGCTACAGAGATTAAAAAAACCAGATGAGGCGCAGAAATGGATGTGTTCAGAATTATTATACAAACATATGGAGAACTTTAAACACAGTACAGGATAAAACAACATGCAAATGAAGACGAATAATGGTGATTTACAGCTGTTGTACATCAGTGTTGATGTCAGTAGCAGGAGATGGTGACCTCTGGTGGTAGTTTGAGGGTTTGTACAAACATATGAGACCATCACAAATAAAACTGATCATTAAATGGAAAGTTACAGCAAAAGACAGAATAGCCTAATAGAAGCTAATAATATTGAGCACTTTGAGACCATAAAACGATACATTCGTCATTATGAAGCAGGAGCTTGTATCCCACCACTGAACATCACTTCCTGTGTTTTGCATTGCTAACTTAAATTTCACAGTATATATTTACACAACAATTCACCAGCTTTTAACTTTAATTTAATTCCACTGTTACGTTTCACTGTTCTTCACTAATGATCCCAGTCAATCATGTGTGGCTCCGCCCCCACAGAGCTCAGGATTGGTTCCTTTTTGCTCCGCCTCTTACTGCAGCATCTTCCTACTGATCTACATAAACAATCAGATGAAGAACGACTGACTGAAGTTCATCAACAACATTATGAAACCTTCCACAAGATACATAAAACAATCAAACTACAACTGAAGAGAGTTTAAATGATTACATTGAGAAGAGCTGCAGGTTCAGACACTTACTGATGGATTCTCATGTTGAGGATCACGAGTCGTGCAGGAGTCTTCAGGAGGTCTGCGATGAACGATCTGTGTGGAAGAGAGCAAGAGATCGGTCATGTGATCATCTGTGATGATGATCTGATTTTGACGTCTCACTTACTGTGAGTGTGTCGTACAGGTCAGAGGTCATTGACTTGAGCTCAAGAGCTGTATATGTGTCTTCATTGGGATCAGAGATCTACAGAGAGAGAAGGATGCAAACATTGTGAGTTTATGTTTAAAATCTGATAATCTGAGTAACTGTACTGACTTTATTGTTTAGATGAACTTTTTACTGGATACAGAACTATAGACTCATGTGTCTTTTATTCTCATATCTCTGTACAGCTGTAGAAAGCATCTCTGCATGCAGAGTAACACTGTAAATAACTGATCATCTAACCGTAGACTCCTTCATAGCAGATCCAGATCTTCTGTTCATCCTTTTAGTAAGACTGAAGAAGAAAGATGAATAGACACCACATTGAAAGAGATGCAATAAAGTTGTTCACAGATTTATTAATAAACTTAATTATTTAACTCTTATACATGCAAGAGTGGTAAACAAGAATACTTCACTTAAACATAGCACTTAATTGGCACCATTCAGAAAGTAAAAGTTCTCCTCCTATTTTGTTCCAATCACAAGGATTTGTTAATTAGCAGAGGTGGAATCAAGTCATTCCTTTCAAGTCACAAGCAAGTCTCAAATCAAGTCCCAAGTCCTCAAAGAGTTAAAGTTAATGAGATAATTAAGTGACTAATTAAATGATGATTGTGCATTAATGATCAACACCTGCATCAAGAAATACATCAAAAAAAAAAAAAAAAAAAAAAAAAAACCTCCCAAGATCTGATTAAACAACTCCACAAACAGCATCACCAGCTTCACTCAATACTAACCAGACTGACTTTATTTTATTTTTGCAGAATCTCGGATTGAGAATTAACAGAGGTTTAGATGTTTTTGTTTTATTGGTCAAGGAATCAATCATCATTGCTGAATCAAAAGCTTAAATTAACAGATTGGCTTACACTTTCTAACTTGTTTGAATAAACATCATGAGGTGGTCCCTTTTGGGTTTATTGATTGACATCTGACTACTATTATAAAATAAATAAATAAATAAAATAATATATATATATATATCATTTTTTTTTTATATATATATTCACTATCGTGAATGCTCTAGCGGCCGTTACAACATCATATGTCACTAACTGTGAGAACACTTCATAGTACAGTTAGTAAAAGTATTACAATACCAGGAAGGAAGATCAGGTTGCTGATGTTTGGCTGCCAATCTCGATCTGTCTGCACAAAAGTATGCAAAGGCATATTTGACAGGCAGGTAGGAAAGCCAATCAAAACAGATTTAACGTGTTCATCTGTTATACAGTTGATGTTGATCTAAGGCTGGGTGACTTATGTGAGTTAATAGATCCTTTTAATGATGCATCTTCAGTAAAGACCTACAGTAACTAACTGCCAACAGTGTTTCTAGTATGTTACTGTAAAAAGCCTGCTAAGGTCGAACAGTGAAGTGAAAGTGATCTGAATCTGACAGTCTCTTGTCAACTTAAAAATAGACATGAGCAAAGGGCAAAGGCTGTTTCTGGTAAATCTTAAACACCTTTATGATGACATATTGCAAAAATGCTATAAACATTTGCATTACTTGACACTTGGATTAAAGGTCAAGATAAGACAAGCAATATTGACAAAAACAATAAAATGGTAAATCAGTAATTCTCAGTATCTATTTGGAGCTTAAACACAAGGTTCAAAGATTTTCTGTATGAACAGGTTTTAGTTAAAATTACTTCAATGCCATCAGTTTTCATGTTATGCCTTCTTATGCTATGATGGTGTTAATTACTGGTTTAAGTTTTGCTATGTGCTGTTAAAGTTTTTTTTTTTTTTGCTTTAAATAATCTGTTATTTTGTTCATTCTGTGCTTCTGGTTGGAATCATATTTGTACAGATCACATTGTCTTTATAAAGAAGATGATGTTCTTCTCCGCAGGAGCTGCAACCGGTCCTGACCTCCAGTATGCCGTTCACTCAGGTTGTCTGAAAACAAACGGTGCATTTTTTCCCAGTTATTCTTATTTCTCTGTTAAATAGCCAGTTAAAGGTGTAGCATGACTTATAATCACACACAGACTTTGCTTTCATTTTTAATAAACACTGATTAAAATTTCTCAGTCTGTAAGGAGTTTAAGAAAATATCCTTGGTGTAGGAAGCAGTGATTATTATAGTGATTGCAAATCTAATACTCACATTTCTGAACAGCATTCAATGCATATTCCCAGAAGTTCCATGAGCACATTACAACACTCCAAACACTTGATACACATCTCATACCAATTCAGATCCACACTGCTGTTGTGACATCTGCAGTTGCACCTGTTTTCGCAGTTGTCCTTGCAGATCTCACAAACTTCCTTGCTGTTCTCGCTACTCATAACTCGCTTAATTTGAAGCAGTGATCTGATTTGGATATATTCTCAAATCCTGAAACAGTCTTCTCAATGTCCAGAATATGATGTAAGTGAAAAAAGGTCCTTTAGGAGGATGAGCATGTGCCACAGGGGTTTCTGACCAACCAGCTGCCCAAACTTTAGGCCTATTTATAGTTTTATAGGCCTGTTTAACATCCTAGCTTACAGGTAATCGTAAAGTCTGAGTTTCAGTTTCAGGCATCATTTTTGGTCAGTGGATCTATTGGCTATAAAATCAGTTAGCTCAGTTTAAAATCATGTTTCTATAATTACTATAATTTACATTTTTCTTTTTTTTTTTTTTGTATGTCCGGCATCATTTCAATCAGATAAAGACACATCTGCTTCTAGAAAGTGTATAAATTAGTGCATATGAGCTTGTCTAATGGAGGAAAAGATGGGGTAGAAAATTATCTAATGTTAATGAGAGTTTCTATTATTGCCTATCACATTGTACGAGTAGGTTTTCGAGAAAATGAAGAAAATACGAGAAAATTAAATTGTTAATGTATCTAATATACTAAAGAAAAATTTTCATTTGAGTTTATTTTAGGTGTATTGTTATAAAATAAATTGTCATTAAAAAGCCAAGGAGCAATTTCTCAACTAAAGCAAACATTACGACTTCAATTATTTTTAGTAAAAAAAAAAAAAAAAAAAAAAAAAAAATCAACATAGAGCTCTCTGTTATTTTTTCAAACAAAATTTGAAAACAGTTGAACAGAAGCATTTTACGTAAAATAATTATTTACAACTGAAATACAAGAATTATTTTGCAACATTCAGTACACCTTTAGGTAAAAGGCTATTTGCATGGAAACAGGCTTTTTTTTAATAACAAAAACTGGATGTTAACTTGACTAGTGTAAAAACATGATATTATTTTGCAGCATACCGCATACTCATCAATTTGAACTGCAAACTCACATAAAATATAATCTCATTTGTCTTGTCATTGAACACTCTTTATTGCTTAGTTTAGTTATTTGAGTATTTGAGTTATTTGAGTCTTTATCCCTGCCTATTTCTTAAAGAAAAATGCTTTTAAACCTGCTCCTGCTCCTCCAGAGAGAGCTAATCCCCCTACAAGTAAAACTGCAGGTAGGGCAACACCTCCAGTAGCAGCAGCCAGTAATCCAGTTCCAACAACTGCTGTTACTCCACCTAGTGCAGTTGCTCCTGCTAAGACTACCTTCTTCACAGTCCTGCTGTTTTTATCCTTCCTTATCTTTTCTTCCTCTTCCAACTTCTTCCTTTCGTCATCTTCTTTCCTCCTCTTCTCTTCTTCCTCTTTTTTCCTCTGAGCTTTCATGTTGTACATCTCATTCATGTAATGCTGTCCTCCATTCTCAATCACCATGAAGTCTATCTTCTGCAGCAGTTCAGTGACTTGTGATCGATTGTCTTCAACTGTGTTATTGAACACATGATAACCTCCTTTACACTGTTCAACTAGCTCTCTAAACAGCTCGTTGTTAATCAGAAACTGTTCTATGGATATTTTTAACTGATCTCCTCTTGTGAACAGAATGATGGTGTAAAGTGCAGCATCTTCTCCAAAGTTCTTCTGAATCCATTTCACTGTGTTTTTTACTTCATCTGTGAGTGTCAGGTCCAGTCTGGTGACCAAAAGAAATGCATGAGGACCAGGAACAGACATTTCTATACATCTCTCTAATTCATTCTTTAGTTGTTCTTCACTGATTGATGTATCATATAATCCTGGAGTGTCGATCACTGAGATTGTTCTCCCCTCTACTTTCTGCTGATGTTGTTGGCATTTCTTAGTCACACACTCAGAAGATAATTGTGCTTCAAACACCCTTTCCTTCAGAATGGTGTTTCCTGATGCACTCTTTCCAGCTCCACTTTTCCCCACCATCACAATCTTGAGTTCTGATATGATTTGAAAAGATAAAAGGACAGATGGAATCTGAATAAAGCCATATGCATTATAGACAATACTAAAATACTGTTTTTACAATACACTCATACAAATGATTCTTCAACACTGTTCAGATTATGTTAAAAAATCCTTTTCATTTAACACCATTGTGTTAGGTTTCCCATTTATACATTTGCATTGTGTTAAACTGACTTGAAACAGATGCGTTTTGGTACAACTCAATATTTTCATTTTGAAAGAACGTTTCGATTAAACAGGCCAAAAATACCATTTGATGCTTGTTTACTTTACTTAAGTAAGTTAAGTTAATGCAACACAATTTTGTCAACCACTTAATTAATTTGAGTTGAGAGTACATAAATTATTTTACTTGTGTAACTAGGAAGTGGATTTCCCCTTCCCATCATGCTTTGCATGCTTTGTACAAAGAGAGTAAATGTTATTTTATACAATTGGGAGACTTGTTAATGTTTGATGTTCTTTAATGTTTGTATTTAAAACAGTTTCTGGAGCGTTAATGTTTTTGGGGGTTACCATTGTGGTGAAGTGTAGAGCATGAGCTTGGGTTGAGGACCTGCTAATGTGAGTTGAAGTTGTTTTAATAAAAAATAAAATAAAATAAAATAAATAACTACTTTGGGCATGCTGTGGAAAGTCATCTTATGGCTAATGTCTAACGTTAAGTGCATCAAATGTATAATTTTTTGAGTGTAAAAGGGTTTCTGCCTAGTTATTTGTTTTCCAGTTAAATGTTTTAGTTCAAGTGTAAAATAATCACTTCACAAATGTATCAATTTCATTTAAACTATATTTGATCAAAGTGAGTTGGTCCAACTCAATTACATTTCATTGGATGAATTTAATTTTTATGAGTTGGGGTTACACATATTTATTGGATGGAAATCCTGACCTTAATTAAATTGAGTTCATCCAATGAATTATTTTTTTGAGTGTACTAAAAATTGCAGAATATGTTGCACCTACTAAATAAAAGAGCTAACAGACAGCTGAAGTCATGCATCACTGTAGCTATGGTTAGATGCTCAGTTTCTGACAGACAGCAAGAGAATACACACAATGTACTGTTGTGCCAAATTAATTACCATTTCTCAGCATAACATTCCTATTAAAAAATAAAAGTGTAAACTGTTTTTGTACTCTTTTAAAATAGAGTTGTGGAATAACTTGTAATTAAAATTCAATGTGCATGTGTGACCTGCACATACAGAGAATGTGCTGTTAGAAAAATCTGGCTAAATGCACAATTTAATTAAATGCACAAAACATTAGCATCATGCACCATTTACACAGACACCAGTGGACCCATTAAAATGGAAATATACTTTGTGCTTTAGTTGTGGAGAATGCAGCAGACCACCATTTCTGGACAGCCTGTTTTCATAGTGTGCATTAATTGTTTGATGTCCTGCACCTGCTGCCCTACCTGCTTCCATTAGTTCCTTCTTCTTCAGCTTCCTTCTTTCATCCTCTCTTATCTTTTCTTCCTCTTCAAACTTCTTTCTCTCCTCTTCTTCTTTCCTCCTCTTCTCTTTTTCCTCTATTTTCCTCTGAGTTTCTTCGTACATCTCATTTGTGTAATGTCCTCCTCCGTTCTCCTTCACCGTTCCATCAATCTTCTCTATTAGTGTAGTGACCTGTAATAGATTTTCTTTATCTGTGTTATTGAAAACATGGTAACCGCCTTTACATTGTTCAACCAGCTCTCTAATCTGCTTGTTTGTCAGTAACTCCTCGATGCATGTTCTTAACTGATCTCCTCTAGTGAACAGGATGATGGTGTAACGTGCAGCACCTTCTCCAAAGTTTTCTTGAATCCATTTCACTGCATTCTTCTCCTCATCTGTGAATCTCACATCCAGTCTGATGACCAGCAGAAACACATGAGGACCAGGGACAGACATTTTAACACATCTCACTATTTCTTCCTTCAATTGTTCTTTACGATTTTTTGTATCAAACAGTCCTGGAGTGTCGATCACTGAGATGTTTCTACCTTCTACTGTCTGCTGATGTTGTTGGCATTTCTTTGTCACAGAATCAAAAGAATCTTTTTGTTCAAATATCTTTTCTCTAAGGATGGTGTTTCCTGTTGCGCTCTTTCCAGCTCCCGTTTTACCCACCATCACAATCCTAATACCTGGCAAGACTGGGAAAGAGATGAAAACAATCTGCATTATTAATAACATTAGTCTGGTAAACTCTGAATATGTACATTGCTGCTAATGCTGTAAACAGTTTAGTTGTTATTAGTTAATGTTAATAAATATTTGATGGAGTTAACTTGCCCCCTTGAGCAAGGGTTTTGCAAGTATTTTATATTAATAAAATTAAAATCTATTTATTTATTTATTGTCAGAATCATTTATAGGTCCCCTTCAGATTATATTCATTTTAGACCAGCTGCACAGGATGCCTAATTGCTGATTTATTTACCTGTACCAAAAAGTGGTGTACTTCAAGTTTATTTTAAGTATAATAAAAGTAGTGGTATACCTGTAAGTGTATTATTTCAGTATTCCTTGGGAATAAATTGTACCACTTTCTAGTATATAAAAGTGTACTTTTAAGTATAACAGTATAATCCCCAGTGTTAAATCAACACTGCTCAGAGTGTATTTGGTCCCACTCCAAGTAGTGTTAAAGTAACACTGAAGCAGAGTTAACATTAATGAGATAATTAAGTGATTAATTATGTGCTGATTGAGCATTAGTGACGAACACCTGCTGTTAACAAGCAGAATCACTGAAGAAAAGAGAAACACAAGAACTACGTACAGCTTCAGCCACTTAGTTGAAATCAACTGAAATAAAATACATTAAATCTCTCAAGATCTCAGCAGAGGAGGATTAAACAACTCCACAAACAGCATCACCAGCTTCACTCATTACTAAACAGATTGACTTTATTTCCGTATTGGTTAAAAACGATGCCACCATCATGGAGATCAGGGTTTGCTTTAGTTGAGCTCTTGACGCTTGGTTTCCTAAGTTCAGCTCAGTTGTTTAGCATGTAGTAGTTCTTACTACATGATGAGATAATTGTTGCGGTCTGTTTGAGACACAGGTTTTTTTTTTTTTTTTTTTTTTTTTTTTTTTTGTTTGTTCTATACTTCTAACCTTTTGAATATTAAATCTATGTGATTACTTCCTTATTGTCTACTGCATAAAACAGAGACATGAAGAATCAGCATATTAAACTCAAAAATGGTGACAATCAACAAAATGTTCCAGCAATGCATGCTGGGTAACACCGTAGTACAAAACTCCCATCATGCTCTGCAGTACGAATATTTATTGTCACCATCGTTGTGGATCATAGAATAATTGCTCATGTCTGAAAGCTTGAGCTGAAGCTTATCCTTAATGTAGTGTTATGGGGACTTATTTTGAGTCTACACAAACTACAGCGAAACACCATCCTCCATGATGGTGGTATAATTTTTTTGACCAGTAAACCATCAATATTTGAGCCTCTGGTAATTTTCAATAAGATTTTCTGCAGTTGTCTGACAGAATATGGTCAGACTGGTTAGTAAAAAGAGATTTAATGTTTTCTTTTATGTAGTTGATTTCTTCTAAGGCTGTGGCTAAAGTCAGTTATAGTTCTAGTGTTTTTTTCTTTTTCATTGATTCTGCTTGTTAACAGCAGGTGTTCATCACTAATACTCAATCAGCACTTCATTAATGACTTAATTATCTCATTAATTTCAACTCTGTGTCAGTGTTACTGTAACACTATTTGGAGTGGGACAAAATACACTCTGAGCAGTGTTGATTTAACACTGGGGATTTTACTGTATAGTAAACTGAATACACAACTCGTTTTCATCAATGTTTTTAGCTTGTACTGCAACTAAGTGAACAAAAGTATACTGATAGTTTTTCACTTAAATATTTGTAGTAGCATTTTTAGTACATTTTGAAGTATAGCCTCAGTAAACTACTAGTTTAGAAGTTTTATACTGCAACTTGTAAGTTTTCTTTAAGTGCACTTTTCATCATACTTGTCTGCACCATGTCCCTATCCCCTACATTCACTGTGCAGAAAATATTAGTTATGTGAACAAGTGATTTCAGCCGCAGCTTCGGCATCTATTTATGGTGTAGGGGGCGGGGCGTTTTGGATTTTAGAGAGCATTTGATTGGACAGAAAGTTTGATGAGACGCTGAGCTGCAGGGTGATGTCATCACAATCGTTGATCCATATTAGCCGGAGTTACAGACTTTAAGTTTTAAAGACGTGCATCTTGTAAATGTGAATTTTGTCACTGTTTTGAAACACACAGGCTTATAGATAACCTTTAGGGTATTTTGGCATATTCATACTAAAAGCCAAAAATCTTCCATTTTGAGTTCATAGGGACTTTAATGCCTTCCATTATTGAGCAAATACCTGTGTACATACCTAGTGTACATACAATTGTGTTATTTGGAAAATAAATAAATAAATAAATAATTTATATATATATATATATATATATATATATATATATATATATATATATATATATATATATATATATATATATATATATATATATGTTCTCACCTATCTTCTCATAATGCTGGTTATTATGTTTGATGATTTCATCAATCTTCTCCAGAAGCTCTGTGATGTGAGTACGATTAATCTCATTTTTACTGTTGATTGCATGATAATTATCTCTGCAGTGACTGACCAACTCTCGAAATTTTGTATCAGATATAAAAAGCATCCATTCTTTTCTTGACATTTTTTCCCTTCTAGTGACCAAAACAAGAGTGAACTTAAACACTTGAGCTCCAAAGTTCTCATGAATTTGCTCCACAATGTTCCTCTGCTCCTCTTTGAAGGTCTCCAGGTTGATGACGAGCAGGAACACGTGAGGACCAGGATGAGAAAGATACAGACTTTTCATCATTTCACTCTTCATCTCTTCATCCATCAGTTGAGTGTTGAAGAATCCTGGAGTGTCGATGATGGAGATGTTTCTGTCTTCCACTCTTCCTCTCTCTGTATCTCACTCTTTTTGGTTCTGCTCTCTTTAAATGCCTTGTGACCCAGTATTGAATTTCCTATTGCGCTCTTTCCAGCTCCAGAGACTCCCAATAACACAATCCTCAGATCCTGTGAATCACCTGCAGTCAAACAGTAAATTGTGGAAACTATTTGTCAGCAGATTGTTTATTCATCCAGTGCTTTGTTGTAAACTCTACTTGATCACAGGAATGATGTCTTATTAAAAAACAAACAAACAAACAAATAAGGACTGTAAAAAGCATGTACAAGCTGCCACACAAGTTTGTTTGTTTGTTTGTTTGTTTGATAGCTAATCAATTATGTGAACTCAGTGAACATTCATAAATGTGGATACATGTATAAGGCCCATATCTGATATCTTATGCATTCTTTAATTATTTTGTTCTTATGATAGTAAATTAGTAAACATAAATCTGCCTCCAGTCTCTATCCTGAATGCTTCAAGAATTTTTAAGTTGTTCATTACTGTGATAAAAACATGGAATTGTGTACTGAACTAAAGTGGAACTGAAGGTATCATAGAGTCTGGCCAATAAGGAATAAGCTGTGTCGTCAAGAAAGCTCATGCAGCCAATTTGGGGCAGCTGCGCTTCTGACTCAGCTGGTCTCATCCAGGTCTCACAGTACTTTTATGACACGTGATCATGATGCAGCTTAGACACAAGCAGACATTTTATTTTTTAACAGAATGAATTACATTTCTAAGACACTACCCAGCTAACAATTTTTTTTGTTCTATGAATGTTCTGAGAACATTATGCTATATTCTGGTAATGTTTTCAGTGGCAAGTTTTATTTTAATTCCCAGAATATTCTCTTAAAAAGCTGGATAACATTCTCTAAAAACATTCTAATGTTTATCGATAACATTGTTAGAACATTATCCTCTAACATTCTAATAAAGATTTGATCGGGAAGCTTCACATTCGTCATTGGATGTGGACTCTAATGTTACTCAAACTCAAATTCTGGTTGAAAGTAAAAACTCAGCCTTTGTTTTATGAAGCTCCAACTATATTAAATAACTCCAAAAACAGCATTACCAGCTTCACTTATTATAAACCAGATTTGCTTTATTTCTGTCATACATTTACAAAAGGTCTTATTGAGATTAACAGAGCTTTAGATGTTGATGTCACCATTATGGTAATAAGCGTTTGCTTTAGTTGAAAGACTTGTCTTTCAAATCTTTTTCTGTAACTATGTACATTATAGCAAAAGAGAAAGTATTACAGAGTAAAATCCCCAACTAAAAATCAATGCTGCTTGGAGTGTCTTTGGTCCCGCTCCAAATAGTGTTAAAATAACATTGAAGTTCATGAGATAATCAAGTCATTAATTAAGTGTTGATTGAGTATTAGTGATGAACACCTGCTGTTAACAAGCAGAATCCATGAAAAAGAAAAAAACACTAGAACTATAACTGACTTTCGCCACAGCCTTAGAAGAAATCAACTACATAAAAGAAAATATTAAATCTCTTTTTACTAACCAGTCTGACCATATTCTGTCAGACAACTGCAGAAGATCTTATTGTGAAGTAACAGGTTCAAATATTGATGTTTTACTGGTCAAAAAATGATACCACCATCATGGAGGTTGGTGTTTGCTGTAGTTGGACTCCTGATCTTTTTTTTAAAGGTTCAAGTGATTCACTTTTTTAAGCAGTTACTACAGTGTTTTATTGCATGCACTTGCATGTTGCTGGACCAAATGCTTGGTAGAGCAGATTGTGCTTTTTGCTTAGAAAGCATCTGAGTAATCAACAAAAAGTGTTTGTTTTTCTTTGTATTGCTGTCTGAGATTTATCTTTACTTAAAGCATTCAAAATATTTCCCCATAATACTAAAATAAGGAAAAGCTTCAACTCAAGCTTTTAGACATGAGCAATTATTCTATGATCCACAACGGTGGTGACAGTAAATATTCGTACTGCAGAGCAGCACTACTGGGTTTTATGCTGTTGTAATGCATTTCTACAATTGTTAATATGAAATTATTTGCATAGATTAAACTATCTGAAATTAGTTGATTAGGGCTTATATGTATTGAGTATCTAAGAATTACTCTCAAGAACACTGCTAAGAATTGACTTAAGTGTAAACAAAAAATCTTGGCTCAAAGCTGCAAACGAAGTGTCATCACAACCTTCAATTTAGGGTTGTGCCGATAGACGATAGTATTGTGTATGATAGTCAGAGATATTGCCTGTTGCTGATACCTTTGACAACAAGACCATTATCAATTTTCTTATTATTATCAGTCAAATATTGTGCCTATCTTTACTGATGCAGCGCAGAGAGTCGCTTCAGAGACTTCCCGCATGAGTGGCTGCAATCAGCTCCAGTGTCGGAGTCGTAACGCGTCGCCGACGTGTGCAGTGTAAATAACGGGCAATTAGATTTATTCATCATACAGTGCAGATAATAGCTTCACTGATTATAACGGGAGTGTTTTTTAAAGAGCATAATAATTGTGCTAGACTGAAGTCCGTTATGATGTTCTTTGGTCATGTAAATGGCTTTTACTCGTTTTGAATTACTGAGGAAATGTAACTGTTTGATTGAGTAACCATTTGATCAAACATTTAAAAGACATTCCTCCTCTCCTGAAAGATTTGTGCATGTGCACTACTGGCAACTCCTAACCACTTGAGAGACCTCTCGAGCTGCCTTAAATAACTGGGAGAGTAAGAGTGATTCTTAGTTTAAGAAATTTGATTACTTGCTTTTATACTTAAGTTTGAAAGTAGGAATAAATTTCATGAATTCTCACCACTTAAGACTAAAGCGGCACTTTGAAAAGCTTGATAAATACGGGTCCTGATCACTACATGATGATATTGTTAACATCAACAAGTATAGCCACCATCTGATCAGATTTTCTCTTGCTGCCTTTGGTACAGTTAAACACTGCACACATCTGCGGCGCGTTTTCCAGCCCCGACGGATTGCGGCCACACCAGCGCCATGGCAAAGTTTCTGAAGTGACTCTCTAAGCTGCATTAGTAAAAATAGGCACCTAGGTTATTTTTCTGATGGATAATAATAATAATAATAACAATAATGGTCTTGCTGTCGTCAAAGGAATCAGCAACAGACATACATATCTCTGACTATCATCAATACACAATACTATCGTCTATTGGCACAACCTAAATTTCAGGTTGTGATGACGCTTTGTTTATGAGGAATTTAACCATTCAAAGTGAATTTATCTGAGAATATTCTTAAATAAGGAAATCTGTTCAGTGATTGGTCCGTGTGTATTTTGTCATCCAAAATCCCATTTGTGACACAGCAAAGTGTCATGAATCATCTCTAAGACTTAAGAATTAGTCCTACACGATGGAGATGCTTGATAACTAACTTTTAAGTGCAGCTTTGAGCCAATAATTTTTTTTTAGACTTAAGACAATTCTCAGCAGTGTTCTTGAGGGTAATTCTTAGAGGCTTGATAAATATGGGCCCTGATCATAGCGATGTGGATATGTCTGAACTCATGTTAACAGATAATTACCATTGCAGTGTTATGATAGTTTGACTATACATATCTTGATATCTGTGACTATAGTTTGAATTAATTCTTTGCATGACACATTGACATTACAATACATAATAGATCTTTTGGCATTAACCAGACAAATTTTATAAGCATTTGTTCTGGAAGATAGGCTCTCAAGAGAACACGTAAACATCCTTTTGATTCACCCAGCAAAAACATCCTGAGTCCTTCACATAAAAATCAGTCTACATAGACAACATAGGAAGTCAGGGAAGGTCTTGTTTTTTTTTTTTGTTTTTTTTTATGATTTGTTATAAGTTATTTGCCCACTAGCAGTAAAATAAATAAATAATAGACAAAAAGTGTTACATATAGTCATCTTAACTAACAACTAGTTCAACATTAGTAATAATATATTATATAATATCTAAGTAGAAAACATTATATCTTTGTATATCACACACCTCAAAATTTATCATACTTATGGTAACCAACAGGTTAATGAATATTGTGAAAAAATAAATAAATAAATAAGGTATTGATAAAAGCATTTTGAACTGCTTAAAGACTGTTACATTTCTTTTTGTATTTAAGTAGTTGTTCTAGCTGGACATTTGCAAAATAGCTATTTACATTTATGCATTTGGCAGGCGATTACATTTGCTTTATAAATTATTTTAAATGATTTTGTCTTTTTTTATTCTGTCATCACTAGTAAAAAAACATACAGAATGGAATTTATCAGTATTCTATAAAACTAGCTATGATTATCTTCAGTTAGACTGACCGTCACAAGCTGATGCCATCGTGTCTCTTGCGGTTCGTTCTCCTTCAGTCTTTCTGTCTGTGTTTAACCGTTTCAACTCAATAAGGGTAATCAAATATGAGCTGTTATTTGACACCTGCAGCTACAGAAGATACAGCAGGAAGTTTTTTTTTTTTCTTTTTTTTTTCGGCCAGGACACTCTGAGCAATCCACCGGTATTGAGACATATTTCTTGCAAATAGAACAGTTTCGATCAGCAAATTTGATCATGGGTCAATAGTAAATATTTGCTCTTTTCTTAGTTCCAGTTTCACTTAACTTTAAAACAGGTTAAACGTAAAATAATTAACAAAAATGACATAACTGACTTTACACTGAATGCTTAATGTTGCTTTGAGATGACATTTATGCATTTATACATATACACAAGTTCTAGGGGCTGAGGTGAGGTGAGTTCAGTGGGGGGTGGGGGATCAGGAAAGGTCCACGAGGACCTTTTTAAACACGTTAAATATAAAATATTTCGTATTACTGCATCATTCAAACATGCAGTCGTCAAGAATCAACGTATGAATCCCAACAATGCTGAAAAGCAGCAAAAAGATTCATGCTACAATGCATGCTGGTACCAGCATTTCAGTGCAGCTGAATGGTATTATTTTCTTTATTTGCATTTTTAATTTTGATTGTCACAATTGCTAAGATTTGTATGCTGATTCTTGCTGTCTGTGTGAGTAATTTATGCAGTAGTCTGAAAGATTTTTATTTATTTATTTATTTAATTATTTTTTTATTAAATACTGCATGTGATCAGTGAATCAGCACATAACCATCAACACTTGATCACATTTTTGTATTGGACTTTGTATTAAAAGTTGTTTGGTGAACATTTAATGCATGTGAAAAGTGAGATACTTGTTTGATTTCTAACAGCATTTACACTGAAGATCATGTGAAATGATATGACATTTCTTTGCTTTCTGACAAGACTGTCAATATAGAGTTTAGCATAACCAAAGTCTGTAATGTGATGCAGGGACTTCCAGGGAAAATAAACCTCCTAAATTATAGGGAACAGTAAATATATGCTTTTATTTCAGGAAATGCTTTGAGAAAACAAAGAAAACAGGTCCACGACATTTCAATGAAATCACATGATCAGCTTTTTCTATTAGAATGCATTCACCTTTCAGACAGCCCAGTTTCAACGTCCTTTATCTGATTTATTTCTTTTCTATATCTCAACTAACGCAAATGCTAATCGCCATGAAAGCAAAGCTGTTTTTGTTGTTCAGCCTCCTGTGTTGAGATGGAGAAATCTGTTAGTGTTGAATGATCTGTTGGGATTTAAAGGGTTTCTGTTGTTTCTGTTTCTCATTAGCTCAATCAAATTTCACATAGCAGTAGTGTTGTACAGACACTGGTTATTACTGTGCGGTGAACTATGTTGTAATTGACTCCTAGAGCTCCTGTTCTTTTGTTGGTGGCGGTGGTTTGCTCAGACTTGAACAAACGAGCAGTGAGGGAACACCCGGCACAACAGGCACACCCTTAATATCTTTCCTGTAAATCAGTGCTTTTCTCCTTCTCTGTCTCAGGTATTATTTTGGGGACAATTAACTCTACATGTTGTCATTTCATATCTATTTTGTAAGAATTTCATGACCCAGTACCCTTTATATTACAAACTGTGTGCAATCTTTTGATTTAATGTCAACATTAAAATGCTACCTTTTGCAATACAATACAATATAGTTACAGTAAAGCAGCGCCTCACCACACTATTGCCTATATTATTATTAACTGTTGTTGGTATAAGCAGAAATGGGTGGTCATAGATGAGCAATGTACAGTGCTTTTTTTTATTTATTTTTTTTATAATCATGCTTATAGTCATTGGTCCGTACGAGTACAGTCGCCTTGCTTGCTGTTAGAATTAAATGAAACAACATGAACGTAAGTGTTAAAATGTAATGTTAACATTCCCTCAACCATAAACTTGATTTCTAATTTATTGCCAGAATATGCTTTAAATTTGCTGTCTGCTGAAATGTGTTTAGAATGATATTAGGGCAAACCAATCCACTACCACCAACAAAAGAAGATTAGCTCTATATTTACCATTATTATTATACAACATCTATGGAAACACAAGGCTGATACTGAATAATTAACCTTGCATAACACATGGTCATTCAATCTTCTGACCTTATTTAATATCTGATGGGTGGCGTCTGTTTGCAGCAAATACACTGGAATGCAGTTGGACAGCTAACGTTACTCTGTCAAGTTTGAGCGAACCTTCACTTTCCCTGCACGACTCTGACAGATGCAGGCCATGAGGTGTGTGGCCAGCAGGGACAATACTCTGTAGATAGTGAACATTTTGTAAGTGTTGTTCACCACTGACAAGACTGAAGATACACTGTAAGATTGGAGAAGAGCCAGATCTGGCTAAATGAACCAGCTTCCACCGGCTTTCAGTCCAGTAAGTGACCAGTTTTTATTTTTTCAGGACACTTGTGATTCCATTGTGAAACAAATGTGATATTACTGAACCATTGTATTTGCTGTATCAAATACACTATTCTTTTCTCTATGCTGTATTACCTAAAATATTTTATTTCTCAGATGAGGAATCAATTTTCAAACTTTAAGGATTCATCTCTTGTCTGGCATGAAATTCTTCTATAATCAACACTTTGTTTGTTATTTTAATAGTAAAAGACTGTAAAAATTTAATTGGTTAATGGAAGTTTTCTTTACTGTATACAGTGGAAACACTTTAAAATATCTAATGGTCATCTTATGTAATTATACTGTAAAATACTACTTTAATACTATTTTACAGTAAAAAAAAAAACGGTTAAATCTAATGATATTGAAAGTACAAATGTATAGTCATCCGAAATACCTTAAACTGACATTGCCACAGTTCTCTGTGTAACACTTTATATATGATAGTATTTAATTGTAATAATTGTTTCTTGCTTCTTGTTTTTTTTTTTTTTTTTTTTTTTTTTTGCTTATCAAGTACATTTGTGTTTTATACAGTGTTTCAGGGTTTATTTGGGAGTTTTGTTCTCAGTTTCCATGTAAGGTTAATCTGGATGATTTGATGAAACGAACACTGCTCAGCTCTGTGTCACTACAGCATGAGATCTAGCACTTCTGTTGTTGTAAATTAGAGGATGCATGCAGTGCATAAAACACTGGGAAGTTTAATACTTTGCTGTTTGGTTAATTAATGTTTATTTCATTATTTTAGTGTGATGGTGTTTTGTATTTGTGCGTATGACACTCAGATTGCTCTGTGTACTGATATATATATACGTGGTCAAACCTCTTGAAACACCATAGCCTGGTAACATCTGCTGGTCAGATTGGTCACAAAACAATTTCTAGAGTATTAAGAAAAGTGCAGTTTATTAAATGTAATCTACAAATAATTACCACTAAATATGGAGGAACTGTGTAATTTGCATTCTTGTTTTAATTTGTAGCAATTGGGCTAATTCTCTTTTTTTGTATTAAATATCCATATAAGTGTTACAATTATTTAACATTAAATCTGAATCTAGATTATTAACCTAACCCAAAATCAGTCAGAACCATTAGACATTCATTCATGGGTTCGTCAGATAAACACCATCTTGCATCGAGCATCAGAATTTGGAAGCATTTCAAAACCATGTTTGGAAACAGTTTAACATCATAAAACCTCATGTGCTGAATAGCTACACAAGGTAAAACACACACAGCAAAGTCCTCAGGCTTAAATGAACACTGTTCAGTGTTTATATGAGTTCACACTCAGAGTGATGTTAGATAATTAGGTAATTAAGTGATAAGTTAGGTCATGCATAAGTGAGCATGTTTTTATATTTGATTTATTGTGGCAAAAAAAAAAAAAAGTATTATTGTTACTATTCTCTTTAATAAAATAAAAATATATAAACAATAAATTTACTGTAAATAAGTGCAAGTATGAAGATGAAAAAGCACTCAGTTTATGGAATGTCTGGTATGAAATTCCTTTACACAGAGTGTCCCGTTCAGTAAGCCAATCCAGGGAGGATTGCGAGATGGTATGATTATTACTGTATGTGGACGAGTTTTGCCTAATGCAGACAGGTGAGTAAAGGTCTGCTTTTCTTTAGTTCCACTTGAAATGTTACCGTAGTTATTTTCCTCTCTCTATTCTGTCTTCTTCAGATTCCATGTGAATCTCCAGCATAATTCTGATGTCGTACTGCACATTAACCCTCGCTATACGTGGTTCTTGATGTCCTATGGTTATGTAGTTCACAACAGCTGTCAGAATGGGACGTGGAATTGGGAGGAAAACAAGTCTGAAACTCCCTTCCCGAGAGGGCAGATGTTTACTCTGCAGATTGTTGTCACCCAGGATTCTTACAAGGTTTTCACTGTGCTTCAGTTCTGCTTTTCTGTCTTCATTTTAGCCAAAAATAACAGAAAAAGACCTTTTTCATAATGTTTTATTATTATAGCAGAAAAATGATGATGATTTTGGCTTTTTATAGATAAGTGCCAATGGGAAACCCTTCTCAGAGTACAAGCACCGTATGCCTTTCCAAAATGTGGATAGCATCTACATTGGTGGAATGGTGGAACTGAGTTTAGTGGCCTTCCAGCAATTTGCAGTAAGAAATAAAAATGCACTTTAACATTTTACCACAATTAATCATGTTTTACCAATCTATGACTGATGATTGGGCTGCATAAGCAGCCAGTTAACAGCCCTATACAGATGTATCACATACAGTAAAGGTTAGAGTAAAGAAAATATAAACATGTAATTCTTCAAAATGCAAGGTACACACTTTAAACAATCATCACTCAGTATAAATGTCCCGAACTCCTTTTCTTTCAGGACATTCATAGGGAGTGATGTACTGTAGTGTTAAAGCATGGACTAGAATGCACAAAGACAGTTTCTTGCAGGACATTAAAATATTGTACAATCACATGAACTCAATCCTTTACCACTACATTAATGTTCACTTCATACTAATTTCTATATTGAATCAGTAAATGATAACTTATGACACAGGTTTCTGTGATTAACCACACTTAACATTAAAACACATATTGAAAATATGCATTTTTAAACTGAATCTCTAAATTAAAGTGGAAACAACAAAGTTTTTTAATTATTTGATATTTTAAGTAATATATATATATATTTTTTTTTTACTAACTTATATAAATAAATCCAGTATTGTTTATATATGACACACATTTTTGCTGTTAATTACTAAATTGAATGTTACCTTGGTTTCACAACTGAGTTCTTCTAGATATACATATCCACATTTCATTTACAGCCCCATCATGCTGCTCCTCTGGGCTCTTTTGTAAGTTATTTCAAACATTTACATAATCCAATAACTCTCAATTCACACAAATAAATGATGCATTTATCACACACACAAAGAAAATTCTTTCATTACTTTGAACCACAAACAGAAGATACCATATAAAAGCATCATCCATGGTGGACTGCAGCCTGACAAGGTCATCATCATCCAAGGAGTCATCAGTCCTCGAGCGAATAGGTTTGACAACATTATTTCTCTCTGATGCAGATAACACATATTCTAGTTTAATATAATTTCCTCTTCTTTTCTTTTTCCAACAGAATGGGGTTTAGTCTATGGCACAAAACTGGAATTGCATTTGACTGCGTTGCTTGTTTTAATGATAATGAAGTTGTGTGCAACAGCTGTGAGAATGGGAACTGGGGCCAGAAGGAACGATTTACAGACATGCCATTTAAAAGAGGGCAGCTTTTTCAGGTACCTTTATCCCTGAGTAGGGAATGAGATGCTGCACCAGTAGTGGATGCTACGGGATCATGCCCACCTAAACCACGCTACTCTGCAAAATCCCAAGTTTTTAATTAACACTTAAAGTAACACTGAGGCCCCGTCCACATGAACACGGCTAATTCTGTTTGGCCATTTGTCCACATGCAGTTGCAGAATCAGGTCACTTAAACCTAACCTTCTTAAAAACTCCCACTAGGGGGGAAGATTTTCAGAAACTCTGGTTGCAGTGTTGTCGTGTATCCGGTGAAACCGCAGATTTTGGCTTGTGATGTCAGAGTGCATGCTCTTTTCAGGCTTCTGATTGGCCAGCATAGCTTTACCGTTAGGGTTATATTGTCACCTGTTGGAGTGGCATGCTCTTGACAGCGCTTCATAGTGTGATTTTGTGTTTTCATGTAGAAAAGATTAAATAAATAAATAAATAAATATATAATAAACTATAAAAATACCTGTGCATGTTTGGACTAGGGCTGAAGTAGTGTTTCAGTTAATTGCATAATTAATACATAACCGAGTGCTGATTAAGCAATAATGATGAACACCCGCTGATAACAAGCAGCATCACTGAAGAAAATGATTTCTGTTCTTGTTGTTTCTCTTTCCTTCAGTGATTCTGCTTGTTAACAGCAGGTATTCATCACTAATGCTCAGTCAGCACTAAATTAATCACTTAATTGTATGAAAAGTACATTTTACACTTCCTAGTGTCACTTTAAGACCCTAAAGATGGACCATATGTACTATGAACAGTGTTAACACTGATAATTTTGCTGTGCATGTTCCACCCTGAGAAAGTCTGTTAAACTCCAATGTGTCATTTATGCCACAACAACACACATGATTATTAAATGTCTAGTGTGTTGGCTCTCTTTTTTTCTTTGTGAAATGATGACAATATTTTAATATCTTTGTCTTGTATGTGCATTTCAGGTCACCATTTGTTGCAGCCCTGATAATTATGAGGTTTTTGTCAAAGGTGGACTATCTCACACTTACAAGCATCGCTACACTAAGCTGCAGGAGATTGATGTTTTGGAAATTAATGGAAACGTGCAGCTGAACTTTGTGCAACCCTGACAAGTAATGCATATTTAAAACTTGCACTGTTTTGCTTGGATGTGCAATTATTTCTAGTAAAATGCCTACAAACACAATACTTAGATTCAATATGTTGGTAAACATTACATCAGTTAATGACATTACGGTATTTAAATGTAAATTTAAGTTAAACCGTAAAACCTAAAACATTGCTACAGTATTTTTTATGGTGAATTTCCAGCAACCACAGCTGGTGGTGGGTGGTCACTTTGGCCCCCCGTAAAGTAGCACAGTGACCATATCCCATATCAAAACTCTATGAAAAATGTAATTTCCATACTTAAACTTAGCAGTCAGTCTTATGCAGATTGATCATAAATGTAGCTAAAAAGGCTTCCAGTGGCCATCCTTCACAAAACTTATAAGATCTTGCAAAGTTTAATCATAGGTAGAATCCAGAATTTTTCAATACAAGCATTTCAGTAGTATATGCAATATTTCGAACATTTACTCCGCGGGGGAAAATCAACCCGCCGCAATAATTTAAAAGTAGCCAAATTCCGTGGGGAAAAAACGCGAATCTGGCAACCCTGCATCCAAGACAAGGTGCAAGAGTCAGATTTGACTGATATCACGGGTCAAGAGTGGAGATGACTGACAGACCATGCTGGAGGATTTGCTGCTCAACAGTAATGAGCTCACTGACAAATATCTTATCTTGTAAGATATAGAGTGCGTGTGATCGCCAAATCGAAAGTGAAAGTGAACCGAGCACTCATTCAAAAATAAACTGAAATACTCTGCATACTATAGCTGCTCCCTGATGATTATATACAGTTATATACAATATGAGAATGTTTTCGTGAACAGGCGGTAATGGTCAGACATTTAGCAACTTTAATACAAAAAAGCACACAAATATTTATGGTTTTAGAAATCCACAACCTGAAAGAAATACTCTTGACCACCAGGGGGCAGTGTTGGTCTGAACATTTTCTGGAACAACTACATGATGATTGTTATCATCGGTAAACAAATATCAACACCTGTTCGCATTTTCTTGTCTTAGGCTATGTTCAGACTGCAGACAAACCAGACTGTTTCTAATATCAGAACTTTTCAGGCAGACTGTCCGGCACAGAACTCCTGCCGCACAAGAAAAACTCAACAACGGAGAAGACTGGTATTGTGACGTCCCATGCTGTATACCGGCTTCAGCTTCGTTCTACCATTCTGTCACCAGTTTTGACGTTATCGTTGTGTGTCGTGTTAAGAGCAACACAACTTTTGTAGTCACTTGACAGAAATAAAGCTCCGTTCCATTTAGTGTTTAAAGGAAATGTCTCAGTCCTGCCGCTCTGGGAATGGTTTATTATTCAGATAGTGACCTCTGGTGGTAGTTTGAGTGTTTGTGAAAACAAACATTGGACGATCACAAATATAAAACTGATCAAAAGACAAAATAACTGAAGCTGAGTTCAATTTTGAAAGTGCACGATTATGATTTCGGTCCCACTTCATATTAGGTGGCCTTAACTACTATTTATTTGCATCAAAAATAAGCACAATGTACTTATTGCGTTTATATTATATCGTAAATACTTTGCTGCTATTGAGGTGGGATATGGGTAAGTTTAGGGACAGGTTTGGTGGTATGGGTAGGTTTAAGGGATGGGTTGACAGTATAAAACTATTGTAATTATTAAAGATGTAGTTACATGCAGGTATTTTTAAAACAAAGTACACTGTAAAAACATGTGCATGCACAATATGTGCATTGTATCAAATGATTCATTTAAATGTAAGTACGTAGTAGTTAAGTCCACCTAATATAAAGTGGGACCACGATTTCTTCAGGTTTTGCTCTGCTGATTTAATTTTAATATTTAAATAATGACAATTCACTAGCTTTTAACATTCATTTAATTGCACTGTTACACCCACTGTAAAGAAATTAAATACTTGTTAGAAACTCATCATTAATGATCCCGCCCACAGAGCTCAGGACTGGTTCAGCTCTAGTTCAGCTCTGCCTCTTACTGCAGCATCTTCCTGTTGATCTGAACAAGCAATAACATGAAGAACTAAAGTACTGAAGAGAGTTTCATTGATTATATTAAGAAAAGCTGCAGGTTCAAACACTTACTGATGGATTATGTTTAGGATCAAAAGTCATACGGGAGTCTTCAGGAGGTCTGTAATAAACAGTCTGTATGGAAGAGAGTGAGAGATCGGTCATGTGATCATCTGTGATGATGATCTGATTTTGACGTCTCACTTACTGTGAGTGTGTCGTACAGGTCAGAGGTCTTGGACTTGAGTTCAAGTGCTGTATGTGTGTCTTCACTGGGATCAGAGATCTACAGAGACAGTGACAGAACAAAGCAGGAGGGGGCAATACAAGCAAAAATGTATAAAAATATTAAATATATAATATCTAGAAAACTGAACAATTTTCTGTGAATATGCTGTCCAGGGGGCCCAGAAACCATAGCGCCGCCTCAGCTTTTTTTTTTACCATGTAAAAAGATAACGCCATTTGATTGGCAGCATATAAAGTCACAAAAAAGTAGCAAAATATGATTAAACTATTTTTCTGCTTTAGGTTAGTTTCCCATCAGTCTGAAACACAGATTACAGTTGACTGATTGATTTGCTGCTTCTGATGATTTACCCGTTTCATTGTGAGAGGTTTCATGCTCCTTTTTCTCCTTCTGTTACAATAAACAAACATTGACAGCATATGGATGACTGTTTAATGAAAATCAACCATAAATTAACCATTTCCTTATACATCAAACCAAAAGTGCTCTTTGCTTTCTCACATTACAAAGAGGATGATGAGGAGGAGGAGGATGACCGATGTTCCACATGCCACTGTGATAACAAAAACTACATGCCAGCTGGATCTGTGATGCACTAAAAGAAACAAAACAGCTAAGATTAACTACATGAACCAAAGAAAGTACATGCAGTACTTTGGTAGAGCAAATACAGTTTTGCTCTACCAACCATTCACCTGTGACAGTAAAAGCATCTGATCTCTGAGATCCATGTTGATTGTGAGCCTCACAGTAGAAGCGTCCACTCTGTAGTGCACTGAAACTCTGTCCAGATCCAACAGCTGAGGATTCATCCTCCTTAAACCAGCTGAAGTTCAGAGCAGGTGGGTTTGAATCACTGCTGCAGATCAGAGTCACTGAATCACCTTCCACTATTTCAGCAGATCCATTTATGGACACTGAGACGTTCCTGGGTGCGTCTAAAACAGACAAAAATGAAAAATTGCAATAAATATTAGAAAATGAATTTGGATTTGTGAACAATGTTGAGATGATCATTAACTTACACATGACATTTAAAGTCACAGAATCAGAGTCTTTCTCTCCATGTTTATTGATGGACTTGCACTTGTATTCTCCACTGTGATCAGAGCTGATCTTTGAGATGTTGTAGATTCTTCCAGATCCTACAAATGTTCCTCCTTTAAACCAGCTGATTTCTGCAGGTGGGTTTGAATCACTGCTGCAGTTCAGAGTCACTGAATCTCCCTTCACTATTTCACCAGATGGACTGATAGACACTGAGACACTCTTTGGTGCATCTAACACCGAAAAAATACAAAACATTACCAACATAAACTTGACATCACAAAGTCAGACTTATAGACAGACTAATGAAGATCACAAGATTCACTGGAGGATCTACAGGTGTCAGGTGAAAGATTTTACATTTCAAAATATGATTAATAAAACTCACACATGATGTTTAAAATCACAGCATCAGAGTCTTTCTCTCCATGTTCATTGATGGACTTGCACTTGTATTCTCCACTGTGATCAGAGCTGATCTTTGAGATGCTGTAGATTCTTCCAGATCCTACAAACGTTCCTCCTTTAAACCAGCTGATTTCTGCAGGTGGGTTTGAATCACTGCTGCAGATCAGAGTCACTGAATCTCCCTCCACTATTTCACCAGATGAACTGATGGAGATCATAGGATTCACTGGAGGATCTACAGGATATTTAAAATAAGATTTCAGTTAAAACTTTTCAAAGTTCAAACATGAACATTTTGAGAAATAAATTTACCAATTAAGAGTGTGTTATCAGTCTTTGTAACTGGATGGCTGAGCTCTAGAAAATCAGTAATGAGGTGCTTTGACAGATTAAAAAAAAAAAAAACAGTTTGAAAACAAAAAGGCAGGAATAAAGAAACTTAAACACTAACACAAAGAACTATTTCAGCAAAAAGGGTTCCCTTTTGAATGTGAACTCACTGTGTTCTCTAGTGGACTATGGGGAATGCCTTCAGCTTGACTGGTATCTGAAGCACGTCTAAAGGTGACAATTACATTGGCTGGTGACAGCCTATGACATCACTACCAGTGCAACGTCAATGCAAATGAGTGTATGAGGAATATGCCATCCTCTTCTTTATCTTCAGGATCCCTTGGTTAGTGAACGTAGGGCTCCTGTAGCTATTGAGAGTCATCCTGCTGAGGCCTCCACTTCCTAAGCTTCACAGGGATAGCAGTCCTGAGTTGGGAAGTCATCTCAAGTGTAGGGCATATTTAGGTCTAATCTTGTTTATGAGTGTATTTATGCTGAAGCCTTCATTCTTTGAGCTCAATTAGGGGATAGGTTGCTAGGCTCTCTGTGAGCCTCCCTAGTTACTGCCTGGAATTGACAGTGTTACTAGGTCTCCTCTCACTTTAGAGAGTAATGTTTGCTGAAACATCCTCTCATTGGAGCTCCACCTGGGCAGCAGTTCCAGGTCATTAGACTCTCCTTGTGCTTTCTTCAGAAGCTATCCTGAGCGGTGTGGCAAGGCCCTCCCTCTCTTAAATCTGGCTCAGGAAATCCACTTTCCTGCAGAGTTTAGCTCTAACCCAAATCAGGCACACCTGAGCATGCTAATTAGTGTCTTCAGGATCATTAGAAAATCACAGGTAGTTGAGTTTGATCAGGGTTGGAGTTAAACTCGCCAAGAAAGTGGATCTCACAAGCCAGATTTGAGGATCCCTGCTTTAGAGAGTTACTCAGTTAGTTGGGGCAGTCATGGCCTACTGGTTAGATAGTTGTCCTTGTAACCTGAAGGTTGTTGGTTTGAGTCTCAGGTCTGAAAGGGATTGTAGGTGGGGGGAGTGAATTACCAGCACTCTCAATACCATGACTGAGGTGAGACCCTTAAGCCCAGCACCAAATGTCCCACTGCTCCTTGGGTCCTGCAGCATCAACTGCCCACTGTTCTGGGTATTTTTTCACGGTGTGATTGTGTATGCGCACACTTGGATGGGTTAAATGCAAAGCACAAATTCTGAGTATGGGTCATGATACTTGGTCACATGTCCTGTCCTGTCCTTTCCTTTCCTTTCCTTTCCTTTCCTTTCATTCCTTTGTTACAATATCCCTTAAAGATATTCTGAACACCAGACCTTAATGAGCTCTGTTTGTGGGCTGAGCTTCTTTGTGAAAATTCAGCAACAGTGTCCAGTTGAAGGGCTTTATTGAGACCCCTTAGTAAGCTGCCCTTAGGATGAGCTTTGCTAGTACTGTCCTTGCTTCAGTGGGTCAATCAATATGCAGAATGCACCTGGTTAGTACTCCACTAAGTTTTAGAAGGTTGATGTGCAGAGTACTCCACTCCTCCAGAGCTATATATTTTGCTCTGTAGGTCCTGTGAAACCCAATTTGGCCTGAGTAGAGATGTAAATAACCATGGTTCACTGAGGAGGGTAACAAGACACTGTATCCCATTGCCATGCTTCTGGAAGACTGCTACATCTCCTTTAGACGAAGAAGTGAGTGAAATATCCCTCTGGTGCCCATTTAAATTGACAGTCACACTGGTAGTGATGTCATAGTCACAAAATAGTAATTAACAGGTACTCACACATGACACTGAGATAAACAGCAGGAGAGGTGTGTCTGTTTACAGCACAGCTATATCTGCCTGCATCCTCTCTTCTGACTGACTGCAGCAGGAGTTCATTGTTTCTGTCTCTTCTCTCAGTTAATGGCTGTGAGTTTCTGTACCAGATGAATGTTGCTCTGTCAGTCAGAGTGCAGCTGCTTTTACATGTCAGACGGACTGAATCTCCCTCTGTCACTCTCTCAGGAGACTCCACCTGAAGATCTGAACACAATACAGCAGTGATACTCCTGCCGATTTAACACAGATCATGATCATATACACTTTAAAAATTTTGTGTCAGATGAGTTGGGATTTTAATGTACAGAGAATGTACACTGATCAAAAATATCCAACAACATCAAAGTAATAAACATTAAATGTTCACTTGACCCAAAACACATTTCATGTTGGCTTGACATGAACATGTAGGGCTTTATTTTTATAGTTTTTATTTAGCCTTTATTTAGTTTAGTTGCTTTTGTATTAAAATAATAATAATAATAATAATAATAATAATAATAATAATAATAATAATAATAAAAGGGGAAAAAGTTTCATTTTGACTTTAGATGAAAGTCAGTACATCAACCAAACTTTTCATTCCTATCTGCACTTTTATGGGATTATAGAGCTTTCATGCTAACTTGCAATTTACTAAATCTGACTTTGTTGTATTGTGATTCATAATGTTTATGGGGTAACCAGGAGTTACAGGGTTCTTTGAGTGAATGACACGGAGCAAATCTATATGTTACATCTAACTAGTCTGAGCAAAAATGGCAGATTGGCTGAACGAAAAAGGAAATTCACTCTCTGACACTAGGTGGTGCTAATGGAACAGCAGAGATACACCAGTCACGCCTGTTCACAAGATGAAAAGAAACTGTAAAAGGTGTGATATATTGAAATACTGTATGGGAAAGAATTAAGTAACAAACTGAAACCAGACAGTGGCTATCACAGGCTATGTAGAATTTGATTTATGATTTAGACAGGGAAATTACTGCTCCTTCAGACTGTCCATTGAAATTAGAACTTTTGCCATAGCATGATTGGTTGATGTATGACAAATAGACATTGACGTAAGATTTGAAAATATATGATATGCTCATTTTTAATTCTGTCAACACACTAGTTTTGAATAATAAATGTTTCCCACCATTGAGTATAGGCAATTGTTGAAATAGACATATATGGCTCACAAGATATATGTTCCTCCTGCTATAGATCATGATTCAGATCATGCATAATAAGAATGAACCCTAACAAAAGTCACCTGTGACAGTAAGAATCACTCCTGGAATGCCAGTCCAATGTCCGCCAAGTATATCAGAAATGAATCTGAAATAGTACATGCGTGAATCCTTTTGTGTCACATGATTCAGTCTCCGGTGCAGTTCTGCTGTTTATTTCCCAGATACTGAAGCCTCTGACTGTATTCAGGATCCTCAGACAGATCTGGAGGCTCTACACCCTTTATTACAGGTCCTTTGGTCCACAACACTTTCTTGATTTGATATTTAGGTGGATATGTATAAGTGCAGCTCATTATCACTGATGAGTCCTTTAGAGCACAGATGCGTGAAGGGCTGTAACTCACACGCCAACCATAACGACTAAAAACCCCTAAAACACAGAAATCGTCATGTTGTTCTACACTCTTAAAAATAAAGGTGCTTTAAAAGGTTCTTCAAGTGATGCCATAGAAGAACCATTTTTGGATCCACAAAGAACCATTCAGTCAAAGGTTCTTTAAAGAACCATCTCTTTCTTACCTCTTTATAATCAGAAGAACCTTCTTTCACCACAAAGAACCTTTTGTGAAACAGAAAGGTTCCTCAGATGTTAAAGGTTCTTTATGGAACTATTTAGACAAAAAAGGATCTTTTGGCATCGTGAAGCACCTTTATTTTTAAGAGTGTATCCATTATGCTGAGCCCTGAAAACGCAGAAAAAAATGACAATGTTGTCATTTTTTAAAGAAATAAATAATCAAAACATTTTAAGTATAATACACATATAATGACCTCATTATTGTTTCTAAAGGTGAAATATATATATATATAATACAAGATAAATATATATATATATATATATATAAGATATATATATATCTTGTCAATGACACATTTTTTTTTTTTTTTTTTTTAATAAGATACCGCCCCAGTGACAGAACTGTACCTTTTTTTTTTTTTTCTGAGAGTGTAACAGAGACTCACCGTGAATCATGAGCAGAAAGACCAGAGGAAGACGAGAAGCCATTCTGACCAATATCAGCACTTATACTCTCATATACAGTATATGTACATCACGCTAAACAGCTCTTAGTGTTAGTAAAATCTGTAGATTACTAATGCACAACATCAGTGTGTGTAAATGAACTGATCATGTGCTGTAAGAGCTTCATCTATAGAAATAATCATCAGTTTTCATTGAAGTACAAGTGTGTTTGTCTTACCGAGTTAAAACTCATGAGATCAACAGCAACCAAATGACTGTTTTAACACATGCACTTTAGCTTAAAACTGATGGGCTTTGTGTGGTTAATCATGCCCAGCGGCGGAAATGTTTCTCTTTCTCTCTCTCTTTTTCTCTCTCTCCACTTTAACAAGAGCACAGCTCCATTGACTTAAAACAGAAATGGTAGTCATAGATCATTACGGTTACATTTTCTCTGTGAAAACATCACACAGTCTAAAAAAAACATTCATTGTGAATAAAACAAAGCAAGGCCATTCTGAGTGACAAGAACACAAGTGAATAAAGTATTATTTTTTATTTTTATTTTTTGATAGTCCATTAGAATTCCATAATCTGATGTTGTTAGAATCTACCTAACAATATTAGAATCTAAGTAAAAATTATAGCTATTACTTGTTTTGACAGTGTAATGCAGTATATAAAGGCATCTTTCTACAGGCTATTTCATTCACATTATAAAGGTTGCAGAGTTGCACAGTCTGCAGAGAAAACCAAGCAGGAAATTCATCTGACTTCTGACAACAAACACCTACGCATTCAGACCTCATATGTGGTCAGGATCACATAATCTCTCGTGTAAGGTTTACAGGAACTTTCCATTGGTGTAACTGTTATACGCACAAAGAGATCTTAGAAGCTAAGATGCATGTAAACAATTCTTATAAGGCAAAATGCCATGGATGTAAGAAAGTGTTTGATGAATCATATTATTCACTCCAGTGCTGGTGTCTGTCGCCCCCTGCTGGACATCTTTGGTTATTGTGTCACGTGATTCACTCATACAATCACACAAACGCTCAATAGAAAACATGCAAAACATCATGTAAAATGTTAATTTTCCTTTTAATTTTCTTTCACTCGCTGAAGCGTAGATGAGTTTGCATTACTTAAGGAACACCAAAGAAGGTACAAACCATAAACTTCTCTCATTACTAAACTGAGCAATCAGAATCGACATTCAAATGACTCAACGTCTTTTGCTTCACTCAAAAATGTAGCCTGAAGTCTAAAATACAAGCAAACACATTCAAATAATAATGAGCTACGGAGACGCTATTAAAACAAAGACTGAAGAATCCAGGTGAATTGCTGAATAAATGTGTTCAGAATCATAATACAATCATATGAAGAACTTTGAACATAGTACAGGATAAAACAGCATATACATGAACATGAATAATGGTGATTTACAGCTGATGCACATCAATGTTGATGTCAGTAGCAGGAGATGGTGACCTCTGGTGGTAGTTTGAGGATTTGAACAAACAGAAAAAAAAAGGATCATGAATAAAATTTAAAGGGAAAGTTACAGCAAAATAAATGACAGATGAATAACTGGTAACATTGAGTATTTTGAGGCAATACAACATTACATTGTCCAATTGTGAAGATGCGCAGTTGAAATATTGCATAAAAATATATTTAAAAATGTTAAAACGGTAAGCTTACTTCGCTTTAACAGTTATATTTATATTTCTATACAATAACGTTCATTTAATTTTATGGTTAAATCATCTTATTTTAAACTATAAAGAAATAAAATGCTTTATTGATTCATTAATAATGATCCCTGTCAATCATGTGTGGCACCGCCCACAGAGCTCAGGATTGGTTCCTTTGTGCTCCGCCTCTTACTGCAGCATCTTCCTTCTGATCTACATAAACAATCAGATGAAGAACGACTGACTGAAGTTCATCAACAACATTATGAAACCTTCCACAAGATACATAAAACAGTCAAACTAGAACTGAAGAGAGTTTAAATGATTATATTGAGAAGAGCTGCAGGTTCACACACTTACTGATGGATTCTCATGTTGAGGATCACGAGTCGTGCAGGAGTCTTCAGGAGGTCTGTGATGAACGATCTGTGTGGAAGAGAGTGAGAGATCGGTCATGTGATCATCTGTGATGATGATCTGACTTTGACGTCTCACTTACTGTGAGTGTGTCGTACAGGTCAGAGGTCATGGACTTGAGCTCAAGAGCTGCATATGTGTCTTCACTGGGATCAGAGATCTACAGAGACAAAAGGACGCAAACATTGTGAGTTTATGTTTAAAATCTGATAATCTGAGTAACTGTACTGATTTTAATGTTTAGAGGAACTTTTTACTAGATAAAGAATTATAGACTCATGTGGCTTATAGTTTTATATCTCTGTATGGCTATAGGAAACATCTCTGCATGCAGAAAAACACTGTAAATAATTGTTATCTCACCGCAGACTCCTTGATAGCAGATCTTCTGTTCATCCTTTTAGTAAGAATGAAAAAGCAAAACACATTTAAAAATGCACATTAGTTAAAAACATAAACAAATACATGAAAAGTAATATACTTTATTTTATGTCCTGATCTGCTGTGATGTTCGCGGGATGTTACCCTGTATTCAATCACACACCTGAAGATATTCAAGCTTGAAGGACTTTGAGTTGAACTTTAAGTGACTGAGCAACTGCCTACTTTTACAATAATGTGGTAAACAAGTGTACTTTACTTAAACATAACACTTAACCAAAATCTAGTAAATGAATACTGCAAAAATACAGCAGTTATTTTTGAAAGGAACTTCTTACCAAATGTACATCACAAAAGCACCTGATGCTCCACCGAGTAAAACACCAACAACAGCAGCAACAGCAACAGATGAGAAACATCCGAATGCTGAAACACACAGCAAAATATACACCAAATGATTAACAGGACTGGATATGACAAAATATACTGACAAATAAGGAAACAAACAGGTGTACTGTATGTGGTTAAAAAAATATATATAATATGATTCATAAAACTCACACATGACGTTTAAAGTCACAGCATCAGAGTATTTCTCTCCATGTTTATTTCTAGACTTGCACTTGTATTCTCCACTGTGATCAGAGCTGATCTTTGAGATGTTGTAGATTTTTCCAGATCCTACAAACGTTCCTCCTTTAAACCAGCTGATTTCTGCAGGTGGGTTTGAATCACTGCTGCAGATCAGAGTCACTGAATCTCCCTCCACTATTTCACCAGATGGACTGATGGACACTGAGACGCTCTTTGGTGCATCTAACACAGAAAAAAATACAAAGTGTTACCAAATTTGACAAATAAACGATTTATAAATCCTAAATTTATGAATTTCTATACTGTATTACCAGATGAACCAGGTTGAAATATAAATGCATATACTTTGTATGCATTTTGTCCATTAACAAACACTGCATTTGTAAACAATTTACTTTTCAACCTTAGAAATTAGTCTTTTCGGATTTGATGTTAATGTGACAGAATGACATTTTAGTTTTTACTGTCCTGTCAATGACTTGCTGTAGAGTTGCTTTTATTACGTGTGTTTAAGAGAAGTAAGAGTGTTTGTTTATAGACGGTTTTATCATACGCACTGGTCTAGCTGGTGACTAGTAAGATGACGCTGACTACAAAAGTTATGATGATGAGTAGACTGAAGTTGGGGTCAGGTTGTAGAGTTTCCCATACATTGATTTATTTGTGGCGACTCGATATCAAAACGGACCACCACAAATAGATTTTCCAAAAGGCTTAAATAAATAAAAGGACTTAAATAAACATGAGCGCTGCACGTTTTAAACTCAAAACGTGGCATGGGTGTTTTTATATCACTGCATCTCTTAAGGAAATTGACTGTCCAGAATTTTTATTTTATGTCATTTTCATTTCATCTTGCTTTAATGCCTGATAAAGCAGCATTTGTGAGCGCATCACTGCTTTGTGTACAGCTGTTACTGGGGAAACCTCTATTTCTGCTGCTCCAAAAGTGCCTTCTGCTGACAGAGGATGATTTTGCATTTTAAAATTAGTCCACCTGCTGATTTTGGCCAGCCCGGAACAATATGGAAATGTTCTTATGCAGAAAACACACGGAGCAGAGTTGTATATATATCTCCTGGGGGAAGTGCCGCAACACATAGAGTGTAAGTCTGTGGGAAAGACGAGGGGAGACGGCAATCATGGATCACCACTGTGTGAAAAGAGGCTTGGCAGCCAGGCAAGACATAGTTTTCATTTGTTAGCTAATGTAATTTACTTGTTCTTTATTTAGCTTGTACTCTGAAATAATCTACTCTAAAGGGACTCTGTTGTTATTGATTCTACTAAAAGTTAAGTTAAGTTTGCTGTTGCCACTGAAATGTCTATATATATGGAAAAAAAAAAAAAAAAAAAATTTGAATTATGTAGTACTTCACAGCAAATTCCCCAGTGTTAAACTCTGCACAGTGTTCACGTGTTTCCACACTATATTGTAATAAAGTAGCATTTAAGTAGTGTTAATGAGATAATTATATAACTTATGATTTTGCTAAAAGAACAAGAGCTCCTACAAAACCTACTGACCATTTATCACAGATACGTAATCCTGAACTCTGCTAGGTAGCCTATTCAAAACAACTTTAAAGAAAAAAACTTGTACTCTGTACTCACACATGACATTGAGATGAACAGCAGGAGAGATGTAAGTGTGTCCATGTAGAGCACAGCTATATCTGCCTGCATCCTCTCTTCTGACTGACTGCAGCAGGAGTTCATTGTTTCTGTCTCTTCTCTCAGTTAATGGCTGTGAGTTTCTGTACCAGATGAATGTTGCTCTGTCAGTCAGAGTGCAGCTGCTTTTACATGTCAGACGGACTGAATCTCCCTCTGTCACTCTCTCAGGAGACTCCACCTGAAGATCTGAACACAACACACATATTATATCTAGTGCTGCTGTCATACACTCATTATTATTCAACATAATGCACAGAAGAAGAGTGAAACATCATGAAGCTCACCTGTGATATTAAGATCTACTCCAGATTTACCAATCCACTTCCTGTCAGGTTTATCAGTGATGAATCTGAAATAGTACATGTGTGAATCTTTTTGTGTCACATGACTCAGTCTGATGGTGCAGTTCTGCTGTTTATCTCCCAGATACTGAAGCCTCTGACTGTATTCAGGATCCTCAGACAGATCTGGCCAATCTTCGGATTCATTTTTATCAAGTGTTTTGGTCCAGAACGTTTTATTGATCTGATATCCAGTAGGGTATGTATAAGTGCAGCTCATTATCACTGATGAGTTCTTTAGTGCACAGATGTGTGAATGACTGTAACTCACATCCCAATCAGCACTAGAAACCCCTGAAACACAGAATTCATCAGGATGAAAATGTAGTTTTATTAGTTACAACAGACCATGAACACATGATGATGCCTTTTTACTACTTGAAAACAGCAACCCTATTAAGTCTTAAATGATATGAAGTTCATCAGCTTTTATGAAGTGTGTTGCAGAAAAGCAGAAATAAAAGCACAGAGACAGAGGAGTGAAAAAGAACCAGGAAATCAGTCATGTACTATCAAACAATGAAATAAATAAAAATCAGGATGAAGACTTGATTGATTATTGATTAATTGATTGATATTTGATTTATTAAATACCCAATGACATTAAAGTGTGAGTTTTGTGGGCTTTAGTTCACGTCTATCAGAGTGTTTGTAATGTGAATGTAACAGAGACTCACTGTGAATCATGAGCAGAAAGATCAGAGGAAGACGAGGAGCCATTCTCACCCACATCAGCATCAAATATATCTATAATACAATATTAATCAGCACTTATAATCATTTACCATACATCACCCTATTCTTAACATTTCTCATGTTAGTACACATATGTTATATGAGCAATAATCAGCAGTTTTAATTTAAGTACGAGTGTGTTTGTCTTACCGTGTTGAAGCTCATCAGATCAACAGCAACAAAATGACTGACTGTTTTAACACATGCACTTTTAGCTCTAGACATGACGGTTTGTGTGGTTAACACTGTTTTTTTACACATAGTTGCAGAAATATTAGTGTTCCTCCCTCAACAAGAGAGCAACACTACTGGACTAAAACTAAAGAAAAATAGTATTTAGTTATCAGAAGCTGATAATATTGAGCACTTTGACACCATAAAACAATACATTGTCCATTGTGAAGCTGCACAATTATGATTTAGTTCAGCAGTTCAGAGTAAAAAGATCAATTATGATTTAATAGCAGGACTACACCGTAAAACAAGAAAAATGCTAGTATCCACCACTGAACATCACTTCAGGTGTTTTGCTCTGCTGACTTAATTTGAACAAAATGATATATTTACACAACAACAATTCACTATCTGATAAATTATCTCAACATTTCAGAGACAGAAGTGAAACCAAAAGTCGATAATGAAAAACATGCTGCACTATCAAATACACAGATGACAATTAAGACTAAAAATAATGTTGATTTAAAGTGTAATGTGAGTTTTGTTTAGTTCATGTCTATCAGCTCTGAGATCTTCTATACAAAGAAGATTGCCAGGGGTGGCGAACGTCAGTCCTGGAGAGCCGCAGCCCTGCAGAGTTTTGCTTCAACCCTAATCAAACGCACCTGAACAAACTAATCAAGGTCTGAAGGGTTACTAAAAAGCAACAGGCAGGTGAGTTTTAATTAAGGCTGGAGCTGAACTCTGCAGGGCTGCGGCTCTCCAGGACCGGAGTTCGCCACCCCTGTTCTATATGCTAATAAAGTCCTTTGACACATAAACCTCTATCATATCTACACATTATCTTCTGAGAAAATGGGCCGATCAGATGCTCTGATAAGTGAGAAAGTTCCTCCCATAAACCACCTGACAGTGACTAATGAATAACAAATCATGTTCAAGGCTGTGACGTAACGAAGATCTACTGGATATTTATAAAATACAGAAAATTACATAATTACTCATTCTGATAATAAAAAAAAAAATATATATATATATATTTGAGAAATCATTTGTCATATGAGCTTCATCTATAGACATTAGTTTTCATTAGTTTTATTTAGTTTCATTAGTTTTACTTAGTTTTCAAGAGTGTGTTTGTCTTACAGTGTTGAAGCTCATCAGATCAACAGCAACCAAATGACTGACTGTTTTAACACATGCACTTTCAGCTTCACTGGCTTTGTGTGGTTAACACTTTCTTTCTTTCTTTTTTTTTTTTTTTTTAACACATCACAAAGTAAAACTAGCTTGAACCTGACTAAAACTAGCTGAAGATATTTTTATGTAAGTTCATTTAAAAATATTCATTCAAGATGTTTAGAGAACAGGATTGTGTAACCAGACATTTTTCTGGCGATTTCACACTTATTATGAAGATTAGCTGTTGTTTTCACATTCATATTGTCAGCAACATCCGCAGCACCAGACCATTACACTCCACCCGCTCGTTCTCCAGAGTCCAAATCACCAGCACCTGCAGTCACAGTTAATCATCACACCTTATATAAGCCTGCACACTTCAGTTCATCACTCTCTGGTCTTGTCATTCATACCTGGATAAATACCTGACCTGTATGCACTTTCCTGAGTGATTCAACGCAACTTTCTTCATTCTTCAGTTACCAGCTTCATAAGACTGTTATGTATTCTGAACATCTACACACCCTATGGGAGCTTCCAGAATGAATGCATTCACCTGTTAATACTTACATCAGTGAGGTGTGACACACAACTTCATGGTTAGATCACTGCATCTGTACAGCTGATGCACATGACTGTTTAGAGGCCATGAGGATTAATAATGAATTTGCCACTACTGACCATGTGCCTTTTTCTGTTTTTAAATCTGGGTAATTTACCTACTCTTTCGTCTGTGAATAACAACATGAGTGTAGGAAAAATAACTTAACTGAGGAGAGCGTACTGTCTAGTCTGACACGTTGTGTAATCTAGATTTACCGATAGATGCAACTGCATGCTGTGATATTAATTGTAAGAACTTGTAACATGGTATTGAGTTGTGTTCCTTATACTAATATTGTGGAGCCCCGTCTTGCCTCAAGCAGGCCTTTGTACAAGACCAAGATGTACAAAGGCAGTATTTTATGGCTTTTAGATTTATTTTTGATGTATTTTAGATTTGTACAGGAATAATTCCACAATTTGTATGTTTCATTGATGCCTCTAAAACCTTTGATCGCATAAATCGGGTGGCAAACATTGGTCCTGGAGAGCCGCAGCCCTGCAGAGTTCAGCTCCAACCCTGATAAAATCTCAGCTGCCTGTAGCTTTCTAGTAAGCCTTCAGACCTTGATTAGCTTGCTCAGGTGTGTTTGATTAGGGTTAAAGCAAAACTCTGCAGGGCTGAGGCTCTCCAGGACCGATGTTTGCCACCCCTGGCATAAATCATGAAAAATGATTTCACAAGTTGCACAACAGAGGAGTTCCTAAATCTCCAATGAAAATTCTGGCTTTTTTCTCATCAGCCAATGCATGTAAAATGGGGTAACTATGTTTGCACAATGTATGCAGTAGAGTTAAACGGGGAAGCTTTTTATCTCCCTTTTTTTTTAATGCTTATATGGATGACTTATCGAAGCTGTTAAACAGCTGTGGAACAGGTATGGTTTTATGGTTGGTAACGCCATCATTAAGCAATTGATGTACGTGGATGATTTGGTAAATTTGTTTGTTTGTTTTTTCACCGTAAAAAAAACAGTTATTGAGGGTTTGCTCTCAATATGGTTTAGCTGTTGACATTAAACACAATGCAAAGAGTGATACTATGAACAAGAAACAGGAACAGGAAACTTTAATTTCCTGACTTCTCTGCGTGTGGCATTGCCATTATATAACTGATGATTTGTGTGATAATAGAGACATTTACACACGCATGTCCTTAATAAATAGAAAACAAACAAACAATATGGCGGCACAGTGGCTTCACTTTTATGACATCATGAGCAACCCAGTTCTCTATTATAGAACAGTTTTTGCCCGCTGCTGGACATCTTTGATTATTGTGTCACGTGATTCAAGCTTCCATACAGCAGGGACGTCCATTAGAGCCAAGCAGGTGAACAGATGATTTACTCATTAATGTGCAGCACTTGTGTGAAATAGTCCAGAGGAGGCTCACAGCATAGACTCCTCTCATTACAACCAGTCAGTATTAATATTCAAATAACGCATTTTAATTAAAGAAAATAACATCACGTCATTTGAATTTTGTCATTTAAATTTTGTCATTTAAATTTTCTAAATTAAAATGCATCCTGAACCAGGAAATACAAACACATTCAAATAATAATGAGGTGAACAGATGCTACAACAAACAGAGATTGAATAAACCACATGAGAGGCAGAAACGGATGCATTCAGAATTATAATACAAACATATGGAGAACTTTGAACACAGTACAGGATAAAACAACAAGAAAATGAAGATGAATAATGGTGATTTACAGATGATGCACATCAATGTTGATGTCAGTAGCGGGAGATGGTGACTTCTGGTGGTAGTTTGAGGATTTGTACAAACACATATGACATGATCACAAATAAAACTGATCACTTAAAGGGAAAGTTACATCAAAGGCAGAATAGCCTAATAGAAGCTGATAATATTGAGACCAATATAACATTGAGACCGTAAACGATACATTCATCATTGTGAAGCAGGAACTTGTATCCCACCACTGAACATCACTTCCTGTATTTTACATTGCTGACCTAAATTTCACAGTATATATTTACACAACAATTATGCGTTTTCACTTTTTGAATTTTAGTCAGTTTAGTGGTGTGTATGTTTGGGCATAAAAAATATCTACAAGTTACAAAACTCAAAGTCCCACACCGGGGTCAGTAAAGGCCCTCTGTAGCGAATTAATGCGTTTTTGTAAGAAAAATATGCATATTTAAAATGTAAGAGTTACTTTTTACACTTCAGCATAATAAGACCCATTTTAAATTTAATTCCACTGTTCTTCATTAATGATCCCTGTCAAGTGGCTCCGCTCCATAAAGCTCAGGATTGGTTCCTTTGTGCTCCGCCTCTTACTGCAGCATCTTCCTACTGATCTACATAAACAATCAGATGAAGAACGACTGACTGAAGTTCATCAACAACATTATGAAACCTTCCACAAGATACATAAAACAATCAAACTACAGCTGAAGAGAGTTTAAATGATTATACTGAGAAGAGCTGCAGGTTCAGACACTTACTGATGGATTCTCATGTTGAGGATCATGAGTCGTGCAGGAGTCTTCAGGAGGTCTGCGATGAACGATCTGTGTGGAAGAGAGCGAGAGATCGGTCATGTGATCATCTGTGATGATGATCTGACTTTGACGTCTCACTTACTGTGAGTGTGTCGTACAGGTCAGAGGTCGTGGACTTGAGCTCAAGAGCTGTATATGTGTCTTCATTGGGATCAGAGATCTACAGAGACAGAAGGACACAAACATTGTGAGTTAGTTTAAAATCTGATAGTCTAAATGTACCGACTTTAATGTTTAGAGGAACTTTTTACTGGATCCAGAACTATAGACTCATGTGTCTTATACTTTTATATCTCTGTACAGCTGTAGAAAACATCTCTGCATGCAGGAAAACACTGTATGTAAATAATTATGATTATCTCACCATAGACTCCTTCATAGCAGATCTTTTATTCATCCTTTTAGTAAGACTGAAGAAGAAAGATGAATAAACAGCACACTGAACGAGTTGCAATAACTCTTATAGTTGTTTACAGATTCATTAATAAACTAAATTATTCTAAATTACACACACTTGTTACTGGAATAACTGCAGTTTTTAAGTGTTACACACACATGTGTGGTAAACAAGTATATTTTACTTAAACTTAAGAATTAACCAAAATCTAGTAAATTAATGCTGCAAATATACAGTGGATATTTTTTGAAAGGGACGTCTTACCAAATGTACATCACAAAAGCACCTGAAAATCCACCGAGTAAAACGCCAACAACAGCAGTAACAGCAACAGCTACAGATGATACACATTTGACTGCTGAAATACAGACAAAAATACACACCAAATGATTAACAGGACCAGATATGACAAAAGATACTTATAAGGAAGCAAACAGATGCAGATCAGAGTCATTGAATCTCCCTCCACTGTTTCACCAGATGGACTGATGGACACCGAGACATTTTGGTGGGTCTAACAACAATGATAAGATTATTACCTTTTACATATATATATATTTTTTTTAAATGAGTGATAGGAATTGAGATGATCAAAATAGAAAATTAGTATCTTCTGTCTGTAATGGACTCACACATGACAGTGACAGTAACAGCGTCTGATCTCTGAGATCCATGTTGATTGTGAGCCTCACAGTAGAAGCGTCCACTCTGTAGTGCACTGAAACTCTGTCCAGATCCAACAGCTGAGGATTCATCCTCCTTAAACCAGCTAAAGTTCAGAGCAGGTGGGTTTGAATCACTGCTGCAGATCAGAGTCACTGAATCACCTTCCACTATTTCAGCAGATCCAGTTATGGACACTGTGACACTCCTAGGCCAATCTAAAACAGGAGACATATAAATATTATTAACAATCCAAAAAACAAAAAAAAGTCAGCACCAATAGCCTTATGGGCTGTTGCGTGCCGACATACAACTCCATTGCGCTATGGGCATCCTGAGTTGGAAATCCTGACTCGAGGACCTTTCCTGCTCCCGCCCCATCTCTCTCCACTTCGCTTCCTGTCAATTCTGATCTGTCTTACCATAATAAAGGCAAAAATAAATCTTAAAAAAAAAAAAAAAAAAAAATTCAACAGAGAAAAGATGTTTAGATGATGTGTAGTCAAAACTAATAAACCACCATTAACTCACACATGACGTTTAAAGTCACATCGTCAGAGTATTTCTCTCCATATTTATTTCTGGACTTGCACTTGTATTCTCCACTGTGATCAGAGCTGATCTTTGAGATGCTGTAGATTCTTCCAGATCCTACAAACGTTCCTCCTTTAAACCAGCTGATTTCTGCAGGTGGGTTTGAATCACTGCTGCAGTTCAGAAACACTGAATCTCCCTCCACTATTTCACCAGATGGACTGATGGACACTGAGATGCTCTTTGGTGCATCTAACACTGAAAAAAAAAAAAAAAAAAAATACAAAACATTACCAAACTAAATTTGACATCACAAAGTCAGACTTATAAATTCTAGATGGACTGATGGAGATCATAGGATACACTGGAGGATCTACAGGTGTCAGATAAAACAACGAAAGATTAATGCTGTATTCTGCAGAGGTGGGACTTTCAAGTCACAAGCAAGTCTCCCAAGTCTCAAATCCCAAGTCCTCAAAGAGTTAAATTTAATTAGATATCTGACTAATTAAATGATGATTGAGCATTAGTGATGAACACCTGTTGTTAACAAACAACATCACTGAAGAAAAGAGAAACACAAGAACTACGACACCAGCCACAGCCTTGGATGGAATCAACTGGAAAAAAACAAAAAACAAAAACAAACAAAAAAAAAAAAACATCATGCCAATGTTTGCTTTAGTTGGTCTCTTGACCCTTTCACTAATTAAAAGTAATTTGCTTTTAAGCAAATGCAATATTGTTCTACAGCAAACATTTGTGCATTGCTGAAACAAGCATTGAAGAAGCTGATTAATTCAGAATGAATGAACATAGTCTCTTTTTTTAGTTTATCGACAGACATTCAGATATTACTAAACCACTTAAAAAAAATAAAAAGTCTTATTAAACAAATACTACCTTGTATCAATATCAAAGAGAGATCTAACACAGAAAGTCAAGAGTCAAGATCCCAACTAAAGCACACACTGATCTACATGATGGTGGCATCATTTTAACCAGTAAAACATCAACATCTGATCCTCTGTAATTCTCAGTAACAGCAAGTGTTCATCACTAATGCACAATCATCATTTAATTAGTCAATTATCTCATTAAATTTACCTCCTTGAATACTTGGGATTTGAGACTTGGGAGTCTTGCTTGTGACTTGAATGTCCCACCTCTGGTATTCTGTATACTATATAGGCATTTTTATCCATTGACAAGCTACTGCATTTGTAAACCTACTGACCATTTATAAGAGACATACAGTTCTAAAATCTGCTGGCTTTTCAAAGACAACTTTAAGGAGGAAAAGTCTGTACTTGCACATGACATTGAGATGAACAGCAGGAGAGATGTAAGTGTGTCCATGTAGAGCACAGCTATATCTGCCTGCATCCTCTCTTCTGACTGACTGCAGCAGGAGTTCATTGTTTCTGTCTCTTCTCTCAGTTAATGGCTGTGAGTTTCTGTACCAGATGAATGTTGCTCTGTCAGTCAGAGTGCAGCTGCTTTTACATGTCAGACGGACTGAATTTCCCTCTGTCACTCTCTCAGGAGACTCCACCTGAAGATCTGAACACAACACACACATTATATCTAGTGCTGCTGTCATACACTCATTATTATTCAACATAATGCACAGAAGAAGAGTGAAACCTCATGAAAGTCACCTGTGACAGTAAGACTCACTCCTGGATGACCAGTCCATATGCCATTAGGTTTATCAGTGATGAATCTGAAATAGTACATGTGTTCATCTTTCTGTGTCACATGATTCAGTCTGATGGTGCAGTTCTGCTGTTTATCTCCCAGATACTGAAGCCTCTGACTGTATTCAGGATCCTCAGATAGATCTTGAGGCTCTACACCCTTTACAGGGTTTTTGGTCCAGAACACTTTCATGATCTGATATCCAGTAGGGTATGTATAAGTGCAGCTCATTATCACTGATGAGTTCTTTAGTGCACAGATGTGTGAATGACTGTAACTCACACCCCAATCAGCACTAGAAACCCCTGAAACACAGAATTCATCAGGATGAAAATGTTGTTTTATCAGTTACAACGGACCATGAACACAATACTTTTTTACTATAAAACAGCAACTTGTTATGGAAAACAATTACTATTTTTCACAGAAACTATTGAGTGATAAAGGAAGTTCATCATCAGCTTTTATGAAGGGTGTTGCAGAAAAGCAGAAATAAAAGCACAGTGACGAAGTGAAAAAAGAACCAGGAAATTAGCCATGAACAACATGTTGCACAATCAAATAAATAAATAAATAAAAAATAAAACTCAGAAAATAATCAAAGTTGATCTTTACTTCGTCTGCATCTCTATGCTAGCTCATCTATATGCTAGTGAACTCATGTGGCACAATACATACATAAAAACATATATATATATATATATATATATATATATATATATATATATATATATATATATATATATATATATATATATAGTGCCACATGAGTTCACTAGCATATAGATGAGCACAGATGAGCTATATAACAGCCAATTTGTTTCACTGATTATCCGATGCTCTGAACAATGTACACATCCTTACTAAATCACCTGAAACTGACTAGCAAATAAAAAAAAAGAGTATTTGATTTTGAAGGCACAAGTCCTATGAGTTATCTCAGCCAAACTTACTGTTTAAAAGGAAATATGTGAGTACAGGACAGAAAAAAACTGCTCATCCACTTCTTATTGTGAGGCCAAAAACATCAGAGTGTTTCTAATGTGAATGTAACAGAGACTCACTGTGAATCATGAGCAGAAAGATCAGAGGAAGACGAGGAGCCATTCTGACCCACATCAGCATCAAATATATCTATAATACAGTATTAATCAGCACTTATACTCCCATAAACAGTACATGTACATCACCTTATTCTTAAGATTTCTGATGTTAAGACATGTATGTTAAATGAACAATAATCATCAGCTTTCATTGAAGTACGAGTGTGTTTGTCTTACCGTGTTGAAGCTCATCAGATCAACAGCAGCCAAATGACTGACTGTTTTAACACATGCTCTTATTGCTAGAATGATGGACTGTTTGTGGTTAACACTGTTTTAATGCCCATCAGCGGAAAATATCAGTGTCCCTCCCTTAACAAGAGAAATAAATTACTGAATTAAAACTACAGAAAAATAGTTATGCTTTTCTTTAGGTAAATTTAAATATATTTACTGAAGATGTTTAGAGAACAAGACTGTGTAACCAGACATTCTGCTGAACGTTTCACACTTATTATGATGATGTTCTTGCACACAGAGACAAGAAACTCTTAACCATGAAATGTCCTTTTTTTCTCTGTCGCCCCCTGCTGGATGTTTTTGATTATTGTATCACATGATTCTCATTACTGTACAGCAGAGACGTCCATTAGAGCAGTGGTTCCCAACCACGTTCCTGGAGGACCCCCAGCACTGCACATTTTGCATCTCCCCTTTGTCTGACACACCCATTTCAGGTCTTGGAGTCTGTACTAATGAGCTGATGATCTGAATCAGGTGTGTTTGATTAAGGAGACATGGAAAACATGCAGTGTTCAGGGGCCTCAAGGAACGTGGTTGGGGCCAGGGACTGCTTATGGAGAAAAAAAAGGGCCTGTCATGATTATAACAGTGATCAAGCACATGCTTAATAAAATTTGTACTCTTAGATGCCATTAGACTTCCTTTTTACTAGAATTTTTCTGGATTATGTTTAATATTTCTTGATTACATATTTTGCATAATTTGTCTGGATTCTGTTTAATTGTAATAAAAAATGTCTAATTATTTGAAATTTTAAAATGTATACAGTTCAAATGTATACAATAACAATTTATTAAAAGTTGGTCAAACATATTTTAGGGCCATATGAAATCTGTTTTATTTTTTCTCAAATTAAGTTTTATTGTACTCAAATTAAGTGTTTTCTGTTTTAATTTTTCTGGATGAAAAATACATGGTTAGAATTTCCCGCTCTTGCAGAGTATAATTTGGCCATGATTTCTATAACATGAATATAATACATTTGACAAGGAATTGATCGGTGGAAACGTTCAAAGCATAAATTTTCAAACTCATACATACCGAACACAAATATAAACCCTTAAACTATTAGATAGTTATTAAAAGGACATACACAACGAGTGATTAGAACATAATAGACAAATGTGTGGGTAACATACATGGTGGGGAGTTATGTAATGGACTGATGTTCATTTATAAGTCCTTTTAAGCATCATTTTAGTGCATATTTATGTCTCTCTTTCATTCTGTGAACTTGGGGCATGTTCTGAGGAACAAAAGAATTTAGAAGGAACTTGGTCTAGTTCTTGTCTTGGGTGGGGGAGCACCGCCCAACAAACTTTCCTTATGTGATGGTCCTGATGTGCTGTATCTTTGACCATTAATCTTGGGTTTCTTGCCCCAAAATTGACAATCTTCTTCCTGAGTTGGGATTATCAATAATTGTGATATTTTGTGTTAATGTTGCAAGTTGGTTGGTTAGGCTATACTTCAGGCTGGCACCAGGGTTTCATGGACAGATTTATGACGTGGTCTGGTTAGCCTGGGCCTCTTTGTGGAATTTGGATCTTTGGTTTCAACAATGTTCTGATGGAATCTTCAATTTGTCTATTTCACTCTGATACCCTACAGTGACATGCAGGATTCATATTTTAAAAAGCAGTCTTCTGCAGTTTATTATCCACATTTGAGTACAAAGAACAATTGTTCAGGAACATTTAACTACAACTATTAAACAGAAAAAGCACATAACTGATGATAGCACAATGAAGAAAAAATCAAAAGCTCAGGTTTGAATTATTTAAAAAAAAAAAAAAAAAAACACTAAAAAAATGTTTAAACATTAGGTCTGGTTATTTGGCCACTTATTAAAATCCACGTGTCATATTTCTTTTACTGTCCCTTCATTTTAATACTCAACAAAATAAAACTAAATAAAATCATAGTTATCACATAAAGTCATTATTTCTGTTGTCACTGCATTGTACAGAATATAGATGATTCCTTAGTTAAAAGTGCTTCAGTCAAGAACAGTACATGATTTTCTTTGTCTTTTGTTATTTGATTAGCATTAATGACACAGACAGAAGCAAGTATATTAGACTGCTGTCACTTTAAGAGCTAGTGCACAGATCCAGTACTGATACTCATATCACATCTGCAGTTTATTGTGTATCATAAGAGAATTAGTGGATTTTGGAGAACTTCAATCCCTGCTATACACATATTCATTACAATTGATTGCAAACATTTGTCCAGACAAAGAATGCAGCTGCACACACAACTACTACAGTTATTAGTGCTGATGCTTCGACCTGCTCTGCTAATACCAGGGCGACACCTGTTGCTATGGATCCTAGCGGTACAGCTCCTACCACCACTTTTTTTTTTTTTTTTTTAGTTTTCATTAAATTGCTTTCTTTTAATAATTTTTGTAGTACCTCCATTCGTTTCTTTCTGCAATGTTTTCAATCCTCTCCAGCAGTTCAGTGACCTGATTGTGATTGTCTCTGTCCTGATTGTTGAATGAGTGAAATCTGCCACCACAGCTGTTAACAAGTGACTGAAGAAACCTTCTCTCTCTGGTATACTCACATAATGATTCTCCCCTCAGACGATCAGCATGAGTGAACAGAATGATGGTGTGACGTAAAGCTTTTTCTCCAATGTTCTCCAGGATCCATCTCTCTGTGTTTTTCTCTTCGTTAGTGAGTCTCATGTCCAGTTTGATGACCAGCAGAAACACATGAAGACCAGGAGCAGACATCCAGACAAACTTCTTTATTTCGTCCTTCATCATCTTTTGTGGTGCATCAATCAGCCCTGGAGTGTCGATTATTTTCATGCTTTTTCCAGCCACACAAGCTTCTTTCGGCTTGCTGGTTTCAGTATCAGTGTTTCTCCTATCAGATCTCCTTTGGCCCAGGATTATTTCTACCACACTGGTTTTTCCTGATCCAGTTTTACCCAGAAGCACAATACAAGGACTTTCAGACCCTGTCAATCAGAATGTGAATTAACTGAGTGATTAGTTTCAACATTATTAATTCAATATGAAATGAAACAGAAACAGTGAAGCAGAATGAAGCACAATGAGCAGATACTAAACCAACAGCTGTTTATGAAATGGTGGTAGTATGTTTCAAAAACACTTACAGAAATCTGCTCTCTCTTTTGTCTTTTTCTGAGCATCTTCATACATCTCATTAGTGTAGTGCTGTCCTCCATTCACCTCCACCATGATCTCAATAATCTCCAGCAGTTCTGTGACTTGATCACGGTTCTCCATGTCTTTATTGTTAAATAGGTGATATCTGTCACTGCACTTCTTAACAAGAGCCTGTGTTCTTTACTTTCACTGATGTATTTTTCCCTTTAGATAATCAGCGTGAGTGAACAGAATGATGGTGTATTGAGTAGCTGCTTCTCCAAAGTTCTCCTGAATCCATTTCACTTTGTTTTTCTCCTCCTCTGTGAATCTCACACCCAGTCTAATGACCAGCAGAAGTGCATGAGGACCAGGAACAGACTGGCCACATGCTGTAAATAAATAAATCGAATCAAATCTGCAGTGGTTGACTGGTTTGCTAAATTAAGCTGGTCTTTAGGATAAATCACAAATGAACCCACAGTATTGTTCTGGTTATCTCCAGGTCTTCAGGTAGAGGAACCAAATGATTGATAAAATGTGGATTACTTCATATAACCATAGTATGATGAGAATAAATCAGTATCCTCTAGTAAATATAAGTAACATTGCAATACGTATAGTCTGGTGCAGTATGAGAAATCAATTAAACTGCAAATGAACTGACAGTGAAGGAACACACACACACACAAACACACCCCTGATATCTTTTCCTGTAATTCAAAGCTTTTCCTGTAGAGCACGGTTTACTTTCAGTTTCACTTTAGCGGAAACTCATCAGCATTCAAGACAGACTGAATGATTATCAGATACTCATTATGTTATGATTTCTTGCTTAGCATTTCACATTTTAACAAATAGGAGAGCTGTCTGTCAATAAAAGGAAAAACATAACTGACGTTATTTATTTGAAAAATGTATGTTGTTGTAAATGTGAAAGTAATGTATTACTGTACTTGTTACATAAAGAGTAATCTAATTACACAAAGATCTTATGATCTCTGCTACAAACAATTTAGGTATAACATCTCGTGTTGCGATTTTCATTTTTCTAAATTGTTGTTGCAACTGTGATTCACTTCATAAATTGTCTATGTTTTAATAGATTTATAACAGATTAATACTAAACGCTGATTAAAGTAATCATTTAATGTGTTTTCAGTAGATTTCATTATTTGTGCAGCAGATCTTTATAATGTTCTGCTCATCTTTACACATTTGTAAGTAGCTAATGTCACTGAATCTGTTTGAGGGTTAATAGTGTTGATTTGTTCTCACCACTATTGTGTAACTGTTCCAGAATTTCCAGGGTGATGCCCCCTATGTTTCTTGGCTTGGGTTTTATTTTTGTTGTTCTTATTTTTTAATTTGTTTTGATGCTTTTACAGTGTGTTAAACTGATGAAATTGATGCATTGATTTTGATGCAGAAAGAGACAAAGAAATGCAGTGGAAGAAGAAGGTAAACATCATGAGGAGTTTATGAAGAAACATCTGAAATTTCCTTCCTCTGTTTGGTCTGTTTTAATCATTTCCCCTCTGATGGTCGAGAGACGCACTAAAATACGGTAAAACTATTCTGTGTTTCTCTGTTTTTGCTCCATTTGGAAACATTAATTTAAAAAAATAATAAATAAAAAAAGATATATATATAATTCAATTTCATTTCTGATTTACATTTTGTAAATGTTAAGTTGTAGTCAGTATTCTAATCTGGAGTCCATATAATGATCCATGACATCTGATCATGAGAGATCTGATCATGTTACAATATAGGTACAGTAGCTGATTATTTATTTGTTGCTGAAGGTGCTGCTTTGCTGATGTCAATCGGAATGTCTCCTTCTCTTCCTCTGATCTTTCTGCTCATGATTTATGGTGAGTCTCTGATGTTACAGCTCTATATTCACTGACCAATGTAATGTTATTATTATTATTATTATTTTAATTTTATTTATTTATTTATTGTTTTCAGAGAATTACACTATTTGTGCAACATCAATCGGGCAAATGTCTGATTTCTGCTGTTCTTCATCACCCTCCACTCATCTTCTTTCTTTGCTCATTAGTTAAGCACTTGTAGAAACGGCTGTTAATGTATTTATTATGAAATTTGTTTTAGGAGTTTATAGTTTTGAAATCTGAATTTCGAGCACTATAGGGGTAATAATTGAATCGCTGGTCAACATTGACCTCTAGTGGAGAGTTTCTGTTGAGTTCTGACTTCATTGAGTTCTGCTTTTTTACCTTTTGTCTGCTTTACAAATCAGTGTTAATTCTGACAGGCATTTTTGATTTTGTTTTAGTCTTTATATTGAGACTAAAATGCTTAATAGTCTTAGTCACATTTTTGTCATTTGATTCTTTCATAGTTTTAGTCGACGAAAAGTCATTGCATTTTTGTCAACTTTTAGTCAAGTTACCAGCAACTTATTATAGAATTATTAGTTGTTAATTTATATAATTATTATGTTTATAATATATATATATATATATATATATATATATATATATATAATTTTTGAAAAAGAGGCACAATAAGACAAATACATGTTTAATTAACATGTAGGCTATACATTTATTTTACATCTTTTGTTGGTTAACATTAATGACACAGATAGGTGTTTAATTAGGAATGCTGTCCCTTTAAGATGGAAGGCATGCATGTAATACTGACACATTCAGTTTTTACCCACCTGTTTACGTTCACTTAAGCCATAACTTACATAATTTAGGTGAGATACTCAACATAATAGACATTTTGGACTACTGTGTGTGCATCTGAGCACTGAGAACTGATCGCACGCTGTCTGAGAACAGAAGAAGTGGACGAGAGTGCAACTTAAAATCTGAACCTCAAAATGGTGCAAGATTTATAAATATGCAGCCTTTAATTTTATACAGTATTAATAGCTAACAAAGTTTGCCTTTAAGTCATTTATTCTTAACCCTCTGGGGTCTGAGGGTGTTTTGGGACCCTGATGAAGTTTTGACATGCCCTGACATTTGTGTTTTTTTCAGTATCTTAAAAACATAAATGGCTAAATTCTGATTACATTGTAATCAGCACAAAGTACAATAATATGTAACCAACATTAATGTCATCTAATGTTTGTGTTTTTGAGAAAACAACGTTTATGCGTGGTTAGTGAAAAACGAAACATTTTAAGTCACTGAAATAAGGCCATGAAACATTCAGAACATTAGTTCACAAGACTTTTGAGAACTGGATGTGGTAGGCTAGAGTTTTTTCTACAAAAGGGTGTGAAAATCATCTCGTTCACTCGTTCAGAGAAAACAATATATTGATATAAATTTTCTAAGACATGTTTTGTGATCGAAAGGGAATATGCGAAGGAGTGGCAATGACCCATGAATATTTAGCAATTCACACCTGAGAGGCAAAGAGCCCTCCCTAATGGCCCATCAATGAGACTCTGACTGTCAGGTAAGAAACAATGTTGTTATGGTTGCTGTGAGATGAGGAGCCAGAGAGAAAACTCGAGGAACTAGAAATAAATCAAACAACGTATTTATTTACTCATAACAGCGATACAAGAAACTCACAATCAAAATTAACATTAAGACGACACAATGAAACTCAGGAGCAAACGACTTATAAAGACTAATTACAAGGACAGGTGAACACAATAATCAGGAAGAAACCAAATTCAACAGAACAACAGGGGGAGACAATGGGAGAAACCAAAACAGAACAGTCCAATAAACAGAAACTCAAGGAGACATGTAACATTACACCCCCCTCCCGGTAGGCGCGTCCCGCGCCGTAACAATACAACCGGGGAGGGAGGGCGGGCGCCCTGGAGGCTGATACGGGACAGGAACGTAGTAGCCAGGGAAAGCCTCCAGGGCGGATCGGGGAGCCATGGCGGATCAGGGAGTTCAGGAGGCGTGACGTGACTTGACTTTGCTGGAACAACAGCTGTGACGTGACTTGACTGTGCAGGAACAGCAGCTGTGACGTGACTTGACTTGGTGGGAACAGCGGCTGGTAGGGCGGTCGTGATGGGTGCAGACTCAGGAGCAGAAGACATGACGTGAAAAGCCTGCGGCTTGGCTGACGCTATGTGCACCGACTGTGGCTTGGCTGAGGTGGCCTGAGCAGGCTGTGGCTTGGCTGACGTGGTGTGAGCGGGCGCTGGCTTGGCTGACATGACGTTAGCGGGCATTGGCTTGGCTGACGTGGCGTAAGCTGGTTCTGGAGCAGCAGACTTGATGTGGGCTGGTTCTAGCATGGCGGCCATCTTGGGTGCTGACTCTGGCGTGGCAGCCATCTTGCGTGTTGACTCTGGCGTGGCAGCCATTATGCGTGCTGACTCTGGCGTGGCAGCCATCTTGAGTGCTGACTCTGACTTAGTGGCAGCCAGTACTGAGCGTTGGGCTGCGGTCGGTAGACGAGAGCGCGGGGATGAGGCCGGCCGCACCGGGCTGAGGACAGCGGCGGAGCGGCAGTCCGAGCTGTTGGAGCGGTATGTGGAGGTTCTTGGCTTCGGGTGAGCTGGCGCAATGTGGCGTGCTTCTGAGGGGGCTGGACGATGCATCCGACTAGTATTCTCTATTTGTTCTATCTCGAAATTAGAGCAGTTTGAGTGTGAGTGTGTAAGAGGTTTATCACAGAGAGAGTTATCATAAAAGTATAGTGCATGCAGTTCAAGGTAGGATGAAATAAATATAATACTCACAATAGTTTGTGTGTGTATGTAAGTGTGAGTATACATGCATCTACACACGCACAGGTCCAAGGCCTTTATGTTTGCAAGCACAAAATGCTCCTAGTTGTTTCTCTTACTTTCATTCTTCCTCATTCACTTTCAATGGCCGGCCATTTTTGACAAGTGTAACTTTGTGCAGTTTTGTACAGTTTTTGTACAATCAAAAAGATTGAATCCAATATTTGGTGATAATAAACCATAAAGAGATATTTATAAGCAATTGTTTGGAGTTTGGTTATTTTTGACTGGGAACACCACAAGTGACTTTGTGCAATTTTGTTAAGTTTTGCCTACTTTGGGATAAATCAGGCCTACAATTAATCGATTCTAATAGAAACACAAAATCAGCCCTAAATGAAAGAAAACAAGTTGACAAAAAGATTGAATCCAATATTTAGTGATAATATAGCATAACGAGAGATTTATAAAGAAATGTTTGGAGTCCAGTTATTTTTGACCGGCAACACCACAAGTGACTTTCTGCAATTTTGTACAGTTTTGCCTACTTTCAGATAAATGAGGCCTACGATTTATCGGATGCACGTAAGAAAGAAAACAAGTTGACAAAAAGAACGAATCCAATCTTTAATGATATAGCATATTTACAGATTTATGAGCAGTTGTTTGGAGTCCGGTCATTTTTGACCGGGAACACCACAAGTGTGACAGGAATCCGAACACAACCAGAGGATTAAATGATGTATTACTCTTATATGTACAATCAAAAATAAGTAAGCATTTTAGGTACTTCTTGTTCCTGTCATAAATAAATGCCATTGATGTCGCAGGTGCCGCTGTTGACCCCAAGAGATTAACAGCTACTTGTTGAAGCTTGCAGCATCAGCAATAAATAACCAACATCATCTGACATCAGTTTTCTCTTTAATCTCAAGAGCCCCAATAAAGCAAATACTGATCTCTATCAAGGTGACATCAAACTTTATTGTTTTTAATTAAACATCAACATCTGAAACTCTTAAAATGAACTTTTGTATGAAAAAATGTTTGACCAGTTTATAATAAATGAAGATGCTCAGATTTTGAGAGGTCTAATAAAGTTTATTATTCTATTGCTGCAAGTCATACGAGTTTATTTATTTATTTATTTATAAAGTAAAGGTGTCTGATCATAATAGTTCACGAAATATTTGTAAAATAACAGTTTTTTTAAATTTTAAATACATTTTTTGAACTTTAAGTTAGGATATTTTACTTGAATTTTACAGTTTTTGTTAGACAGTTACTGCTGCCAGTCATGTGATCTTTATTGTGTTGTTGTTGTTTTAATAGTGTGAAATCAAATATTATTACCTTTATTTTTGTAATTTTACATACATTTCTATTAAATTTAAGAAAAATAAAAGATATACTCTATGAATAATACTGTATTTATCTGTATAAAAATGAGAATTATAATGATATAATACTTAAAATAACAGCTAAATTGTTAGAGATTTTAGTAATTTTATAGTTTTGCATAAAATGTAAAATGACTGGGGAAATGACTGTTTATTTTGAAAATATATTAATATATTTAAAATATATTGTAAAAAATAATAGATATATATATGCTAAAATGTTTCAAAATATATTTACATAAATATGTTTTCTACGGATGTATTTTTGTATATTTTCGAAAATATATTTCTGCATTTAAAATACATTTTGAAAATGTTATATATATATATATATATATATATATATATATATATTATATATATATATATATATATATATATATATATATATATATATATATATATATATATATATAATTATATAAATTATATATAATTATATATGTTAGATATATATAAGTTTTTATAAGTTCATAGCTTAACAAAAAAAGCATATTCATTGTTGTTATTTCTGTGTTTCAGGGGTTTCTAGTGCTGATTGGGGTGTGAGTTACAGTCATTCACACATCTGTGCACTAAAGGACTCATCAGTGATAATGAACTGCACTTATACATACCCTACTGGATATCAGATCATGAAAGTGTTCTGGACCAAAAACCCTGTGAATGGTAAAAAGCCTCCAGATCTGTCTGAGGATCCTGAATACAGTCAGAGACTTCAGTATCTGGGAGATAAACAGCAGAACTGCACCATCAGACTGAGTCATGTGACACAGAAAGATTCACACATGTACTATTTCAGATTCATCACTGATAAACCTGACAAGAAATGGACTAGCACTCCAGGAGTGAATCTTACTGTCACAGGTGACTTTTATGAGGTTTCACTCTTCTTCTGTGCATTATGTTGAATAATAATGAGTGTATGACAGCAGCACTAGATATAATGTGTGTGTTGTGTTCAGATCTTCAGGTGGAGTCTCCTGAGAGAGTGACAGAGGGAGATTCAGTCCGTCTGACATGTAAAAGCAGCTGCACTCTGACTGACAGAGCAACATTCATCTGGTACAGAAACTCACAGCCATTAACTGAGAGAAGAGACAGTAACAATGAACTCCTGCTGCAGTCAGTCAGAAGAGAGGATGCAGGCAGATATAGCTGTGCTCTACATGGACACACTTACATCTCTCCTGCTGTTCATCTTAATGTCACGTGTGAGTACTGTCAGATTTTTATTTTATTTTATTTTATTTTATTTTATTTTTCGAATTTGTTGAATTTGTGTCTGTAACTGCACTTAAATTTTTTTATAAGATCCTCCAAAGAGTGTCTCAGTGTTCATCCGTCCATCTGCTGAAATAGTGGAAGGTGATTCAGTGACTCTGAACTGCAGCAGTGATTCAAACCCACCTGCTCTAAACTTCAGCTGGTTTAAGGAGGGTGAATCCTTATCTGTTGGATCTGGACAGAGTTTCAGTGCACTACAGAGTGGACGTTTCTACTGTGAGGCTCACAATCGACATGGATCTCAGAGATCAGACGCTGTTACTGTCACAGTTGAAGGTCTGGAAGAGCAAACCTGTATATCTTTCTTTGGTTCGGACAGTTGATCTTAGCTGTTATGTTTCTCTCTTTCAGTTCATCCCAGATCCAGTTGGCATGTCATTTTTGGGATCGCAGTGGCATGTGGAGCATTAGTCATCCTCATCATCATCATCACCCTCTTTGTAATGTGAGAACCAAAAACAACACTTATATTTTTAAATATAATCATCTGTATGCTGTTAATGTCTGTCATTATTACAGAAAGAAACAAAGGAGTAAATCTGAAGATATCACAGTGAAGGTAAATCAACCAGTCACAACTTCAGAATCAGAAAATCAAAACCTGTTGAAATGTCCTCATAACATGAACACAAAAACAAACAGTGCCTGATTCACAAACTAATTACTCATATGATTCAGTTAATGAATCATTTAAAAACCCTGATATCAGAATGTTTTTTGTGGATCTGGTGACATAAAATGACAGCTTTAAAGTAGCAGTTTATGGAATCCATGGAATAAAAGAATAAAAAAGGTCATTTTGAGTTTATATATCTGACTTCTGTCTTTTTTTGTAAATCACATCTCTGATGACAGTATTCTATGAGAAATTATTTGCATTCTGATTCTGACATCCAAAGGCACAACATTTTTTTTTTTTCTCTTATTTCATGGATTTTGCCCATTTCCCTCCACTTGTTACCAGTGTTTTTCTTCCACCACAGTGTGCGCACAGCTGCAAGTGACGTTAACTGTGATGTCTATATACAGCTCTTGAGCTCACAGTAAGTGAGATGTCAAAGTCAGATCATCATCACAGATGAAGTGTCTGAACCTGCAGCTCTTCTCAACATTATCAATAAAACTCTCTTCAGCACTAGTCTGATTGTTTTATGTATCTTGTGAAAGGTTTCATAATGTCATTGATGAACTTCAGATTGGTTTTTATTCATGTTATTGCCTGTTTTTGAACAATAGGAAAAGGCTGCAGTAAGAGGCGGAGCATAAATGAACCAATCCTGAGCTCTGTGGGCGGAGCCACATATGATTGACAGATTTACATCAGAGTCAGTGAAGCATTTCTTTATAGTTTCAGAAACATGATGTAACAGTGAAATTAAATGAATGTTATTGTATAGAAATATAAAAGTGAAGCTTACCGTTTAAACATTTTATGCTGTATTTTCCTGTAATATTTCCTGTTCTTAACATCTTAAGTAGATGTATTTAACTTGAAGAAAAATATCATAATGGTTTTTGTTTAGTTAATTAGTTTTCCTTTTAGATTAGGACACTTATACTCACACTGAAAACATTGTTACTGTTAAGAATTTGGATTTTATTAAAAACAAGTCTTTACATTGTATTTATTCTCTGGAATCCTGTGCTGTATGAGTAAACACTATTGCTGCATTCCTGACATGGGTCGGAAACCTCAGTCACTTCGCTTGTACCAAGTACAGACACTAATATAAACTGAATATTTAACCAGTAAACCAATCCATATTCACACGTCTCACAGTGATTAATTATGCAGAATATTGAACCATTTTGCCAAGACGAGAGTATGTTTAGTTTGTTTTTTGACCAGTATGAAAGAAGCTGCAAAGCTGCTGTTTTTTTGCTACAGAAGTGAAACAGAATACAGTGCTCTTCCACGTCACCGTCAGATGCATCAAACATGTCAAAAATATCTTACAGGTATGGAATCACATGTTTTTGGGTGAACTATACCTATTTTATATTAAATGGCTTAGAGGTCAATCAATTGTGCATTTTTAGAACTTGGTATAGTGTGATGTAAAAATAAAAAATAAATTAAAAAATAAAATTAAAAACAAACAAACTTTGCACTACTAACTGATTAAACTCAGATAAAGATAGATAAAGATAGCACAGAATGACTGTCATTCTCTCAGAGGAATTATGAGTTTTGAACATTTACAGTGGTTGTGGTTCAAACAGATGAGAAAATTATTGCACTATACAATTATCCAACAGTCGCTCAGTAAACAATTGAACGCAGGCTTTGTGTTCGCTGGTCTCTATCGCTCATTTGACGCTGCTGTAGATCACTGATGCGTCTTCCACAATTTGAACGTGATTGCCTAAAAAACAAACAGAAGCACAATGATGTTTAGACTAGATGGTCTGTGCTGGTGAAGTTAGTGCTGGTTAAGTTGTTTCAGCATCAGGCTGATGAACTCTTATATCGTCATACTGACATTCATTGTCTTGCGATCTGTTCTTCTCTTTCTTTCGGTGATGTTGGACAGTTGTGTACTGGATCTCCTCAGTATCTCTGGATTCACGAGTTTTTCCTCTGAATTTGGTGGGTTTCACACTGGCATACAAAGCATCATTGACTGTATCAGCTTCAGAAAGAGGCTCATCATGAACTGAAACTCTCCTTGACACGTCAGAACAGAGATCATTCTGAAATACAAGACAATACATAATTGAGACAAATGAATCAGTTTTTTTAGGCTAGGTGCAGATTTTATACAGAAGTAGGTCTCAAATACAGCATCAGATAACATAAGATAACAGCTGACTGATTGATTTTTTGCTTCAGTGAAGTTGTGTTGTGTCTGCATGATTTACCTGTTTCATTATGAGATCTTCAGTTTTAACACTCCTTCGTTTCCTCCTGTTATAATGACAGACATTAACAGCAGAGAAAATGTAGACAGAAAATATGAATGCTGTTCTTAAAGATAACATACATGAGCCATTTCATCACAATAAAACTGAACATAATCACTGCAGTTTTTTAAATTGAACTCACATTATAAACCATGCGATAATGATGATGATGATGATGAATACTCCTGATGCTGCTGTGATCACAAACACATTCCTACCAGCACCATGATGAACTGAAAGAGGAAGATCATCATAATTAACAAACTGATGAATGATGTGAAGAAACAGGAGTGTTAATAAAAGCTTCACCTGTGACAGTAACAGCATCTGATCTCTGAGATCCATGTTGATTGTGAGCCTCACAGTAGAAGCGTCCACTCTGTAGTGCACTGAAACTCTGTCCAGATCCAACAGCTGAGGATTGATTCTCCTTAAACCAGCTGAAGTTCAGAGCAGGTGGGTTTGAATCACTGCTGCAGATCAGAGTCACTGAATCTCCTTCCCAGAACTGACCAGACTGAATGATGGACACATTCCTGGGTGGATCTAAAATTAATAAAAATCTAAATTCACAATAAATACAAGAAAATGCTGAATTTGAATGCGAACAATGTGTAGATGATCATTAACTCACACACAACATTTAAAGTCAGACCCTTAGAGTATTTCTCTCCATGTTCATTTCTGGACTTGCACTTGTATTCTCCACTGTGATCAGAGCTGATCTTTGAGATGCTGTAGATTCTTCCAGATCCTACAAATGTTCTTCCTTTAAACCAGTCGAGTTTTGCAGGTGGGTTTGAATCACTGCTGCAGATCAGAGTCACTGAATCTCCCTCCACCATTTCAACAGATGGACTGATGGACACTGAAACACTCGTTGGTGCATCTAAAAAAAGAGACATGAAAAAAACAAAACAAACAAACAATCAGCAAATTTGACATCACACAGTTTTATGAATCTCCCCCTATTATTTTACCAGATAGACTAACAGAGTTTGCAGGATTCACCGGAGGGTATTTATCAGTGGCAGGTGGTAGAACAACTGGACAATTTCAGCAAACACCCCAGTATGTCTCAATGCTAAACAGTCAACATTAAAGAAAAATGATGAAGAAAAATAAGTTACTTAAAAAAAAAAAAAAAAAAATTACGAAATTCTGGATTTAATTAATATGTTTTAACTTTTAATATGATTCTCATAATTCTGTAATTTTTGCAATCATTTTCCAAGGTAAATTAAAAGTCATTTCTATTTTTCCTAATTTGCAAAGTACGTATACACTGCAACAGCAAAAACTATGGGGAAACTTTTACTACTTACTACTACTTACATGTGACATTGAGATGAACAGCAGGAGAGATGTAAGTGTGTCCATGTAGAGCACAGCTATATCTGCCTGCATCCTCTCTTCTGACTGACTGCAGCAGGAGTTCATTGTTTCCGTCTCTTCTCTCAGTTAATGGCTGTGAGTTTCTGTACCAGATGAATGTTGCTCTGTCAGTCAGAGTGCAGCTGCTTTTACATGACAGAGTGACATTACCTCCCTCTGTCACTCTCTCAGGAGACTCCACCTGAAGATCTGAACACAACACACACATTATATCTAGTGCTGCTGTCATACACTCATTATTATTCAACATAATGCACAGAAGAAGAGTGAAACCTTATTAAAGTCACCTGTGACAGTAAGATTCACTCCTGGTTTACCAATCCACTTCTTGTCAGGTTTATCAGTGATGAATCTGAAACAGTATATGTGTGAATCTTTCTGTGTCACATGATTCAGTCTGATGGTGCAGTTCTGCTGTTTATCACCCAGATACTGAAGCCTCTGACTGTATTCAGGATCCTCAGACAGATCTGGATACTCTACACCCTTTACAGGGTTTTTGGTCCAGAACACTTTCATGATCTGATATCCAGTAGGGTATGTATAAGTGCAGCTCATTATCACTGATGAGTTCTTTAGTGCACAGATGTGTGAATGACTGAATCTCACACCCCAATCAGCACTAGAAATCCCTGAAACACAGAATTCTTCAGGATGAAAATGTTGTTTTATTAGTTACAACAGACCACAAACACAATACTTTTTACAAATTTTAAACAGCAACTCTTTTCAAGAAATATGAGCTTTTTTTTTTTTTTCAGAATTTATTGAGTGATATATGATGTGAAGTTTATCATCATCTTTTTATGAATGGTGTTGCAGAAAAGAATAAGTAAATGCACAGAGACAAATGGGTAAACCAGGAAAATTAACATAATCACATAATTAAAAAAAAATAAAAAACAAGACTAAGAAAATAATATATAAAACAACTTTTTTATTAAATACCCAATGACATCAAAATAAGAGTTTTGTGGCTTTTAAACGGCTTAGTTCAATCAGATCTAATCTCATCTACACGCTAATGAACTCCTTTAACACAATAGCCTAAATATTTAACATAGCTTTGCACATTCACTACAGATTATATACTCATGATCTGGTGTTACAGTGATTTTTGTCCAATCAATGAGCACGTCCCTCCTAAACCACTGGACACTGATTAGCAAATAAGAAAAGAATACTGGATATTTATAAAAAACAAAAGTCCTTTTACGTATCTCACCCATGCTTCCTGTTTAAAAGGAAATATGTGAGTACAGGAGAGAAGAAAGTGCTTATCTGCTGCTCTTTGTGAGGCCTTAAATAAAAACATCTGTGTGTCTCTAATGTGAATGTAACAGAGACTCACCGTGAATCATGAGCAGAAAGATCAGAGGAAGACGAGGAGCCATTCTGACCCACATCAGCAGAAAATATCTATAATACAGCATTAATCAGCACTTACCATCATAACTTCTGCTGTAGGTATACCACCCTATTCTTAACATTTCTAATGTGTACACGTGTATGTTATATGAGCAACAACCATCAATTTTCACTGAAGTACAAGTGTGTTTGTCTTACCGTGTTGAAGCTCACCATATCAGCAGCAGCCAAATGACTGACTGTTTTAGCACATACACTTATAGCTATGGACTGACAAACTTGTGGTTAACATCGTCTTAATGCCCAGCAACAGCAATAGTAGTGCCCCTCCCTCATCAAGACAACAACATTAGTAGACTAGAATTAAAGTAAAACGGCAAAAAGATGAATAATTGTGAAGATGAAAAATATGATTTTCTTTCTTTTTTCTTTTTAACAATAATCGTGGTGATTTACAGCTGTACGTCAGTGCTGATGTCAGTAGCAGGAGATGGTGACCTCTGGTGGTAGTTTCAAACATATGAAACGATCGCATATAAAACTGATCAATTAAAAGAAAAGTTACAGAAACACAAAAGAAGCTGATAATATTGAGCACTTTGAGACCATAAAATGATACATTGTCCATTGTGAAGCAATGATCAGTTATGATTGAGAAAGTGCTTTCATCCACCACTGAACATCAGTGTGAATGACTTCATCAGTTTAGAGGAAGAATGTTGCAAAAATAAACACACAGAGACAGACGTGAGAAAACAGAACAAAGCAATCAGCCATGAACAACATGCTACACTATGAAAACAAACTAATTATTGTTGATATAAAAACTCTGTGACATCCAAATGTGAGTTTTGTAGCTTTTAGTTCATGTCTATCAGCTCAGGCTACTGAAGTCCTTTGACACATAAACTTCTACCATGGCTGTGTTCCACTCCACTTTTAGACACACTCAGGGCAGGCCCTGTACATCTGGGGGCCCAAAGCATGCTAATTTTGGGGTCCTGCCTTGCAGTGAATAGTGGAGTATTGCAATCGCAAACCAGCAATAATCTAACACATTTTATACATAGATATGGCAGCGCAAGAAGCTTTCAGTTATAGCCCGGGAGCGAGCAGGCAGGCAGGCAGGCCATGTAGCCAAGTGACAGCAGCGCGCTTTGCAATGTAATGACTCAACAACTAGTGGGGGCCCCTAGTGGCGGTGGGGCCCTAAGCAGCCACTTAGTTCACTCATAGGGAGGGCCGGCTCTGGACACACTCACAAACATATGTAAGCACTTCCCCTTGGGGAATCCCTGCTACCATTTTGAAGTGAATTCTACAGTGTGAAGTGGACAAGGGAAGTTTATATGGACAGACCCTCAAAAACTCAATTCTGCCTTCATATATACACTTCAGGTGGCTCAATATACCACAATGAAACACAGTTGTGATGTCACCGCAGCTGTGTTTAATGCATTAATTTTTAAAACATTTAAAACAACCTAAACACACACACATATACATACACAAAATGCTTCACCAAACAAATTGGTAAAGGGGTCATCGGATGCTAAGTTCACTTTTACATGCTGTTTGAACATTAATTACAGCAGAAAAAAAAAAAATAAAAAAAAATTACAGCCTGATGCAAAAAGTGGTTTTGGTCTATATAGCTAATTTCGCCCTTCATGTCAACTGTAAGGGGGGTGATTTTTATTTTTATTTTTTATAACTCATCCGTTTAAATCATATTAAGCCTTAAAGTTCTGCTTATTTAGGGCGTGGCCACTTGAGTGACAGGTGGATTGCCGCTGCTGTCACCACTGTTGCGCTAGGTGGGCGTGGTTTCAGCAACCAGCTCCACCCACGTCCCGCATCTTTGCCCATGGTTTGGAACTACACTTCAATATGGCATTCATGATTGTTTTCACGAGGGGCATGTAACTGCAGCTTGGTGATCTCCAAATGGGGGCGGGAACTCCAAAACAGGGTGGGCACTCCAAAATAGGGCGTGGCTTGCTCCCTTTGACAGACAGGCACATGACACGCATGCGCAATTCCCGCGCCATGGATCTTTTTAGTTACGTTCAGCATCATTACCCCCTCCCACCCTGCTAATTTCAAGAACCGGGACGCCCCCGTTGCATAAAAAAAGCGATAGAGTAAAACCTTTCCCCTGCAATGCAAAGCGGGATAGGTGGTCACCCTAATGTGTGGTAAACAAGAATACTTATAACAGTCAAAGGCACAATATGTAAGTTTTCGCCGCTAGAGGGGGCATATTCACATTAAACAAAGACGTTTGATGACGCTGTGATTAAGTGTGGAATTGTTGTGTTGTTGAGAGTTGTCTTCATCTATTGAATGTATTGACATTGTTCCAAAAAAGAAAAAAAAAAAGAAAAAAAAGGTGTCTTCGTCCTCACAGCCGATGCAATCCGAGGAGACTCGGGCAGAAATCATCTTCATGGATGAGATAATGTATTAAAGACGTATTAAGGTCACTGTAGTTTGAATCAGGGTGGGGCTGAAAGTCGTGGAAGCGAAACGAGGAAGCTGGAGCGACTGCTACTGAGCGCGACACACGGATCAAAGGAGCTTTTATTATGACTCAGTCGAGCGCTTCCGCTCCTTCTGGTCACATGTATGTGGTGTAAAACAGCTAGATACATTTGAATGTGTTGAAAGTTCTGTTATAATGCTACTCTGTGCGTTGGTCACTTGTCTAATAAAATGCATAACACGTTAAAGCGTGTTTGGTGTTTCCATGTTTTCTACAATATAAAACCGGAAATCGAGTGTGTATGGCATCATTGGCAGGCAACACAGTGACCAGGGACAGGACACTAGTTGAAATTGCTTATTTCTCTGGATTTAAACAATCTTCTAAACATTTGGGATAATGTAAGTACACAAGTCAACAAAATATAACACTGTTCTTGTGTATTTTGAATATTTTAATAAAAAAAAGTAGGGCTGCCCCCGACTAAAGATATTCCTAGTCGACTAACACTCCTGCATTTTAGCGATTAGTCGAATAATCGTTCATTTATGATATTAATATAATAACTTGCGTATATACAAGGAAAGGTACAGTCCAAGTTGAAGTTTAACACTTCCATATGACAGAAAATGCTAAAGCATGATATTAGCGCGTTCAAAATGAAAATTAAGTGCTTAAAACAGAATAGTAAAGCGTTTAAAGTATACAGCGCTTACAGACACAAAAATCAGTGGCCGGAATGTTATAGGCTAATTATAACATAAAAACAGCAATCAGACTGCCTGTGCATTTTAATAATTTATTATCAAAAATACAAACTGTAACAGTTACATGTCAAACAAACAAACAAACAAACAAACAAAAAAAAAAAAACAGTTTTGAATAAAATAAGCTAAAATTCGTTCTTTAAAATAAATCAAATAAACTTATTAGTAACTTAGGCCTAGTACAAAACAAGGCAAAAAGAAAACAAACAAAAAAAAATTAAATAAATAAATACTGTAGCAAAAACGCTGTTTGGTATAAAAATACAGTGGAAAATTAATATAATTTTTATATTGTTCAAAAGGAACAATATAAAATTTAATAAATGCACATGGCACATCGCACAACGCCAAAACTTAGAATAAAAAAGAAGGCAAACAAATTAACAGCCTAAGTATTTGATTAAATTGTTTAGAACAACTATATTTAAGACAAAATGTGGAACAAATAATTTAAAGAACACTAATACAAATCAAAAATATCAGAGCAAAGCCGCAAACTGCCATTAAGACGACGGATGAGTCTTGAATAAAAATACCCGGGTTTTTTTTAATAGCCTAACGGATAGCAAACAGAAACACTACAAAAAGGAAATTAAGCATTCTTACCTAAGCTTTCAATTCGATTTTATTTTTTTCATATTATGTGAGAGGAACACCAGCTTGTCCACATTGTTGGGAAGAAGGGAGCTTCTCGACTTGTTCACAAAGATGCGCTCTGATGGAGTGGATGTGGAAGGGACACAATGGAGGCGTTTAGCTGCTTTAGCGAGCTTTGGATATCGATGTTCATTTTTTTGCCACCATGCCAATGGTCCCGAATCAACCTTTGTTTTATCTGCCAAGTACATTTTTAGTTCATCCTTCTCTTCTGCATGCTCCTCCTCATCAATGGCCATCAGCATGGATATCTCGGCCTGCTTTTCCTTTTTCGGTTCGGGCTCACTCTCCTCTGCAGGGCTAATGCTGTCATGATCACTTTCTGGCGCAGCTTCTGTAGATAAACTTTCTGCCAGATCCGACACTGTGGAGTACGCATCTTCTCGTTCGTGTTGGTCAAAGAATGACAAGCTCTTAAAACGCGGGTCTAAGACAGCAGCTTGTATATAAATGCTGGTCGCGATATTTTCCGTCAGTTGCCATCTCGTGTCAATTTCTTTTTCAATTTCAATTTCTCGTGTTTATATCCTTATTGTTAAAACGAGGGGCCATGTGAGGTGGTTAACGTTACTACTTACATGTTTTAAATGATAAGACATATTCGATGTTGACGAGTGATGTTTGCCTGCAGAGTTTGCCAACAGCCTTTTTAGGGTCGTCCTTCGACTTTTCAAAATGATCCCACACTTTGGACTTTTTTCCTGACATAATTATTAGCATCAGCCAGACACCTCTCCCACAAGTGCGCTTTGGTATACCGCGAGGCACGAGATCGCGTTGATCTCTCGTTGCTTTGATGTCATACACTGACTGCGCAGCCCCTGATTGCGTAATTTCACGTGATTTTTTTTTTTTGCGACTAACCGACTAATGAAAATGTATTCGACCAAGCCCTCTTCATATCGACTAACGTTTAGTCGACTATTTGGGGGCAGCCCTAAAAAAAAGTACATATTGTGCTTTTAAATGGCTTGAAGTTTAATCAGGTTTATTGAAGCATCTGCCATTAGTTATAAAAACTTACAAAGAAAAATATGAAAAGAACACTTTTTATAAATTACAATACATAATGCATGTGAATTCTTATAAGCTGTACAGATTTCACTGTTCTTAGCTTGTCAAAACATACATTATTTAAATACTGATAAATGAAATATTGTTACAAAATGTTAATTTTAGTTGCAGTATAACTGACATTCTTTAGCTTAATTCAGATGAGAAAGTGATTTATAAGATATCAATAACATTGTTCAGGTTTTATTTCTTGTGAAGTATGTTTCTTACAGTTTACAGAACAACAAAAATACTGAAAACAACAAACTCTACACTACTAACAGATTAAACTCAGGTAAACCTAAAAAAATGAAGGCAAATTATGTATTTAAAACACACACAAAACATTAAAAAAAGAAGTCATGACATTAGTCCAGGATACAATGACAGTAATTCTCTCGCAAAGGTTCAAAGAGAACAAATTAATCTTAATGTGGGTTTTGAACATGCTTACAGTGGTTGTGGTTCGAACAGATGAGTACATTTTTGTACTGTAACTGTACACTTATCCAGCAGTTGCTCAGTAAACAGTTGAACGCAGGCTTTGTGTTCGCTGGTCTCTATCGCTCATTTGACGCCGCTGTAGATCACTGATACGTCTTCCACAATTTGAACATTTGATTGCCTAAAAAACAAACAAACAAACAGGAGCTCAGTGATGTTGCAGCTCGGATTAGATGATCTGTGCTGATGAATTAGTACTGGTTAAGTTGTTTCTCACCTCACCGCAGCATCAGACTGATGAACTCTTATATTGTCATACTGACATTCATTGTCTTCCGATCTGTTCGTCTCTTTCTTTAGATGATATTGGACAGTTGCGTACTGGATCTCCTCAGTATCTCTGGATTCAGGAGTTTTTCCTCTAAATCTGCTGGGCTTTACACTGGCATACGGAGCGTCATTGACTGTATCAGCTTCAGAAAGAGGCTCATCATGAACTGAAACTCTCCTTGACACTTCAGAATAGAGATCACTCTGAAATACAAGACAATACATAATTAAGACAAATAATGAGGGGTTTTTTTTTCAAAGGTGAGGTGCAGATTTTTACAAAGTAGAAGGTCTCAAATTTTTCAGGCCAAGTACTACATCAAATAATGACTCATTGACATTGAAGTTGTTTGAATGATTTACCGGATTCATTGTGAGATCTTCAGTTTTAACACTCTTTCGTTTCCTCCTGTTAAAATCACAGACATTAACAGCATTTCAACAAATGTATAGAGATAAAATATGAGTGCTGTTCTTGACGATTAATAAACGTGAGCAATTTTCTATTAGTACATAAGAACAAAAGTGAACATATATAATCACAGCAGTTTTTTATTAAACTCACATTATAAACAGGATGATGATGATGATGATGATGATAATGAATCCTCCTCCAGATGCTGCTGTGATCACAATCACATTCTTACCAGCACCATGATGAACTGAAAGAGGAAGATCATCATAATTAACAAACTGATGAATGAGGTTAAGATACAGGAGTGTTAATAAAAGCTTCACCTGTGACAGTAACAGCATCTGATCTCTGAGATCCATGTTGATTGTGAGCCTCACAGTAGAAGCGTCCACTCTGTAGTGCACTGAAACTCTGTCCAGATCCAACAGCTGAGCTTTGATTCTCCTTAAACCAGCTGAAGTTCAGAGCAGGTGGGTTTGAATCACTGCTGCAGATCAGAGTCACTGAATCTCCTTCCACTATTTCAGCAGATCCAGTTATGGACACTGAGACATTCTTGGGAGAGTCTAAAGCAGAAAAACAACCACAATACATTTGACATCACAGAAGATTAAATATCTGAAATATACTGAATCATTAACTCACACGACGCTCATCATGACGCTAAAAAACATGTAAATCTGACATCAGACTAATGAATCACCCTCCATTACTTCACCTGATGAACTGATAGAGATCACATGATTTGTTGGAACTACACAGCAAAAACCCTAGAGTTACATTACCTCTCTTCAAAATTTATATGAGTTCACACTCAATAGTTCTGAACATTATGGGGATCAGTGTTTGTACATAACAAGTATGAGTGTTTAAATAGTTAACACTGTCAAGGCCCAGAAAAGTATGAATGACATTATAATATTAAGAGAATACTTTCTGTGCACAAAGGAAAAAAAAAAAGATTTTATTCAACAATTCGATGACTCCGCGCCAGCACAGCACCATTTTGGAGAATATCCACTGGACACAAACTGCGTACGCCGTTCTGTGTCAGCCGCACCCACTGACACAAACACGTCCTGTTGCATTCCAAGTCTTTTGAAGCCATACAATATCTTTTTGCAAAGAAGAGAGTAAAACATAAAGTTTTAATTGCTGAAAGTGATCCTGCTCCGTTAACGTGCTTACATCTCATTCAAAAAGATACCACAGTCCCTTTAAGACAAGCCATTTCACTCAGCGGCCATCTTTGAAAAGCCTCTCAGGCAGGCAAGTGCACCTCCTATCTCTTTGAATATGGAAACATCAAATTCTCCAAAACTGTTTACCGAGCTTACCATTAAATTTCATATTTGAAATCACTGATGAAATCTGACAAGAACCACCTCATAAATAGATTCTTATGCTCCAATAGCGTTAAAAAAGTGTATTTTTCAGGCTAGATCAGCCAGTGCACATGCGCAGTACTGAGCGCACATCTCAGAATGCTGACTGGTTCTAGCCAGCTGCAGTGATGCGCTGACTTTACCAATTAGCGATTGGCTCATTTATTCCGAAGGCGGAGCTTCGCGGCCATAATGAGCATTGCATTTTTCCCCATTCAAAGCTATACACTTTTATTATTATTATTAAGAACAATATGTCAACCAATGAAAAACAGTTGCAATATAAAATTACAAAATAATAATAAAAAGAAAATTAAATAATAATTATGATAACAAAACAAATAAAATATTAGACAGGGGTATAAAGTTAAACAAATCAGATTGCATTCAAAGTAAAAGATTAAACAGCTTACAGATTTTTACAGTTTTTAAAGCCTTTATATTACACAAGTGTAATGCCACGCCAGCAGAGGGAGCCCTTACCCATGGACTGACTGTTACCGCTCCCTCTGCTGCTTCTCTGGTTACTTCCTGTTTGGTGGCACTTTAAGGAGGCCTATACCAAACAGGTGATGCGAAGTATTGTTTTGCCTGTGCGGACTCTACCAAGCGTTTATCCTGTTTCATTGCCTTGTTTTTGCCATTTCCACGGTTTTGTTTCATTGTCATAGTTTTGTCTTGCTTCATTGCCATAGTTTTGCCTAGTTTCATAGCCCTGTTTACTGTGCTACTTTGGGGTGCTCTCTTGGATCGTGACCTTCTGCCTGTTTATTTGGATTACGCTTTTGTCTTGCCTTCGTATTACTGTTTGTTTGGAGATCGATCCTGCCTGTCTTGACTATGCTGCGTTTAATAAAGCTCGCATCTGGATCTAACACGCTTCACTGGAGTCCCGTTAAAATGAGTTAGAAATACTCTTAAAGTAATGCTGTATTTCAGCAAGCAAAACATGAAACAGTGGCAAAATAAGGAGATTAAGTACATACAATTTGTTTTCCTGTAAATGCACTTTTTTTTTAATTAACAAAACAAAGATAAACAAGATATTTTCCCAAAGTAAAGAAAAATCTTTATCAATATTCTCAATAACAAATAAAGAGAGTCTTTTCCATAACAATTTAGGGTAATGGCAGTGCCAAAATAAATGCACTATAGTCTCTGGGTGCTGTTTGCAAAAGGAACAGTTTGTATCAATATCTTTTTTATATTTATTTAAGAAAGTGTTGACAGGATATATACGATGGATAATTCGAAAATAAACTTTTTTTATCTTATTAGCTATTAAGTATCTATTTGGAATGAACTAAACTCAAAATCGTAGACAAAATCATTCTAGTAAACCGTAACATTTAAAATTGATACAAAATCATTGAGAAATAACAAACGTATTGATTTATTAGAAGAAGAGGCAGAAAAGCACTGTTTTCCCACTGCTGAAATAGTAGGATCTAAAGAAGGTAAAATAGAAGGATAGGGGATCATTTGAAACAGTCTAATATCTCCAGATGGTATGGCATCAAAAACAATTGCAAACTCTTTATGAGTAACGGGAATATTAAAACGAAAAAGAAATTCTTTATAATTTAATAAGTGGCCATTTTCATTAAACAACTGGTTTACGAGTAAATATCTGCCTCAAACCAATGCTGGTAAAAAAGAGATTTGTTTTTAATACAGAATATCACGGTTGTTCCAAATAAAATATTTATGAGGGGAAAAGTTGTGCTTGTATAACAGAGCCCAGGCGAGAAGCTTATGAAAATTAGATAATTTAGCCTGTAATTTTTCAATATAATAATTACAAAGTAATAAAAAATCAAAACCACCAAATTTGGAGAAAATGTAATGTGGAATAAAGTTCCACATAAAGGTTGGATTTTTAATAAAGTGTTTGGCCCAACTGATTTTAAGAGTATTATTAAATGTACAAAAATCTAACATATTGAGACCACCATTTTCATAGGTATTTTAAACCACAGATTTTTTATGTAATGTATGCCATTTTTCCATATGAAATTAAATAACATTTTGTCAATATTCTTGAGAGTGTTCTTATCAACATGGAGAGACTGAGCAGTGTACCATAGTCTGGAAATACCCTCCCCTTTTGCAAGTCATATTCTTCCCCTCAAGAGATAAGTCTCTCTGCAACCATAAATGTAATCTTCTCTGTTTTTCCAATAATAGGGGGGAAATTAGATGCACATCTGTCATTTTGATTTTTACATAAAGTGAGTAACTCACATTTAGATAAATTTTAAAAAAGACCAGAAGTTTTAGAAAAATGTTCAACAATGCTGATTGCAAAAGGGACCCAAGAGGCATCTCTTAAAAAAAGAGCAGTATCATCTGCTAATTGGCTGATCTTTATTTCTCTATCCGCAATGAGAATGCCTTTCAAGATACTTTTATTAATAAGATGTGAGAAAACCTGGGCGACAAGAAGGAAGAGATAAGGTGAGATAGGGTTAAGCCAAACCACAGACATCTTTGCCTGATACCCCTCTGAATGTTGAATCTGGCTGACATACCAAAACTAAATTTTAGTGAGCAGTTACTATTTGCATAAAGTGTCTTGATGGCATTATATAAAAAAAAAAAAAAAAAATTTTCGAAGACAACGAAAAATAAAAGAATGCTCAACTGTATCGAATGCCTTGTAAAAGTCTAAAAAAAGAGAAGAAACTGTCTTCTGAAATCAAATCGGAATAATCAAGAATATCTAAAATTAATCTAATTTTATTAGAAATATGCCTGTTTTTAATAAAGCCAGACTGCGATTCATCGATTAAATAACTCATAATTTTCTGTAATCTTTGGGCAAAAATTTGAGCAAGAATTTTGTAATCAGTGTTAAGTAAACATGTTGGACGCCAGTTTTCAATAAGAAGTTGATCCTTTTTAGTTTTTGGGATCAAAGTGATCACACCTTGTGTCAAGCTAGGAGGAAGAGATGATTTCAGAAAGCTCTCTGCATAGACTTCTGCAAGGAAGCTAAGTCTTCAGAGAATGTCTTATAAAATTCTGTTGTAGTTCCATCATTCCCCGGAGACTTGTTAATTTTAAGATAATTAATATAATCAATAATTTCCTCAAGAGAGATAGGTTCATCACAACGAGTCTAAGAAAGAGAATGTATCATCTTCATCAAGTTTAGAGGTATATAACAACTTAAAATAACAATAAAAATTATAGCAATAATTTGAGATTGTCTTGAGGTCATCAGTAGTAATACCATCAACACTGAGTTTAGACATGCTATTATAATTAGCATGAGACTTCTCTGATCTAAAGAAATAAACATACTTTTGTTCACCTTGCTCCATCCGCCTCCTACTAGATCGAACAAAAGCACCTTCTGCTTTACATTTGTATATATTATCAAGCTGGTTTTGTAAATTGCAAAGCAGAACAGTTTCATCATTTGAAAGATTTTCAGGGGGCCCCAGAGTGAGAGCAGCAATTTCACTAACAACCATCTCTTCCTCAGCTTTCCTAAGTTTAGCAAGCGCACTCCCATAGCTTCTCATAAATTGACTAATATCAAATTTTAATAACTCCCAATTATTACTAAAAGAACATTCCCTTAAAGCTTTTTTCCCAATAATGGTTAATAAAATAATTAATTTAAGCTTAACAGTATCATGAGATAACAGAGAGCTATTTAATGTCCAGTATGATGTTTTAATATGAATTAAAGTGTTTACAGAGATCTTAATTTTTATATAGATAGCCTTATGATCAGTTAGGGGTGTTGGAAGGATGTCAACTGTGCTAAAATAAAAAAGTGTTTTGAATATCAATAGATTTAGAGATCAGCCAAAAATCTATACGAGAGAAACGAGAGGCAGCTTTATTGCTCCACGTAAAAGCTTTAGTATAAGGGAATTTGGTCCTCCAGACATCGGTCACATCAAGTCTCTCCATTAATTGTTTACATTTTGAATTGAGTGATGAGGGCTGGTGGCCATTTATCAAGAGCACTGTCAATAGCAATATTGAAATCCCCCCCCCCTGTGACAAGTAGAGAATTTGGGAACTTATTTAACCATAGCAATCTACTTGTACTACTAATTCTTCTAATTGTATTTAACTACTAATTGTATTTTCAGACCTTGAGTTGAAGCCATAAATATTGGCCATAATAATAACAACAGTTGAGTTCACATCAATTATATTACGCAAAAAATGTCCATATGAATCACAGTCCGAATGTAAAATATTCCCTTTAAATGCATTCCTTAGTAGTAACTCCTGCAGAGCGTTCAGTTCCATGGGAAAACCAAAGTTCATTACCCCATTGCGATCTCCAAAATTGAACATCACCAACAGAAGAATGGGATTCTTGGAAAAAACTAAATTCAGGCTTCAGCTGTTTCGCAAATAAAAATAAAGATTTCTTTTTACATTATGTCGTATACCCCTGACATTTAATGAAAACAAAGACAACAATGTCAAAAACAAATAATTACAGGCCTATAAAAGGAATAACTGAAAAAAACACCTTTAGATAAAAGGTTATGTCAGCAAAGAGAACTCCCGAACTCTGCATTTAAAGTGTAAGTCAATATTAAGTGAACCAGCTTATCATAAAACATCTTAAGTTCCAGGCAAAAGGAATTGAACTATATTCAAAAGGATATTAAGGCACAAGAACCAAAGTGCATTGGCAGATCTGCAACAAGACCTCCTGGATCAACCATATTCAAGTCGACAATCTTCAAAGATAGCCATCAAGGTGGAAGAACAATTTCTTTGCTTTCCACAAATGCTCGAGCTCTAACAAAATAAGCCTTCTTTCCAGCATCTCTTGCACTTTTAACTGCAGGCCACAATTTTTTCCTCCGCTCTCTGTCTTCCTCACAGAAATCTTCAGTGAAGCGCAACTTATTTTCCCGGAGATACGAGTTGTTTCTAGCAGCTTTCCAAATTGCATCACGGTGCACTCTGTTGGTGAATTGAAGAATTACAGGCCTCGGCTTGTCAGTGTTCACCTTTGATCCTAAGCGATGAACAGTATCGATTACATCAGGTAGCTTGATCTTTTCCTCTGGTAGCACCTCCTGGCAGATTCGAATAACTGCGGCTCGCACATCCTGACCGTCTTTCTCTGAAATTCCATGCAACTTCAGATTCTGTGATACCCTTCCAGCTCCCGTATGCAGTTCTCGAGCATGCCGCAACGACGTTTTTCTTCATCAATACACTTCTCTGCATCAGACATCTTTTTCTTCAAGTCTTGTACCTCTGAACAAACGAAGTCAACCGTCTTTTTTAGCCCCTCAATTTTCATAGCATTTGTGTTAATGAGTTTCTCCATACTGTCCGCCCTGTTGTTAATCAGGTCAGAGAGAGTGGATATTATATCCTTACTCGATTTGTCAGTTTTCTCGCGATTGCTAGATGGGGAATTACTTGGGGTTACAGGTAAGGTTGGAAAGTCTTTGGGAGCAGAGGAAAATGATGGGGTTGCATGGGTGGCGTAATCATGAAAAATGTCAATAAGTAAGTTGGTGCCATCAGGTGATATTATAAGCTCAGAGCTAGGCGATCCACCATCGGACACTGCTAGACGGCTAACAGCTTGATCCAGCAAGTCTTTCTGCTTCCTTTGAGACTTTGACATTATTTCTGAATTTTAATTTTATAAGTAGTAAACAGTTTCGAGGAAAAAAAAAAAAAAAAAAAAAAACTTGACAAGGGTCACTTAACTTCGAAAATAAGGCAGTATTTTGCAGAGAACGGGAAAGACAACCGTTCAGAGCGCCATCTTGAACCGCCCCCCTTGGGCATTCTATAGTCTTTGAAGATACTCCCGTGGCATGACGCAATCAGTCACGAGACACACAAGAGCGAATAAGTCTGACATAAGGCTTCTTCTGGCGGCATTTTTTGAACTTGCGCACAGACTGCAGCACACAGGATGAGCTTTACGGTGGACAGAGATGGTGATCGCATCTATTCCTCTCACAAATCATTCGTTTTTTTCCTCAGAAGACTTGGAATATGAATATCTTTTGAATAAATTGTGACTGTAGTTGTATCTGCCTGTTATTTATTGTGTTTTATTGACAATGGTAGGTTTATGGGCAGGGGTTATGTGCTCATAAATGTGTAAATTGTGTAATGTAAATAAAACTGTTGTGACTGTTTACACTGAAAAATCACACCCCGATATATATGCAATAATGGCAGTTTTATTGCCCAATATATAATTTAATCATGATGATAAAATTCCCAGTGTCTTTCGTGTCGGCATACAGACAGAGCGAAACGTGTCATATTCTGAAAACCACGCCCACCGGGTTTCAGTTGATTTTATTTGGAGCACAGTGAGAAAGTAAACGCATCTGAACTGAAATATGTATAATCTTTCAAGAAATTTTTTTTTTTTTCAGAAATTGTGAGAGAAAAAAAAGTTACATGTTTACAGTCAAGGTGCAATATCAAACAGACCCACATGGAGATGTTTTGAGATGATTGCTTATAGATACTATACAGATCTGTTCAGAATGACCAGCAGAATACAGCAATCTTAAGGAGAGTCGAGAGCATCAGTGAACGTTTCAAACGTCTGAGTGTTTGATGTTCATATGTACATAGACACCACTGATCCTCACAAACTCCTCCAAAACATGTTTCAGCGAGCATCTGTTATAAAACACTCAACTATGCTAAAATGTGTTTGTGTCTTTACCTTGATTGCAATTGTCATCCATCAAAACTTTACTAGTGAGACACCAGTATTTTATTCAGACATAGTCCTGATTTTAGCACTGGCTCATTAGGGGCACAAAATAATAGTTATTTTGGATAAGATTTGAGGACACTGACTAGCTCAATTTTATGTCATATGTTGAATACTTTTATATCATGAATCAGCTGTTGGCTAAACTGCTATTCTTTTGCCCAAGAGATATGTAGTCCTCTGCTGGCTTTTTAAAGACAACTTTAAGGAGAAAAACTCTATCTGTACTCACACATGACATTGAGATGAACATCAGGAGAGATGTAAGTGTGTCCACGTAGAGCACATCTATATCTGCCTGCATCCTCTCTTCTGACTGACTGCAGCAGGAGTTCATTGTTTCTGTCTCTTCTCTCAGTTAATGGCTGTGAGTTTCTGTACCAGATGAATGTTGCTCTGTCAGTCAGAGTGCAGCTGCTTTTACATGTCAGACGGACTGAATCTCCCTCTGTCACTCTCTCAGGAGACTCCACCTGAAGATCTGAACACAACACACACATTATATCTAGTGCTGCTGTCATACACTCATTATTATTCAACATAATGCACAGAAGAAGAGTGAAACCTCATGAAAGTCACCTGTGACAGTAAGACTCACTCCTGATTTACCAGTCCATTTTCCATCAGGTTTATCAGTGATGAATCTGAAATAGTACATGTGTGAATCTTTCTGTATCACATGATTCAGTCTGACGGTGCAGTTCTGCTGTTTATCTCCCAGATACTGAAGCCTCTGACTGTATTCAGGATCCTCAGACAGACCACCATTTATAAAAGGTACTTTGGTCCAGAACACTTCCATGATCTGATATCCAGTAGGGTATGTATAAGTGCAGCTCATTATCACTGATGAGTTCTTTAGTGCACAGATGTGTGAATGACTGTAACTCACATTCCAATCAGCACTAGAAACCCCTGAAACACAGAATTCATCAGGATGAAAATGTGGTTTTATCAATTACAACAGACCATAAAAACATGATGATACTTTTTTACTACTTGAAAACAGCAACTCTATTAAGTGTTAAATGATGTGAAGTTCATCATCAGCTTTTATAAAGTGTGTTGCAGAAAAGCAGAAATAAAAGCACAGAGACACAGGAGTAAAAAAGAACCAGGAAATCAGTCATGTACTATCAAACAATGAAATAAATGAAAAACCGTACTAAGACTTAATTGATTATTGATTGATTGATTGATTGATAGTTGATGTATTAAATATCCAATGACACAAAAGTGTCAGTTTTGTGGCCTTTAGTTCACGTCTATCAGAGTGTTTCTAATGTGAATGTAACAGAGACTCACCGTGAATCATGAGCAGAAAGATCAGAGGAAGACGAGGAGCCATTCTGACCCACATCAGCATCAGATATATCTATAATACAGCATTAATCAGCCCTTATAATCATTTACCATACATCACCCTATTATTAACATTGATCATGTTAGTACACGTATATTATATGAGCAATAATCATCAGTTTTCATTGAAGTACGAGTGTGTTTGTCTTACCATGTTGAAGCTCACCAGATCAGCAGCAGCCAAATGACTGACTGTTTTAACACATGCACTTTTAGCTCTAGACTTGATGGTTTGTGTGGTTAACACATCAGTGTCTCTCCCTCAACCAGAGAACAACTAGACAATTACTGGACTAAAACTAAAGTAAAACATTGTTTAATTTTATTTTTCATTTTTGATAATATTGACACCATAAAACAATACTTTGTCCATTGTGAAGCTGCACAATTAAGAATTAGTACTCTATTATTATCAATCAATTATGATTTAATAGCAGGACTACACTGTAAAACAAGAAAGCACTTATATCCCCCATTAAACATCACTTCAGGTGTTTTGCTCTGCTGATTTAGTTTTAACATTATATATTTACACATCGACATTTCAACATCTGATAAATGATCTCAGTATGAATTACCTCCGATGGAGGATGTTACAGAGATAAATACATTTCAGAGATGCAGAAGTGAAACTGGACTAAAGTTTGTAATAAAAAACATGCTGCACTATCAAATACACAGATGACAATTAAGACAAAAAAAATAATAATGTTGATTTAAAGATGTTGTGTTATTAAAATGTGAGTTTTAGTTCATGTCTGTCAGCTCTGAAAGCTCATTTGACCCACAAACCTCTATCTTATCTACACACTATCTTCTGAGAAAATGGACCAAAAGTATTCATGATCTGGTGATACACTGATGTTTGTCCAATCAGATGCTCTGATGAGTGAGAAAGTCCCTCCCCTAAACCACCTGACGCTGACTAACAAATAACAAATTAGCAAATCATGTTTAAGGCTGTGACGTAACGAAGATCTACTGGATATTTATAAAATGGACAAGCCCAGTGACATCTCATCTTCCTGTTTCATCAACGTAGCACAGAAAACTGTTCATAATCACTCATTCTGATGAATAAAAATAAATAAATAAAATTATGTCTGGAATGATTTGTTATATGAACTTCATCTACAGACATCAGTTTTCATTGTAAGAGTGTGTTTGTCTTACAGTGTTGAAGCTCATCTGACTGTTTCAACACATGCACTTTCAGCTTCACTGGCTTTGTGTGGTTAACACTTTTTTTTTTTTAAACATTACAAAGTTATTAGTGTCCGTCCTTTACAAGACAGCAACATTACGGGACTAAAACTAACTTGAACTTGACTAAAACTAACTTTAAGTTTTAATCTTTTTTTTTTTCTTTTTCTTATCTTTTTTTAAGTTATTTTAAATATATTCACTCAAGATGTTTAGAGAGCAGGATTGTGTAACCAGACATTCTTCTGGCTATTTCACACTTACTAAGCAGATTAGATAGTGTTTTTACATTCATATTGTCACAGAGTCAGCAACACCCACAGCATCAGACCATTACACTCCACCCACTCATTCCTAGTCTCCTTCAGTTCACCATTGTCTGGTCTCGTCATTCATACCTGGGCACTTACCTGACTGCTCGCTTGTATAGCCTACACTTACTTGAACAATCCACTGCAACGTCCTTCAGTCTTCAGTTACCAGATTCATACCTGTAAAACATAAGACTGTCATGAACTGACATTACATCTGCATTGATCCAATTAACAGTTACTTACCTGCTATCCATAATTGTCTGCTTTAATATTCAAACAATGTTGACAGTGGGGAATTTTAACCGTGTTAATTTTAACCGAGTTAACCGTGACAGTGCGGCCTGTGGATCAGGAGCGGGGGTTTTCTTCAACACCAGCACTCAGTGTCCAACATTACACCTGAAGCTCTACAGGAGAGCAGCAGCCATATATTGTGTCAAAAAAAGCCCAAGTATAGTGTGTTGGCCACAGTAAAGCAGATAAATCACACCACTTTCAAGAGACATTTTTACCCAAACAGGACTTGGAGAGACTGAACTTCCTACATAAAGATTTTTATGGGGTGAGTGAATCTACCATTGACTTGAGCACTGAAATAGTTTATAGCAGAATACCTGGTGGAGTTTCCGTAATATGGCACAAAAAGTTTGATCAACTAGTTAACATGGTCAGATTGAATGTTGATAGGAACTGAGTTCAGTAGTAGTGAGAGATGTACAAAGCCAGTATTTTAGTTTTTTTAGATGTATGCTTTTTTTTTGACCATATAGTGCAGGCCTTCAATAGTTATTGAGGGATTGCTCTCAATATGGTTCAGATGTTGACATGAAATACAATGCAAAGAAGAGTAATATTATGGTTATTGGTAGTAAGGAGGACAGGAAACTTTCATTTCCTGACTTCTCTCTGTCTGGCATTGTCATTATATAACTGATGACTTGTTTGATGATAGAAACATTTACAGACGTGTGTGTCCCTAAGAAAAAGAAAACAAACAAACAATATGGCGGCGCAGTGGCTTCACTTTTATGACATCATGAGCAACCCAGTTCTCTATTATAGATCAGTTTTCGCCCTTTCACATCTATGATTAATGCGTCACATGATTCAAGCTTCCATACAGCAGGGACGTCCATTAGAGCCAAGCAGGTGATCACATGATTTACTCATTAATGTGCAGAACTTGTGTAGAATATCATTTTTTTAAAGGTGTATTTTGTATTTAAATGTTCTTTCATTTGCTGAACCCCAAATGAGTTTTAATTATTTCAGGAATTCCAGAGGAGGCTCATAGCATAAACTCCTCTCATTACGACCAGTCAGTATTGATATTCAAATAACGCATTTTAATGATTGAAAATATCACGTCGTTTGAATTTTGTCATTTAAATTTTCTAAATTAAATGTGTCCTAAATCCGGAAATACAAACACATTCAAATAATAATGAGGTGAACAGATGCTACAGCAAACAGAGACTGAAGAAACCAGATGAGACGCAGAAATGGATGTGTTCAGAACATGAAAACAACATGCAAATGAAAACGAATAATGGTGATTTCCAGCTGATGCACATCAGTGTCGATGTCAGTAGCAGGAGATGGTGACCTCTGGTGGTAGTTTGAGGGTTTTTACAAACACATATGAGACGATCACAAATAAAAGAGATCATTTAAAGGTAAAGTTACAGCAAAAGACAGAATAGCCTAATAGAAGCTGATAATATTGAGCACTTTGAGACCATAAAACGATACATTCGTCATTGTGAAGCAGGAGCTTGTATCCCACCACTGAACATCACTTCCTGTGTTTTGCATTGCTGACCTAAATTTCACAGTATATATTTAATTTAATTTAATTTCACTGTTACACTCCACTGTTCTTCACTAATGATCCCTGTCAATCATGAGTGCCTTTTTACTGGATCCAAAACTATAGACTTGTGTGTATATACTCTTAAAATCTCTGTACGGCTCATAGCGGCTGTACGAAACATCTCTGCATCCAAGCAAACACTGTAAATAATTGTGATCATCTCACCGTAGACTCCTTCATAGCAGATCTTCTGTTCACCCTTTCAGTAAGACAGAAGAAGAAATATTAATAAACAGAACGCTTAAACAGTTTATATGTATATTACATATTAGTATTACATGTCCTGATCTGCTGTGATATCGGCAGGACGTTATCCTGTATTCAGTCACACACCTGAAAATATTCAGGACTTGAAGGACTTTAAATGTACTTCAAAGGGGTCATCGGATGCCCATTTTCCACAAGTTGATATGATTCTCTAGGGTCTTAATGAAAAGTCTATAATATACTTTGGTTAAAAATTCTCAATGGTATAAAACAACACCCTTTTTACCTTGCCAAAATCAGCTCTGCAAAAATCATCTCATTCTGGTTGAGGCTGCTTTAAATGCAAATGAGCTCTGCTCGCCCCGCCCCTCTCTTCTCTCTGTGGAGTGACAAGCCTGTTTACTTTAGCCGCGTTTAGGGTCTTTTATGTTTTTACAACTGATTGGAAGATTTGTTTGTTTTGGTCTGGGTATATAAGCGAAGTGACAAAACATTACTTTGGGATTCTGTATTCAGAAGAACCCCACACTGTGTGTGAGTCTCTGGAGCTTTGCCTCCATATCTCTCACATGCTGCTGTGTATCTCTATGCGGTCAGGAATGCATCTCTCACTTTTAGATTTATCTTGGAGTATGTTATGTATTCATTTTAATTGGAACTGAATTTAATTCTGAATTGGATTTTCATTGTTAAGCTATGTAATTGGCATGATACATTTTTACCTGACTGCTAATAAAATGTTAACCTGGACTTATTCTGGACTTCTTGGAAATGATTTTCTAGTAGGTTAATGTGTAATGGTGCTACCGCAAGACTGCGTCCAGGGCAGACCGCGCCGGAAGTACCGACTGATGAGCCATGGGGACATCACTAGGGCTCCGGATGTTGAGCTGTCACTGACTTAACACGATGTAACTCTCGCCCACTAAACTTGCTAACTAGCACATTATTAGGAAAGACGATCGCAAAGATTCATAAAAAAAAAACCTTATACTCACTTCTGCTGTAAGTGAAGCTGGATCATGAATGATTCAGGAGGCGCATTCCCTTCACAAACAAACGTAATCTACTGCATCTTCAGCGGCTCAGATGTCAGGAGTAAATGACGACCACTATGTTCATTATTACATCCAGCAACACAACACCTCAATCGCTCAATCGGCAATATTCTTGTCTAACTTACATCCCTGCTCCAGCATTGAAACAAAGAGGGCGGACGTTACAGCTGATCTGAGGTAAGAGCTCATGTCAATCAACTATTTTGGGAGCGGCCTCTGTCAGTGTGACGGCACACCGACAGGCATCTGAGAATGGCTTGATTTGAAAAAGGGGATATTATTTTGGATTTTTATCATTATAGGGTAGATTTGTACATACACTGACAACACACATTAATGTTCAAACAACTTGTAAAAGTGAACTTAGCATCTGATGACCCCTATAAGTGACTGAGCAACTGCATGTTTTTACAATAATGTTGCTTAAAATGTTCCCAGATTTATTAATAAACTTAATTTTACTAAATTACACATACCTGTTACTAAAAAAACTGCAGTTTTTAACCATTATACATGCATGTGTGGTAGGGAGACCACCTGGCAGAAGGGCTGTTGCGGGACATAGATGTGAATTTGCAGGACAATGCAGGACATGTGTGAGACTGATACATTTTCTATAGTTCTGTTATGTAAATACTGATTACATCCGTTGTCATATGCGCTGATCTGTGTTTCTGAGCGCGCACAAGCAAGCGAAAGAAAGCGCGTCATTTTTATGAGAGTGAAGAGAATCCACCTGCGAGAAAGAGATTTGTGCTTGTGCATTTTGATGTACTGCGCATTAACCCTTTCAGACCTGAATTTTTTTCACTGAACAAAAAAATGTTTGTCCTCTTGATATTTGCTCTTCTCCAACATATAAATGAGTCTAAAAAAAAAAAAAAAAAAAAGATTTGTGCAAACTCATTTTTTATTAGATTTTTCTCATGTCCACTACAATGGACGCCAGGACTGAAGAAAAAAAAAAAATCTGCATATTTTAACCATACATAATAAGTAGAGTTTGTGCACTATAGTTGAACTAGTGTTTAAGATTTTGAACAGAACACACACTGTAAGAATGAACAATGCCATAAGAATGTGGAAAAAAAGGTAAGATGATGTGAAATCTCAAAAAAATTGTTTTTTGGTGGAAGTGGGTGAATCTGAGTATATGTATAAATGTCTTTGCTTGTATATGTATGGGTTTATGTGTACTTGCTGATTGTTTTGATAAATATATGATTGTGTGCATTATAGCATCAAGGCATCAGTGTGCGTGGAAGTGGTGTGAGTGTGTGTGTTGCTGTGTATTCACTTATCTCACATCCACTATGGCTGTTTCTCAATAAAACCAATGAAAAATTGATCTACAGGTTATAGTCACTTTGAAGACATAAATAAAATCATATTAATATTATTTTCATTAATTAACATCAATGTTCATAAAACATTACAATTTGAATTTGTACCTCTGTATTTAGCTCTGAAATGCTTGCACAAATTTCTCAACCTGTTATACAACTAATAAATGAGGTTCCTGCTAAGACCTGATGTCCATTGCGATGGACAGTAAATTTTAAAAAAATCCTGTGTTCTGCAACTCTGACAGATCTTCAAAATAGCTTTAAATATTATCATTTTATAGTCTTAATTTTACAACCGGTGCAAGTTGATGAGGCTACCATTAACATAACTCTGCATATAAAAGGCAAAATATGGGGTTCCTCCTCTTCCTGTCTAGTTGGTTATCATGTCTCTCTTTTGTGATGTCTGTAGCTCAATCAGATTAAGTTAGGAGTCAGATCTTCATTGTAATTGGTTGATCAGGGACCAATCAGTGACCAGGCATCGGTCATATTTTAAAAACATAAAATTTTATTGGTTTAAACAAAAAATCATGTGATGTCCATTTCAATGGACGCAGGGTCTGAAGGGGTTAAAATAATGTGCTCTAGACATTTCTCATTAAAATGACGCCATAGAAACCACCTTAAACGTACTATTAAAATAAGAAGAAAGTTGCGTCTGAAAGCTGCATCGATTTTTTTAAATGAATGAAATTTGGTTGAAATGAATGAAGAATATCGTTTTTTTCCGCGTGACCTCGACCATTTCCGTCGGTGGTTCTAGATCACTTGATGAGATCCGCAAATCGTTTGCGCAGAAACTACGCCACAAAAGGAATAAATAAAAAGCTTTCTTAAAAAGACAAAAGAACGCATGGACATTTTCTTAATATGATAATTAAAAACCAACAGACTGATGAAAATGGGGGACATTTTCTCATTATGCGAAGTGCGGGACAAGGGGTGAAAATGCTGTGCGGTACAACGCAAAGCGGGACAGGTGGTCACCCTAATGTGTGGTAAACAAGAATACTTTACTTACAACACCCAAAGGCACAATATGTAAGTTTTCACCGCTAGAGGGCGCATATTCAAATTAAACAAAGACGTTTGATGACACTGTGAGGAATTGTTGAGTCGTTGAGAGTTGTCTTCATCTATTGAATGTGTTGACATTTTTCAAAAAAAAAAAAAAGTCCTCACAGCCGATGCAATCTGATGGGACTCAGGCAGAAATCATCTTCATGGATGAGCTAATGTATTAATGACTTATTAAGGTCACTGTAGTATGAATAAGGGTGGGGCTGAAAGTTGTGGACATTTGGGATAATGTAAGTACACAAGAAAATATAACACTGTTCTTGTGTATTTTGAATATCTTAATAAAAAAAGTACATATTTTGTTTTTAAACGGCTTGAAGGTCAATCAGGTTTAGTGAAGCATCTGCCCTAGTAATAAAAACATACAAAGTAAAATATGAAAAGAACACTTTTTATAAGTTACAATAATACATGTGAAATTTTATAAGTTGTACATATTTCACTGTTGATAGCTTGTCAAAACATGCACTATTTAAATAATGATAAATGAAATATTGTTGCAAAAAAGTTACAAAATGTTTATTTTTAGTTGCAATATAACTGACAGTCTTTAGCTTAACTTCAGATGAGAAAGTGATTTATAAGATGTCAATAACATTGTTCAGGTTTTATTTCTCGTGAAGTATGTTTCTGGTTTCTAAGCTTACAGAACAACAAAAATACTGAAAACAACAAACTCTACACTACTAACAGATTAAACTCAGGCAAACCTAAAAACAAAGGCCGATTATGTATTTAAAACACACACAAAACATTAAAAAAGAAGTTGTGACATTAGTCCGGGATACAATGACAGTAATTCTCTCACAAAGGTTCAAAGAGAACAAATTAATCTTAATGTGGGTTTTGAACATGTTTACAGTGGTTGTGGTTCGAACAGATGAGTACATTTTTTAACAACTATACACTTATCCAGCAGTCGCTCAGAAACCGTTGAACACAGGCTTTGTGTTCGCTGGTCTCGATCGCTCATTTGACGCCGCTGTAGATCACTGATGCATCTTCCACAGTTTGAACATTTGATTGCCTACACTGTAAAATCTAATTAGTTGGGCTTACTTAAAAAAAGCCTGCAAACCGATTGCCTTAAAAAAAATAAGTAAAGTGAAATAGGTATAGTATTTTGTACTGACAAATGCTTAGTTAGTATAGTTTACTTACACGAGAGTTCTAGTAACTAAAAAAGAACTGTAGGGGGTACTTGATCCTTTACTTTAGGTTTACTTTAGACTTAGTATAGCTACTCACTCACTCCCAGAGTGCATTGCGGCATGAAAAAATTATGCAATTGCTTTGTTTTACTGTTGTTGTTTTTATTTTCTAATTTTGTTTACTGTCTTGTGTCAGTAGTAGCACAACAAAAGAGAAAATAAAATAATAAAATGGTTATTGTCACAATTAATAAAAATACATCAAATTGAATTGTTACCATTGTTGTGATTCGCGTGCAGAATGTTGAAGTCTGTCTGTGACTTCAGCACATTATCTCAAATATCAAAGAATTGTCTTTTTCTAGTTAAGTTTCTCAAGGTGTTTATGACAAACAATGAAATTGTTAAAGATCATTTATAAATACAGAAAGAAACATTAGCTAATTAATTAGAAAAACGAGAAGGCTACCTTCTAAAAGTAACCTACTTATTACTTTTCTTCCCATGAAGTGAAAAATTATGATTTCATGTTGCATTGCTGCATCAGCGGGGAAAAAAAATATAACAAGATAAACAAAGTTCCAATTGCCCAACCAAAGGGAACATTGATCACTATAATGGTAAGTAAAAAATGTAAAAAAAAAAAAAAAACATTTTATGAAAATCAACATCAATTTATGAAGTCAGCTTATGTGATGTTCTCTCAAATATTTCAGTTGTATTGAAACAACACTGAAGATGACTTTGGGAAATGAGTGAATGTAACTAGTGAAAGATAACTGCAGATTAAGAATTACCACCTCAAAAACTTTGCTTTTCTTCTGTTTTTATTTTGCAAATTAGCAACATATTAGTGCACTGCTGCCTCTCACTGGTTTATTAATGTCATTGGTTCCTTTGTGGCTACTTGAATATTTTAAGTAAGCGTCACTCAAAGTAGTAAGTAAATTGTTTTACTTGCCTTGAAAGTAGCTGTAACTTGCTAAAACCTAGTAAATATAGCATCTAAGTAAAGATAACTAATTATATCTAAGTAAGGTAAACTATTGGATTTTACAGTGTAAGAAACAAACAAACAGGAGCTCAGTGATGTTGCAGCTCAGATTAGATGATCTGTGCTGATGAATTAGTGCTGGTTAAGTTGTTTCTCACCTCACGGCAGCATCAGGCTGATGAACTCTTATATCGTCATACTGACATTCATTGTCTTCCGATCTGTTAGTCTCTTTCTTTTGGTGATATTGGACAGTTGCGTACTGGATCTCCTCAGTATCTCTAGATCCAGGAGTTTTTCCTCTGAATCTGCTGGATTTCATACTGGCATACAAAGCATCATTGACTGTATCAGCTTCAGAAAGAGGCTCATCATGAACTGAAACTCTCCTTGACACGTCACAATAGAGATCACTCTGAAATACAAGACAATACATAATTAAGACAAATAATGAATTTGTTTTTTTTTCAAAGGTGAGGTGCAGATTTTACACAGCAGAAAGTCTCAAACTTTTCAGACCGAGTACAACATCAGGTCATCATTGATTTTCTGTAAAGTTGTGTTTGAATGATTTACCGGATTCATTGTGAGATCTTCAGTTTTAACACTCCTTCGTTTCCTCCTGTTATAATCACAGACATTAACAGCATTTCAATAAATGTATATAGAGAAAATATGAGTGCTGTTCTTGACGATTAATAAACGTGAGCAATTTTCTATTAGTATATAAGAACAAAAGTGAACATATATAATCACAGCAGTTTTTTTTTTTTATTAAATTCACATTATAAACAGGATGATGATTATGATGATGATGATGAATCCTCCTCCAGATGCTGCTGTGATCACAATCACATTCTCACCAGCACCATGATGAACTGAAAGAGGAAGATTATCATAATTAACAAACTGATGAATGATGTGAAGATACAGGAGTGTTAATAAAAGCTTCACCTGTGACAGTAACAGCGTCTGATCTCTGAGATCCATGTTGATTGTGAGCCTCACAGTAGAAGCGTCCACTCTGTAGTGCACTGAAACTCTGTCTTCATATATAAATTTTCTTCCAATTTTGCTGGAGCAGAGATTTCTCTTCCAATGAAAATGTTACTTTATGTCATTGCCGCAGCAGTGCTTTCAGTGTTTACATTTAAACATGAAATGAAGTTCCAAACGTAGGTTTGGGAGGAGCCTAATCATTCAGTCCTGTCAATCATCATTACAAGCCTATATAAGCAGCTCTCATTGCACCGTCCCAGCTTACGTTCTTCCGGCATCCCTCCACCTCCCCTTCTCCTCCTCTGCTTCTGTTATTTTCCCTCTAGATAATATCGCAATGGGGGGTCAAACTCTGCGCTCAAGCCGAGCCTCTGGTTCGAGCCTCCATGAAGGACAGCAACCCAAGTTTGTTTACTATTGCCCATCAGGACTGGATGGGCAGGCGAACTTGTGAATCATTGTATGAGTGTGTTTGTCTAACAGTGTTGAAGCTCATCAGATCAACAGCAACAAAATGACTGACTGGTTTAACACATGCACTTACAGCTTTATTGGCTTTGTGTGGTTAACTGTTTTTTTTTTTTTTTTTACACACCACAGAGATTCAGAAATATCAGTGTCGTATCACATTCCTCTGGCTATTTAACACTTACTAAGAAGATTGGATGGTGTTTTTGCATTCATGTTGTCACAGAGTCAGCAAGATCCACAGCACCAGATCATTACACTCCGTCCACTCATTCCTATTCTCCAGAGTTCAGAGTTCAGCCGATCACTTCAGTTCACCATTGTCTGTATCAACATCTTTTGTTGATCCTGCATCAACATTACTGTCCAAAAATATAGACTTAACCCAATGCCTACCCCTAAACCTAACCCTAACGATAATTTATTCCTAATATCAGAGGGAAATGATAGCTGATTAACAAGGGTGTAGAAGAATCTCACTTTGATCATGAGCCTAAAACTTACATTTCCTGAAAAGTTATCCCTCAGTTCTGATTGGTTGATTGAAATGTTGTTCCAGGATCAAAAAGGATGTTGATATAGGAACATGTACTTGGTGAAATCACATTCACCTAAATCTACTATTGACTTGAGCACTGAAATAGTTTATAGCAGAATAACTGGCGGAGTTTCTGTACTATGGCACAAAAAGTTTGATCAGCTAGTTAATGTGGTCAGACTGAATGTTGATAGGAATTGAGTTCAATAGCAGCGGAAAGAAGTTCATCATTCTGAACATCTAAACACATTTAAACACTAATATTGTGGAGTCCCTTCTTGCTTCAAGCAGGCCTTTGTACAAGACCAAGATATACAAAACCAGTCATTTATGGCTTTTAGATTTACGTTAGATGTTGTTTTTTTTTTGTTTTTTTTTTTTGACCATATTGTGTGGGCCTTCAAAAATTTTTGAGGGTTTGCTCTCAATATGGTTCAGACGTTGACATGAAATACAGTGCAAAGAAGAGTAATATTATGATTATTAGCAGTAAGGAGGACAGGAAACTTTCATTTCCTGACTTCTCTCTGTCTGGCATTGTCATTATAGAACTGATGACTTGTGTGATGATAGAAACATATACAGACGTGTGTCCCTAAAAGAAAACAAACAAACAGTGGCTTCATTTTTATGACATCATGAGCAACCCAGTTCTCTATTATAGATAATGGTTCGCCCCCTGCTGGACATCTTTGATTATTCTGTCATGTGATTCAGGGTTCCAAACAGCAGGGACGTCCATTAGAGCCAAGCAGGTGATCAGATGATTTACTTACTAATGTGCAGAACATTTTTAAAGGTGTATTTTTATCTTCTTTCATTTATTGAAGCCCAAATGAGTTGTAATTATTTCAGGAATTCCAGAGGAGGCTCACAGCATAAACTCCTCTCATTACGACCAGTCAGTATTAATATTCAAAGAATGCATTTTAACGAAAGAAAATAACATCGCGTGATTTGAAATTTGTCCTTTAAATTTTCTAAATTAAAATGCATCCTGAACCAGGAAATACAAACACATTGAAATAATAATGAGGTGAACAGATGCTACAGCAAACAGAGATTGAAGAAACCAGATGAGACGCAGAAATGGATGTGTTCAGAATTATAATATAAACACATGAAGAACTTTAAACACAGTACAGGATAAAACAACATGAAAATGAAGATGAATAATGGTGATTTACAGCTGTTGTACATCAGTGTTGATGCCCAGAACGCAATGAGTTAAAAATAAATAAAGTAAAAAATAAAATGGACTGCAAATGACGTCACTTATGGAAGTGCAGATGTCTGAAAGTGCAGGTGCATGTCTGCAGCCAGACCCTATTGCTGATGTCAGTAGCAGGAGATGGTGAGCTCTGGTGGTAGTTTGAGGGTTTGTACAAACACATATGAGAGGACCACAAATAAAAGGGATCATTTAAAGGGAAAGTTACAGCAAATGACAGAATAGCCTAATAGAAGCTGAGAATATTGAGCACATTGAAACCATAAAACATAAAAATTGTGAAGCAGGAGCTTGTATCCCACCACTGAACATCACTTCCTGTGTTTTTCATTGCTGACCTAAATTTCACAGTAAATATTTACAATTTAATTCACCAGCTTTTAACTTTAATTTAATTCCCTTGTTGCACTCCACTGTCAATCATGTGTGGCTCCGCCCCTACAGAGCTCAGGATTGGTTCCTTTGTGCTCCGCCTCTTACTGCAGCATCTTCCTACTGATCTACATAAACAATCAGATGAAGAACGACTGACTGAAGTTCATCAACAACATTATGAAACCTTCCACAAGATACATAAAACAATCAAACTACAACTGAAGAATTTAAATGATTCAGAAACTGAAGTTCAGACACTTACTGATGGATTCTCATGTTGAGGATCACGAGTCGTGCAGGAGTCTTCAGGAGGTCTGCGATGAACGATCTGTGTGGAAGAGAGCGAGAGATCGGGTCATGTGATCATCTGTGATGATGATCTGACTTTGACGTCTCACTTACTGTGAGTGTGTCGTACAGGTCAGAGGTCGTGGACTTGAGCTCAAGAGCTGCATATGTGTCTTCATTGGGATCAGAGATCTACAGAGACAGAAGGACACAAACATTGTGAGTTTATGTTTAAAATATAACAATCTGACTGTACTGACTTTAATATTTAGAGGAACTTTTTACTGGATCCAGAACTATAGGCTTGTGTGTCTTATACTCTTAATATCTCTGTACGGCTCATAGCAGCTGAACGAAACATCTCTGCATCCAGGAAAACACTGTAAATAATTGTGATCATCTCACCGTAGACTCCTTCATAGCAGATCTTCTGTTCACCCTTTCAGTGAGACATAAGAAATATTAATAAACAGCACATTTAAATAGTTTATATGTATATTACATATTAGTATTACATGTCCTGATCTGTTGTGATGTTGGCAGGATGTTGGCAGAAATCATCTTCATGGATGAACTCAAGTATTAAAGACTTATTAAAGTCACTGTGGTATGAATCAGGGTGGGGCTGAAAGTCGTGGAAGTGAAACGAAGAAGCTGGAGTGATCGCTACTGAGTGCGACACACGGCTCGAAAGCAGCAGAGGTTTTATTATGACACAGTCGAGCGCTTCCGCTTCTTCTGGTCATACATATGTGGGGAAAAGCATCGCTGTTTTGTCATACTAGATACATTTGAGTGTGTTGAAAGTTGTGTTATAATGCTACTCTGTGTGTTCATCACCTGTCTAATAAAATGCATAACATGTTAAAGTGTCGTTTTCTACAAAATAAAACTGGAAAATCAAGGGTGTATGATGTCATTGGCAGGAGACGCAATGACACGGTCCGTTACAATAGTTAAAATTGCTTATTTCTCTGGATTTAAACATGCTTGGAAACATTTGGGAGTCAGCAAAATATATAACACTGTTCTAGTGTTTTTTGTATATTTTAATAAAAAAGTCTTACGTATTTTGGCTTTAAAGATTACTAAACATATATGAGCCATTTTCTGCCATATTAGAAAGTAAACATATATAATAACCACTGCAGTTTTTTTTTTATTGAACTCACATTATAAACAGGATGATGATGATGATGACGATGATGATAATGAATCCTCCTCCAGATGCTGCTGTGATCACAATCACATTCTTACCAGCACCATGATGAACTGAAAGAGGAAGATCATCATAATTAACAAACTGATGAATGATGTGAAGATACAGGAGTGTTAAAGCGCCCCTATTATGCCATTTTAAAGGTTGCTAATATTGTTTTAATAGACTCCCAAAACAGGTTTACATGTATGCAAGGTAAAAAAACACTTTAGTTTTCTCCAAAAATGGATTTAATTTTACCCCATTTCTAAATGATTTGTAAATGACTCGAGCGAAGCAGTTCCAAAAATTAGTCTCTCTAAACCCCTCCTTTCTGTGAACCCTCACTGCTGTGATTGGTCAGATGGCGCAGTCCTTTAAGATTGGTCTACCGCGTACAGCGTGTCGGAGAATGAAACGCCCATTGTCGTAACTGATTGACAGCCCTGAATACTTGCCAATACATAGAAAAGATGGCATCGGTTTTACCATACCAATTTGAACCAGAGTCTGATGATGAAACGGCTGAAGTGGCTGATCGACAAGTTAGCATGGTCTACTGTGGAAAGTGCTCACAATTTGCTTATGCAAGCGAACCGGGTACACCTCTATGTTGTAAACTTCAACATTGTATAATGCATTAAGGCGGCTTTCACACCGTCACACCATCCTTTATCATTACTCCAACTAATGAGACAGACAGACAGTCAAGCTGCATCAATCACAAATTGTCAGACTGCAGTGGGTCCACAGCTGAACAACAGAACTACAGAAGCGTGAGTTAGCCGGTTAGCAAGACATGTGCAGGGTTGTTACACAACATAACGTACATAACTACATATTTTGAACGATTGCTAGAAAATACAATCTTTGTAGATTCATCTTTTGGAAGTAAATATAAAACAGTTTTACTCACAGCGTAGGATACAGCGTCTTCTGTATAATGTACATGTACATTTCCATGTAAGGTAAACCACATGGAAATTTTACTGTTTGTGGGCGGGCAAGTTGTTCCCGACGTAGAACGTGGGTGGACATTATGCAAATGTGTTACTTTGTGACATGTGGCCGTAACAGAAAAAGATTCAAATTCCTGACGACTCGTTCAGGTAAAATAACTTTGTTTATCGTGCTCTATCGGCTTCACAACTTTGCAGATGTTTATGTTCACATACAGCTACATGACACACTGCATGAAAGATCATATTTGAAAAGGCATAATAGGAGCACTTTAATAAAAGCTTCACCTGTGACAGTAACAGCGTCTGATCTCTGAGATCCATGTTGATTGTGAGCCTCACAGTAGAAGCGTCCACTCTGTAGTGCACTGAAACTCTGTAGTGCACTGAAACCAGATCCAACAGCTGAGGATTCACCGTCCTTAAACCAGCTGATTTCTGCAGGTGGGTTTGAATCACTGCTGCAGATCAGAGTCACTGAATCACCTTCCACTATTTCAGCAGATCCAGTTATGGACACTGAGATGTTCCTGGGTGGGTCTAAAATGAAAAAAAAAAAAAAAAAAAAAAAAAAAATTCTAAACTCACAATAAATATAAGAAAATGCTGAATTTGGATGTGAACAATGTGCAGTTGATCATTAACTCACACACAACATTTAAAGTCAGACCCTTAGAGTATTTCTCTCCATGTTTATTGATGGACTTGCACTTGTATTCTCCACTGTGATCAGAGCTGATATTTGAGATGTTGTAGATTCTTCCAGATCCAACAAATGTTCTTCCTCTAAACCAGTCGAGTTTTGCAGGTGGGTTTGAATCACTGCTGCAGTTCAGAGTCACTGAATCTCCCTCCACCATTTCACCAGATGGACTGATGGACACAGAGACACTCATTGGTGCATCTAAAAGACATGAAAAAAAAAAAAAAAAAAAAAAAAAGCAAATTTGACATCACACAGTTTTATGAATCTCCCTCTATTATTTTACCAGATAGACTGACAGAGGTCGCAGGATTCACCGGAGGATATTTATCAGTGGCAGCTGGTGGAAAATTTTATTGGTATATATAATTATTATTATTGGACAATTTCAGCAAACACCCCAGTATGTCTTAATGCTAAACAGTGAAAATTAAAGAAAAATGAAGACAAATAAGTTACTTACTATTTTTCCTCATTTGCAAAGTATGTATACACTGCAACAGTAAAAACTATGAGTAAACTTTTTGAGTTTGAGTGTGTGATGTTTGCACTGTATTTACAACACCACTGATCCTCACAAACTCCTCCAAAACACGCGTCAGTGAGCATCTGTTATACTTGACTATACTGAAATGTGTTAAGGATGCTGATTGGCAAAATTTGATGTCATATTTTAAATACATTTATATCATGAATCAGCAGTTGGCTAAACAACTACTCTATTACCACAGAGATATGTAGTTCTCAAATCATTTTTATAATCATTCATCATTAAACTTGATTTTCAAGTACAGCTAAACAAAAAAAAAAAAAAAAAAAAAAAACTACTTACACATGACATTAAGATAAACAGCAGGAGAGATGTAAGTGTGTCCATGTAGAGCACAGCTATATCTGCCTGCATCCTCTCTTCTGACTGACTGCAGAAGGAGTTCATTGTTTCTGTCTCTTCTCTCAGTTAATGGCTGTGAGTTTCTGTACCAGATGAATGTTGCTCTGTCAGTCAGAGTGCAGCTGCTTTTACATGTCAGACGGACTGAATCTCCCTCTGTCACTCTCTCAGGAGACTCCACCTGAAGATCTGAACACAACACACACATTATATCTAGTGCTGCTGTCATACACTCATTATTATTCAACACAATGCACAGAAGAAGAGTGAATCCTCATGAAAGTCACCTGTGACAGTAAGATTCACTCCTGGATGACCAAGCCATGTGCCATTGGGTTTATCAATGATGATTCTGAAATAGTACATGTGTGAATCTTTCTGTGTCACATGATTCAGTCTGATGGTGCAGTTCTGCTGTTGATCTCCCAGATACTGAAGCCTCTGACTGTATTCAGGATCCTCAGACAGATCTTGAGGCTCTACACCCTTTACAGGGTTTTTGATCCAGAACGTTTTATTGATCTGATATCCAGTAGGGTATTTATAAGTGCAGCTCATTATCACTGATGAGTTCTTTAGTGCACAGATGTGTGAATGACTGTAACTCACACCCCAATCAGCACCAGAAAACCCTGAAACAGAATTCAACAGGATGAAAATATTATTTTATCTTTTACAACTTACAGACTTACAACAGAATAATTAATGGACTATCTGACTTAAACTTCCAAGACATCACTATCACTTCAGCCATTTTTACCACCAGACACAACTCCCAAGTTGCTCTTTCCCATGCAGCAAAAAAAAAAAAGAACGTTTAAAAAATATATTTGTTAAATATATTTCAAAATATATATACATACATATATTTTCTACTAATTTATTTAAAAAAAAAGAAATATGGTAAAAAAACTAAACAAACAAAAACTATAAAATAAAAGTAAAACATTCTAATTTAAATTATATGCAAAAAAAAAAAAAAAAATGCAGAAATGTTCATTAAATGTTTTACAAAACAGATATTGGTTGAATTATTCTGATGAGAGACCTTAACTTTAAAATAAAATGATTAAAAAAAAGGTTATATGACAGGCAGAGGATTATTAAACGACTACATAAACAAGATTAATGATTAAAGTTCTTATTGAGAATTAACAGGTTTAGATTTTTACTGAAAATAATCAGAGGTGTAGAATCCAGGTTCCATGAGTAAAAGTCCTCCCCAGTATTTTGTTCCAATCACCTGGATTTGCTAATTAGCAAATTAGTTTTTCAGCCAGTAGGTCAGAGATGGGACCAAGTCATTCCTTTCGAGTCACAAGCAAGTCTCGAGTCAAATCCCAAGTCCTCAAAGAGTTAAAGTTAATGAGGTAATTAAGTGACTAATTAAGTGATGATTGTGCATTAGTGATGAACACCTGCTGTCAACAAGCATCATTGAAGAAAAGACAAACACAAGAACTACAACTGACATCAGCCACAGCCTTGGATAAAATCAACTGAAAAAACAAAACAAAAACAACATTAAATCTCTCAAGATCTGATTAAACAACTCATCACTAGCTTCACTCATTACTAACCAGACTGACTTTATTTTATATCTGCAGAATCTCTTATTGAGAATTAAAAGAAAAAAAGAAAGAAAGAACACGATGCCACCATAATTGTGGTCAAGGTGTGATTGAATTTGTTTCTTGACCCTTTGAGTAATTTGCTTCTAAGCAATTGCAATATTGTTTTATGGCAAACATTTGTGCGTTATTGAATCAAAAGATTGCAGTAGCAGGTTATGAAAAGAAAGAACTGTAAGTGTTCAGGTTTTTAGACATGAACATTTAGCATATGATCCTCAACAGTGGTGATAATAATTATTCATACTGCAGTACGTGAGGGGAGTTTATCCTATGTTGTATACCCAGCATGTATTGCAGCATGAAGCGTTTTGTTGATTGTCACCATTGTTGAGATTTATATGCTGGTTATTGATGTCTATGTGTGTCTAAATAATGCAGATGTTCCAAATGGTATATGCATTACACAGCTTTTTAATTCTTTCACTGTAGCTATTAGAGAAACGTTTTACTTGCATGCTGCAAAACTTAAACATATACGGGGAAAAAAAAAAAAAGTTGTTTTGGATTTAGTCAAGTAAGTTCATGATGATTCCACCACCATATCAAAATAGCTTATGACTGCACTCACTTTGCTCTTCTGATTTCACTGTTTCACAACACCACATGCATTGTTACAAAGAGAGATCTAATGTAGGAAGTCAAGAGCACAACTAAAGCACACACTGATCTCCTTGATGGTGGCATCATTTTAACCACTAAAACATCAACATCTGATCCTCTGTAATTCTCAATAACAGCAGGTGTTCATCACTAATGCACAATCATCATTTAATTAGTCACTTAATTATCTCATTAACTTTAACTCTTTGAGGACTTGGGATTTGACTCCAGACTTGCTTGTGACTCGAAAGGAATGACTTGGTCGCATCTCTGACCTACTGGCTGAAAATCTAATTTGCTAATTAGCAAATCCAGGTGACTGGAACAAAATACTGGGGAGGACTTTTACTCATGGAACCTGGATTTTACACCTCTGTTCTATTGCTGCAAATCGGTTGAGTTTTTTTTTTTAATTTATTTATACAGTAAAGGTGTTTGGTCATAATAGTTCACGAAATATCAGTGTTTGTTAAAGTTTAAATACAATTTTTTGCACTTTAAGTTAGGATGTTTTACTTGAATTTTACAGTTTTTGTTAGACAGTTGTTGCTGCCAGTCATGTGATCTTTACTGTGTTGTTGTTAATAGTGTGAGAAATGGTGCCATTTGCACCATCTGGTGGTGATTTCATATATAATTATCACCTTTATTTTTGTAATTTTACACACATTTCTATTAAATTTAAGAAAAAAAATACTGTGTGAATAATACTGTATTTATCTGTATAAAATGAGAATTATAATGATATAATACTTTAAATAACAATTAAATTGTTACAGATTTTAGTAATTTTACAGTTTTGCATACATTTTAAAATTACTGGGGAAATGACTGTTTATTTTGAAAATATATTAATATATTTAAATTATGAATTTTTGAAAATATATTTATACATTCAAAATATATTGTAGAAATAATATATATATATATAATATATATATATATATATATATATATATATATATATACGCTACCATTCAAAAGTTTGGGGTCAGTAAGACTTGTAATAGTCTTTAAAGTAGTCTCTTATGCTCATCAAGGATGCATTTATTTGATTAAAAATATAGAAAAAAAAAACAGTAATATTGAAAAATGTTTTTACAATATAAAATAATGTTTTTTATTTTAACATACTTTAAAATAGAATTTATTCCTGTGATGAAAAGCTGAATTTTTATCAGCTGTTACTCCAGTCTTAAGTGTCACATGATCCTTCAGAAATCATTCTAATATGCGGATTTATTATTAGAATGATCAATGTTGGATAATATCAACAGTTGTGCTGCCAAATATTTTTTGGAACCTGTAATTTTTTTTTTTCAGGATTCTTTCATGAATAACAAGTTTAAAAAGTACAGTGTTTATTCAAAATATAAATATTTTATAACAATGTAAATTATTTATTATTAACTTTTAATAAACTTTTAATTATTAACTTAATACATCCTTGGTGAATAAAAGTATTAATTTCTTTAAAAAAAAAAAAAAAAGAAAAAGAAACAATAAAAATGTACTGACCCCAAACTTTTGAACGGTAGTGTATATATATATATATATATATATATATATATATATATATATATATATATATATATATATATACAAAAATTGTCAAGAAATATATTTTCTAAAATATGTTTCAAAATATATTTACATAAATATATTTTCTACTGATGTATTTTTGTATATTTTTGAAAATATATTTCTTCATTTAAAATATATTTTTTAAAATATACCAAAAATGGCCTAAAAATATATTTGCTAAAATAAATTTATGTAAATATATTTCTACCAATACATATTTTGGCCACATATAAACATATTTTTAAAAAAGTATTTTAAAAAATGTATTTTGACCTCTGTATATTTCAGTCCACAAAATGCATTTTCTTGGCACAGAAATACATTTAGAAATATTTTTACTATACTATGTTTGTGACGTAGTCATTGACACATCCGGAGACGTTGGATCCATTTGCAACAGCTTTATTTGAACAGGCATAGTAAACAGGCGAGGTTCTACAACGGCGGACTGGTGTGGTGAAGACTGACCAAAATGGTAAACGAAAGTCCGTGCAATAGGTCGGGGCAGGCGGCGATCAAAGGGGTTAATCCGATAAACAAACGAGGGTCGACAATAGGCAGGCAGCAAAGGTTCACACACACGATAAACAGTCCGGTTGGCAACGGGTAGGCAGTCCGTGAAAAGAACGCTCAGAATTGCAATGGCCGACGAGGGGAAGTGAACCCGGCCGACCCGGAAGTGGGCGACCGAGGTACGGGGCGATGGGAAATGTATTGCGCTAAAAGTCTGGTGTAGGGTTCCCACTGGCGGCGGTTAGAGGGAGCCACAGAGGCCGCGTTTGTGACAGAGCCCCCTCCCCTGTGAGCGCCTCCTGGCGCGAGGAGGCGACCGACGCCAGGGCCTACCTCTCCTACGGGGAGCTGGTCGATCTGGGTGAGAAGAGTGGAAGTCGGTGGTGAGAGATGGGTCAAGGATGTCCTCAGCTGGCACCCAAGACCTCTCCTCGGGGCCGAAGCCCTCCCAGTCGACCAAATACTGGAGGTGACCTCTCCGGCGTTGGGAGTCCAGGATAGACCTCCTCGCCATCGATGATCGGGGGGGAGGTCCCTGCGGGGCGGCCTCATCTAGGTTCTCCACTCCTCCCGGGTCACCAGCGGGCTTCAACAGAGAAACATGAAAGGTGGGTGAGATTCGGTACTCAGCAGGGAGCTCTAACCGAAAAGACACTGGGGTAACTTGTCTGATTACGTACCTGGGGCTGAGCTTCTTGCAGGGCAAGCGCAGGCGAAGGTCCCGGGTCGAGAGCCAAACCCATTGTCCGGGTTCGTAGGGGGGATTAGGTCGGCGTCTGCGATCGGCAGTTGACCGCAGGTAGTTCCGAGGGTTCCCTGGACTAGGGGAACAAGGGTGGTTGGTAGCCCAGGATGCACTGAAATGGAGTAAGATTGGTGGTGGTTTGCGTAGAGCATTTTGAGCGTACTCAGCCCAGAGTAAAAAGTGGCTCCAGTCCTCCTGGTGGTCCTGGCAGTAGGAGCGTAGGAAGCAGGTCAACTCCTGGTTTAGCCTCTCGGCCTGGCCATTGGATTGTGGGTGGTATCCCGAAGTGAGACTGACGTTGACTCCAAGGAGATGGAAGAAGCTCGTCCACAGTCGAGAGGTGAACTGGGGCCCATGATCAGACACGATGTCCTCTGGTAACCCGTAAAATCTAAAAACTGAGTCGCACAGCGTCTCCGCCGTCTCCATGGCGGTGGGTAGTTTGGGGAGAGGGATGAGACGGCAGCCTTTGGAAAATCGATCTATGACTGTAAGGATGGTGGTGTGACCGTGGGAGGAGGGGAGATCGGTGATAAAGTCCACGGCAATGTGGGACCAGGGATGCTTAGGTACGGGTAGGGGCTGCAGAAGGCCGGCGGGCAGTTGGTGAGGGACCTTGGTCGTGTTGCAAACGGAGCAGTTCCTGATGAAGGTGATGGTATCAGGGCGTAAGGATGGCCACCAAAACGGCTGTTGAGTAAATGGAGTGTGGCCTCAATGCCTGGGTGACCGGAACTCGGAGTAGAGTGCACCTCGGTCAGAACTCGCGTGCGGAGGTTGAGGGGGACATAGATGAGGTGATCGGGACAGTTGGCTGGCGTGGGATCTTGAGCGTGGCCCTCCGAGACCTCGGTCATGATATCCCAGGAGACTGGGGCCACAATGACGGAAGTGGGTAAGATAGTCTCCGTGGATGTGGGGTCAGATCGGGTTCGTGGATTCGTGAGAGTGCGTCTGCCTTAGTGTTCTGAGAGCCAGGCCGGTAGGTTACCTGGAAGTGAAAGCGGGTGAAGAAGAGCGCCCATCGGGCCTGGTGGTGGTTGAGGACCTTGGCTGAGCGAAGGTACTCCAGATTCTTGTGGTCCGTCAGCACGGAGAACGGATGTTGGGCGCCCTCGAGCCAGTGCCGCCACTCCTCAAGAGCTAGTTTGATCGCCAGCAACTCTCGGTTACCCACGTCATAATTCCTCTCGGCTGGGGTCAGCTTGTGGGAGTAGTAAGCGCAGGGGTAGGTCTTGGGGGGCTGGCCCTGTCGCTGCGAAAGCACCACCCCAACGCCAGTACTGGAAGCGTCCACCTCCATGAGGAAAGGTATGTCGGGATCCGGGTGATGAAGGATGGGAGCCATCGTGAACCTCTGTCGGAGGTCGAAGAAGGCCTGGATGGCAGGTGGTGACCAGGTTAGACGGAAGTTGCCCCTCTTGATCATAGACGAGAGAGGGGCGGCCACAGTGCTGAAACCCCGGATGAAGCGATGGTAGAAGTTGGCAAACCCCAGGAACCGCTGGAGCTCCTTGAGGGTCGTGGGTCGTGGCCAGTTACGAACTGCTTTGACCTTCCTCTCGTCCATCGTGACTCCCTCGGGGCTGATGATATAGCCAAGGAAGGCTATCCTCTCCTGATGGAACTCGCATTTCTCCTCCTTGGCGTAGAGCTGATGACCACTGGAGGACTGCCCTGACATGCTGGACGTGTTCGGCGTAAGAGCTGGAATAGATGAGGATGTCGTCGATGTAGACGATCACCCAGCGGTTCAACATGTCCCGGAACACCTCGTTGATGAAGGCCTGAAAGAAGGAAGGACTGTTGGCCAGCCCAAAGGGCATTACCCGGTATTCATAGTGGCCTGAAGCGGTCGAGAAGGCCGTCTTCCACTCGTCCTCCTCACGAATTCTGATGAGGTTGTAAGCAGAACGTAAGTCCAATTTTGTGTAGATCTTGGCCTTTCGTAGCTGTTCCAAGGCTGGGGGAACGAGTGTGAGTGGGTAACGATACTTAATGGTTATGTCGTTGAGTGTGCGGTAGTCGATGCAGGGACATAGGCCTCCGTCCTTCTTCTTGACAAAGAAGAATCCAGCCGAAGCGGGCGAGGTGGAGGGATGGATAAAACCCTTGGCTAGTTCCTCCTGGATGTAGGTATTCATAGCCTCGGACTCGGGCTGGGAGAGTGGGTAGACGCGTCCCCTGGGTGGAGAAGATCCCGGAATGAGGTCAATGGCGCAGTCTCCTGGACGGTGAGGTGGCAGTTGGGTGGCCCTGGCCTGGCTGAAGGCCTCGATCAGATCCTGATACTCAACGGGTATAGTATTACTGGGTGGGAGAGGTGTAGGGGAGGCGGAAAACCTGGTGGCTGGTTGAGTGCAGTGCTGCCGGCAGTGGGAAGACCAGTGGGTGATGGTGCCCTGTGCCCAGGAAATGGTCGATTCACCAGAGAGCCATCCACTCTGAGCCGCATAGTCCGGGCATAGTCCGCTGCGGTCCATCGGCCCTGTCGCAGCTTGACGATCTGCTCCCCCGCCTCTCCGCTCTCGGAGCTGGGTTGGAAAACCTCCTTAAAGCGTTGGAGGAAAGTGGCGAACGACGGAAAGGCGGGCCGGTCCAGGCTCCAGACGGCAGTGGCCCAGTCTAATGCTCTCCCGGAGAGGAGGGAACACACGAAGGCAATCTTGCTTTCATCAGCGGGATATAAATGTGGCTGCTGGTTCACAAAGAGAGTGCACTGAAGAAGGAACCCCTTACATTTAGCAGGCGTACCTTCAAACTTCTCCGGGAAGGCGAGACGTGGGCTGGCGGTAACCGCTTGGGCCCCTGGTGGTGGCGTGGTCACAGGAGGCGCGGCGGGTGGGGCGGTTACCTGCAGACCTTGTAATGCCCGAACTAGCTGCTCCGTGAGATTGGTGAGCCGGTCCAATTGCTGTTGGTGACTCGTCAGGACTGAGGCTTGAGCAGATAGCTCCGACGTGATCTGGTCGACTGTTGCTGGATCCGTAGATGGCGAAGTTTTCTGTGACGTAGTCATTGACACATCCGGAGACGTTGGATCCATTTGCAACAGCTTTATTGGAACAGGCAGAGTAAACAGGCGAGGTTCTACAACGGCGGACTGGTGTGGTGAAGACAGACCAAAAGGGTAAACGAAAGTCCGTGCAATAGGTCGGGGCAGGCGGCGATCAAAGGGGTTAATCCGATAAACAAACGAGGGTCGACAATAGGCAGGCAGCAAAGATTCACACACACGATAAACAGTCCGGTTGGCAACGGGTAGGCAGTCCGTGAAAAGAACGCTCAGGATTGCTAGCATGACTAAACAAAACTTCGCGAGGAGACACCGGCAGGACGCTCCTAAAATGGCCGACGAGGGGAAGTGAACCCGGCCGATCCGGAACCGGAAGTGGGCGACCGAGGTACGGGGCGATGGGAAATGTAGTGCGCTAAAAGTCCGGTGTAGGGTTCCCGCTGGCGGCGGTTAGAGGGAGCCACAGAGGCCGCGTTTGTGACAATGTTTAATGCAAAATATATTTACTATTTGAAAAAAATATTTCATTGAGCTTCACTGTTTGCAACACATATTTAGCATATATTTCAAATATACATTTTGGCCACAAATATATATATATATATATATTTTTTTTTTTTTGCCATATGGGAAATGAAAAACAGGACTAAGACTTGATCGATTATTGATTGATATTTGATTTATTAAATACCCAGTGACATTAAAGTGTGAGTTTTGTGGCCTTTAGTTCACGTCTATCAGAGTGTTTGTAATGTGAATATATCAGAGACTCACCGTGAATCGTGAGCAGAAAGATCAGAGGAAGACGAGGAGCCATTCTGACCAACATCAGCATCAAATATATCTATAATACAGCATAATCAATACTTATAATCATTTCCCATACATCACCCTATTCTTAACATTTCTCACGTTAGTACACATATGTTATATGAGCAATAATCATCAGTTTTCATTGAAGTACGAGTGTGTTTGTCTTACCGTGTTGAAGCTCATCAGATCAACAGCAACCAAATGACTGACTGTTTTAACACATGCACTTTTAGCTTTAGACATGTTTGTGTGGTTAACACTGTTTTTTACACATAGTTGCAGACGTATTAGTGTTCCTCCCTCAACAAGAGAACAACACTACTGGACAAAAACTAAAGAAAAATAGTATTTAGTTATCAGAAGCTGATAATATTGAGCACTTTGACACCATAAAACAATACATTGTCCATTGTGAAGCTGCACAATTATGATTTAGTTTGATAATTTTATGAGTAAAATTATCAATTATGATTTAATAGCAGGACTACACTGTAAAATAAGAAAAATGCTAGTATCCACCATTGAACATCACTTCAGGTGTTTTGCTCTGCTGACTTAATTCAAAAAAAAAAAAAAAAGATTTGTTTACAAAACAACAATTCACCATCTGATAAATGATCTCAGTGTAATTTACTTCAGTATCAATGGAGGATGTTGCAGAAAAAAAAAAAAAAAAAACACATTTCAGAGATGCAGAAGTGAAGCCAAAAGTCAGTAATGAAAAACATGCTGCATTATCAAATACACAGATGACAATCAAGACTAAACATAATTAATATTGATTTAAAGACAGTGTAATTAAAATGTGAGTTTTGTGGCTTTTAGTTCATGTCTGTCAGCTCATTTGACACATAAACCTCTATCATATTTACACACTGTCTTTTGAGAAAATGGGCCAAAAGTATTCATGATCTGGTGAAACACTGATGTTTGTCCAATCAGATGCTCTGATAAGTGAGAAAGTCCCTCCCCTAAACCACCTGACACTGACTAACAAATAACAAATTAGAAAATCATGTTCAAGGCTGTGACGTAACGAAGATCTACTGGAAATTCATAAAATGGACAAGCCCAGTGACATCTCATCTTCCTGTTTCATCAATATAGCACAGAAAACTGCTCATAATCACTCATTCTGATAATAAAATTATGTCAGGAATCATCTGTTATATGAGCTTCATCTCTAGAAATCAGTTTATGAAGTTCCAAACGTAGGTTTGGGAGGAGCCTAATCATTCAGTCCTGTCAATCATCATTACAAGCCTATATAAGCAGCTCTCATTGCACCGTCCCAGCTTGCGTTCTTCCGGCATCCCTCCACCTCCCCTTCTCCTCCTCTGGTTCTGTTATTTTCCCTCTAGATAATATCGCAATGGGGGGTCAAACTCTGCGCTCAAGCCGAGCCTCTGGTTCGGGCCTCCATGAAGGACAGCAACCCAAGTTTGTTTACTATTGCCCATCAGGACTGGATGGGCAGGCGAACTTGTGAATCATTGTATGAGTGTGTTTGTCTAACAGTGTTGAAGCTCATCAGATCAACAGCAACAAAATGACTGACTGGTTTAACACATGCACTTACAGCTTTATTGGCTTTGTGTGGTTAACTGTTTTTTTTTTTTTTTACACACCACAGAGATTCAGAAATATCAGTGTCGTATCACATTCCTCTGGCTATTTAACACTTACTAAGAAGATTGGATGGTTTTTTTTTGCATTCATGTTGTCACAGAGTCAGCAAGATCCGCAGCACCAGATCATTACACTCCGTCCACTCATTCCTAGTTTCCAGAGTTCAGAGTTCAGCCGATCACTTCAGTTCACCATTGTCTGTATCAACATCTTTTGTTGATCCTGCATCAACATTACTGTCCAAAAATATAGACTTAACCTAATCCCTACCCCTAAACCTAACCCTAACCATAATCTATTCCTAATATCAGAGGGAAATGATAGCTGATTAACAAGGGTGTAGAAGAATCTAACTTTGATCATGAGCCTAAAACTGACATTTCCTGAAAAGTTATCCCTCAGTTCTGATTGGTTGATTGAAATGTTGTTCCAGGATCAAAAAGGATGTTGATATAGGAACATGTACTTGGTGAAATCACATTCACCTAAATCTACTATTGACTTGAGCACTGAAATAGTTTATAGCAGAATAACTGGCGGAGTTTCTGTACTATGGCACAAAAAGTTTGATCAGCTAGTTAATGTGGTCAGACTGAATGTTGATAGGAATTGAGTTCAATAGCAGCGGAAAGAAGTTCATCATTCTGAACATCTAAACACATTTAAACACTAATATTGTGGAGTCCCTTCTTGCTTCAAGCAGGCCTTTGTACAAGACCAAGATATACAAAACCAGTCATTTATGGCTTTTAGATTTATGTTAGATGTTGTTTTTTTTTTGTTTTTTTTTTGACCATATTGTGTGGGCCTTCAAAAATTTTTGAGGGTTTGCTCTCAATATGGTTCAGACGTTGACATGAAATACAGTGCAAAGAAGAGTAATATTATGATTATTAGTAGTAAGGAGGACAGGAAACTTTCATTTCCTGACTTCTCTCTGTCTGGCATTGTCATTATAGAACTAATGACTTGTGTGATGATAGAAACATATACAGACGTGTGTCCCTAAAAGAAAACAAACGAATAATATGGCGGCGCAGTGGCTTCACTTTTATGACATCATGAGCAACCCAGTTCTCTATTATAGATAATGGTTCGCCCCCTGCTGGACATCTTTGATTATTGTGTCACGTGATTCACGCTTCCAAACAGTAGGGACGTCCATTAGAACCGAGCAGGTGATCAGATGATTTACTTACTAATGTGCAGAACATTTTTAAAGGTGTATTTTATTTAAATAATGTATCTTCTTTCATTTATTGAAGCCCAAATGAGTTGTAATTATTTCAGGAATTCCAGAGGAGGCTCACAGCATAAACTCCTCTCATTACGACCAGTCAGTATTAATATTCAAATAATGCATTTTAACGAAAGAAAATAACATCACGTGATTTGAAATTTGTCCTTTAAATTTTCTAAATTAAAATGCATCCTGAACCAGGAAATACAAACACATTGAAATAATAATGAGGTGAACAGATGCTACAGCAAACAGAGATTGAAGAAACCAGATGAGACGCAGAAATGGATGTGTTCAGAATTATAATACAAACACATGAAGAACTTTAAACACAGTACAGAATAAAACAACATGCAAATGAAGATGAATAAGGGTGATTTACAGCTGTTGTACATCAGTGTTGATGTAGAGAAGGGTCTGGCTGCAGACGTGCACCTGCACTCTCAGACGACTGCACTTCCGGAAGTGACGTCACTTGCAGTCGATTTTATTTTTACTTTATTTATTTTTTTTGTTTACTTTAAGTTTGCAAACTTTCACTTTTATACTTGCCCAGCAAATGCTTAATGTGGCAAAACGGACTAAGATGATGAAGACTAAATTCAATATGAACCTTACTGTTGTCAATCGATATACGAGCCCAGAACGCAATGAGTTAAATAGACATTTTCCGTCCATAGAAAATCAATATAAACAAAAGACAATTATATAAAACAGCTGTAGAGATTATTCTTTATGGGAAAATGCGAATGTACGCGGCGTTGCGTTTATTCTGGGCTCACCTGCTTGTGTGTAGTTGTTTTAATAATGAATAGGAGCATATTGAGTTTAGTCTTTATCATCATAATCCGTTATGCCACATTATGCCACGTTTTGCGAAGGAAAACACTACATAGCCTACATATACATTATATTAATAAACTGTGTATCGAATTTGATCTTTTAATTGCATCTTAATACATTGAGCCATATTAAGTGTTAATGGTTTTCTACGGGAGGAAAACGCTTAATGAGAAACTTCATATTCTCTCCTTCATATTCTGCTTCATATTCATATTTGTTCATATGAAATAAAGTAAAAAATAAAATGGACTGCAAATGACGTCACTTACGGAAGTGCAGGTGTCTGAAAGTGCAGGTGCATGTCTGCAGCCAGACCCTATTGTTGATGTCAGTAGTTGGAGATGGTGAGCTCTGGTGGTAGTTTGAGGGTTTGTACAAACACATATGAAAGGACCACAAATAACAGGGATCATTTAAAGGGAAAGTTACAGCAAATGACAGAATAGCCTAATAGAAGCTGAGAATATTGAGCACATTGAAACCATAAAACATAAAAATTGTGAAGCAGGAGCTTGTATCCCACCACTGAACATCACTTCCTGTGTTTTTCATTGCTGACCTAAATTTCACAGTAAATATTTACAATTTAATTCACCAGCTTTTAACTTTAATTTAATTCCCTTGTTGCACTCCACTGTCAATCATGTGTGGCTCCGCCCCCACAGAGCTCAGGATTGGTTCCTTTGTGCTCCGCCTCTTACTGCAGCATCTTCCTACTGATCTACATAAACAATCAGATGAAGAACGACTGACTGAAGTTCATCAACAACATTATGAAACCTTCCACAAGATACATAAAACAATCAAACTACAACTGAAGAATTTAAATGATTCAGAAACTGAAGTTCAGACACTTACTGATGGATTCTCATGTTGAGGATCACGAGTCGTGCAGGAGTCTTCAGGAGGTCTGCGATGAACGATCTGTGTGGAAGAGAGCGAGAGATCGGTCATGTGATCATCTGTGATGATGATCTGACTTTGACGTCTCACTTACTGTGAGTGTGTCGTACAGGTCAGAGGTCGTGGACTTGAGCTCAAGAGCTGCATATGTGTCTTCATTGGGATCAGAGATCTACAGAGACAGAAGGACACAAACACTGTGAGTTTATGTTTAAAATATAATAATCTGACTGTACTGACTTTAATTTTTAGAGGAACTTTTTACTGGATCCAGAACTATAGACTCATGTGTCTTATACTCTTAATATCTCTGTACGGCTCATAGCAGCTGAATGAAACATCTCTGCATCCAGGAATACACTGTAAATAATTGTGATCATCTCACCGTAGACTCCTTCATAGCAGATCTTCTGTTCACCCTTTCAGTGAGACATAAGAAATATTAATAAACAGCACATTTAAACAGTTTATATGTTTATTACATATTAGTATTACATGTCCTGATCTGTTGTGATGTTGGCAGGATGTTGGCAGAAATCATCTTCATGGATGAACTCAAGTATTAAAGACTTAAGTCACTGTGGTATGAATCAGGGAGGGGCTAAAAGTCGTGGAAGCGAACTGAGGAAGCTGGAGCGACTGCTACTGAGTGCGACACACGGCTTGAAAGCAGCGGAGATTTTATTATGACACAGTCGAGTGCTTCCACTTCTGGTCATACATATGTGGGGAAAAGCATTGCTGTTTTGTCATACTAGATACATTTGAGTGTGTTGAAAGTTGTGTTATAATGCTACTCTGTGTGTTCATCACCTGTCTAATAAAATGCATAACATGTTAAAGTGTCCACGTTTTCTACAATATAAAACTGGAAAATCAAGGGTGTATGATGTCATTGGCAGGAGACGCAATGACACGGTCCGTTACAATAGTTAAAATTGCTTATTTCGCTGGATTTAAACATTCTTGGAAACATTTGGGAGTCAGCAAAATATATAACACTGTTCTAGTGTTTTTTGTATATTTTAATAAAAAAGTCTTAAGTATTTTGGCTTTAAAGATTACTAAACATATATGAGCCATTATCTACTATATTAGAAAGTAAACATATAATAACCACTGCAGTTTTTTTTTATTGAACTCACATTATAAACAGGATGATGATGATGATGATGATAATGATTCCTCCTCCAGATGCCACTGTGATCACAATCACATTCTTACCAGCACCATGATGAACTGAAAGAGGAAGATCATCATAATTAACAAACTGATGAATGATGTGAAGATACAGGAGTGTTAAAGCGCCCCTATTATGCCATTTTAAAGGTTGCTAATATTGTTTTAATAGACTCCCAAAACAGGTTTACATGTATGCAAGGTCAAAAAACACTTTAGTTTTCTCCAAAAATGGATTTAATTTTACCCCATTTCTAAATGATTTGTAAATGACTCGAGCGAAGCAGTTCGAAAAATTAGTCTCTCTAAACCCCTCTTTTCTGTGGAACCCTCACTGCTGTGATTGGTCAGATGGCGCAGTCCTTTAAGATTGGTCTACCACGTACAGCGTGTCGGAGAATGAAACGCCCATTGTTGTAACTGATTGACAGCCCTGGATACTTGCATACAAGAAAACATAGAAAAGATGGCATCGATTTTACCATACCAATTTGAGCCAGAGTCTGATGATGAAACGGCTGAAGTGGCTGATTGACAAATTAGCACGGTCTACTGTGGAAAGTGCTCACAATTTGCTTATGCAAGCGAACCGGGTACACCTCTATGTTGTAAACTTCAACATTGTATAATGCATTAAGGCGGCTTTCACACCGAAAGTGCTGCGCTGGCCGCTGGGTTCAGTGCAGCCCTTCAGAGTGCAGCAGCAAAAGTTCATTCGAACAACTCATTTGAACTTTATCCGTGGCGTGCGCGCTCCAGTGCGTGTGCGCTTTGGTCGAGGCAGAAACAAGCCGTCCTCGTGCGGCAGAAGCAATTGAAACGAATGGGTTTCATAGCACAAGGGTTTCCTCATTCAGTGTGAAAGCCGCTTCGTGTGCCATCCTTTATCATTACTCCAGCTAATGAGACAGACAGACAGTCAAGCTGCATCAATCACAAATTGTCAGACTGCAGTGGGTCCACAGCTGAACAACAGAACTACAGAAGCGTGAGTTAGCCGGTTAGCAAGACATGTACAGGGTTGTTACACAACATAACGTACATAACTACATATTTTGAACGATCGCTAGAAAATACAATCTTTGTAGATTCATCTTTTGGAAGTGAATATAAAACAATTTTACTCACAGCGTAGGATACAGCGTCCTCTGTATAATGTACATGTACATTTCCATGTAAGGTAAACCACATGGAAATTTTACTGTTTGTGGGCGGGCAAGTTGTTCGCGACGTAGAACGTGGGTGGACATTATGCAAATGTGTTACTTTGTGACGTGTGGCCCTAACAGAATAAGATTCGAATTCCTGACGACTCGTTCAGGTAAATGTGAGCCGACTCTTTTTTTGATAGACAATAACTTTGTTTATCGTGCTCTGTCGGCTTCACAACTTTGCAGATAGTTTATGTTCACATACAGCTACATGACATACTACATGAAAGATCATATTTGAAAAGGCATAATAGGAGCACTTTAATAAAAGCTTCACCTGTGACAGTAACAGCGTCTGATCTCTGAGATCCATGTTGATTGTGAGCCTCACAGTAGAAGCGTCCACTCTGTAGTGCACTGAAACTCTGTCCAGATCCAACAGCTGAGCTTTGATTCTCCTTGAACCAGCTGAAGTTCAGAGCAGGTGGGTTTGAATCACTGCTGCAGATCAGAGTCACTAAATCTCCTTCCACTATTTCAGCAGATCCAGTTATGGACACTAAGACGTTCCTGGGAGAGTCTACAGCAGAAAAACAACCATAATACATTTGACATCACAGAGGATTAAATATCTGAAATATACTGAATCATTAACTCACGCATGACGCTAAAAAACATGTAAATCTGACATCAGACTAATTAATCACCCTCAATTACTTCACCTGATGAACTGATGGAGATCACATGATTTGTTGGAACTACACAACAAAAACCCTAGAATTACATTACCTCTCTTCAAAATTTTATATGAGTTCACACTCAATAGTTCTGACCATTATGGGGATCAGTGTTTGTAAATAATAAGTATCGGTGTTTAAATAATTAACACTGTCAAGGCCCAGAAAAGTATGAATGACATTATAACATTAAGAGAATACTTTTTGTACACAAAGAAAAAATATATGTATAATGATTTTATTCAACAATTCGACGACTCTGCGCCAGCGCAGCACCATTTTGGAGAATATCCACTGGATCCAAACTGCGTACACCGTTCTGTGTCAGCCGCACCCACTGACACAAACACGTCCTGTTGCATTCCGAGTCTTTTGAAGCCATACAATATCTCTTTGCAAAGAAAAGAGTAAAACATAAAGTTTTAATTGCTGAAAGTGATCCTGCTCTGTTAACGTGCTTACATCTCATTCAAAAAGATACCACAGTCCTTTTAAGATAAGTCATTTCATTTGGCGGTCATCTTTGAAAAGCCTCTCAGGCAGGCAAGTGCACCTCCTATCTCTTTGAATATGGAAACATCAAATTCTCCAAAACTGTTTACCGAGCTTACCATTAAATTTCATATTTGAAATCACTGATGAAATCTGACAAGAACCGCCTCATGAACAGTTCCTTATGGTCCAATAGCGTTAAAAAAGCATATTTTTCAGGCTAGATCAGCCAGTGCACATGCGCAGTACTGAGCGCACATCTCAGAACGCTGACTGGTTCCAGAGCCGTATAGAGAGAGAGTTGCGACAACTCCATTGACTCTGTTGACTCTCTATACGGCTCTGACTGGTTCTAGCCAGCTGCAGTGATGCGCTGACTTTACCAATTAGCGATTGGCTCATTTATTCCGAAGGCGGGGCTTCGCGGACATAATGAGCATTGCACTTTTTATTATTATTATTATTATTATTATTATTAAGAACAATATGTCAACCAATGAGAAACAGTTGCAATATAAAATTACAAAATAATAATAAAAAGAAAATTAAATAACAATTATGATAACAAAACAAATAAAATATTAGACAGGGGTATAAAGTTAAACAAATCAGATTGCATTCAAAGTAAAAGATTAAACAGCTTACAGATTTTTACAGTTTTTAAAGCCTGCTTATTACACGAGTTAGACATAGTCTTGAAGTAATGTATTTCAGCAAGCAAAACATGAAACAGTGGCAAAATAAGGAGATTAAGTACATACAATTTGTTTTCCTGTAAATGCACTTTTTTTTAATTAACAAAACCAAACAAGATATTTTCCCAAAGTAAAGAAAAATCTTTATCAATATTCTCAATAAAAAATAAAGAAAGTTTTTTTCCATAACAATTTAGGGTAATGGCAGTCCCAAAATAAATGCACTATAGTCTCTGGGTGCTGTTTGCAAAAGGAACAGTTTGTATCAATATCTTTTTTATATTTCTTTAAGAAAGTGTTGACAGGATATATACGATGGATAATTCGAAAAGAAACTTCTTTTATCTTATTAGTTATTAAATATCTATTTGGAATGAACCAAACTTTCCTCCATGCAAAATCGTAGACAAAATCATTCTAGTAAACCGTAACATTTGAAATTGATACAAAATCTTTGAGAAATAACAAACGTATTGATTTATTAGAAGAAGAGGCAGAAAAGCACTGTTTTCCCACCGCTGAAATAGTAGGATCTAAAGAAGGTAAAATAGAAGGATAGGGGATCATTTGAAACAGTCTAATAACTCCAGATGGTATGGCATCAAAAACAATAGCAAACTCTTTATGAGTAACGGGAATATTAAAACAACAAAGAAATTCTTTATAATTTAATAAGTGGCCATTTTCATAAACAACTGGTTTACGAGTAAATATCTGCCTCAAACCAATGCTGGTAAAAAAGAGATTTGTTTTTAATACAGAATATCACGGTTGTTCCAAATAAAATATTTATGAGGGGAAAAGTTGTGCTTGTATAACAGAGCCCAGGCGAGAAGAACCTGATTATGAAAATTAGATAATTTAGCCTGTAATTTTTCAATATTATAATTACAAAGTAATAAAAAATTAAAACCACCAAATTTGGAGAAAATGTAATGCAGAATAAAGTTCCAGACAGAGGTTGGATTTTTAATAAAGTGTTTGGCCCAACTGATTTTAAGAGTATTATTAAATGTACAAAAACCTAACATATTGAGACCACCATTTTCATAGGTATTTAAAACCACAGATTTTTTATGTAATGTATGCCATTTTTCCATATGACATTAAATAACATTCTGTCAATATTCTTGAGAGTGTTCTTATCAACATGGAGAGACTGAGCAGTGTACCATAGTCTGGAAATACCCTCCCTTTTTGCAAGTCATATTCTTCCCCTCAGAGATAAGTCTCTCTGCAACCATAAATGTAATCTTCTCTGTGTTTTTCCAATAATAGGGGAGAAATTAGATGCACATCTGTCATTTTGATTTTTACATAAAGTGATTCCTAAATAAGAAATCTTACCTTTATCTGGAATATTATTAATTGTGGATAGTTTGCATTCTTTAATTGAAAGTAACTCACATTTAGATAAATGTAAAAAAAGACCAGAAACTTTAGAAAATTTTTCAACAATGCTGATTGCAAAAGGGACCCAAGAGGCATCTCTTAAAAAAGAGCAGTATCATCTGCTAATTGGCTGATCTTTATTTCTCTATCCGCATTGAGAATGCCTTTCAAGATATTTTTATTAATAAGATGTGAGAAAACCTGGGCGACAAGAAGGAAGAGATAAGGTGAGATAGGGCATCCTTGCCTGATACCCCTTTGAATGTTGAATCTGGCTGACATACCAAAACTTAGTGAGCAGTTACTATTTGCATAAAGTGTCTTGATGGCATTATATATAAAAAAAATAATAATTTAAAGACAACGAAAAAATAAAAGAATGTTCAACTGTATTGAATGCCTTGTAAAAGTCTAAAAAAAGAGAAGAAACTGTCTTCTGAAATCAAATTGGAATAATCAAGAATATCTAAAATTAATCTAATATTATTAGAAATATGCCTATTTTTAATAAAGCCAGACTGCGATTCATCGGTTAAATAACTCATAATTTTCTGTAATCTTTGGGCAAAAATTTGAGCAAGAATTTTGTAATCAGTGTTAAGTAAACATGTTGGACGCCAGTTTTCAATCCTTTTTAGCTTTTGAGATCAAAGTGATCACACCTTGTGTCAAGCTAGGAGGAAGAGATGATTTCAGAAAGCTCTCTGCATAGACTTCAGCAAGGAATGGAGCTAAGTGTTCAGAGAATGTCTTATAAAATTCTGTTGTAGTTCCATCATTCCCCGGAGACTTGTTAATTTTAAGATAATTAATATAATCAATAATTTCCTCAAGAGAGATAGGTTCATCACAACGAGTCTAAGAAAGAGAATGTGTCATTTTCATCAAGTTTAGAGGTATATAACAACTTAAAATAACAATAAAAATTATAGCAATAATTTGAGATTGTCTTGAGGTCATCAGTAGTAATACCATCAACACTGAGTTTAGACATGCTGTTATAATTAGCATGAGACTTCTCTAATCTGAAGAAATAAACATAATTTTGTTCACCTTGCTTCATCCGCCTCCTCCTAGATCGCACAAAAGCAACTTCTGCTTTACATTTGTATATATTATCAAGCTGGTTTTGTAAATTGCAAAGCAGAACAGTTTCATCATTTGAAAGATTTTCAGGGGGCCCCAGAGTGAGAGCAGCAATTTCACTAACAACCATCTCTTCCTCAGCTTTCCTAAGTTTAGCAAGCGCACTCCCATAGCTTCTCATAAATTTACCAATATCAACTTTTAATAACTCCCAATTATTACTAAAAGAACGTTCCCTTAAAGCTTTTTCCTAATAATAAAATAAAATAAAATTAATAAAATAATTAATTTTAAGCTTAACAGTATCATGAGATAACAGAGAGCTATTTAATGTCCAGTATGATGTTTTAATATGAATTAAAGTGTTTACAGAGATCTTAATTTTTATATAGATAGCCTTATGATCAGTTAGGGGTGTTGGAAGGATGTCAACTGTGCTAAAATAAAAAAGTGTTTTGAATATCAATAGATTTAGAGATCAGCCAAAAATCTATACGAGAGAAACGAGAGGCAGCTTTATTGCTCCACGTAAAAGCTTTAGTATAAGGGAATTTGGTCCTCCAGACATCGGTCACATCAAGTCTCTCCATTAATTGTTTACTTTTTGAATTGAGTGATGAGGGCTGGTGGCCATTTATCAAGAGCACTGTCAATAGCAATATTGAAATCCCCCCCCCCCCCCCCTGTGACAAGTTGAGAATTTGGGAACTTATTTAACCATAGCAATCTACTTGTACTACTAATTCTTCTAATTGTATTTAACTACTAATTGCATTTTCAGACCTTGAGTTGAAGCCATAAATATTGGCCATAATAATAACAACAGTTGAGTTCACATCAATTATATTACACAAAAAATGTCCATATGAATGTAAAATATTCCCTTTAAATGCATTCCTTAAAGTAGTAACTCCTGCAGAGCGTTCAGTTCCATGGGAAAACCAAAGTTCATTACCCCATTGCGATCTCCAAAATTTAACATCACAGACAGAAGAATGGGATTCTTGGAAAAAACTAAATTCAGGCTTCAGCTGTTTCGCAAATAAAAATAAAGCTTTTCTTTTTACATTATGTCGTATACCCCTGACATTTAATGAAAACAAAGACAACAATGTCAAAAACAAATAATTACAGGCCTATAAAAGGAATAATTGAAAAAAACATAAGATAAATGGTTATGTCAGCAAAGAGAACTCCCGAACTCTGCATTTAAAGTGTAAGTCAATATTAAGTGAACCAGCTTATCATAAAACATCTTAAGTTCCAGGCAAAAGGAATTGAACTATATTTAAAAGGATATTAAGGATCAAGAACCAAAGTGCGTTGGCAGATCTGCAACAAGACCTCCTGGATCAACCATATTCAAGTCGACAATCTTCAAAGATAGCCATCAAGGTGGAAGAACAATTTCTTTGCTTTCCACAAATGCTCGAGCTCTGACAAAATAAGCCTTCTTTCCAGCATCTCTTGCACTTTTAACTGCAGGCCACAATTTTTTCCTCCGCTCTCTGTCTTCCTCACAGAAATCTTCAGCGAAGTGCAACTTATTTTCCCGGAGATACGAGTTGTTTCTAGCAGCTTTCCAAATTGCGTCACGGTGCACTCTGTTGGTGAATTGAAGAATTACAGGCCTCGGTTTGTCGGCGTTCACCTTTGATCCTAAGCGATGAACAGTATAGATTACATCAGGTAGCTTGATCTTTTCCTCGGGTAGCACCTCCTGGCAGATTCGAATAACTGCAGTTCGCACATCCTGACCGTCTTTCTCTGAAATTCCATGCAACTTCAGATTCCAATGTCTGTGATACCCTTCCAGCTCCCGTATGCGGTTCTCGAGCATGCTGCGACGACGTTTTTCTTCATCAATACACTTCTCTGCATCAGACATCTTTTTCTTCAAGTCTTGTACCTCTGAACAAACGAAGTCAACCGTCTTTTTTAGCCCCTCAATTTTCATAGCGTTGTTGTTAATGAGTTTCTCCATACTTTCCGCCCTGTTGTTAATCAGGTCAGAGAGAGTGGATATTATATCCTCACTTGATTTGTCAGTTTTCTTGCGTTTGCTAGATGGGGGATTGCTTGGGGTTACAGGTAAGGTTGGAAAGTTGGAAAGTCTTTGGGAGCAGAGGAAAATGATGGGGTTGCATGGGTGGCGTAATCATGACAAATGTCAATAAGTAAGTTGGTGCCATCAGGTGATATTATAAGCTCAGAGCTAGGCGATCCACCGTCGGACACTGCTAGACGGCTAACAGCTTAATCCAGCAAGTCTTTCCACTTCCTTTGAGACTTTGACATTATTTCTGAATTTTAACTTTATAAGTAGTAAACAGTTTCGAGAAAAAAAAAAAGAAAAAAAAACTTGACAAGGGTCACTTAACTTCGAAAAATAAAACACTATTTTGCAGAGAACGGGAAAGACAACCGTTCCAAGCGCCATCTTTAACCGCCCCCCTTGGGCATTCTATAGTCTTTGAAGATACTCCCGTGGCATGACGCAGTCAGTCACGAGACACACAAGAGCGAATAGCATTTCACAACCAAGTCTGATGTAAGGCTTCTTCTGGTGGCATTTTTTGAATTTGAGCACAGGATGAGCTTTACGGCAGACAGAGATGGCGATCACATCTATTCCTCTCACAAATCAATCGATTTTTCCTCGGAAGACTTGGAATATGAATACTTTTTGAATAAATTGTGACTGTAGTTGTATCTGCCTGTTATTTATTGTGTTTTATTGACAATGGCAGGTTTATGGGCAGGGGTTGAGTTACGTGCTCATAAATGTGTAAATTGTGTAATGTAAATAAAACTGTTGTGACTGTTTACACTGAAAAATCACACCCCGATATATATGCAATAATGGCAGTTTTATTGCCCAATATATAATTTAATCATGATGATAAAATTCCCAGTGTCTTTCGTGTCAGCATACAGACAACAGCAGAAATTGTGAGAGAAAAAAAAAAAGTTACATGTTTACAGTCAAGGTGCAATACCAAACAGACCCACATGGAGATGCTTTGAGATGACTGCATATAGATACTATACAGATCTGTTCAGAATGACCGGCAGAATACAGCAATCTTAAGGAGAGTCGACAGCATCAGTGAACGTTTCAAACGTCTGTCAGAGTGTTTGAGTGTCTGATGTTCATATGCACATAAACACCACTGATCCTCACAAACTCCTCCAAAACATACTTTAGCGAGCATCTGTTATAAAACACTCAACTATGGTGAAATGTGTTTGTCTTTACCTTGATTACACTTGTCATCCATCAAAACTTTACTAGTGAGAAACCAGTTTGCTTTATTCAGACATACTCCTGATATTAGAACTGCTCATTAGGAGTGGTAAAATATATTTTGAGGACAAGATTAGTTAATTTCTTTTAGCTAAAAAAATATGTTGAATACTTTTATATCATGAGTTGGTTAACTGCTACTTTTTTGCCCAAGAGATAGTCCTGCTGGCTTTTAAGACAACTTTAAGGAGAAAAACTCAATCTGTACTCACACATGACACCAGGGCTTAAAAACGAAAAAAAAATCCATTCGGTTCACTCCGAGCAGAATCGATATTATAACGTTTCTGTTCTTGCGTTCCTCATTAAACAATACGTTCCGAAAACGGTTTTCTAGAAAAAATACCGGTTAATAAACGTTATTTTATTACACGGCGCGATAGATAGATAGATAGATAGATAGATAGATAGATAGTGTGTGCCTTTTAATAACATGTTTGGCATTGTTTACAAATGATTAAACCAAATTCCGTGTTCGTGTCATTTGAACGTCTTGTCTTTAAAACCGAAAGTAAACGAGTTCACCTGGAAACTCGTTACAAATGCCCTAATAATTTTTTAAAAACAATTTCCTTGTTTGATAATACTATAGCGAAATAAGCCGCTTCAAGACCATCCGCTTAACATCCTGACCACACGGCTTAATCTGCGATAAAAACCTGTTGATTTATTCCTTACCTAATATGCATAATAGCCTATTATAGGCTATTTTCACTCAAACAAAACAGAACTCCAGATAGTTATGATTTTACATTTAATGCATAAAAGTAAAAGAAAACGTAATGCATTGTAACATTATAAAACAACAACAGATTTTTTTTTTTTAACATTTAACACAACAGATCAACAACTACATTATAATATACCAAAATAGGCTACTGTAAAAACTGGATGGGCTTCAGCAAAATATTTTATAAAAAAAAAAAGTCAATCTATAGCCTACTTAAAGTCCATATACTTTGGGTTTAAACGTACAAAGAGAATGTCCTCTAGGACTGGATAGGCTTCAGCAAAATTAATATTTTATAAAAAGAAAAAAAAAAAATGCAGTCATTCTATGGCCTACTTAAAGTCCATACTTTTTGTTTAATCGTACAAATGTCCTCTAGGACCTGTGCATTCATTGACGACCTCAGAGGGGAAAGAATGTACTTGAGGCATGAAAATGCACGCTCAACACTTACTTGCGTTACAGGTAGCGCAATTACATTCATAGCAAGTTTGTGCAAATCTGGCTTAGTGGTAGCAACGCTTGCCCAGTACTTAAAAAGACACTCACTTCTCTTAAGACGGGGTTCTCTCGAATACATATCCAAAGCAGATGAGATTTCTGCCCCGCATCCTTCAATATTACAGATCGATTTATCAGACAATTTGTCATATGAAAAAAATTGACGAAAGGGATTTTCTTTATGGCGACCCATCTAAAAACAATAGACAATCAGTAATTATTTTTTGTAATTTTAACTACAAGTTTTAATTAGGCTACAATAACTTAAACCTAAACATACCTTTGCACATGAAACAGCCAGGTGCTTGGTAACCTTAAGCTCGTCGCATCAGAAAGGGCTCTGCTTATGACGTCTGCTTCGCGGGCATTTCACGTTGTATGCGTCACCGTCGCATTTGCGCACACAATTTGAATTCATGTTTTTGGTCTGCCAAATTGATATAATAAAGAGAACGATAAAAATACCGTTATTAACCGGTTAATTTGGAATTTCTGTTTCCGTTTCTGTTCAGAACGATTAAAATTGATTTTGTTTTCGTTTTTGTTTTTGTTCCTGTTCAATGTCATTTGTTTTCGTTTTTCGTTTTCGTTCCTTGAACCGGTTCAGAGCCCTGCATGACACTGAGATGAACAGCAGGAGAGATGTAAGTGTGTCCATGTAGAGCACAGCTATATCTCCCTGCATCCTCTCTTCTGACTGACTGCAGCAGGAGTTCATTGTTTCTGTCTCTTCTCTCAGTTAATGGCTGTGAGTTTCTGTACCAGATGAATGTTGCTCTGTCAGTCAGAGTGCAGCTGCTTTTACATGTCAGACGGACTGAATCTCCCTCTGTCACTCTCTCAGGAGACTCCACCTGAAGATCTGAACATAACACACACATTATATCTAGTGCTGCTGTCATACACTCATTATTATTCAACATAATGCACAGAAGAAGAGTGAAACCTCATGAAAGTCACCTGTGACAGTAAGATTCACTCCTGGTTTACCAATCCAAACAGCATTAGTTTTATCAGTGGTGAATCTGAAATAGTACATGTGTGAATCTTTCTGTGTCACATGATTCAGTCTGACGGTGCAGTTCTGCTTTTTATCTCCCAGATACTGAAGCCTCTGACTGTATTCAGGATCCTCAGACAGATCTGGAAACTCTTCAGAGTCATTTTTAACATGTGTTTTGGTCCAGAAAGTTTTATTGATCTGATATCCAGTAGGGTATGTATAAGTGCAGCTCATTATCACTGATGAGTTCTTTAGTGCACAGATGTGTGAATGACTGTAACTCACATCCCAATCAGCACTAGAAACCCCTGAAACACAGAATTCATCAGGATGAAAATGTTGTTTTATCAGTTACAACAGACCATGAACACATGATGATACCTTTTTACTACTTGAAAACAGCAACTCTATTAAGTGTTAAATAATGTGAAGTTCATCATCAGCTTTTATAAAGTGTGTTGCAGAAAAGCAGAAATAAAAGCACAGAGACACAGGAGTAAAAAAGAACCAGGAAATCAGTCATGTACTATCAAACAATGAAATAAATGAAAAACTGGACTAAGACTTGATTGATTGATTGATTGATTGATTGATTGATAGTTGATGTATTAAATACCCAATGACAATAAAGTGTGAGTTTTGTGACCTTTAGTTCACGTCTATCAGAGTGTTTCTAATGTTAAAGTAACAGACACTCACCGTGAATCATGAGCAGAAAGATCAGAGGAAGACGAGGAGCCATTCTGACCAACATCAGCACCAAATATATCTATAATACAGCATTAATCAGCACTTATAATCATTTACCATACATCACCCTATTCTTAACATTGATCATGTTAGTACACATATGTTATATGAGCAATAATCATCAGTTTTAATTTAAGTATGAGTGTGTTTGTCTTACCGTGTTGAAGCTCATCAGATCAACAGCAACCAAATGACTGACTGTTTTAACACATGCACTTATAGCTCTAGACTTGATGGTTTGTGTGGTTAACACATCAGTGTCTCTCCCTCAACCAGAGAACAACCAGACAATTACTGGACTAAAACTAAAGTAAAATATTGTTTAGATTTAATTTTTGATAATATTGACCATTTTGAAACCATAAAACGATACTTTGTCCATTGTGAAGCTGCATAATGAAGAATTAGTACTCAATTATTATCAATCAATTATGATTTAATAGCAGGACTACACTGTAAAACAAGAAATCGCTTGTATCCCCCATTAAACATCACTTCAGGTGTTTTGCTCTGCTGATTTAGTTTTAACATTATATATTTACACATCGACATTTCACCATCTGATGAATGATCTCAGTGTGAATTACCTCCGATGGAGGATGTTACAGAAATAAACACATTTCAGAGATGCAGAAGTGAAACTAGACTAAAGTTAGTAATAAAAAACATGCTGCACTATCAAATACACAAATGACAATTAAGACTAAAAAAAATAATGTTGATTTAAAGATGTTCTGTTATTAAAATGTGAGTTTTGTGGCTTTTAGTTCATGTCTGTCAGCTCTGACAGCTCATTTGACACATAAACCTCTATCATATCTACACACTATCTTCTGAGAAAATGGGCCAAAAGTATTCATGATCTGGTGATACACTGATGTTTGTCCAATCAGATGCTCTGATGAGTGAGCAAGTCCCTCCCCTAAACCACCTGACACTGACTAACAAATAACAAATTAGCAAATCATGTTCAAGGCTGTGACGTAACGAAGATCTACTGGATATTCATAAAATGGACAAGCCCAGTGACATCTCATCTTCCTGTTTCATCAACGTAGCACAGAAAACTGTTCATAATCACTCATTCTGATGAATAAATATAAATAAATAAAATTATGTATGGCTTAATTTTTTATATGAGCTTCATCTACAGACATCAGTTTTCATTGTAAGAGTGTGTTTGTCTTACAGTGTTGAAGCTCATCTGACTATTTCAACACATGCACTTTCAGCTTCACTGGCTTTGTGTGGTTAAAACACTTTTTTTTTTTTTATTAGTTAGTGTCCGTCCCTTTACAAGACAGCAACATTACGGGACTAAAACTAACTTGAACTTGACTAAAACTAAGTTTTAATCTTTTTTTTCTTTTCTTTTCTTTTCTTTTTTTAAGTTATTTTAAATATATTCACTCAAGATGTTTAGAGAACAGGGTTGTGTAATCAGACATTCTTCTGGCTATTTCACACTTACTAAGAAGATTAGATGGTGTTTTTGCATTCATATTGTCACAGAGTCAGCAACATCCACAGCACCAGACCATTACACTCCACCCACTCATTCCTAGTCTCCTTCAGTTCACCATTGTCTGGTCTTGTCATTCATACCTGGGCACTTACCTGACTGCTCGCTTGTATAGCCTACACTTACTTGAACGATCCACTGCAACGTCCTTCAGTCTTCAGTTACCAGATTTATACCTGTAAAAGATAAGACTGTTATGAACTGACATTACATCTGCATTGATCCAATTAACAGTTACTTACCTGCTATCCACAATTGTCTGCTTTAATATTGAAACAAACCCGTTTGCAGTGGGGAATTTTGCCTGACATTATTTTGAGGCTCACAAACACAGAGTTAACCGTGACGGTGCGGCCTGTGGATCAGGAGCGGGGGTTTTCTTCAACACCAGCACTCAGTGTCCAACATTACACCTGAAGCTCTACAGGAGAGCAGCAGCCATATATTGTGTCATAAAATACCTAAGGATAGTGTGTTGGCCACAGTAAAGCAGATAAATCACACCACTTTCAAGAGACATTTTTACCCAAGCAGGACTTGGAGAGACTGAACTTCCTACATAAAGATTTTTATGGGGCGAGTGAATCTACCATTGACTTGAGCACTGAAATAGTTTATAGCAGAATACCTGGTGGAGTTTCCGTAATATGGCACAAAAAGTTTGATCAGCTAGTTAACGTGGTCAGATTGAATGTTGATAGGAATTGAGTTCAATAGCAGTGAGAGATGTACAAAGCCAGTATTTTATGTTTTTTAGATGTATGCTCTTTTTTTGACCATATAGTGCAGGCCTTCAATAGTTATTAAGGGATTGCTCTCAATATGGTTCAGATGTTGACATGAAATACAATGCAAAGAAGAGTAATATTATGGTTATTGGTAGTAAGGAGGACAGGAAACTTTCATTTCCTGACTTCTCTCTGTCTGGCATTGTCATTATATAACTGATGACTTGTTTGATGATAGAAACATTTACAGACGTGAGTCCCTAATAAAACAAAAACAAACAAACAATATGGAGGCACAGTGGCTTCACTTTTATGACATCACGAGCAACCCAGTTCCTATTACAGATCAGTGTTCGCCCCCTGCTGGACATCTTTGATTATTGTGTCACATGATTCAAGCTTCCATACAGCAGGGACGTCCATTAGAGCCAAGCAGGTGATCAGATGATTTACTCATTAATGTGCAGAACTTCTGTAGAATATCATTTTTTTAAAGGTGTATTTTGTATTTAAATTTTCTTTCATTTGCTGAACCCCAAATGAGTTTTAATTATTTCAGGAATTCCAGAGGAGGCTCCTCTCATTACGACCAGTCAGTATTGATATTCAAATAACGCATTTTAATGATTGAAAATATCACGTCGTTTGAATTTTGTCATTTAAATTTTCTAAATTAAATGTGTCCTAAATCCGGAAATACAAACACATTCAAATAATAATGAGGTGAACAGATGCTACAGCAAACAGAGACTGAAGAAACCAGATGAGACGCAGAAATAGATGTGTTCAGAACATGAAAACAACATGAAAATGAAGATGAATAATGGTGATTTCCAGCTGATGCACATCAGTGTCGATGTCAGTAGCAGGAGATGGTGACCTCTGGTGGTAGTTTGAGGGTTTGTACAAACACATATGAGACGATCACAAATAAAAGAGATCATTTAAAGGGAAAGTTACAGCAAAGACAGAATAGCCTAATAGAAGCTGAGAATATTGAGCACTTTGAGATCATAAAACGATACATTTGTCATTGTGAAGCAGGAGCTTTTATCCCACCACTGAACATCACTTCCTGTGTTTTGCATTGCTGACCTAAATTTCACAGTATATATTTACACAACAATTCACCAGCTTTTAACTTTAATTTAATTTCACTGTTACAATCCACTGTTCTTCACTAATGATCCCTGTCAATCATGAGTGCCTTTTTACTGGATCCAAAACTATAGACTTGTGTGTATATACTCTTAAAATCTCTGTACGGCTCATAGCGGCTGTACGAAACATCTCTGCATCCAAGCAAACACTGTAAATAATTGTGATCATCTCACCGTAGACTCCTTCATAGCAGATCTTCTGTTCACCCTTTTAGTATGACAGAAGAAGAAATATTAATAAACAGAACGCTTAAACAGTTTATATGTATATTACATATTAGTATTACATGTTCTGATCTGCTGTGATATCGGCAGGACGTTATCCTGTATTCAATCACACACCTGAAAATATTCAGGACTTGAAGGACTTTAAATGTACTTCAAAGGGGTCATCGGATGCCCATTTTCCACAAGCTGATATGATTCTCTAGGGTCTTAATGAAAAGTCTATAATATACTTTGGTTAAAAATTCTCAATGGTATAAAACAACACCCTTTTTACCTTGCCAAAATCAGCTCTGCAAAATCATCTCATTCTGGTTGAGGCTGCTTTAAACGCAAATGAGCTCTGCTTGCCCTGCCCCGCTCTTCTCTCTGTGGAGTGACAAGCCTGTTTACTTTAGCCCGCGTTTAGCCACTGTAAGATGTGAAATTATTTCCTCATGAATTCAAAGTCCAGGAACCCTGACAAAAACAGATGCCATGCAACAAAACAATAAAACTAATCTGGAGAAGAGATCTTCAAAGAGGGCAAACAACACCACCTCTATTGCTCATTTACAACCCCCTTCCTCCCTCTCCTCTCCCCTCCCTGCATCTCACACTTTTCCCCCAAAGGGTTCCACTGAAAGTCACTAAGAATGTCCATATACTACATGTGTTACATTTTGTGAATATGTTGAAGTTTCCCTTTCATGTTTGGTATCATTCTAAAGGTCTTAGTGCGATTGGTAAAATGGTCTCAATTTCACAGAAGTCACTTATATTATGAGGAAGACTGAACACTTTTGTAGAATTGTGTTTTGCTGCTGAGGGGTGTGTTTTCCCCTTAGGGTCGGGTGAGAATCTCCAGCCAGGTGTGACCCTGGGGCATGAGATCTCCTGACAAACCAAAAGGTCTTTTATGTTTTTACAACTGATTGGAAGATTTGTTTGTTTTGGTCTGGGTATATAAGCGAAGTGACAAAACATTACTTTGGGATTCTGTATTCAGAAGAACCCCACACTGTGTGTGAGTCTCTGGAGCTTTGCCTCTATATCTCTCACATGCTGCTGTGTATCTCTATGCGGTCAGGAATGCATCTCTCACTTTTAGATTTATCTTGGAGTATGTTATGTATTCATTTTAATTGGAACTGAATTTAATTCTGAATTGGATTTTCATTGTTAAGCTATGTAATTGGCATGATACATTTTTACCTGACTGCTAATAAAATGTTAACCTGGACTTATTCTGGACTTCTTGGAAATGATTTTCTAGTAGGTTAATGTGTAATGGTGCTACCGCAAGACTGCGTCCAGGGCAGACCGCGCCGGAAGTACCGACTGATGAGCCATGGGGACATCACTAGGGCTCCGGATGTTGAGCTGTCACTGACTTAACACGATGTAACTCTCGCGGTTATTGAGGAAATATATACTTTTTGTTGAGAGCACGCAGGCGCGGCCCACTTTAAGATATTATAATCGCTCTGCATCCTCTGAGTAAGTCAGAACTGGCGAGCTTGTGTCGACGAATTCGCCACGGCCGGGGTGTAAATCGAAAGCAGCACCTAGTCCCTAAGGAACGAAAATATTAAGGCTACGGGACTTCCAGAATATTCAGATGTCTAAAATATTATGCAGGGAAAAATAGCCGCGATCAGTAAATTACAGAATACAAACCAGAATTAACAAATTATTCATAATTGGAGTCAGACTAAATTATTCATGGAGTCAGATTTTTGTTTGGAAACTGAATTTTAATATTTCAAGGTAATTTTTACAGAAGCGCCGTAAAAGACCTACACGCAAGAAACCTTAAGCTGAACCGCTAGGCTTGCCGTAGCGGGAGGAGCCTTACACCACTAAACTTGCTATCTAGCACATTATTAGGAAAGACGATCGCAAAGATTCATAAAAAAACCCTTATACTCACTTCTGCTGTAAGTGAAGCTGGATCATGAATGATTCGCGCAAACATAGACAGATATATGTAGATCGGGAGGTGCATTCCCTTCACAAACAAACGTAATCTACTGCATCTTCAGCGGCTCAGATGTCGGGAGTAAATGACGACCACTATGTTCATTATTACATCCAGCAACACAACACCTCAACCGCTCAATCGGCAATATTCTTGTCTAACTTACATCCCTGCTCCAGCATTGAAACAAAGAGGGTGGACGTTACAGCTGATCTGAGGTAAGAGCTCATGTCAATCAACTATCGTGGGAGCGGCCTCTGTAAGTGTGACGGCACACCGACAGGCATCTGAGAATGGCTCGATTTGAAAAAGGGGATATTATTTTGACAGATTCATTAAAAACCACTGCATGGATTTTTATCATTATAGGGTAGATTTGTACATACACTGACAACACACATTAATGTTCAAACAACAAGTAAAAGTGAACTTAGCATCCGATGACCCCTTTAAGTGACTGAGCAACTGCATGTTTTTACAATAATGTTGCTTAAAATGTTTCCAGATTTATTAATAAACTTAATTTTACTAAATCACACATACCTGTTACTAAAAAAACTGCAGTTTTTAACCATTATACATGCAGAAGGGCTGTTGCGGGACATAGATGTGAATTTGCAGGACAATGCAGGACTCGTGTGAGACTGATACATTTTCTATAGTTCTGTTATGTAAATACTGATTACATCTGTTGTCATATGCGCTGATCTGTGATTCTGAGCGCGCACAAGCAAGCGAGAGAAAGCGTGTCATTTTTATGAGAGTGAAGAGAATCCACCTGCGAGAAAGAGATTTGTGCTTGTGCATTTTGATGTACTGTGCATTAACCCTTTCAGACCTGAATTTTTTTCACTGAACAAAAATTTTTTTGTCCTCTTGATATTTGCTCTTCTCCAACATATAAATGAGTCTATAAAAAAAAAAAAAAGATTTGTGCAAACTCATTTTTTATTAGATTTTTCTCATGTCCACTACAATGGACGCCAGGACTGAAGAAAAAAAAAATCTGCATATTTTAACCATACATAATAAGTAGAGTTTGTGTTTAAGATTTTGAACAGAACACACACTGTAAGAATGAACAATGCCATAAGAATGTGGAAAAAAAGGTAAGATGATGTGAAATCTCAAAAAAATTGTTTTTTGGTGGAAGTGGGTGAATCTGAGTATATGTAAAAATGTCTTTGCTTGTATATGTATGGGTTTATGTGTACTTGCTGATTGTTTTGATAAATATATGATTGTGTGCATTATAGCATCAAGGCATCAGTGTGCGTGGAAGTGGTGTGAGTGTGTGTGTTGCTGTGTATTCACTTATCTCACATCCACTATGGCTGTTTCTCAATAAAACCAATGAAAAATTGATCTACAGGTTATAGTCACTTTGAAGACATAAATAAAATCATATTAATATTATTTTCATTAATTAACATCAATGTTCATAAAACATTAACATTTGAATTTGTACCTCTGTATTTAGCTTTGAAATGCTTGCACAAATTTCTCAACCTGTTATACAACTAATAAATGAGGTTCCTGCTAAGACCTGATGTCCATTGCGATGGACAGTAAATTTTAAAAAAATCCTGTGTTCCGCAACTCTGACAGATCTTCAAAATAACTTTAAATATTATCATTTTATAGTCTTAATTTTATAACCGGTGCAAGTTGATGAGGCTACCATTAACATAACTCTGCATATAAAAGGCAAAATATGGGGTTCCTCCTCTTCCTGTCTAGTTGGTTATCATGTCTCTCTTTTGTGATGTCTGTAGCTCAATCAGATTAAGTTAGGAGTCAGATCTTCATTGTAATTGGTTGATCAGGGACCAATCAGTGACCAGGCATCGGTCATATTTTAAAAACATAAAATTTTATTGGTTTAAAACAAAAAATCATGTGATGTCCATTTCAATGGACCCAGGGTCTGAAGGGGTTAAAATAATGTGCTCTAGACATTTCTCATTAAAATGACGCCATAGAAACCACCTTAAACGTACTATTAAAATAAGAAGAAAGTTGCGTCTGAAAGCTGCATCGATTTTTTTAAATGAATGAAATTTGGTTGAAATGAATGAAGAATATCGTGTTTTTCCGTGTGACCTCGACCATTTCCGTCGGTGGTTCTAGATCACTTGATGAGATCCGCAAATCGTTTGCGCAGAAACTACGCCACAAAAAGAATAAATAAAAAGCTTTCTTAAAAAGACAAAAGAACACATGGACACTTTCTTAATATGATAATTAAAAACCAACAGACTGATGAAAATGGGGGACATTTTCTCATTATGCGAAGTGCGGGACAAGGGGCGAAAATGCTGTGCGGTACAACGCAAAGCGGGACAGGTGGTCAACCTAATGTGTGGTAAACAAGAATACTTTACTTACAACACCCAAAGGCACAATATGTAAGTTTTCACCGCTAGAGGGCGCATATTCAAATTAAACAAAGACGTTTGATGACACTGTGAGGAATTGTTGAGTCGTTGAGAGTTGTCTTCATCTATTGAATGTGTTGACATTTTTCAAAAAAAAAAAAAAGTCCTCACAGCCGATGCAATCTGATGGGACTCAGGCAGAAATCATCTTCATGGATGAGCTAATGTATTAATGACTTATTAAGGTCACTGTAGTATGAATAAGGGTGGGGCTGAAAGTTGTGAACATTTGGGATAATGTAAGTACACAAGAAAATATAACACTGTTCTTGTGTATTTTGAATATCTTAATAAAAAAAGTACATATTTTGTTTTTAAACGGCTTGAAGGTCAATCAGGTTTAGTGAAGCATCTGCCCTAGTAATAAAAACATACAAAGTAAAATATGAAAAGAACACTTTTTATAAGTTACAATAATACATGTGAATTTTTATAAGTTGTACATATTTCACTGTTGATAGCTTGTCAAAACATGCACTATTTAAATAATGATAAATGAAATATTGTTGCAAAAAAGTTACAAAATGTTTATTTTTAGTTGCAATATAACTGACAGTCTTTAGCTTAACTTCAGATGAGAAAGTGATTTATAAGATGTCAATAACATTGTTCAGGTTTTATTTCTCGTGAAGTATGTTTCTGGTTTCTAAGCTTACAGAACAACAAAAATACTGAAAACAACAAACTCTACACTACTAACAGATTAAACTCAGGCAAACCTAAAAACAAAGGCCAATTATGTATTTAAAACACACACAAAACATTAAAAAAGAAGTTGTGACATTAGTCCGGGATACAATGACAGTAATTCTCTCACAAAGGTTCAAAGAGAACAAATTAATCTTAATGTGGGTTTTGAACATGTTTACAGTGGTTGTGGTTCGAACAGATGAGTACATTTTTTAACAACTATACACTTATCCAGCAGTCGCTCAGAAACCGTTGAACACAGGCTTTGTGTTCGCTGGTCTCGATCGCTCATTTGACGCCGCTGTAGATCACTGATACGTCTTCCACAGTTTGAACATTTGATTGCCTACACTGTAAAATCTAATTAGTTGGGCTTACTTAAAAAAAACGATTGCCTTAAAAAAAATAAGTAAAGTGAAATAGGTATAGTATGTTGTACTGACAAATGCTTAGTTAGTATAGTTTACTTACACGAGAGTTCTAGTAACTAAAAAAGAACTGTAGGGGGTACTTGATCCTTTACTTTAGGTTTACTTTAGACTTAGTATAGCTACTCACTCACTCCCAGAGTGCATTGCGGCATGAAAAAATTATGCAATTGCTTTGTTTTACTGTTGTTGTTTTTATTTTCTAATTTTGTTTACTGTCTTGTGTCAGTAGTAGCACAACAAAAGAGAAAATAAAATAATAAAATGGTTATTGTCACAATTAATAAAAATACATCAAATTGAATTGTTACCATTGTTGTGATTCGCGTGCAGAATGTTGAAGTCTGTCTGTGACTTCAGCACATTATCTCAAATATCAAAGAATTGTCTTTTTCTAGTTAAGTTTCTCAAGGTGTTTATGACAAACATTGAAATTGTTAAAGATCATTTATAATATAGAAAGAAACATTAGCTAATTAATTAGAAAAATGAGAAGGCTACCTTCTAAAAGTAACCTACTTATTACTTTTCTTCCCATGAAGTCAAAAAATATGATTTCATGTTGCATTGCTGCATCAGCGGGAAAAAAAATATAACAATATAAACAAAGTTCCAAGTGCCCAACCAAAGGGAACATTGATCACTATAATGGCAAGTAAAAAAAAAAAAAAAAACATTTTATGAAAATCAACATCAATTTATGAAGTCAGCTTATGTGATGTTCTCTCAAATATTTCAGTTGTATTGAAACAACATTGAAGATGACTTTGGGAAATGAGTGAATGTAACTAGTGAAAGATAACTGCAGATTAAGAATTACCACCTCAAAAACTTTGCTTTTCTTCTTCTTCTGTTTTTATTTTGCAAATTAGCAACATATTAGTGCACTGCTGCCTCTCACTGGTTTATTAATGTCATTGGTTCCTTTGTGGCTACTTGAATATTTTAAGTAAGCGTCACTCAAAGTAGTAAGTAAATTGTTTTACTTGCCTTGAAAGTAGCTGTAACTTGCTAAAACCTAGTAAATATAGCATCTAAGTAAAGATAACTAATTATATCTAAGTAAGGTAAACTATTGGATTTTACAGTGTAAGAAACAAACAAACAGGAGCTCAGTGATGTTGCAGCTCAGATTAGATGATCTGTGCTGATGAATTAGTGCTGGTTAAGTTGTTTCTTACCTCACGGCAGCATCAGGCTGATGAACTCTTACATCGTCATACTGACATTCATTGTCTTCCGATCTGTTAGTCTCTTTCTTTTGGTGATATTGGACAGTTGCGTACTGGATCTCCTCAGTATCTCTAGATCCAGGAGTTTTTCCTCTGAATCTGCTGGATTTCATACTGGCATACAAAGCATCATTGACTGTATCAGCTTCAGAAAGAGGCTCATCATGAACTGAAACTCTCCTTGACACGTCACAATAGAGATCACTCTGAAAGACAAGACAATACATAATTAAGACAAATAATGAATTTGTTTTTTTTTCAAAGGTGAGGTGCAGATTTTACACAGCAGAAAGTCTCAAACTTTTCAGACCGAGTACAACATCAGGTCATTATTGATTTTCTGTAAAGTTGTGTTTGAATGATTTACCGGATCCATTGTGAGATCTTCAGTTTTAACACTCCTTCGTTTCCTCCTGTTATAATCACACACATTAACAGCATTTCAATAAATGTATATAGAGAAAATATGAGTGCTGTTCTTGACGATTAATAAACGTGAGCAATTTTCTATTAGTATATAAGAACAAAAGTGAACATATATAATCACAGCAGTTTTTTTTTTTTATTAAATTCACATTATAAACAGGATGATGATTATGATGATGATGATGAATCCTCCTCCAGATGCTGCTGTGATCACAATCACATTCTTACCAACACCATGATGAACTGAAAGAGGAAGATTATCATAATTAACAAACTGATGAATGATGTGAAGATACAGGAGTGTTAATAAAAGCTTCACCTGTGACAGTAACAGCGTCTGATCTTTGAGATCCATGTTGATTGTGAGCCTCACAGTAGAAGCGTCCACTCTGTAGTGCACTGAAACTCTGTCTTCATATGTAAATTTTCTTCCAATTTTGCTGGAGCAGAGATTTCTCCTCCAATGAAAATGTTACTTTATGTCATTGCCGCAGCAGTGCTTTCAGTGTTTACATTTAAACATGAATGAAGTTCCAAACGTAGGTTTGGGAGGAGCCTAATCATTCAGTCCTGTCAATCATCATTACAAGCCTATATAAGCAGCTCTCATTGCACCGTCCCAGCTTGCGTTCTTCCGGCATCCCTCCACCTCCCCTTCTCCTCCTCTGCTTCTGTTATTTTCCCTCTAGATAATATCGCAATGGGGGGTCAAACTCTGCGCTCAAGCCGAGCCTCTGGTTCGAGCCTCCATGAAGGACAGCAACCCAAGTTTGTTTACTATTGCCCATCAGGACTGGATGGGCAGGCGAACTTGTGAATCATTGTATGAGTGTGTTTGTCTAACAGTGTTGAAGCTCATCAGATCAACAGCAACAAAATGACTGACTGGTTTAACACATGCACTTACAGCTTTATTGGCTTTGTGTGGTTAACAGTTTTTTTTTTTTTTACACACCACAGAGATTCAGAAATATCAGTGTCGTATCACATTCCTCTGGCTATTTAACACTTACTAAGAAGATTGGATGGTGTTTTTGCATTCATGTTGTCACAGAGTCAGCAAGATCCGCAGCACCAGATCATTACACTCCGTCCACTCATTCCTAGTCTCCAGAGTTCAGCCGATCACTTCAGTTCACCATTGTCTGTATCAACATTTTTTGTTGATCCTGCATCAACATTACTGTCCAAAAATATAGACTTAACCCAATGCCTACCCCTAAACCTAACCCTAACGATAATTTATTCCTAATATCAGAGGGAAATGATAGCTGATTAACAAGGGTGTAGAAGAATCTCACTTTGATCATGAGCCTAAAACTTACATTTCCTGAAAAGTTATCCCTCAGTTCTGATTGGTTGATTGAAATGTTGTTCCAGGATCAAAAAGGATGTTGATATAGGAACATGTACTTGGTGAAATCACGTTCACCTAAATCTACTATTGACTTGAGCACTGAAATAGTTTATAGCAGAATAACTGGCGGAGTTTCTGTACTATGGCACAAAAAGTTTGATCAGCTAGTTAATGTGGTCAGACTGAATGTTGATAGGAATTGAGTTCAATAGCAGCGGAAAGAAGTTCATCATTCTGAACATCTAAACACATTTAAACACTAATATTGTGGAGTCCCTTCTTGCCTCAAGCAGACCTTTGTACAAGACCAAGATGTACAAAACCAGTCATTTATGGCTTTTAGATTTACGTTAGATGTTTGTTTGTTTTTTTTTTTACCATATTGTGTGGGCCTTCAAAAGTTTTTGAGGGTTTGCTCTCAATATGGTTCAGACGTTGACATGAAATACAGTGCAAAGAAGAGTAATATTATGATTATTAGCAGTAAGGAGGACAGGAAACTTTCATTTCCTGACTTCTCTCTGTCTGGCATTGTCATTATAGAACTGATGACTTGTTTGATGATAGAAACATATACAGACATGTGTCCCTAAAAGAAAACAAACAAACAGTGGCTTCACTTTTATGACATCATGAGCAACCCAGTTCTCTATTATAGATAATGGTTCGCCCCCTGCTGGACATCTTTGATTATTGTGTCACGTGATTCAGGGTTCCAAACCAGCGCTCTGAACCGGTTCAAGGAACGAAAACGAAAAACGAAAACAAATGACATTGAACAGGAACAAAAACAAAAACGAAAACAAAATCAATTTTAATCGTTCTGAACAGAAACGGAAACAGAAATTCCAAATTAACCGGTTAATAACGGTATTTTTATCGTTCTCTTTATTATATCAATTTGGCAGACCAAAAACATGAATTCAAATTGTGTGCGCAAATGCGACGGTGACGCATACAACGTGAAATGCCCGCGAAGCAGACGTCATAAGCAGAGCCCTTTCTGATGCGACGAGCTTAAGGTTACCAAGCACCTGGCTGTTTCATGTGCAAAGGTATGTTTAGGTTTAAGTTATTGTAGCCTAATTAAAACTTGTAGTTAAAATTACAAAAAATAATTACTGATTGTCTATTGTTTTTAGATGGGTCGCCATAAAGAAAATCCCTTTCGTCAATTTTTTTCATATGACAAATTGTCTGATAAATCGATCTGTAATATTGAAGGATGCGGGGCAGAAATCTCATCTGCTTTGGATATGTATTCGAGAGAACCCCGTCTTAAGAGAAGTGAGTGTCTTTTTAAGTACTGGGCAAGCGTTGCTACCACTAAGCCAGATTTGCACAAACTTGCTATGAATGTAATTGCGCTACCTGTAACGCAAGTAAGTGTTGAGCGTGCATTTTCATGCCTCAAGTACATTCTTTCCCCTCTGAGGTCGTCAATGAATGCACAGGTCCTAGAGGACATTTGTACGATTAAACAAAAAGTATGGACTTTAAGTAGGCCATAGAATGACTGCATTTTTTTTTTTCTTTTTATAAAATATTAATTTTGCTGAAGCCTATCCAGTCCTAGAGGACATTCTCTTTGTACGTTTAAACCCAAAGTATATGGACTTTAAGTAGGCTATAGATTGACTTTTTTTTTTTATAAAATATTTTGCTGAAGCCCATCCAGTTTTTACAGTAGCCTATTTTGGTATATTATAATGTAGTTGTTGATCTGTTGTGTTAAATGTTAAAAAAAAAAAAAATCTGTTGTTGTTTTATAATGTTACAATGCATTACGTTTTCTTTTACTTTTATGCATTAAATGTAAAATCATAACTATCTGGAGTTCTGTTTTGTTTGAGTGAAAATAGCCTATAATAGGCTATTATGCATATTAGGTAAGGAATAAATCAACAGGTTTTTATCGCAGATTAAGCCGTGTGGTCAGGATGTTAAGCGGATGGTCTTGAAGCGGCTTATTTCGCTATAGTATTATCAAACAAGGAAATTGTTTTTAAAAAATTATTAGGGCATTTGTAACGAGTTTCCAGGTGAACTCGTTTACTTTCGGTTTTAAAGACAAGACGTTCAAATGACACGAACACGGAATTTGGTTTAATCATTTGTAAACAATGCCAAACATGTTATTAAAAGGCACACACTATCTATCTATCTATCTATCTATCTATCTATCGCGCCGTGTAATAAAATAACGTTTATTAACCGGTATTTTTTCTAGAAAACCGTTTTCGGAACGTATTGTTTAATGAGGAACGCAAGAACAGAAACGTTATAATATCGATTCTGCTCGGAGTGAACCGAATGGATTTTTTTTTCGTTTTTAAGCCCTGTTCCAAACAGCAGGGACGTCCATTAGAGCCAAGCAGGTGATCAGATGATTTACTTACTAATGTGCAGAACATTTTTTAAAGGTGTATTTTTAGATTCTTTCATTTGCTGAAGCCCAAATGAGTTGTAATTATTTCAGGAATTCCAGAGGAGGCTCACAGCATAAACTCCTCTCATTACGACCAGTCAGTATTAATATTCAAATAATGCATTTTAACGAAAGAAAATAACATCGTGTGATTTGAAATTTGTCCTTTAAATTTTCTAAATTAAAATGCATCCTGAACCAGGAAATACAAACACATTGAAATAATAATGAGGTGAACAGATGCTACAGCAAACAGAGATTGAAGAAACCAGATGAGACGCAGAAATGGATGTGTTCAGAATTATAATACAAACACATGAAGAACTTTAAACACAGTACAGGATAAAACAACATGAAAATGAAGATGAATAATGGTGATTTACAGCTGTTGTACATCAGTGTTGATGCCCAGAACGCAATGAGTTAAAAATAAATAAAGTAAAAAATAAAATGGACTGCAAATGACGTCACTTATGGAAGTGCAGATGTCTGAAAGTGCAGGTGCATGTCTGCAGCCAGACCCTATTGCTGATGTCAGTAGCAGGAGATGGTGAGCTCTGGTGGTAGTTTGAGGGTTTGTACAAACACATATGAAAGGACCACAAATAAAAGGGATCATTTAAAGGTAAAGTTACAGCAAATGACAGAATAGCCTAATAGAAGCTGAGAATATTGAGCACATTGAAACCATAAAACATAAAAATTGTGAAGCAGGAGCTTGTATCCCACTACTGAACATCACTTCCTGTGTTTTTCATTGCTGACCTAAATTTCACAGTAAATATTTACACTTTAATTCACCAGCTTTTAACTTTAATTTAATTCCCTTGTTGCACGCCACTGTCAATCATGTGTGGCTCCGCCCCCACAGAGCTCAGCATTGGTTCCTTTGTGCTCCGCCTCTTACTGCAGCATCTTCCTACTGATCTACATAAACAATCAGATGAAGAACGACTGACTGAAGTTCATCAACAACATTATGAAACCTTCCACAAGATACATAAAACAATCAAACTACAACTGAAGAATTTAAATGATTCAGAAACTGAAGTTCAGACACTTACTGATGGATTCTCATGTTGAGGATCACAAGTCGTGCAGGAGTCTTCAGGAGGTCTGCGATGAACGATCTGTGTGGAAGAGAGTGAGAGATCGGTCATGTGATCATCTGTGATGATGATCTGACTTGACGTCTCACTTACTGTGAGTGTGTCGTACAGGTCAGAGGTCGTGGACTTGAGCTCAAGAGCTGCATATGTGTCTTCATTGGGATCAGAGATCTACAGAGACAGAAGGACACAAACATTGTGAGTTTATGTTTAAAATATAATAATCTGACTGTACTGACTTTAATATTTAGAGGAACTTTTTACTGGATCCAGAACTATAGACTCATGTGTCTTATACTCTTAATATCTCTGTACGGCTCATAGCGGCTGTACGAAACATCTCTGCATCCAGGAATACACTGTAAATAATTGTGATCATCTCACCGTAGACTCCTTCATAGCAGATCTTCTGTTCACCCTTTCAGTAAGACATAAGAAATATTAATAAACAGCACATTTAAACAGTTTATATGTATATTACATATTAGTATTACATGTCCTGATCTGTTGTGATGTTGGCAGAAATCATCTTCATGGATGAACTCAAGTATTAAAGACTTATTAAAGTCACTGTGGTATGAATCAGGGAGGGGCTGAAAGTCGTGGAAGCGAACTGAGGAAGCTGGAGCGACTGCTACTGAGTGCGACACACGGCTTGAAAGCAGCGGAGATTTTATTATGACACAGTCGAGTGCTTCCACTTCTGGTCATACATATGTGGGGAAAGGCATTGCTGTTTTGTCATACTAGATACATTTGAGTGTGTTGAAAGTTGTGTTATAATGCTACTCTGTGTGTTCATCACCTGTCTAATAAAATGCATAACATGTTAAAGTGTCCACGTTTTCTACAATATAAAACTGGAAAATCAAGGGTGTATGATGTCATTGGCAGGAGACGCAATGACACGGTCCGTTACAATAGTTAAAATTGCTTATTTCTCTGGATTTAAACATTCTTGGAAACATTTGGGAGTCAGCAAAATATATAACAGTGTTCTAGTGTTTTTTGTATATTTTAATAAAAGAGTCTTGCGTATTTTGGCTTTAAAGATTACTAAACATATATGAGCCATTTTCTACTATATTAGAAAGTAAACATATAATAACCACTGCAGTTTTTTTTTATTGAACTCACATTATAAACAGGATGATGATGATGATGATGATAATGAATCCTCCTCCAGATGCTGCTGTGATCACAATCACATTCTTACCAGCACCATGATGAACTGAAAGAGGAAGATCATCATAATTAACAAACTGATGAATGATGTGAAGATACAGGAGTGTTAAAGCACCCATATTATGGAAGTGAATATAAAACAATTTTACTCACAGCGTAGGATACAGCGTCCTCTGTATAATGTACATGTACATTTCCATGTAAGGTAAACCACATGGAAATTTTACTGTTTGTGGGCGGGCAAGTTGTTCGCGACGTAGAACGTGGGTGGACATTATGCAAATGTGTTACTTTGTGATGTGCGGCCGTAACAGAATAAGATTCGAATTCCTGATGACTCGTTCAGGTAAATGTGAGCCGACTCTTTTTTTGATAGACAATAACTTTGTTTATCGTGCTCTGTCGGCTTCACAACTTTGCAGATAGTTTATGTTCACATACAGCTACATGACATACTACATGAAAGATCATATTTGAAAAGGCATAATAGGAGCACTTTAATAAAAGCTTCACCTGTGACAGTAACAGCGTCTGATCTCTGAGATCCATGTTGATTGTGAGCCTCACAGTAGAAGCGTCCACTCTGTAGTGCACTGAAACTCTGTCCAGATCTAACAGATGAGGATTCACCCTCCTTAAACCAGCTGAAGTTCAGAGCAGGTGGGTTTGAATCACTGCTGCAGATCAGAGTCACTGAATCACCTTCCACTATTTCAGCAGATCCATTTATGGACACTGACACATTCCTGGGTGGATCTGAAACAGACAAAATAATTTATGTTTTACAACTGTCAACTAATCTGTTACCAGTCACTGAATCATCATAAACTCACACATGACATTTAAAGTCACAGCATCAGAGTATTTCTCTCCATGTCCATTGATGGACTTGCACTTGTATTCTTCACTGTGATCAGAGCTGATATTTGAGATGCTGTAGATTCTTCCAGATCCTGCAAACGTTCTTCCTTTAAACCAGCTGAAGTTTAGAGCAGGTGGGTTTGAATCACTGCTGCAGATCAGAGTCACTGAATCACCTTCCACTATTTCAGCAGATCCATTTATGGACACTGAGACGTTCCTGGGTGGACCTAAAATGAAAAAAAAAAAAAATCTAAACTCACAATAAATATAAGAAAATGCTGAATTTGGATGTGAACAATGTGCAGATGATCATTAACTCACACACAACATTTAAAGTCAGACCCTTAGAGTATTTCTCTCCATGTTCATTTCTGGACTTGCACTTGTATTCTCCACTGTGATCAGAGCTGATCTTTGAGATGTTGTAGATTCTTCCAGATCCTACAAATGTTCTTCCTTTAAACCAGTCGAGTTTTGCAGGTGGGTTTGAATCACTACTGCAGATCAGAGTCACTGAATCTCCCTCCACTATTTCATCAGATGGACTGATGGACACAGAGACACTAGTTGGTGCATCTAAAAAAAGAGACATGAAAAAAAAAAAAAAAAAAAAAAGCACATTTGACATCACACAGTTTTATGAATCTCCCCCTATTATTTTACCAGATAGACTGACAGAGGTCGCAGGATTCACCGGAGGATATTTATCAGTGGCAGCTGGTGGAAAATTTTATTGGTATATAAAATTATTATTATTGGACAATTTCAGCAAACACCCCAGTATGTCTTAATGCTAAAAAGTGAAAAGTAAAGAAAAATGATGAAGACAAATAAGTTACTTACTATTTTTCCTAATTTGCAAAGTATGTATACACTGCAACAGTAAAAACTATGAGGAAACTTTTTGAGTTTGAGTGTGTGATGTTTGCACTGTATTTACAACACCACTGATCCTCACAAACTCCTCCAAAACACACGTCAGTGAGCATCTGTTATACTTGACTATACTGAAATGTGTTTGAGGATGCTGACTGGCAAAATTTGATGTCATATTTTAAATACATTTATATCATGAATCAGCAGTTGGCTAAACAACTACTCTATTACCCCAGAGATATGTAGTTCTCAAATCATTTTTATAATCATTCATCATTAAACTTGATTTTCAAGTACAGTTACAAGTACAAAAAAAAAAACTACTTACACATGACATTGAGATGAACAGCAGGAGAGATGTAAGTGTGTCCATGTAGAGCACAGCTATATCTGCCTGCATCCTCTCTTCTGACTGACTGCAGCAGGAGTTCATTGTTTCTGTCTCTTCTCTCAGTTAATGGCTGTGAGTTTCTGTACCAGATGAATGTTGCTCTGTCAGTCAGAGTGCAGCTGCTTTTACATGTCAGAGTGACATTACCTCCTTCTGTCACTCTCTCAGGAGACTCCACCTGAAGATCTGAACACAACACACACATTATATCTAGTGCTGCTGTCATACACTCATTATTATTCAACATAATGCACAGAAGAGTGAAACCTCATGAAAGTCACCTGTGACAGTAAGATTCACTCCTGGATGACCAAGCCATGTGCCATTGGTTTTATCAATGATGATTCTGAAATAGTACATGTGTGAATCTTTCTGTGTCACATGATTCAGTCTGATGGTGCAGTTCTGCTGTTGATCTCCCAGATACTGAAGCCTCTGACTGTATTCAGGATCCTCAGACAGATCTTGAGGCTCTACACCCTTTACAGGGTTTTTGGTCCAGAACGTTTTATTGATCTTATATCCAGTAGGGTATGTATAAGTGCAGCTCATTATCACTGATGAGTTCTTTAGTGCACAGATGTGTGAATGACTGTAACTCACACCCCAATCAGCACCAGAAAACCCTGAAACAGAATTCAACAGGATGAAAATATTATTTTATCTTTTACAACTTACAGACTTACAACAGAATAATTAATGGACTATCTGACTTAAACTTCCAAGACATCACTATCACTTCAGCCATTTTTACCACCAGACACAACTCCCAAGTTGCTCTTTCCCATGCAGCAAAAAAAACAACAAAAAAAAACAAAGAATGTTTAAAAAATATATTTGTTAAATATATTTTTAAATATATTTACGTACATATATTTTCTACTAATTTATTTTTGGTCATTTTTTAATTCATTTAAAAAAAATTATGGTCAAAAAAACAAAACAAAAACTATAAAATAAAAGTAAAACATTCTAATTTAAATTATATGCAAAAAAAAAAAAAAAAAAATGCAGAAATGTTCATTAAATGTTTTACAAGACAGATATTGCTTGAATTATTCTGATGAGATACCTTAACTTTAAAATAAAATGATTAAAAAAAAAGGTTATATGACAGGCAGAGGATTATTAAACGACTACATAAACAAGATTAATGATTACAGTTCTTATTGAGAATTAACAGGTTTAGATTTTTACTGAAAATAATCAGAGGTGTAGAATCCAGGTTCCATGAGTAAAAGTCCTCCCCAGTATTTTGTTCCAATCACCTGGATTTGCTAATTAGCAAATTAGTTTTTCAGCCAGTAGGTCAGAGATGGGACCAAGTCATTCCTTTCGAGTCACAAGCAAGTCTCGAGTCAAATCCCAAGTCCTCAAAGAGTTAAAGTTAATGAGGTAATTAAGTGACTAATTAAGTGATGATTGTGCATTAGTGATGAACACCTGCTGTTAACAAGCAGCATCATTGAAGAAAAGACAAACACAAGAACTACAACTGACATCAGCCACAGCCTTGGATAAAATCAACTGAAAAAACAAAACAAAACAAAACAAAACAAAAACAACATTAAATCTCTCAAGATCTAAGATTAAACAACTCATCACTAGCTTCACTCATTACTAACCAGACTGACTTTATTTTATGTCTGCAGAATCTCTTATTGAGAATTAAAAGAAAGAAAGAAAGAACACGATGCCACCATAATTGTGGTCAAGGTGTGATTTAATTTGTCTCTTGACCCTTTGAATAATTTGCTTTTAAGCAATTGCAATATTGTTTTATGGCAAACATTTGTGCATTACTGAATCAGAAGATTGTAGTAGCAGGTTATGAAAAGAAAAAACTGTAATTGCTCAGGTTTTTAGACATGAACATTTAGCATATGATCCTCAACAGTGGTGATAATAATTATTCATACTGCAGTACGTGAGGGGAGTTTATCCTATGTTGTATACCCAGCATGTATTGCAGCATAAAGCATTTTGTTGATTGTCACCATTGTTGAGATTTATATGCTGGTTCTTGATGTCTATGTGTGTCTAAATAGTGCAGATGTTCCAAATGGTATATGCATTACACAACTTTTTAATTCTTTCACTGTAGCTATTAGAAAAACGTTTTACTTGCATGCTATAAAACTTAAACATATAAAAAAAAAAAAGTTGTTTTGGATTTAGTCAAGCAAGTTCATGATGACTCCATCACCATATCAAAATAGCTAATGACTGCACTCACTTTGCTGTTCTGATTTTACTGTTCCACAACACCACATGCATTGTTACAAAGAGAGATCTAATGTAGGAAGTCAAGGGTCAAGAGCACAACTAAAGCACACACTGATCTCCATGATGGTGGCATCATTTTAACCACTAAAACATTAACATCTGATCCTCTGTAATTCTCAGTAAGAGCAGGTGTTCATCACTAATGCACAATCATCATTTAATTAGTCACTTAATTACCTCATTAACTTTAACTCTTTGAGGACTTGGGATTTGACTCCAGACTTGCTTGTGACTCGAAAGGAATGACTTGGTCGCATCTCTGACCTACTGGCTGAAAAACTAATTTGCTAATTAGCAAATCCAGGTGACTGGAACAAAATACTGGGGAGGACTTTTACTCATGGAACCTGGATTTTACACCTCTGTTCTATTGCTGCAAATCAGTTGAGTTTTTTTTAAATTTATTTATACAGTAAAGGTGTTTGGTCATAATAGTTATAATATCAGTGTTTGTTAAAGTTTAAATACAATTTTTTGCACTTTAAGTTAGGATGTTTTACTTGAATTTTACAGTTTTTGTTAGACAGTTGTTGCTGCCAGTCATGTGATCTTTACTGCGTTGTTGTTAATAGTGTGAGAAATGGTGCCATTTGCACCATCTGGTGGTGATTTCATATATAATTATCACCTTTATTTTGTAATTTTACACACATTTCTATTAAATTTAAGAAAAAAAAAAAAAACTGTATGAATAATACTGTATTTATCTGTATAAAATGAGAATTATAATGATATAATACTTAAAATAACAATTAAATTGTTACAGATTTTAGTAATTTTACCGTTTTGCATAAATTTTAAAATTACTATGGAAATGACTGTTTATTTTGAAAATATATCAATATATTTAAATTATGAATTTTTGAAAATATATTTATACATTCAAAATATATTGTAGAAATAATATATATATATATATATATATATATATATATATATATATATATATATATATATATATATATATACAAAAATTGTCAAGAAATATATTTGCTAAAATATGTTTCAAAATATATTTACATAAATATATTTTCTACTGATGTATTTTTGTATATTTTTGAAAATATATTTCTTCATTTAAAATATATTTTTAAAATATACCAAAAATGGCCAAAAATATATTTGCTAAAATAAATTTACGTAAATATATTTCTACCAATACATATTTTGGCCACATATAAACATATTTTTAAAAAAAAGTATTTTAAAAAATGTATTTTGACCTCTGTATATTTCAGTCCACAAAATGCATTTTCTTGCCACAGAAATACATTTAGAAATATATTTTAGTATACTATGTTTAATGCAAAATATATTTACTATTTGAAAAATATATTTCATTGAGCTTCACTGTTTGCAAAATATATTTAGCATATATTTCAAATATATATTTTGGCCACATATATATATATATATATATATATTTTTTTTTTTTAACATATGGGAAATGAAAAACAGGACTAAGACTTGATCGATTATTGACTGATATTTGATTTATTAAATAGCCAGTGACATTAAAGTGTGAGTTTTGTGGCCTTTAGTTCACGTCTATCGGAGTGTTTGTAATGTGAATGTAACAGAGACTCACCGTGAATCATGAGCAGAAAGATCAGAGGAAGACGAGGAGCCATTCTGACCAACATCAGCATCAAATGTATCTATAATACAGCATAATCAACACTTATAATCATTTACCATACATCACTCTATTCTTAACATTTCTCATGTTAGTACACATATATGAGCAATAATCATCAGTTTTCATTGAGGTACGAGTGTGTTTGTCTTACCGTGTTGAAGCTCATCAGATCAACAGCAACCAAATGACTGACTGTTTTAACACATGCATTTATAGCTCTAGACTTGATGGCTTGTGTGGTTAACCGCATCAGTGTCCCTTCCTCAAGCAGAGAACAACTGGACAATTACTGGACTAAAACTAAAGAAAAATAGTGTTTAGTTTTAGAATTTGATAATATTGAGCAGTTTGACAGCATAAAACAATACTGTGTCCATTGTGAAGCTGCACAATTGTGATTTAGTTGAGTACTTCAGAGTAAATTTCACCATCTGATAAATGATCTCAGTGTGAATTCAGTTTCGATGGAGGATGTTACAGAAATAAACACATTTCAGAAACACAGAATTGAAACTGGACTAAAGTCGGTAATGAAAAACATGCTGCACTATCAAATACACAAATGACAATTAAGACTAAAAATATTTTTTTTAAATATGCTTTGTTATTAAAATGTGAGATTTGAGATTTAGTTCATGTCTGTCAGCTCATTTGACACATAAACCTCTATCATATCTACACACTATCTTCTGAGAAAATGGACCAAAAGTATTCATGATCTGGCGATACACTGATGTTTGTCCAATCAGATGCTCTGATGAGTGAGAAAGTCCCTCCCCTAAACCACCTGACACTGACTAACAAATAACAAATTAGCAAATCATGTTCAAGGCTGTGACGTAACGAAGATCTACTGGATATTTATAAAATGGACAAGCCCAGTGACATCTCATCTTCCTGTTTCATCAACGTAGCACAGAAACCTCAGGGCTCAACGCTAAGGATTTTTTGTACTGGCCCGGTCGGGACAGTGGTTCAAATTTTTACTTGCCCGGTCAAAATTTTCACTGGCCCTGCCACAAAAAATGAAAATAGTTGCTGTTATCATTGTTTTTGACTCATGTCATCTTTTTAATAAATAAGCTTATATGACATAAAAATTTTACATACCAATTAAATTGTACAATTCTCGATTCCAACTTCGACAGGAAAACCTACCAGCCTAACCAATATAAACTTTAAACATTATTTGTCTGCTGAAAAATTATTTATTACAAATGAAACGATGATTTAGGTAAAAACAGCAGGCGGACGGAATGAACGCAAATTTAGTCTCTGCCAGCAGGTGTCGCTTATGGAATAATGATACAGCGTTTCCTTGGTTACCGCTGTAAACAAAGCAGCGCCATGCTTATGAACGCAACTTTAAATGCATTATACAGAGGCAAATGAAAAGAAAACGCCATGTAAACATTTCTTAATACAGTCAGTTCCCATCAGAGATGCATTAATATAAACCCCGTTTCAATATTTAGAATAATATTTCCAATATTTTGCACAATGTGAACCGTGATCTTGCTCTAACTGCTACAGTAATTTTTCCTCTTTGCGTTCGTCTTCAGAGTCTCTGGTGGATGTTTAAACGGATACGGATTAAAACGGTTGACGGATGCTTAAAGAGTTCGTAATATTTCCACACACTCATGACATTTTGAAAATGTATTGCATGCAGTTCGTGTGCAAGCCCGGAAAAAAATATGTCGGTTGAAATATGTCTGGTCGATCGGTGCATCTGTACACCACTGTATAAATATAGATTAATCATTGTTAAAGCTACAAAGTTACTCGTCAAAACGGGTATTTTGACATACTTCTGTAGGCTCTGTCCGTCAGAGACGCGTCTCTATGTGATCGCTTAAAATTTTAATAAAACAAGGTACGTGCAAATGATAAACTTTCGTGCAGACGCAGCAGTGGCCCGATCGGGCCAGTGTCAGATTCGTCAACTGTCCCGAGCGTCTTTCACGCTGGCCCCGGGCCATCGGGCACTCCTTATTGTGGAGCCCTGAAACTGCTCATAATCAATCATTCTGATAATAAAATTATGTCAGGAATCATCTGTTATATGAGCTTCATCTATAGAAATCAGTTGTCATTGTCAGAGTGTGTCAGATCAACAGAAACAAAATGACTGTTTTAATGTAACTCCTTCCTTGGATTTATATCAATGAAAAGGAGGAAAAATATCTACTGGGTCTGAGCTCACCAAATATGTATAACTAATAGTATTTGGAGTCTCGGGTTCTGGGTCTCACACTAAACACAGAATTATAAATCAATTGTGCTTATGAAATGTGTCTGCACTTGTGTCAATTCAGCTCTTAATTTAGTCACTAACTGCTTGAATAAAACACATACACAGTAATCAGTTTCAACGGATTTGTATTCAGTGTCTTCTTTTTGTTTTTCTCTTAAACTGCAACTACTTTGCAGTATGCTTGAAAACCTTTTCACACACTCAAACAAAAATATATATCCTCATTGAATTACAATTCAGCTTGTAAACAGTAAGCTGTCAATCAACAATTACAATTGAAGATGAAAAGAAGAAATAAAAGAAAAATAGTCCAAACAGTCTGAAAACGCAGATGAATACCGAAATCCTGAATGAAGTTGGAATGTGTTTGGCTCAGTTCAGTCAATGTGAGTGTATAAATGCCTACAGAGTCCTCGCCGAGACAAACGATGAAGAAACGTTTCCTCCTTATGAACGAGCCCTCTGATTACGCAATCCATCCGCAGTGAAATCCAACTCGTCTCTTCCCTCCTGGCACGAATCCAAAACGACCACAACGCGATGAAACGTCTGATCTCATCGAGCACACGGCATCCTCCAATCGCTAATGCAATGAAACAGTTCAGGCATACATTTAAAAAAGGAATTTGCAAGGATGGATATGATTAAGCGAGAGCTGAAATGTGGCTCGCATCTCTCGCCACGAGCTGGAGCAAAAGTGACGTCAGCAACCATCGACGCACTTCTCTAATAGTAAATTCTATTTGGCAACAGAATCAAATAAAATACATTTATACATTTGTTTTACATGCCTGAACTTACTATGCATTAGGAAAAAATATATATATTACATATACAATAAAGTGAACAAAGAATCAATTATTCTTAAAGATCAGAAATATTGATAGAAGTCTTCCATCAATTCATATACTCAATTATTTGAGTGGGTTACATTAACACATGTACTTTTAGCTTCACTGGGTTTGCGTGGTTAACACTTCTTTTTTTTTTTTTTTTAACACACCACAAAGTTGCATAAATATCAGTGCCCGTCCCTTTACAAGACAGCAACATTACGGGACCAAAACTAACTTGAACTTGACAAAAAAATAACTTCAAGTTATGATCTTTTTTCTTTTCTTTTTTTTTTTTTTAAGTTAATTTAAATATTCACTCAAGATGTTTAGAGAACATGATCGTGTAACCAGAAATTCTTCTGGCTATTTAATACCTACTAAGAAGATCAGATGGTGTTTTTGCATTAATATTGTCACAGAGTCAGCAACATCTGCAGCACCAGACCATTACACTCCGTCCACTCATTCCTAGTCTCCTTCAGTTCACCATTGTCTGGTCTCGTCATTCATACCTGGGCACTTACCTGACTGCTTGCTTGTATAGCCTACACTTACTTGAGCGATCCACCACAACTTCCTTCAATGTTTAGTTACCAGATTCAGACCTGTAAAAGATAAGACTGTTATGGGCTGTCATTACATCTGCATTGATCCAATTAACAGTTACTTACCTGCTATCCACAATTGTCTGCTTTAATATTCAAACAAACCTGTTTGCAGTGGGGAATTTTGTCCAACATTATTTTGAGACTCACAAACCCAGAGTTAACCGTGACGGTGCGGCCTGTGGATCAGGAGCGGGGGTTTTCTTCAACACCAGCACTCAGTGTTCAACATTACACCTGTAGCTCTACAGGAGAGCAGCAGCCATATATTGTGTCATAAAATACCTAAGGATAGTGTGTTGGCCACAGTAAAGCAGATAAATCACACCACTTTCAAGAGACATTTTTACCCAAACAGGACTTGGAGAGACTGAACTTCCTACATAAAGACTTTTTTGGGGTGAGTGAATCTACCATTGACTTGAGCACTGAAATAGTTTATAGCAGAATACCTGATGGAGTTTCTGTACTATGGCACAAAAAGTTTGATCAGCTAGTTAACGTGGTCAGACTGAATGTTGATAGGAACTGACTTCAGTAGCAGCGGAAAATGTATAAAGCCTGTATTTTATGGATTTTAGATGTATGCTCTTTTTTTGACCATATAGTGCAGGCCTTCAACAGTTATTGAGGATTTGTTCTCAATACGATTCAGACGTTGACATGAAATACAATGCAAAGAAGAGAAATATTATGATTATTAGTAGTAAGGAGGACAGGAAACTTTAATTTGCTGACTTCTCTCTGTCTGGGATTGTCATTATAGAACTGATGACTTGTGTGATGACAGAAACATTTACAGACATGTGTGTCCCTAAAAGAAAACAAACAAACAGTGGCTTCACTTTTATGACATCATGAGCACCCAGATCTTTATTACAGATCAGTGTTCGCCCCCTGCTGGACATCTTTGATTATTGTGTCACGTGATTCAAGCTTCCAAACAGCAGGGACGTCCATTAGAGCCAAGCAGGTGATCAGATGATTTACTTATTAATGCGTAGAACTTAGTAGAATATTCTTTTTTCTTTTAAAGGTGTAGTAACTTCAATAAAGATCAGTCTACTACATGTCGTGAGTTGAAGTTAAACTTTACTTTCTGTTTATCTCAGTTACAGCAACAGACATTAGCACCGCAAGCGTTCTGCATCGGATACTTTCCTTCAACTAACTTACAGTTAAGAACACAACACTTGTAATACAATAACGACACCTTGTGGTTACTGCAGGATACTACATCCCTCCCTTCTTAAGCTATCAAGTGGATTCTTTCCTTTACTTAGAAATTTCTTTCTGTTCTATTTACAGATTAGTATTATTAACTAAGTCACATAACTAAATATCAATGAAATCACTTAAGATATATTACACTGTATCTCAAACAACACATTATAAGTGTCTTATTGATTAGGATCTATATCTATATAGATATATTTTTTTTTAGAAAGAACTCTTCAACCTAGATGAATTATATTACTCTGATTCTCGTACTAACTTGTTCTAGGCAACATAGTCTTTGAAGCGAGCTGGAGAACGTTTCTCTCTAGCAGATCTTCTCGGGTTTGTAGGTTGGGTTCCTCCAGCAATCACTGGTTTCTCAACAACAATCACTTCTTGCGATTGTGCCTTCTCCAGGACAGATATCTCCTTCCCTGCATGTGCATCGACCACATCGGCAGTCGATAATGCAGTAGTGCCTCCGTCCTGTTCTTTCTCCGTGGGTAGTACAGTCTCGAACATCTCATCTGTACTCCGAGTTCTCATTTGGTCCACATGTCTCTTCACAGTTTGTCCCTGCCCTAGAGTGGTCTTGTATGAAAGAGGTCCTGTACAACTTTTCACTACTGCCGGTATCCATTTTGGTCCACCACTGTAGTTCCTCGCGTACACTGAATCTCCAACTTCAAAACTTCTGAGTTTGCAGCTCTTGTCATGACCTTCTTTTTGTTTTTGCTGTTTTTTCAGAATTTTGGTCTTTACATCAGGAAGGAGTAAGTCAAATGGAGATCTCAACTTCCTCGACATTAACATCTGAGCAGGTGACAACCCAGTCGTTGCATGGGGAGTGATTCTGTAATTAAACAAGAATCTTGCTACTCTTGTCTCCACTGTATCACCTTTCATCTTTTTCATCCCCTCCCTGAAAGTTTGAACCGCCCTTTCCGCTAGTCCGTTCGAAGAAGGATGATAAGGAGCTGACAGCACATGTTGAATGCCGTTTTTTTTCATGAAAGTTCCAAACTCTTCACTGGTAAAGCATGATCCGTTGTCTGACACTAACATTTTAGGTAATCCATGTGTACTGAAACACAGTCTCAGTTTCTCAGTGGTAATTTGGGAAGTTGCATGCATAGTAGGATAAACTTCCATCCACTTGGAATGGGAATCTACCAGAACTAGAAACATCCTTCCTAAGAAGGGCCCTGCGTAGTCAACATGAAGTCGTTCCCAGGGTGAGCCTGGCCACTCCCACGGGTGTAACGGAGCTTGAGCAGGTGCCTTTTTGAAATGTTGACACATCTCACATGTCTGCACCACTTTCTCCACATCCTGATCCATACCAGGCCACCACATGTATGAACGGGCCAACCCCTTCATTCTTGACATACCGGAATGGGTCTGATGTAACTGTTTCAATACAGCCGCTCGACCTTTTGATGGTATGATGATTCTTGCTCCCCAAATCACACATCCATCTTCGACACTTAGCGAGTCTCTCCTATGATAGTATGGTAACAGCGGTGGCTCCACTTCTTCAGGCCAACCCTTTAACACGTACTCATGTACCTTGGAGAGCGTTATACTGTAAAAAATGACTGTGAATTTAACAGTAAAAATACTGTAAAAATGCTACAGTAAAAACCTGTTACATGGTTAACGGTAAAAGGCCGTAAAATTTACAGTGAATAACCGTAAACTGACATTCCCAGAATTCCCTGTGTTACATTTTTTTTTTTTAATTTGTGTTAAATTTGATGTTTTTTTGTTGAAATAACTTTTTCTTCTTAGTTTTTTCTTCGCTGTTTTGTACATTAGGGTTCTATGTTACATCTAATGTTGTTAAATTAATGTTTATGCATTATTCCAGTTTCATGTGTGTTACCATGATGGTGTTTAGTGTTTGTGTGAATAACACTGTGCACCTTCTATATGTTAATATTTAAAAGCTGTTTGTGATGAGCTTTGGTTCATCATTTGACTTTCTCATCACCACCTGCTTTTTGGTGGTTATCAGTGTACTACAAAGGTACAAAACAGATTTTAGTACTTCAGTAGGTTAGTACATTAACATTATATCAGTTAATGAAATTATGGTATTTACTTGTAAATTTAAGTGAAAACTGCAAAACATAAAATGTTGTTACCATATTTTTTACGGTAAAATTCCGGCAACCACAGCTGCCATTTTTTTACCGTAAATTTTACGGAATATTTTTTACAGTGTATGTCTTGGGATGTCCACCTCCGAATTTGTACTGCACTTACAGGTGAGTCATCCATTAAATCCATCATCAGCACTTGATCATTAGTGTCATCCAGTTCTCCCTCACCTGGTATTGGGAGTCTACTCAGCGCATCAGCATTTTGGTGGTACTTTCCTGGCTTGTACACAATGTTGTACTGATATGCCTGTAACATCACAGCCCACTTTTGCACTCTGGGTGATCCCATTTGAGGAATGGCCTTTGTTTCATTGAACAAATTAATCAAGGGCTCATGATCAGTGCAAATTGTGAATGGACGACCATACAAGTACTTGTGAAATCTTTGGATTCCAAAAATCACAGCTAAGCCTTCTTTGTCTAACTGTGAATAACGCTTCTCTGCAGTCGTTAATGTTCTTGACATGAACCCAAGAGGTTTCTCCGTACTCTCTCCTTTTCTGCGCTGTGAGAGCACGGCACCCACCCCGTAGGGTGAGGCATCACAAGCAAGAATGAGTTCTGAATCTGATGAATAATGCACTAGCACTCTTGCTGATTTCAGTAGAGCTTTGGATTCCTTGAAAGCTTCTTTCTGTGGCTTTTTCCACATCCACTGAACATCTTTTCTCAGTAGCAGATGAAGTGGGGCTAGTAGCATTGCTAGATTGGGAAGGAACTTGTTAGAATAGTTCAGCAACCCCAGGTACGCCTTAAGTTCTGTAACATTTCTTGGTTCCGGTGCTTCCTCAATGGCTTTCACTTTAGTTCCTGTAGGATGTAGACCCTGTGCATCTACTCGGTGACCCAAATATTCCACCTCATCTGCCAGGAACACACATTTACCCCGCTTTAGCCGCAAACCAGCTTCTTTCAGCCTTGACAACACTTCATCTAGAGTCCTCAGGTGACTGTTTTGGTTTACTCCAGTCACCAATATATCATCCAGATAAACAACTACTCCAGGAATACCTTGCAACAATCCCTCCATTGTTCTCTGAAAGATGGCAGGAGCGGAAGCCACTCCGAAGGGCAGACAATTATATGTGAATAACCCTTTGTGAGTATTCACAGTCAAGTATTTCTTGGAGTTCTCATCCATGATGATTTGTTGGTATGCGTGACTCATGTCCAGTTTCGTGAACTGCTTCCCTCCATCGAGTAGAGCAAAAAGATCTTCCACTCTGGGTACTGGATATTTTTCCAGTGTTGACACTCTGTTGACTGTAAGTTTGTAGTCACCGCATAATCTTATACTCCCATCTGGTTTCAAGATAGGAACAACAGGAGCTGCCCACTCTGAATACTTAACAGGTGAGATGATCTTGTCCCGCAGCAGACGATTAATCTCTTCCTCCACCTTTGTTTTTAAGGCATATGGCACCACCCTTGGTCTATAAAACCTTGGTGAGGCATCATTTGGCACATGAAGAGTAGCAGTAGTGCCCTTTAAGGTCCACAGCTCCTCTTTGAACACTTCCTTGTGCCTGGATAGCACCTGTTGTGCTGTCATCCTCCCCAACTGTACCAGCTTTATTTCACCCCACTGCAATTGGATTTCTTCCAGCCAGGCTCGGCCTAGTTAGCATGGTCCTGTTCCTTTAACTATGACAAGAGGCGTTTCCTTTTCCTGCTGCTGGTATTTTACATGAACAAACTCACACGTGACATTGAGATGAACAGCAGGAGAGATGTAAGTGTGTCCATGTAGAGCACAGCTATATCTGCCTGCATCCTCTCTTCTGACTGACTGCAGCAGGAGTTCATTGTTTCTGTCTCTTCTCTCAGTTAATGGCTGTGAGTTTCTGTACCAGATGAATGTTGCTCTGTCAGTCAGAGTGCAGCTGCTTTTACATGTCAGATGAACTGAATCTCCCTCTGTCACTCTCTCAGGAGACTCCACCTGAAGATCTGAACACAACACACACATTATATCTAGTGCTGCTGTCATACACTCATTATTATTCAACATAATGCACAGAAGAAGAGTGAAACCTCATGAAAGTCACCTGTGACAGTAAGATTCACTCCTGGATGACCAAGCCATTTCACATCAGGTTTATCAGTGATGAATCTGAAACAGTACTCATGTTCATCTTTCTGTGTCACATGATTCAGTCTGATGGTGCAGTTCTGCTGTTTATCTCCCAGATACTGAAGCCTCTGACTGTATTCAGGATCCTCAGACAGATCTGGAGGCTCTACACCCTTTACAGGGTTTTTGGTCCAGAACGTTTTATTGATCTGATCTTCAGTAGGGTATGTGTAATTGCAGCTCATTATCACTGATGAGTTCTTTAGTGCACAGATGTGTGAATGTCTGTATCTCACACCCCAATCAGCACTAGAAACCCCTGAAACACAGCATTCATCTGGATGAAAATGTTTTATCAGTCACAACAGACCATGAACACAATACTTTTTTTTTTTAAACAACAACCCATTACAGAAAACAAAACATCATTTTCACAGAATCTATTGAAGTTCAGATCCAGAGTGAAGCTCATCATCAGCTTTTATGAAGGGTGTTGCAGAAAAGCAGAAATAAAAGCACAGAGACAAACAGGTGAACCAGGAAATCAAAAAGAGAGAGAAAAAAGAGAACCAGGAAGTCAGCTGTGAACAACATGCTGCATTATCCACTAATGAAAAACAAGACTAAGAAAATAATGAAACTTGTTTTATTAAACACCCAGTGAAATAAAAATAAAAGTTTTGTGGCTTTTAGACAGCTCGGATCTGATTTCATCTAGTGAACTCCTAGCTATGCACACAGAGAACAAGGGTATATGATGTTACAGTGATTTTTGTCCAATCAGATGCTCTGAACAATGAGCACATCCATTCTAAACCACCTGACAATGACAAGCAAATAACAAAAGACTACTGGATATTTATAAAAAGCACAAGTCCTTTGAGGTATCTCATCCACACTTCCTGTTTAAAAGGAAATCCGTGAGTACAGGAGAGAAGAAAGTGCTCATCTGCCACACATTGTGAGGCTTTAAATAAAAACATCTGTGTGTCTCTAATGTGAATGTAACAGAGACTCACCGTGAATCATGAGCAGAAAGATCAGAGGAAGACGAGGAGCCATTCTGACCGACATCAGCATCAAATATATCTATAATACAGCATTAATCAGCACTTATCATCATAACTTTTACTATATGTACATCACCCTGTTCTTAACATTTCTCACGTGTACATGTGTATGTTATATGAGCAACAACCATCAATTTTCATTGATGAACGAGTGTGTTTGTCTTACCGTGTTGAAGCTCATCAGATCAGCAGCAGTCAAATGACTGACCATTTTAACACATGCATTTATAGTTCTGGGTTGACAAACTTGTGGTTAACACTGTTTTAATGCCCAGCTGCAGCAATATTAGTGCCCCTCCCTTAAAAAGAAAGCAACATTAGTAGACTAAAAATAAAGTAAAACGGCAAAAAGATGAATAATAGTGCAGATGAAAAATATGATTTTTTTTTTCTTTTTTCTTTTAAACAATAATAATGGTGATTTTCAGCTGCACATCAGTGTTGATGTCAGTAGCAGGACATGGTGACCTTTTATGGTGGTAGTTTGAGGGTTTGTACAAACATATGAAACGATTGCACATAAAACTAATCAATAAAAAGAAAAGTTACAGAAATACAAAAGAAGCTGATAATATTGAGCACTTTGAAACCATAAAATGATACATTGTCCATTGTGAAGCAATGATCAATTATGATTGAGAAAGTGCTTTCATCCACCACTGAACATCAGTGTGAATGACTTCATCAGTTTAGATGAATGATGTTGCAAAAAGAAACACACAAAAATAGAAGTGAGAAAACAGAGCAAAGCAATCAGCCATGAACAACATGCTGCACTATTAAGACTATCAACATAAAGTGCTTTGACACACAAACTTATACCATGGCTGTGTTCCACTCCACTTTTAGACACACTCACAAACATCCCTAACCAATTCCCCTTGGGGAATCTCTGCTGCCATTTTGAAGTGTGTTCTACCTTGTGAAGTGGACAAGGGAGGTTGGACAGACCCTCAACTTCTCAATTCTGCCTTCATATATACACTTCAGGTGGCTGCATATGCCACAATGAAACATGATTGTGACCACAGATGCGTTTAATCCGAAAACATATTTAAAACAACCTAAACACACATACATAAATAATGCTTCATCAAACAAATTGTTAAGCAAAAAAATACAAAGATGTTCCAAAATAAAGCCTTTTCTAGGACCCTATAGTTTTTTTTTTTTTTTTTTTGTATTATTTTATTTTATTTATTTATTGGATACATGTATGTATTAGCATCTCATACTATTTAATAGCACTTCAATTCTGTATATTATTATTTTTTAAAGAAATATGTAGTTGTTTAATTGTATACACTTAATTATCTTAACCGACTAACTAACTAATTCTAACCCTTAACATACTCATTGGTAACCCGTTTGAAATATTTAACCTAATTTATTTCAATATATTCTGTATATATTCTGGTGTTAAATTCCATTTTCTTGTAAAGAAAGACTTGTATTTTTGCAGACTTCAGTTCATTAGCCGCAGCCCAGCGATTTACATCTGATGTGTGACACATAAAGTGCAATAAAAGGTAAAACAATTGCGCTACAAATTACCGTGTTTATTAGTACATTAATAAATGCAATTTTATTTGAATACAAATGTTAGTTTATAACATTCAGCAGAACAATGATCTGTTTTGCACAGCTAAATAGGCTAAATGGAAATGCCTCGAACACAAGTTCACACCAGCTCTTTCATTAAAAATAAGATGGAAAGATTAAAAATGAATAGTTTTTGTCTTATGTTTGAATCAGATCTCCTCTAGATGGCGCTGTCACACAAAAAATAGGGTGCTAGAAACGCGGTCCTGGAACTGCGGTCCTGAAAGTGCAGGAACATACTATTGGGGCAAAAGAGCCTTCAGCGTGTATGGACTTAATAGGGAAGATGCGAAAATGCCAGTAAAACAAACAATAATCAGTTTAAACTAAAGGTTGCTGAACTTGATACGTTCCTAACAACTTAATAAATATCCAGTGGCCAAATGATATTGATGCAGCCAGAAATATATGTATCTGATTTTGACGCCGGGGAAAAATAAATGAAGCACATTTGCCTGTGAACTCATTTTGTAAATACAAAATAGGTTGGTCTAACCCCGGTGATGGCTTGTATCAATGCTATATCGTCATATCGTCCAGCTGAAAAACGTATATAGTTTTTGTCAGTGTTTATTTAACAACTTACCAGTTATGCAGACTTTAAGATGGTAAATATTTAGTTGATGACTTGTCAATACGATATACTACAATACAATATATAGGATATGATTTACTGCACAATTCAACATATTGACATGAAATGATAACTGCAAATCGGTGTTTCGCTGCCTGGAGACCATTTGTTTCTTTGAATTGCAGCGATTAATTTGCTTTGCTTCAGTAGCTTTCAGCAGTCTGTAAAATATACCTCGGGTTTCTTGTCAAATCTCTTTGTACAGTCAATCGCAAAGCTCGTACCGATATAAAGTTCGACGTTTGACGTTGGATGTTAGGCAGATATTCAGCCGCGAAAAACTTCAATACATTTTTAGTGAATGAGTACAATTGCATACAAAATGGCTTATCTGAAAAGCATTAGAAGGTAGAACTGAACACACATCGCAGTTTATTTGTTTTAATCCTCATTGATATGTTGCAACGCATAAATGCTTTAGCAGCGGCTTATAAGCTGTATGTACTTTAGTTATTTTGATTCTACCTTATGAATTACTGATGACTACTTTTTTGCTTCATAAGCGAAGACTTTCGACTTACTTAGAAAAAGCTAAAAATGCTAGTGCTAGCACATGCTCCTTTGTTAATGTTGACTGCGGGCATGATTATGTTTCCTCTATGAGCGAGGAGGAATCATTTAGCCTGGCCGAAGAGGAGTTCCCAGTTCTGCCCGTTACTCCAAGCAAGTCTGCTAAGAAACCTAAGGCCAGAGATAATGGTAATGTTGATGTTTTGTCTTAGACCACATAACGCAGCTGATCAACTGCTGCACGACAGAGCAAAAGATCTCCGACCTAAATGAAAAAGTGGATGCTGTGACATCTGAGTATAAAAAAAAGAGATCTGTTGATCTCGACCATATAAAAAGAAACCGTTTTCAGGAGGGTAACGTAATTGGATGTCCCATCCATGAATAAAAATGCACAAATCAACCACTAGAGGTCCTCCCAGTGTTGTTTAACCAGTGAAAACGACAGCCTCAAATGGCTTGAAGGTTAATCAGGTTTATTAAAAACGTACAAAGTAAAACATGAAAAGAAAACTCCTTATACAATACAATAATACATCAAATATAATACTTAATACATTTGAATAATGTAAGTTTATAAAACATGTAATGTTCTGTACAGATTTCACTTTTGTTAGCATGTCAAACAATTTTAGTCCATTTTAGTACAGTATAACTGACATTCTTTAGATTAATTTGAGAGTGTGATGTTAAAAATACAGATTTAAAACATAGGCAAATATCTAAAAATTGCAAAATGAAAAAGAAAAGACATTAAAAAAATAAATAAATAAACACCCAATACACCAGTCTAGCACACAATGACCATCATTCTCTTACAAAAGGTCAAAAGAAAATGTTTACAGTGGTTGTGGTTTGAACAGAGAAGTACATTTTTCCACAAATGTACAATTATCCAACAACCACTCGATAAACAGTTAAACGCAGGCTTTGTGTTCGCTGGTCTCTATTGTTCATTAGATGCTTCTGTAGATCACCGATGCATCATCCACAATGTGAACATTTGATTGCCTAAAAACAAACAGAAGCACAGTGATGTTTTAGATTAGATGGTCTGTGCTGGTGAAGTTAGTGCTTTTTTTTTTTTTTTTTTTTTTTCTTCTCACCTCACAGCGGCATCAGGCTGATGAACTCTTATATTGTCATACTGACATTCATTGTCTTCCGGTCTGTTCTTCTCTTTCTTTCGGTGATGTTGGACAGTTGCGTACTGGATCTCCTCAGCATCTCTGGATTCAGGAGTTTTTCCTCTGAATCTGCTGGATTTCATACTGGCATACAAAGCATCATTGACTGTATCAGCTTCAGAAAGAGGCTCATCATGAACTGAAACTCTCCTTGACATGTCACAATAGAGATCACTCTGAAAGACAAGACAATACTTTTTTTTTTTTTTTTTTTCAAAGGTGAGGTGCAGATTTTACACAACAGAAAGTCTCAAAATTTTCAGACCAAGTACAACATCAGGTCATAACTGATTTTCTGTAAAGTGGTGTTTGAATGATTTACCGGATCCATTGTGAGATCTTCAGTTTTAACACTCTTTTGTTTCCTCCTGTTATAATCACAGACATTAAGCATTTCAACAAATGTATAGAGAGAAATTATGAATGCTGTTCTTATCCCTCAAAAAAATATTTCAGCCTAAACTTAAACTTCATGTAATTCAATTGCATACAAATTTTCCTTGCATTTAGATTACATAGTTTTAATATAAACAATTCAATTAAACTTAATGTGATTCATATGCATCAGTCATACGTGAATGAAACAGGCAAAGTTTATGTAATAGTTCCCAGTGTTAAACAAACCCTGCTCAGTGTTCATGTGTTTCCACACTACAGAGTGTTCAAGTAGCATTGACACAGTGTTGGAGTTAAGTTAACTTAAATAAATGAAGACATAGATCTGATTAAACAACTCCACAAACAACATTACAATTTGACTTGATTTTTGTCATATATCTACAAAATTTCTTTGAGAACATCTAAACAGAGGTATAGATGTTTTATTAAAAAAAAATAAGGTCACACTTTATTTTAAGGTCCACTTCTCACTATTAACTAACTATTAACTATGACTTTTGCTGCAATAACCTCCTAATTTGCTGCTTACCTATAGTTAGTAAGGTAGTTGTTAAGTTTAGGTATGGCGTCGGAATAAGGGATCTAAAATATGGTCACACAGAATAAAGCATTAATATGTACTTTATAAGTACTAATAAACAGCCAATATGCTAATAACATGCATGTTAGTTAGTAGTGAGAATTGGTCCTTAAAATAAAGTGTTACCAAAAATAATAATAATGATAATTAAAAAAAAAAAAAAAATTTGCGCATTATGGCGATCAGGGTTTACTTTGGGCTCTTGACCCTTGACTTTTTTTTTTTTTTTTTTTTTTTGGCTGTTGTGTTTGTAGAGTGCATTTGTTATAACAAAAAAGTCTGCTTAAACATTATTGTTTTTTGGTTATTGATGGTTTAATCCAGTGACCTCAACATCTGAACAAACCATTATGAAAATGTATCTTATGCACAAAACTTTAAAATCTACAGTGTCATTTAGACACACACAGATGAAACAAATGAAAGTTTTTTTTTTTTTCTTTGTTTTCTCTAAGAATTTTTGTAGATATATGACAGAAATCAAGTCAAACTGTAATGTTGTTTGATGAGTTGTTTAATCAGAGATTTAATGTCTTCATTTATTTAAGTTCATTTTATCTTTGGCTGTGGCTGATTCTTCTGTTTCTCTTTCCTTCGGTGATCCTGCTTGTAAACAACAGGTGTTCATCATTATTGGTCAATCATGACAATGATCTCCTTAACTCCAACACTGTGTCAATGCTACTTGAACACTCTGTAGTGTGGAAACACATGAACACTGAGCAGGGTTTGTCTAACACTGGAAACTATTACATAAATGTTACCGGTTTCATTCACGTAAGACTGATGCATATGAATCACATTAAGTTTATTGATTTGTTTATATTAAAACTATGTAATCTAAATGCATGGAAAATTTGTATGTAATTGAATCACATAAAGTTTTACGTTTAGGCTGCAACATTCTTTTGAGCGTATGAACTATTTTCTACTATATAAGAACAAAAGTAAACATATATAATCACATTAGTTTTTTTTTTTCTTTTTTTTTCTGAACTCACATTATGAACAGGATGATGATGATGATGATGATGATGATAATAATGAATCCTCCTCCAGATGCTGCTGTGATCACAATCACATTCCTACCAGCACCATGATGAACTGAAAGAGGAAGATCATCATAATTAACAAACTGATGAATGATGTGAAGATACAGAGTGTTAATAAAAGCTTCACCTGTGACAGTAACAGCGTCTGATCTCTGAGATCCATGTTGATTGTGAGCCTCACAGTAGAAACGTCCACTCTGTAGTGCACTGAAACTCTGTCCAGATCGAACAGCTGAGGATTCATCCTCCTTAAACCAGCTGAAGTTCAGAGCAGGTGGGTTTGAATCACTGCTGCAGATCAGACTCACTGAATCACCTTCCACTATTTCAGCAGATCCATTTATGAACACTGAGACGTCCCTGGGAGAGTCTAAAATGTACAGATGCAAAAATTCACAATAAATATTTTAAAAAAATATATAAATTTGGAGGGGTTTTTTTTGGAGTCACGGGTTTCAGACTGAAGTATTTAAAGTGGCAGCAGGTGGATATTTATTTATATGTGTTTGAGTGTTCTTTATAAAACACTGGACTACTGAAATGTGTTTGTGTCTTTAGCTTGATTACAGTCATTATATATTAAAAATTTACTAGTGAGACACCGGTTTACTTTATTCAGACCTATCCTTGATATAGCACTCTCGCTTTTTGGATTAGATTTAGGGACACTGATTAGCAAAATTTTATGTCATATGTTGAATATGTTTATATCATGAATCAGCAGTTGGGTAAACAATTATTCTGTCATCCCACAGATATGTAGCCCTAAACTCCGCTAGCCTTTTAAAGACAACTGTCAAGAGAAAAACTCAATCTGTACTTACACGTGACATTGAGATGAACAGCAGGAGAGATGTAAGTGTGTCCATGTAGAGCACAGCTATATCTGCCTGCATCCTCTCTTCTGACTGACTGCAGCAGGAGTTCATTGTTTCTGTCTCTTCTCTCAGTTAATGGCTGTGAGTTTCTGTACCAGATGAATGTTGCTCTGTCAGTCAGAGTGCAGCTGCTTTTACATGTCAGACGGACTGAATCTCCCTCTGTCACTCTCTCAGGAGACTCCACCTGAAGATCTGAACACAACACACACATTATATCTAGTGCTGCTGTCATACACTCATTATTATTCAACATAATGCACAGAAGAAGAGTGAAACCTCATGAAAGTCACCTGTGACAGTAAGACTCACTCCTGGATGACCAGTCCATCTTCCTTTTGTTACATCAGTTGTGAATCTGAAATAGTACATGTGTGAATCTTTCTGTGTCACATGATTCAGTCTGATGGTGCAGTTCTGCTGTTTGTCTCCCAGATACTGAAGCCTCTGACTGTATTCAGGATCTTCAGACAGATCTGAAGGCTCTTCGCCCCTTTTATCATCTTTGGTCCGGTACACTTTCATGATCTGATATCCAGTAGGGTATGTATAAGTGCAGCTCATTATCACTGATGAGTTCTTTAGTGCACAGATGTGTGAATGACTGTATCTCACACCCCAATCAGCACTAAAAACTCCTGAAACACAGAATTCAACAGGATGAAAATATTATTTTATCTCTTACAACAGACTTACAACAGAATACTTTTTGTTTGTTTACATGGTTGCGAAACATGCTATGCAAATAAAAGTGACTTGCAACATATTGAAAAAAAAAAACCAATCATATCAAACATTCAATTTCATCCATTTCTAGTTACAGAACTGTTTTAAACTCCCAATTATACATCATATAGTGAATTTTAGTAGCTTATTTGCAACAGAGAAAGGACTATCTGAGCCATTTTTATTTCCAGACACAACTCCCAAGTTGCTCTTTCCAATGCAAATATATATATATATATATAAATCAAATATATTTCAAAATATACAAATAATGGCCAGAAAATATATTTTGGACATTTTTTGACAAAACAGATATTGCTTAAATTATTTTGATGAGATACCTTAACTTTAAAATAAAATGGTAAAAAAAAAAAAAAGTTATATGACAGGCAGAGGATTATTAAACTTAAACAACTGCAAAATTGTAGAATAAACTCTCATCATGAAGTGGTTGTTTAATATTTGTGACTGATTTTACACAGCCATGGAGTTTTGAAAGATTTTATAAAAACATGTATAACATTTCCTGGCAGGGTATTTCAGGTACACGCAGACATCAAGCATCAGTGTATGAATCTCAACAATGGTGACAAAATATTCTGATAAACAGATCAACTCTCACAAAACAACCTATAGATTATAACAACCTAGAGAAAAAAAAAAAAAAGTTTTCTAAAGATTGTCACCACTGTTCAGATTTACACGCTGATTCTTGATGTCTCTGTGCATCTAAATCACACAGCTCAAAATATATTTATACTGACTTACAATCTGAACCTCATATTTGTACAACATTTCCACCACAATAACGCAGCCTTCAATTCTATACAGTGTTAATAGTTTACAAAGCTAGCCTCTTAACAACTTCTTGCTGAAGCTTACATCACAACCAATAAATAACTGAGATCAGTTTTCACTTTAATCAAGGCTCAAGAGCCCAACTAAAGCAAACACTGATCTCTGTCATGGTGACATGAAGCTTTACTGTTTTCAATAAAACATCAACATCTGAAACTTTTGTATGAAATAATGTTTGACTGGTTTGTAATAAATGAAGATGCTCAGATCTTGAGAGATCTGATGAAGTTTATTATTGCTGCAAGTCATTCGAGTTTATTTATAAAGTAAAGGTGTTTGATCATAATAGTTCACTGAATTTCTGTAAAATAACAGTGTTTGTTAAAGTTTAAATACAATTTTTGCACTTTAAGTTAGGATATTTTACTTGAATTTTACAGTTTTTGTTAGACAGTTGTTGCTGCCAGTCAAGTGATCTTTATTGTGTCGTTGTTGTTTTAATAGTGTGAGAAATGGTGCCATTTGCACCATCTGGTGGTGATTTCATATATTATTATCACCTTTATTTTTGTAACTTTACATACATTTCTATTAAATTTAAGAAAAAAAAAAATACTATATGAATAATGCTGTATTTGTCTGTATAAAAATGAGAATTATAATGATATAATACTTAACAGCTAAATTGTTACAGATTTTAGTAATTTTACAGTTTTGCATAAAATTTAAAATGACTGGGGAAATGACTGATTATTTTAAATATATTTTAATATATTTAAATTATGTATTTTTGAAAATATATTTATACATTCAAAAAATTTTTTTAAAAAAATAATATATATATATATGTTTGCTAAAATATGTTTCAAGATATATTCATATAAATATATTTACTGATGTATTTTTGTATATTTTTGAAAATATATTTCTATATTTAAAATATATAAAAAAATATACAAAAATGGCCAAAAATATATATTTGCTAAAATATATTTACTACTGATGTATTTTTGTATATTTTTGAAAATATATTTCTATATTTAAAATATATTAAAAAATATACAAAAATGGCCAAAAATATATATTTGCTAAAATATATTTACTACTGATGTATTTTTGTATATTTTTGAAAATATATTTCTATATTTAAAATATATTAAAAAATATACAAAAATGGCCAAAAATATATATTTGCTAAAATATATTTACTACTGATGTATTTTTGTATATTTTTGAAAATATATTTCTATATTTAAAATATATTAAAAAAATATACAAAAAATGGCCAAAAATATATATTTGCTAAAATATATTTACATAAATATATTTCTACCAATACATATTTTGGCCACATATAAATATAAATATATTTTGACCTCTGTCACAATCCACAAAATGCATTTTCTTGCCACAGAAATACATATATATTTATATTTAGCATATATAGCATATATATATATATATATATATATATATATATATATATATATATATATATATATATATATATATATATATATATATTAGAGCTGCACGATTAATCGTTAAAAGATCGCAATCTCTATTCAAACACCCACGCGATCTAATTTTAAAATGACAACGATTCTCCGTGTCTATTAAACTTTTGAAAAAATATTACCAGAACATTAAAATCTGTGACAGAGAGCAGACAGTTACCATGTTTAAGTAGGAAACACCTTCACAAACAGTTTTTCAACTACACAGTATTTTTTATCTCTTATAGTCATTCATGTAATCACAAAAATAATGGGATGAAAGTTTATAGTTCGGATATAAACATTGATGTCTATGGTAGCGATCAAAATAGCACGTCATCTTTTGAAAGTAATAGGCGCTTCAAATACCGTTTGTGTCGATTGCATTGTTTCACCACTAGGTGGCAACCTAGTAACTGTTAAAAAACGTACTTGTCAGTGAATAATTCCTTAAAGAGATAATATTTAATATTTTGTCACACATTATTTTGTTTAGCTCAGAATTGTGGCAGAATCGTGATCTCTATTTGAGACAAAAAAAATCGTGATTCTCAATTTATCCAGAATCGTGCAGCTATAATTTTTTTTTTTTTTTAACATATGGGAAATGAAAAACAGGACTAAGACTTGACTGACTGATTGATTGATTGATTGGTTGATTGACTGATATTTGATTTATTAAATACATTAAATATTAAATACCCAATTAAATTGTGAGTTTTGTGGCCTTTAGTTCACGTCTATCGGAGTGTTTGTAATGTGAATATATCAGAGACTCACCGTGAATCATGAGCAGAAAGATCAGAGGAAAACGAGGAGCCATTCTGACCCACATCAGCATCAAATATATCTATAATACAGCATTAATCAGCACTTATACTCATTTACCATACATCACCCTATTCTTAACATTTCTCATATTAGTGCACATATGTTATATGAGGAATAATCATCAGTTTTCATTGAGGTACGAGTGTGTTTGTCTTACCGTGTTGAAGCTCATAAGATCAGCAGCAACAAAATGACTGACTGTTTTAACACATGCACTTTTAGCTCTGGACATGATGGTTTGTGTGGTTAACACATCAGTGTCTCTCCCTCAACCAGAGAACAACTAGACAATTACTGGACTAAAACTAAAGTAAAACAGTGTTTAGTTTTAGAATTTTATAATATTGAGCAATTTGACCCCATAAAATGATACTTTGTCAATTGTGAAGCTGCACAATTATGATTTAGTTGAGTAATTCAGAGTAAAAAATCACCTTCAGAGTAAATTTCACCATCTGATAAATGATCTCAGTGTGAATTACTTCAGTTTCAATGGAGGATGTTACAGAAATAAACACATTTCAGAGAAACAGAAGTCGAACTGAACTAAAGTTGGTAATGAAAAACATGCTGCACTATCAAATACACAGATGACAATTAAGACAAAATTTAATTAATATTTATTTAAAGACAGTGTAATTAAAATGTGAGTTTTGTGGCTTTTATTTTATGTCAGTCAACTCATTTGACACATAAACCATATCTACACACTGTCTTCTGAGAAAATGGGCCAAAAGTATTCATGATCTGGTGATACACTGATGTTTGTCCAATCAGATGCTCTGATGAGTGAGAAAGTCCCTCCACTAAACCACCTGACACTGACTAACAAATAACAAATTAGCAAATCATGTTCAAGGCTGTGACGTAACGAAGATCTACTGGATATTTATAAATGGACAAGCCCAGTGACATCTCATCTTCCTGTTTCATCAATATAGCACAGAAAACTGCTCATAATCACTCACTCTGATAATAAAATTACGTCAGAAATCATCTGTTATATGAGCTTCATCTATAGAAATCAGTTGTCATTGTACGAGTGTGTTTGTCTTACAGTGCTGAAGCTCATCAGATCAACAGCAACAAAATGACTGACTGTTTTAACACATGCACTTTTAGCTTCACTGGCTTTGTGTGGTTAACAGTTTTTTTTTTTTTTTTTTTTTTTTTTAACATCACAAAGTTGCAGAAATATCAGTGTCCCTCCTTTTGCAAGACAGCAACATTACTGGACTGAGATTAGATGAATAGTTTATAGCAGAATAACTGGCAGAGTTTCTGTACTACGGCACAAAAAGTTTGATCAGCTAGTTAATGTGGTCAGACTGAATGTTGATAGGAATTGAGTTCAATAGCAGTGGAAAGAAGTTCATTATTCTGAACATCTAAACACATTTAAACACTAATATTGTGGAGTCCCTTCTTGCCTCAAACAGGCTTTGTACAAGACCAAGATGTACAAAACCAGTCATTAATGGCCTTTAGATTTATTTTAGATGTGTGCTCTTTTTTTTTTTTTTTTTTGACCATATAGTGTGGGCCTTCAACAGTTTTTGAGGGTTTGCTCTTACTATGATTCAGACAAGGACATGATATACAATGCAAAGAGTAATTTCTCTTACAGATCAGTGTTCGCCCCCTGCTGGACATCTTTGATTTTTGTCTCATGTGATTCACACTTTCATACAGCAGGGACGTCCATTAGAGCCAAGCAGGTGATGAGATGATTTACTTACTAATGTGCAGAACTTAGTAGAATATACACATGCATATACATATGCACATACATACATACATATATATATATATATATATTGTAGGGTATCAGAGCGAATCAGACAAATTGAAGATCCGATCAGAACATTTGGTTAAAACCAAAGAGCCAAATTCCACAAAGAGGCCCATGCTGACCAGACCACGTCATAAATTTGTCCATGATACCCTGGCGCCAGCCAGCCGGAAGTAAGCCTAACCAACCAACTTTCACAGCTTTGAACAACTTACAACACTAAAACAAAGGAACACAATTATTGATAATCCCAACTCAGAAAGGTGATTGACAATATTGGGGCAAGAAACCCAAGATTAATGGTCAAAGATACAGCACATCAGGACCATCACATGAGGAAACTTTGTTGGGTGGTGCTCCCCCACCCAAGACAAGAACCAGACCGAGTTCCTTCTAAATTCCTTTGGTCCTCGGAACATGCCCTTAGTTCACAGAATGACAGAGAGACTGTCCCTTTTACCTAAATATGCACCAAAATGATGCTTAAAAGGACTTATGAATGAACATCAGACCATTGCATAACTCCCTACTATGTATGTTACTCACACATTTGTCTATTATGTTCTAATCACTCGTTGTGTATGTCCTTTTAATAACTATTGAATAGCGTAAGGGTTTATATTCATGTTTGGTATGTATGAGTTTGAAAATTCATGCTTTGAACGTTTCCACCGATCAATTCATTGTCAAATGCGTTGTATTCATGTTATAGGAATCATGGCCAAATTATACTCTGCAAGAGCGGGAAAATTCTGACCATGTGACTGATAAGATAACATGCTGATTTATGTTTTGGGAGGAGAAACATAGCAATATCCCAAGTTAAGACAACATCTAATTGGTCAAGACACCATTTTGGGATGTGTCCAAAACTGAGTTTAAAACCACAGGACACCATCAAATTTTGCTTTTAGTTTGTGCTTCGTGCCATCTCTTTTAGCCATGCTCTTAGCCATCATTTTTGCCGCTGCTTTTTGCGTTCTTTGAACGCTTCCTGGCTTGCACGCCAGCCACTCCTCTAATACGAAACATGAGGAGATCGTCACATTTCTTTCTTTTACTTTAATCTTTTTCTTTCCGTTGAGAGTTGCGTGTTCTAAGTTAAGTTTTGCCGCTAAGCCGCATCTCAGACTTCGTGCCCGCCTCAAAACTTCAACCAGGGCACACGACTCCATCCTCCAGCCAATGCCCAAGACATCACTTCGAAAGACCACGAACTTCCAGCCAATCAGCAACCTTGGGGAACCCCTTTCTGCAACGACGTCATTAAAGGAAACCCCTTAACACAAAGGCAACGCAAGTACAACCTCCAGATTCTAGCTGAACTGGTGCATTTGATTATAAAGTTTAATAACCTCACTGAGAAACTCAATGCGAGGGTTAATTAAATGATTGATGGTTGTTCAGGTCTAAGCATTTGCATATACGTATGCTATAAACTTGGGACTTCAGATACTGAAGCCTCTGACTGTATTCAGGATCCACAGACAGATCTGGAAGCTCTTTACCCTTCACAGGGTTTTTTGTCCAGTACACTTTCATGATCTGATATCCAGTAGGGTATGTATAAGTGCAGCTCATTATCACTGATGAGTCCTTTAGTGCACAGATGTGTGAATTATTGCAAATCACACTAAAATATTTTCCACTAAAAACTCCTGAAACACAGAGTTCATCAGGATGAATGTTGTTTTATCAGTTACAACAGACCATGAACACAATGCTTTTTACTACTTTAAAACAGCAACTCGTTCAGAAAGACTACTTTTCACAGAAACTATTGAGTGATAAATGATGTAAAGTTCATCATCAGCTTTTATGAAGGGTGTTGCAGAAAAGCAGAACTAAAAGCACAGTGACAAAAGAGTAAAAAATAAGAACCTGGAAATCAGCTGTGAACAACATGCTGCACTATCAAATTTATCAAATATCAAATAATGAAAAACAAGGGTAAGAAAATAATCAAAGGTGATTTATTTCCCTATTTCCTTTCCTTTGTCTGACACAGTAACGTGATCTCATGATAATTCGTATGTATTTTACGTAAAATGTGGTTCCACAAAAGGTACATTTACTGACGTATTTTCAGCATCTAAACGTGCAAATACTTAAGTATTTTTAGCATTTAAACGTACAAAACTGACGTATTGAGGACACCTAAAAACGAATCCACACTGTAAAATCTAATTAGTTGGGCTTACTTAAAAAAAGCATGCAAACCGATTGCCTTAAAAAAACTAAGTAAAGTGAAATAGGTATAGTATGTTGTACTGACAAATGCTTAGTTAGTATAGTTTACTTACACGAGAGTTCTAGTAACTAAAAAAGAACTGTAGGGGGTACTTGATCCTTTACTTTAGGTTTACTTTAGACTTAGTATAGCTACTCACTCACTCCCAGAGTGCATTGCGGCATGAAAAAATTATGCAATTGCTTTGTTGTTGTTTTTATTTTCTAATTTTGTTTACTGTCTTGTGTCAGTAGTAGCACAACAAAAGAGAAAATAAAATAATAAAATGGTTATTGTCACAATTAATAAAAATACATAAAATTGAATTGTTACCATTGTTGTGATTCGCGTGCAGAATGTTGAAGTCTGTCTGTGACTTCAGCACACTATCACAAATATCAGAGGATTGTCATCATCTAGTTAAGTTTCTTAAGGTGTTTATGACAAACATTGAAATTGTTAAAGATCATTTATAAATAAAGAAAGAAACATTAGCTAATTAATTAGAAAAATGAGAAGGCTACCTTCTAAAAGTAACCTACTTATTACTTTTCTTCCCATGAAGTCAAAAAATATGATTTCATGTTGCATTGCTGCATCAGCGGAAAAAAAAATATAACAAGATAAACAAAGTTCGAAGTGCCCAACCAAAGGGAACATTGATCACTATAATGGTGTAAAAAAGTAAAAAATGTAAAAAAAAGAACATTTTATGAAAATCAACATCAATTTATGAAGTCAGCTTATGTGATGTTCTCTCAAATATTTCAGTTGTATTGAAACAACATTGAAGATGACTTTGGGAAATGAGTGAATGTAACTAGTGAAAGATAACTGCAGATTAAGAATTACCACCTCAAAAACTTTGCTTTTCTTCTTCTTCTGTTTTTATTTTGCAAATTAGCAACATATTAGTGCACTGCTGCCTCTCACTGGTTTATTAATGTCATTGGTTCCTTTGTGGCTACTTGAATATTTTAAGTAAGCGTCACTCAAAGTAGTAAGTAAATTGTTTTACTTGCCTTGAAAGTAGCTGTAACTTGCTAAAACCTAGTAAATATAGCATCTAAGTAAAGATAACTAATTATATCTAAGTAAGGTAAACTATTGGATTTTACAGTGCATATGAATATTGAAATCGCTGCATTAATTTCATTATTATTGTTGTTTTTGGTTGTCATACCAATGGCCTTATGTTTTCAGTTGCACTTTTAAATAGTTTAATCGTTTATTTAATATGAAATTATAACATTTCTTTCTGTTCTGTGTGATTTCTGCTGCCAGTACGTTTCCAAGGATAAGTATACATCATGCTAAACAAGACTACACTTTAAACCCTTAAAATAAATAACATTTCTGCAATCGTTTAACCATCCATGTAATATTTACTTAGTTTGCTGTGGTGGGACACAAAAGACGTTTTCACCTACATGCTGTGACTAAAAATAGAACCATAAAATACACCGGACACGCATCATAAGTACAAAATGAAAGAGTTTTATTTGTGCGCTATAATCCAGATCTTCAGAATCCATACAATTGCGAGGAACAGACCCAAACTCAAGACTTTATCCGGCGATCTCCATCCGAGCAGTGAGTCCAGTAGCAAAAGCAAATAAACCCGCGCTGAAGTGCATTTTACAAATTCAAATACTGCCGCATCAAGAAACTACTGTATTCCGCCAGAGAGGACTGCAGCTGCAACGCATCGTCATTTGGATTACTTTTGGTACTGCTGTACGTTTTTGTAATAAATAAATGAATGTGAATGATAAATAAATGAATGTAAATGAATGTGAACTTTTCTGTCTGCCATGTTTTTGTACAGAGAGAGTTATGATTAACGTTATAACGGTTTAGAGGTAGGAGTGGGATTAGTGACAATAAAAATATTTTAATGCTGTATTGTTACTAAAATGGTAATTTCCCTGCATATTTTGGTCAGTTACGTTTTACATCTTTGTATATTTGCTATAAAATGGGTAGGTTTAGGTTTGGGGGTAGGTTAAGGGGGCTAAAAATCTAAATCGCTTATTAATAAAATTATAAAAATGCATAATTGCTATAAAATGGGTAGGTTTAGGTTTGGGGGTAGGTTAAGAGGGCTAAAAATCTAAATCGCTTATTAATAAAATGATAAAAATGCATATTTGCTATAAAATGGGTAGGTTTAGGTTTGGGGGTAGGTTAAGAGGGCTAAAAATCTAAATCGCTTATTAATAAAATGATAAAAATGCATATTTGCTATAAAATGGGTAGGTTTAGGTTTGGGGGTAGGTTAAGAGGGCTAAAAATCTAAATCGCTTATTAATAAAATGATAAAAATGCATATTTGCTATAAAATGGGTAGGTTTAGGTTTGGGGGTAGGTTTAGAGGGCTAAAAATCTAAATCGCTTAATAAAATGACAAAAAGGCATTGATACGAATGAAATAAAAGATGCCTAAATATTAAAAGATACCTAAATATAAAAAGTTTTTTAACTAAAATTACGTAGCGATTTGTACGTTTTAAACGTTGAAATACGTCTAAATTGTACGTTTTAGCATCAATAAAAACTTGCAAAAATGTATGTTTTGTGCCTCCAAACATTACGATGAGACCAGGCTGGACACACCCATTTCAGGTCTTGGAGTCTGTACTGATGAGCTGATGATCTGAATCAGGTGTGTTTGATTAAGGACACATGGAAAACATGCAGTGTTCGGGGGCCTCCAGGAACATGGTTGGGGCCAGGGACTGCTTATGGAGGGAAAAGGAGCCCCTCATAATTAGAACAGTGATCAAGCACATGCTTAATACAATTTGTACTCTTAGATGCCATTAGACTTCCGTTTTACTGGAATTTTTATTTTTTTTCTAGATTATGTTTAATATTTTTTTCATAACATGTTTTGTTTCATTTGTCTGTACTCTGTTTAATGGTTAAATTAAATTGTAATAAAAGTGTCTAATTATTAGACATTTTAAAATGTATACAGTTCAAATGTGTAAAATAACAATTTATTAAAAGTTGGTCAAATATATTTTAGGGCCATATGAAATTTTTTCATTTTTTTCTCAAATGATGTTTTATTGTACTCAAATTAAGTGTTATTGCTATTGTGTTAAGTGCTTATTGCTTTAAAAATTATTATTATTATCAGAGCAGTTCTGGAGATGAAGTTCTTGCGTTTATATAAAGGTGAGATGACAGACACTGAAAGCATCATGTGTGCTTGAGTTTGTGTCGTAGATGAAACCTCATGTCTGACACAGAGACATGCAGGACTATTTATGACAATATATTTACAAAAAGCCTTCTACAAAGAAAGTCTTCTGCAGTTTATTAATTTGAGTACAAAGAACAATAGTTCAGGAACATTCAACTACAAATTTGTATCATTTTTACTGGTAGTCCACTGTATGTAGAGTTTTTGGGTATAATATGGCACAGTTTACTTTATTTTGCTATCCTCACTTACAGTACACACTGTAAAAAACAATTTGTTGAGTCAACTTAAAATAATTTGTTACCTGGCTGCCTAAAAATTTTAAGTTCAGTCAACTCAAAAAAAAGTTTATTCAACTTGAAATGTTAAATTATACTAAGTGACAACTTAGATATTTTAATTGAATTAACTTAAAATTTTAAGGCAGCTGGGTTACTTACCCATCTGTTAAGTTTAGCAAACACAAATATCTAAGTTGTTACTTAGTACAATTTAACATTTCAAGTTGACTAAACTTATTTTAGTTGACTGAACTTAAAATTGTAAAGCAGCAGGGTAGCAAATTATTTTAAGCTGACTTTTTTTTACAGTGCATAAATGAACTATGATGTCCTGCACCCACTAGTAAAAAATCCAAAAAAAAAAAAAAATTGGTGTCTGAATTTTTGGTTTGAGTTTATGTCTATACTTGTATCACTGTCTTCTGTGGATCGCTGTGTCGTCCCAGGAACCTCTGAGTTGTGATGTCAGTGTGGCTGATTCAGTGACTGTCATCTCGAAATTCTGAATACTTAAAAGTTAATCAATACTTAAAGACTATGAATAAAAAAACATACTAAACCACAGCATGTCAAGAGAAGTAAAATGACAGAATATCTTACCAAATTCATCCATGTCACCTTCATTTGAAATCATGAAGACGCATGATAAATGTATGATATGTATGCATGATATATGTACTGATCATTTATAGATTAGCATATAGGCCTATGTATTTCTGTAAATACCCACATCTGTCATTCATTTTCTTTCTGTTTGATTTTGGCTTCTCAGAAGGCTGTAAATTATTCAATCACTTCTTGATCACATGCTGTAAATACATAAATTGAATCAAACCTGTAGTGGTTGACTGGTTTACTAAATTAAGCTGTTCTTTAGGATAAATCACAAATGAACCCACAGTTTTGGGTTAACTGGTTATCTCCAGATCTTCAAGTAGTGGAATCATGAACTAAATGATTGTTAACATGTGGATTACTTCATATTACCATAGTATGACAAGAAATAAATCAGTATCATTTAATAAATATAAATAACATTGCAATACGTATAGTCTGGTGCAGTATGAGAAATCAATTAAACTGCAAATGAGCTGACAGTGAAGGAACACACACAAACACACCCCTGATATCTTTTCCTGTACTTCAAAGCTTTTTACTGTAGAGCACAGTTTACTTTCAGTTTCACTTAAGCAGAAACTCATTAGCATTCAAGACAAACTGAATGATTATCAGATACTCATTATGTTATGATTTCTTGCTTAGCATTTCACATTTTAACAGCGCTGTCTAATAAATGGAAAAAACAAGTAACTGGCATTACTTATTTGAAAAATTAACTCATATTTTGTTGTAAATGTTAAAGTAACACATTATTTTACTCGTTACATAAAAAGTAATCTGATTACATAACTAATGCAGAAGGATTTATTATCTCTGCTACAAACAACGTAGGCGTAACATTTAGTGTCATGACTTCCATTTTTCTACATTTTTGTTGCAGCTGTGATTAACTTGATTGTTTTAAGAGACTCATATTAATACTCAAGCACTGATATTGCAATAAAACACTTTCTGTAATCAAAGTAATATTGTGCATTATTCCTGCAGCAGATCTTATGCTCTGCTAATGTGACTGAATCTGTATGAGGCTTTGTTGATTTGTTCTCACCACTGTTGTGTAACAGTTCCAGAATTTCCAGGTTGATGCCCGCTATGTTTCTTGGCTTGTTTTTTTTTTTTTTTTTAAATTTAAGTTTGCTTTGATGGTTTTGTAAAATAGGTGTATTAAAGTAACAAAAATGTGTTCTTCAAAAGATTTCACACTGATTGTTTTGATGCAGAAAGAGGCAAAGAAATGCAGAGGAAAAAGCAGGTAAACATGTCATGAGACGTTTCTGAGGAAACATCTGACATTTCCTTCCTCTGTTTGGTCTCTGTTTTCATCATTTCACCTCTGATGGTCGAGAGACTCACTGAAACACGGTAAAGCTATTCCATATTTCTCTGTTTTTACTCCATTTGGAAACAATTTGTAAAACGTGATTGTTTTATTCTACTATTTCTTTTCTGCTGTTCTTGCTTGATTTACTGTAAATGTAAAGTTGTGGTCAATATTCTGATCTTGAGCCCATAGTCATCCTTGACATCTGATCATGAGAAATCTGATCATGTTAAAATCTAGGTACAGTAGCTACATTTGTATTGGTTGTTGTAGGTGCTGCTATGCTGATGTCAATCAGAATGTCTCCTTCTCTTCCTCTGATCTTTCTGCTCATGATTTATGGTGAGTCTCTGATGTTACAGCTACATTTCGCTCTATATTCACTGACCAGTGTAATGTTTGTTTTTTTTTTCTTCTTCTTTTTTAAAGTATTTTGCAACATCAATCGGGGCAAATGTTTGATTTCTGTTGCTCTTCATCACCCTCCACTCATCTTCTGTCTTTGCTCATAAATAGTTAAGCATCTGTAGAAGCGTCTGTTAATGTCTTTATTATGACATTTGTTTTAGGGGTTTATAGCTTTGACATCTGAATTTCGAGCGCTATAGGGTAATATGTGAATCGCAGGTCAACACTGACCTCTAGTGGAGAGTTTCTGTTGAGTTCTGACTTACTTGCACTTTTTTAAAACTTTTTTCTGCTCTATAAATGTTGTGTTGTGGAAAATTGTAGCGTTAAACAAAAATCTGTCCCCGTGCACAAGTATGAATGAGAAGTACTGCACATTAAATGTGTATGTCTGCTAATAAGAACACACACATATTAAATGTTCACAGCTGCAAAAGTTCACAGCTTAACTCATAAAAAAAGCACATTCATTATTATTATTTCTGTGTTTCAGGGGTTTCTAGTGCTGATTGGGGTGTGAGTTACAGTCATTCACACATCTGTGCACTAAAGAACTCATCAGTGATAATGAGCTTCACTTATACATACCCTACTGGACATCAGATCATGAAAGTGTTCTGGACCAAAAACCCTAAAAAAGTGGGTGAAGAACATCCAGATCTGTCTGAGGATCCTGAATACAGTCAGAGGCTTCAGTATCTGGGAGATAAACAGCAGAACTGCACCATCAGACTGAATCATGTGACACAGAAAGATTCACACATGTACTATTTCAGATTCACAACTAATAAACCTGGTGGCATATGGATTGGTAAACCAGGAGTGAGTCTTACTGTCACAGGTGACTTTCATGAGGTTTCACTCTTCTTCTGTGCATTATGTTGAACAATAATGAGTGTATGACAGCAGCACTAGATATAATGTGTGTGTTGTGTTCAGATCTTCAGGTGGAGTCTCCTGAGAGAGTGACAGAGGGAGATTCAGTCCGTCTGACATGTAAAAGCAGCTGCACTCTGACTGACAGAGCAACATTCATCTGGTACAGAAACTCACAGCCATTAACTGAGAGAAGAGACAGAAACAATGAACTCCTGCTGCAGTCAGTCAGAAGAGAGGATGCAGGCAGATATAGCTGTGCTCTACATGGACACACTTACATCTCTCCTGCTGTTCATCTCAATGTCATGTGTGAGTACAGATTCAATTTGTGAGCTTGAGTAAAAGCGTTCAAATATATGATATGCTCCAAAAGAGTTGAACAAGAGTTCAAATTTGGTTAGAATGCAAAATGTCTTCATCAATTATTTTCATTTTGTTTACTGGACTGCTAGATCCTCCTAAGGAGACCTTTGTGGAGATGAGCCCATCTGGTGAAATAGTGGAGGGAGATTCAGTGACTCTGATCTGCAGCAGTGATTCAAACCCACCTGCAGAAATCAGCTGGTTTAAAGAAGAAACGTGTGTAGGATCTGGAAGAATCTACAGCATCTCAAAGATCAGCTCTGATCACAGTGGAGAATACAAGTGCAAGTCCAGAAATGAACATGGAGAGAAATACTCTGATACTGTGACTTTAAATGTCCTGTGTGAGTTAATAATGATTCAGTAACTGGTAACAAACAGATTAGTTAACAGTTTTAAAAAACATGAATATGCTGCTTCTTTTGTCTATTTTAGATCCACCCAGGAACGTCTCAGTGTTCATAAATGGATCTGCTGAAATAGTGGAAGGTGATTCAGTGACTCTGATCTGCAGCAGTGATTCAAGCCCACCTGCTCTGAACTTCAGCTGGTTTAAGGAGGATGAATCCTCAGCTGTTGGATCTGGACAGAGTTTCAGTGCACTACAAAGTGGACGCTTCTACTGTGAGGCTCACAATCAACATGGATCCCAGAGATCAGACGCTGTTACTGTCACAGGTGACAGTTTGGTTTTCTATATTGATAAATAGCATTAGAAAAAAACCTAGGATACTGTTACTAAAACTTTCCATTACATTAGGAGGAAACGGGGTTGAAAATTGTTTATACATCTGATTAGAACACACTTTCTCATTTCAGCAGTTAGCAGACAAAAATACAGTTAGTTCATGCCAAAAGGTGTATAACCCCTCACATCTTTTCCACAGAGGACAGAGAAAAACAGATGAAGGAACTCATGTGATACTAGAGCAATATGATGGTGAGTAGATAATAGCATAATTTATTTTTTATCTGACTAGTGTATCCACTTTTTATTTATTTATTTATTTGGGTGTGGCCATTTGTAAATGTAATGTGTCTGGCTTCCAGTCTCATCCATGTAGAGCAATTTTTTGCTTTAGAATATGATACATAACAGAACACAACCATAACCGTAAGAAATGTAATTGCTTAAATAGTGATCAGTGCTCCATTTGCTTGGGATCTTAGTGCTTGTATGTATTCATACTGAAATTCATGAGTCAATGTGACAAATAAAAATATTCAGATTAAAAGAATATGAAATAAACGAATAGATTTTAAGTTAGTCTACTATACTTAAAATGAATATAAAGCTTTTATTTAAGCATAAATATTTACCAATAACTGTTTATAGATGGAACTTTCACAAATTAAAGATGTATCCATATTGAATTTCTCTGCCAAATTATTCAGAATTATATCTGCTGCTACTGATACTGATAGTTTGATTTTCTAACGCAGCTATTATATTCAACTGCCATTCCTTTCAGAGTAATAATTACATTCAAAATCTGAAACGTCTGTATGCAACTAAGTTGGACATAAGGTAGTTTTCATAAACATATAACATTAAAAGTAAATGAGCTCCTGTTTAATGTTTTTGTAGCTAATGAACTTTGAACATAACACTGAATAACTTTCCTGAGGTAAATACAGCGTAGAGTGACATAATGTTCACAATATGTGTTACTGGTATCTTTCCACAGATGAAACACTGATTCAGTGATGATACATGAGACGTGATACATTTTGACAAGTTGTACCATATCTTTGAACATACACTGTAAAAAAAATCCTGTAGAAATTACAGTAACTTACTGACAGCAGTTCGCCAGTAACTTACTGTAAATTTACTTACAGTAAAAATACGGTATTTATATTTACAGTACCATTTAACTTGCTGTAAATGTATTTACAGTATTATACTGCACTTGTACAGTTTGTTCTGTATTTTTACTGTATTTTACTTGTAAAATATACAGTAATTTTATGGTCTTTTCTCCAGTAATACATTGCATTACGAGCAAAAATAAGCAATGACAACTGGGTAACTTTTAATGTTTTTAATTGTGCAATTGTTGCAATAACCCTTGCAATAACATTAACATTTTCACAGATTCAGTTAAGACTCAAACAAAACCATAATCTATATTTCCCATATTGCAACTTTAAAATACAGTAACATACTGTATAACTGTTTTACAGTAAAGTACAGTTCATATTACAGTTAAATACTGTGTAATTTACAGAATTCGCTAACAGCGTACCTTTTGATGTTTGCTCATGTTTATTTTGTGCTTTCCACCTTTTTTTCCCCGCAAAAGTGGGTACGGCTGTTCGTAAATTGTGTAAATTGTGCAAATTGTACCTGACTTCTGGTCCACGTCCAGCTATTTTTAGGTGTACAAAACAGCTTGTTTTTCTGCTTGATATTGTAAATTATTGTCTTACCATATTATTTCAATGTATTATATAAGCTTTGAAAACACTAGTTTGCAGTGCAAACAGTATAAGTTTACTGCACTTCGTTGTTCTTCGCGTTATTTCCCTACAGTGGCTAATGAACCAGTAGTTCTGCACATTCAGCGGTGGTCGGTGATGCTGAAAATGTAAGTTCTGTTTCATCTGCCTTGAAATTAGTTTAAATCAGCAAGGCATCTGTGCTTTATATCGGAGACCTCTGCTCCAAACTCGATGTTTCTCGCTAGATCTCACAGCGCTGCTTAGCGAACGTGTGATTGAGACCCGTCAGCGAAAAAACGCATGTTCTGAGCTTGCAGTGCCCTTCTGCTTTTGGTGTGTTTAAGAATTCTCAGGAATTAATAAATTTGTGTTACTATTGTGAAACTGCATGATTTGTAGAATTAGCTGGCCTCATATACACTTCAATAGACAAGCTGTGGGCCATCTGAAATTCAATCGTGGACTTTGGACACCCATGCTATAAAACTTAAATGATCAGAATGTTGCTGCAACATATGTTATTTTTTATTTATTTATTTATTTTTTATTAATTCATCAAAATAAGTTGGTTAAGGTTGTAGAATCAACTCATTTTAAGTCAGTTAACTGTACTATATAATTTAGGTTGAAATGACTTGTACAGCCAGTTTGATTTTACTTTATTTAAGGCAGCAACAGAACTTAAGTTGAACTAGGTGGATTTTTTTTGTATATATATATATATATATATATATATATATATATATATATATATATATATATATTGTAATGCCACGCCAGCAGAGGGAGCCCTCACCCATGAGGGCAGCCATATAAGGCAGACCATGCCAAACAGCCACCGTGAAGTATTGTTTTGCCTGTGTGGACTCTACCAAGCGTTTTCCCTATTTAATTTCATTGCCTTGTTTTGTTATTTCCACGGTTTTGTTTCATTGTCATAGTTTTATCTTGTTTCTTTGCCATAGTTTTGTCTAGTTTCATTGCCATAGTTTTTGCCTTGTTTCTTTGCCCTGTTTATTTTGCTACTTTGGACTGATCACTTGGATTTTGACCTTCTGCCTGTTCTTTTGGATTTTGCTTTTGTCTTGCCCTACATATTACTGTTTGTTTGGAGATCGACCCTGCCTGTCTTGACTACATTGTGTTCAATAAAGCTCGCATCTGGATCTATCACGTTTCTCACGAGTCTCTGTTACATATATAAAACACCACTGGATAATCTATTTATGTCGCACTACTACTGCATGCTGGATATAGTTTACAAACTGTGTTTTGGTTAGAAGCAGTCTTCAAGTGGGATCTCAGAGAGAACAAAATACCAGACAACTGCATTTATTTGTTTATTTAAAATATATATATTGCCAAAAGCAACAGCATACTGGAGACTTACAAAACGGCTTTATTTGTGAAAGTGATCCGAGTCTGACAGCTTCTCATGAACTCAGACTGACTTTACAGAAATATACATACAAGCGCAAAGGACACAATATGTTTCTGGTTAATCTTAAACATCTTTATGATGACATATATTGACACTTGGATTAAAGGTGCAATCAAGACAGCAATGCCCATGCAGTAACATAAACAATAAAATAGTAAATTAGTAATTATTAGTATCCATTTTAGGCTCAAACACACGGGTCAAAGATTCTCTGTATTAACAGGTTTTTCTTAAACTTACTTTAATGCAACCGGTTTCCTTGTTATGCTTTCATATAAATCTGTAGAAGTTTGTATGTAGTTGTTGTGTTTCTTCCTCTTTTCTTTCTGTTCTTGTTGTTTCTGTTTCCTTCAGTTATTCTGCTTGTTAACAGCAGGTATTCATCGCTAATGCTCAATCAGCACTTAATCAGATCATTAACTCCAGCGCCGATTCAGTGTTTCTTTAACACTCTATGGTGTCTTTTATATATTTCAATGTTTTAAAGAAATGGGAACCACTGACAGTGTTAATTTAACACTAAAGGTGTTAATTAGTGAATTTCATTTTTGTTGTGTGCTGTTAAAGTATTTCTGCTTTAAATTCATGTGTTAATTTTGTTCATTCTGGTTGGAATTAGATTTGTACAGATTACATTGTCCTTATAAACAAGATGATGTTCTTCTCCGCAGGAGCTGTAACCCGTCCTGACCACCTCCAGGATGCCATTCACTCAGTTTGTCTATAAAAAAAATGCAAAAATTGCAAAATAAATATGGTATACCCTCAACACATACCTTCTTCTTATTATTTTAAAGTATAAAATCAGCTTTAGCTATCTTTAAAATGTACCTAAAATATCATTCCAAAAATGTTTCCTAAGTATGACATGAATTATATTTATTTTCTTAATCACAAAATTTTGGCTTTCTCTCTTGTTTAAAGAATAAATGTAATAACATGTAATAAAGTTTAATAGAAAACAGTGTATTTTTTCCTAGTTATTATTATTGTTACTCTGTTAAATGACCAGTTAAAGGTGTAGCATGACTTGTGATTACAAACAAACTATGCATTAATTTTTAATAAACACTGATTAAAGTTTCTCAGTCTGTAAGGAGTTCAAGAAAATGTCTTTATTGTAGGAAGCAGTTATTAATAGTGAATATAAATCTAATGTGACTCACAATTCTGAAGAGCATTCAATGCATATTTCCAGAACGTCCATGAAATCCACACAGCTGACACAAAATGGACATTTCAAATTTACATCCACACTGCTGTTGTGACATCTGCAGCTGCACCTGTTATCGCAGTTGCCTTTGCAGTTCTCACATCCTTCCCTGCTGTTCCCACAACCCATGATTCACAAGTTTAACTTAATTTGAAGCAGGGAACTTGAAAATATTCTCAAGTCCTGAAACAGTCTTCTGAATATGATTAAAGTAAGTTCCTTCAGGACGACAATGAGCATGTGCTGCAGGGGTTTCTGACCAACCTTTCAACATCTTTCAACTTTAGGCCTATTTATAGTAATGTAGTCATCCCATTGGTTTGCGAGAACCCATGTACGGTTTTGTTAATGTACAGTTTCAGTTTTGGAATGAAGACGTATCATTGTTTGTCAAAGGATTGGTTGGCTATAAAATATTACCTTATCTCAGTTGGCTCAGTTTAAACGTATGTTTCTATGGACTGTGATTCACTGTTGTTTTATTGTATGTCTGGTATCATTTCAGTCAGAAAAAACAAAAAACAAAACAAAAAAAAAACATATCTGCTTCCAGTAAGCATATAAAGCGGATTAATATGAGCTTGTCTGACACTGGGATAAAAGTTTTGTTTGACATTTTTGAGAATTTCCATTACTGTTTATCACATTGTAGGAGTAATAATTAAACCATTTGTCATTATGAAATCACACCAAATGTGAAATGTTGTTAAAATGTACCCTTTATGACACAAGGCTCTATTTGTGGCATTTAACTCAATGACGTCTAGGTGGAGCACAGAAAATGAAATTCAAATCTGAGTTGTGTATAGGTGTATTGTTATAAAATAAATTGTCATTCAAATCTGGTTTTCAAGTGACATAGCACAGCCAAATCAATGCATTATAGCCTACAGATTTAATACCACTTTCATAAAGATTTAACACAATACAGAAAATAACAAAGTGTTTTAATAACTGATTATATAACACTATCGTTCTTTATGGCTGAATACATCAGTATTTCTCGTCATACTGTGGTTTTTAATTTATTTTTAATAAGTATAAATAATATTGCAATGTGTATAGTCTGGTGCGGTATGAGAAATAAATTAAACTGCAAATGAACTGACAGTGAAGGAACACACACACACACACACACACACACACACACACACACACACCCCTGATATCTTTTCCTGTAATTCAAAGATTTTCCTGTAGAGCACGGTTTACTTTAAGTTTCACTTTAGCGGAAACTCATCAGCATTCAAGACAGACTGAATGATTTTCAGATGCATGTTGTGTTATGATTTCTTGCTTAGCATTTCACATTTTAACAAATAGGAGAGCTGTCTGTCAATAAAAGGAAAAACATAACTGCCGTTATTTATTTGAAAAAATGTATGTTGTTGTAAATGTGAAAGTAATGTATTACTTTACTTGTTACATAAAGAGTAATCTGATTACATAAGAAAGATCTTATGATCTCTGCTACAAACAATTTAGGTATAACATCTCGTGTTACGATTGTCATTTTTCTAAATTGTTGTTGCTGTGATTCACTTCATAAATTGTCTGTTTTAAGAGATTTATAACACATTAATACTAAACGGTGATTAAAGTAATATTGTTTAATTTGTTTTCAGTAGATTTCATTATTTGTTCAGCAGATCTTTATAATGTTCTGCTCATCTTCACACATTTGTAAGTAGCTAATGTCACTGAATCTGTTTGAGGGTTTATAGTGTTGATTTGTTCTCACCACTGTTGTGTAACTGTTCCAGAATTTCCAGGTTGATGCCCCCTATGTTTCTTGGCTTGGGTTTTATTTTTGTTGTTTTTATTTTTAATTTGTTTTGATGCTTTTACAGTGTGTTAAGTTGATGCATATACAGAAAGAGACAAAGAAATGCAGAGGAAGAAGAAGGTAAGTGTCGTGAGGAGTTTATGAGGAAACATCTGAAATTTCCTTCCTCTGTTTGGTCTCTGTTTTCATCATTTCACCTCTGATGGTCGAGAGACGCACTGAAACACGGTAAAACCATTCTATATTTCTCAGTTTTTACTCCATTTGGAAATATTCATTTGTCAATATATCTATATATATATATATATATATATATATATATTCTTCTATTTCATTTCTGTTGTTCTTGTTGATTTACTGTAAATGTTTAGTTGTAGTCAATATTTTGATCTTGAGTCCATAGTGATCCAATGACATCTGATCATGTTAAAATGTAGGTACATTAGCTGATTGTTTATTGGTTGTTGTAGGTGTTGCTATGCTGATGTCAATCAGAATGTCTCCTTCTCTTCCTCTGATCTTTCTGCTCATGATTTATGGTGAGTTATTTTAATGTATTTATTTATTTATTTATTTATTTATTGTGTTCAGAGTATTACACTATTTGTGCAAAATCAGTCGGGGCAAATGTCTGATTTCTGTTGTTCTTCATCACCCTCCACTCATCTTCTTTCTTTGCTCATTATAAATAGTTAAGCATTTGTAGAAACGGCTGTTAATGTCTTTATTATGAAATTTGTTTAGGGGTTTATAGTTTTGAAATCTGAATTTCGAGCACTATAGGGGTAATAATTGAATCACTGGTCAACACTGACCTCTAGTGGAGAGTTTCTGTTGAGTTCTGACTTCATTGCACTTTTTTACCTTTTGCCTGCTTTACAAATCATTGTTAATTTTGACAGGCATTTTTCATTTAGTCTTACTCTTTATCTTCAGACTAAAATGCTTAAAAGTCTTAGTCACATTTTTGTCATTTGAATCTTTCATAATTTTAGTCGAGTTTTAATATTAATTAACATGTAAGCTATACATTTATTTATCATCTTTTGTTGGTTAACATTAATGACACAGATAGGTATTTAATTAGCAATACTGTCCCTTTAAGACGGAAGGCATGTATGTAATACTGACACATTCAGTTTTTTAATCGACAACGAATTGTGACTACCACAGAAAATGGGACATCTGGTGACTTTATCCCTAGCCCTTCAAGTGCTGAGGCCATTGTTTCAAAAAAGGTGCAAACCCATACAGCAAAAAAATATATATTTTCAAATTTATTCTCAAATATATTTCAACATACACCAAAAATGGCCAAAAAAAAAAAAAAATATTTGTCAAATATCCTAATTTAAATAATACGCCAAAAAAAAGAAAGAAAATTAAAATAAAATAAAATAAAATAAATAAATTGTGGAAACGTTTATTAAATGTTTTACAAAACAGATATTGCTTGAATTATTCTGATGAGATACCTTAACTTTAAAATAAAATGGCAAAAAAAGGTCAGAGCAGAGGATTATTAAACGACTCCATAAACAAGATCAACCTGATTTCTTTCATACAGAAGTTCTTATTGAGAATTAACAGGTTTAGATTTTTACTGAAAATAATAAAGATGTTACCATGATGGGGGTCAGTGTTTACTTTAGTTGGGCTCTTGACTCTTGCATTTGCATGGCAATATTTATCTTTAGTGGCTGTAATGATAAAAATTCTCTCTCTCTCTCTCTCTCAATTTAATTCAATTCAATTCAAATGAGCTTTATTGGCATATCTGTGTAACATATCACAATGTTGCCAAAGCAATAAGTATATTATACAAACATATAGATTGACAGAAAATAAAAAAACAGAGAGTTACTGTAAATGGTTATTGTAAAGAGGGTATCAGTCTTTTTCCCTCATTTGATGGCAGGAGTACACATACTACGTTGCCAGGTGGATGCATTTTTCCTTCTCTCCCAACATATACGAGAGTTTCTCTGTATTGCTTGTTTGCTGGAATTCAGGTGACACTAGTGCTATTTGTTTGAAATAGGCATCTCTGATGTGTTTATATTTGCTGCACTCTGTAAGGAAGTGCAGCTCGTCCTCTATGAGACTCTCTGTGCAGTGAGAACACAGTCGGAGCTCTCTGGCTCTCCGGCTCTGTTTGTGTCGGCCCGTCTCTACACTCAGACTGTGCTCACTCAGACGATATTTCGTCAGCAGCTTTCTGTGACCATAGTTTTTAATACTGCTCAGGTATGGCGCTAATTTATAATCAGATTTTATATTATGGAAGTAAGTTAATTTCTTTACTTGAGTTACTTTTTGCTGCCAATCATGAATGTATTCTTCCTGGGTTATTTTTTCAGCTTCTTTAACTTTTGACTGTTTACACTGAATTGTGGAATTGAGTTTATGTTTTTCCACTAAATAGTGTAAGGGGTCACTCTCTGGGTGTTTTTGCCGATAAGTGAAAGCACTGTGATGGTAGCTATCTGTCGGTGTGTCTGAAAGATGGAACCAAAACTTCGCTGCTCTCTTCTGGATTTCAGAGAGCAGAGGGAATCTGCCCAGTTCCGCCCTGCAGCCCAGATTTGGGGCGTTTCTGTGAATTCCCAAGATGTTTTTGCAGAACTCAAGGTGAAATATTTCTACAGGGTTTTTGTCCCATGTTTTATAGTTTAGTTTAAATTTGGGGCCCTCAGATTTCAGAGGCATAGAGCAGAATGGGTTTGATGATGCTATCGAAGATTTTTAGCCACAGTTTAATGGATGGATTAAATTTGAACAGGGGTCTTCTTATACTGTAAAAAACCCTGCGTGCCTTATCTGTCAGATCTTTTATTGCAGTATTGAACTGACCAGAGGCTGAGATTGTCAGACCCAAATAATTAATTAATAATATATAATTAATCTCTCATTATTTTCATAGTCTTGTTTTTCATTAGTGGATAATGCAGAATGTTGTTCACAGCTCTCTCTCTCTCTCTCTCTCTCTCTCTCTCTCTCTCTCTCTCTCTCTATATATATATATATATATCTCCACATCTCCGCTAAAGCAAACGTTGATCACTACCATTGTAACATCAAACTTTACTGTTTTCAATTAAACATCAACATCTGAAACTCTGTAATTATTAAAATGAACTTTTGTATGAAATAATGTTTGACTGGTTTGTAATAAATGAAGATTGAACTGATACAGTTTATTATTCTATTGCTGAAAATCATATGAGTTTATTTATTTATTTATAAAGTGAAGGTGTTTGATCATAATAGTTCACAACATATCTGTAAAATAACAGTTTTGGTTAAATTTTAAATACATTTTTTGCACTTTAAGTTAGGATATTTTACTTGAATTTTATAGTTTTTGTTAGACAGTTGTTGCTGCCAGTCATGTGATCTTTATTGTGTTGTTGCTGTTGCTAATAGTTTGAGAAATGGTGACATTTGCACCATCTTGTGGTGATTTAATATATTATTAACACCTTTATTTTTGTAATTTTACCTACGTTTCTATTAAATTTAAGAAAAATGAAATTAATAATATGAATATGAATAATACTGTATTTACAGTATAAAAATGAGAATTATAATGATATAATACTTAAAAATAACAGGTAAATTGTTACAGATTTTAGTATTTTTATAGTTTGCATAAAATTGTAAAATGACTAATTATTTTGAAAATATATTAATATATTTAAACTATGAATTTTTGAAAATATATTTATACATTCAAAATATATTGTAAAAAATAATATCTATCTATCTATATTTACTAAAATATGTTTCAAAATATATATATATATATATATATATATATATATATATATATATATATATATATATATGGGAAATTTCAAAAAATTCATAGCTTAACTTATAAAAAAGCATATTCATTGTTATTATTTCTGTGTTTCAGGGGTTTCTAGTGCTGATTTGGGTGTGAGTTACAGTCATTCATACATCTGTGCACTAAAGAACTCATCAGTGATAATGAGCTGCACTTATACATACCCTACTGGATATCAGATCATGAAAGTGTTCTGGACCAAAAACCCTAAAAAAGTGGGTGAAGAACATCCAGATCTGTCTGAGGATCCTGAATACAGTCAGAGGCTTCAGTATCTGGGAGATAAACAGCAGAACTGCACCATCAGACTGAATCATGTGACACAAAGATTCACACATGTGCTATTTCAGATTCACAACTAATAAACCTGGTGGCATATGGACTGGTAAACCAGGAGTGAGTCTTACTGTCACAGGTGACTTTCATGAGGTTTCACTCTTCTTCTGTGTATTATGTTGATTAATAATGAGTGTATGACAGCAGCACTAGATATAATGTGTGTGTTGTGTTCAGATCTTCAGGTGGAGTCTCCTGAGAGAGTGACAGAGGGAGATTCAGTCCGTCTGACATGTAAAAGCAGCTGCACTCTGACTGACAGAGCAACATTCATCTGGTACAGAAACTCACAGCCATTAACTGAGAGAAGAGACAGAAACAATGAACTCCTGCTGCAGTCAGTCAGAAGAGAGGATGCAGGCAGATATAGCTGTGCTCTACATGGACACACTTACATCTCTCCTGCTGTTTATCTCAATGTCATGCGTGAGTACTGTCAGATTTTTATTTTATTTTATTTTATTTTATATTTTATTTTTCAAATTTGTTGATTTTGTGTCTGTAACTGCACTTCAATTTTTTTATAAGATCCTTCAAAGAGCATCTCAGTGTCCATCAGTCCATCTGGTGAAATAGTGGAGGGAGATTCAGTGACTCTGCAGCAGTGATTCAAACCCACCTGCTCTGAACTTCAGCTGGTTTAAGGAGGATGAATCCTCAGCTGTTGGATCTGGACAGAGTTTCAGTGCACTACAGAGTGGACGCTTCTACTGTGAGGCTCACAATCAACATGGATCTCAGAGATCAGACGCTGTTACTGTCACAGGTGAAGGTCTGGAAGAGCAAACCTGTATAACTTTCTTTGGTTCGGACAGCTGATCTTAGCTGTTATGTTTCTCTCTTTCAGTTCATCCCAGATCCAGTTGGCATGTCATTTTTGGGATCGCAGTGGCATGTGGAGCATTACCCAGTCAACAATTTGATCTCACACTGATCTCACCATGTGGTCACAATGTGACGTAACAGTGAGCTAAAAGTGTAACCTCACAGCGTCCTCAATGTGTGCTCACACTATGATCACAATGTGAAGTCAAAGTGCACTCACTGCACGGAGACTAGGTACCCAGCATGCATTGCTGCAGGAAGCTTTTGATTGTCACCATTGTTGAGATTCATACACTGATTCTTGATGTTTCTCTGTTTTTATATGACACAGCAGTTTAAAATGTTTGACTTAAGACAAATGTGGTTTACAAACATAGTTACACATCAGTTGTACACAGCAAAATCCCCAGTGTTAATTTAACACTCTGAGTGTGGACACATATAAACACTGAAGCAGTGTTAAAGTTAACGAGATAATTAGGTGATTAACAAAGTGATGATTGATCATTATTGAAGACACCTGATGTTAATAAGCAGAATCACCAAAGGAGAAAACCAAAATTTTTAAGCAACCATTATAGTGGTCAGTGTTTGCATTAGTTGGGCTCTTGACCCTTAAATCATCAATATTAGGTCCTGTTTGGCTGCAATTACTGAGTTATAACAGCCAGACAAGCCAAGAGCAAAAGTCATTAAGATGGCATTGACTGTGCTTGACTTAACCATCATATAGTGACTTGAGTATTTGACATAGAATTTCCATACAGATTACAAAAAAAAAAACTGTGAACAAAAGATCAATCAGTTTTGCCAAAAACAGACAGATGATGAAAAAAAGTTTATCTTATTTTAGACACACAGACATGAAGAATCAGTGTGAGAATCACAACAACGGTGACCATCAAAAAGCGTGTTGTAGCCAATCAGAACTCATCCATGACTCCCATCATGCATTGCAGCATGAATAAATTCTGAGAGTTCAGAGTTGATCTGTTTATCTGAATATGCCGTTTGTCGCCATTGTTGAGATTCATGGGCTGGTTCTTGATGTCTATGTGTGCCAGTATGAAACACTTTTTTTTTTTTTGAACAGGTTGTAAAAAAACTTTCCAAGATGTATAGGAAGTGCTGGATCTTCTGTGGATTGTCAAGGCAATTACAATAAGCAAAAAAAAAAAAAAAAAAAAATCTAACTTGGAGGTTATACTCTAGGTGATTTACATCAAACAATGAACATGTTAAAACATAACCAGCTGGTGACTTGAGCTTTCGGCTTGTCTGGCTGTTTTAACTCAAATACAGCAGCCAAACAAGATCTAGTATTAAAGATTTAAGGGTCAAGAGCCCAACTAATGCAAACATTGACCACTATAATGGTTGCTTAAAAATTTTGGTTTTCTCCTTTGGTGATTCTGCTTGTTAACATCAGGTGTCTTCAATAATGATCAATCATCACTTTTTTAATCACCTAATTATATCATTACCTTCAACACTGCTTCAGTGTTAACTTCAACACTGCTTCAGTGTTTATATGTGTCCACACTCAGAGTGTTAAATTAACACTGGGGATTTTGCTGTGTATGTTTGGAGAAGGTTCTTATAACATAAATTTGTTATCTGGGTGTGCACTCATACTGTGAGCTCATCATGTGACACCACTGTGATAGTGTTGAGAAACAGGAAGTAGAATGTCCCCTGGTGACCGATATTTGCAGTGCCTCCTCTCAACCTTCACAACATTTTGAATTCACAATGAGCTCACATATTACTCACACTCTTGAGTATCACACAATGAGAATGATGTGATGTCACTGTGAACATCGCATGATCTCACGTGTTGACTGGGTAGTCATCCTCATCATCATCATCATCCTCTTTGTAATGTGAGAACCAAAAACAACATTGATATTTTTAAATATAATCATCTGTATGCTGTTAATGTCTGTCATTATTACAGAAAGAAACGAAGGAGTAAATCTGAAGATATCACAGTGAAGGTAAATCCACCAGTCACAACTTCAAAATCAGAAAATCAAAACCTGTTGAAATGTCCTCATAACATGAACACAAAAACAAACAGTGCCTGATTCACAAACAAATTACTGAATACAATTAATGAATCATTTAAAAACCCTGATATCAGAATGTTTTTTTGTGGATCTGGTGACATAAAATGACAGCTTTAAAGTACCAGTTTATGGAATCCATGGAAAAAAAGAATAAAAAAGGTCATTTTGAGTTTATATTTCTGACTTCTGTCTTTTTTTGTAAATCACATCTCTGATGACAGTATTCTATGAGAAATGATTTGCAGTCTGATTCTGACATCCAAAGGCATGACATTTTTTTTTTCTCTTATTTCATGGATTTTGCCCATTTCCCTCCACTTGTTACCAGTGTTTTTCTTCCACCACTATGTGCGCACAGCTGCAAGTGATGTTAACTGTGATGTCTATATTCAGCTCTTGAGCTCACAGTAAGTGAGACGTCAAAGTTAGATCATCACAGATGATCACATGACTGATCTATGGCTCTCTTTCACACAGACCTTTCATCGCAGATCTCCTGAAGAATCCTGATCCTAAACATGAGAATCCATCAGTAAGTGTCTGAACCTGCAGCTCTTCTCAACATTATCAATAAAACTCTCTTCAGCACTAGTCTGATTGTTTTATGTATCTTGTGAAAGGTTTCATAATGTCATTGATGAACTTCAGATCGGTTTTTATTCATGTTATTGCCTGTTTTTGAACAACAATAGAAAGATGCTGCAGTAAGAGTCGGAGCGCAAAGGAACCAATCCTGAGCTCTGTGGGCGGAGACACATATGATTGACAGATTTACATCAGAGTCAGTGAAGCATTTTATTTCTTTATAGTTTCAGAAAAATGATGTAACTGGAATTAAATGATTGTTATTGTATAGAAATATAAATGTTAAAATGAAGTAAGCTCACAATTTAATATATATTAAATAATAATAATATTTTCCTGTAATATTTCCTGTTCTCTAAACATCTTAAGTAGATATATTTAACTTGAAATAAAACATCATAACTGTTTGTTTAGTTAATTAGTTTTCTTATAAGATTGGGACACTTATACTCACATTAAAAACACTGTTACTGTTAGAATTTGGCTTTTTTTTTTAAAAAACAAGTCTTTACATTGTATTTATTCTCTGGAATCCTGCGCTGTATTCATATATTGCTATATTCCTGTATTTCTGTATTGCTGAATTCCTGACATGGGTCAGAAACCTCAGTCACTTCACTTGTACCAAGTACAGACACTAACATAAACTGGATATTTAACCAGTTAACCAATCCATATTTACACGTCTCGCAGTGATTAATTATGCAGAATATTGAATAGTTTGGTCAAGATGAGAGTATGTTTAGTTTGTGTTTGACCAGTATGAAAGAAGCTGCAAAGCTGCTGTTTTTTCTGCTACAGAAGTGAAACAGAATACAGTGCTCTTCCGTCAGATGCATCAAAAATATCAAAAATATCTTAATTTGTGTTCCAAAGATGAACGAAGGTCTTACGGGTTTGGAACAACATGAGGGTGAGTAATTAATGACAGAATTTTCATTTTTTGGTGAATTATACCTTTAAATGATTTGGAGGCCAGTCAGGTTTATTGAAGCATCAGCCGTAGTAATAAAAACATACAAAGTAAAACATGAAAAGAAAACTCTTTTTAAAATGAAATGATACATAAAACATTGAATGCGTTTTAATATTGAAAATTATACAGACATTACATTATATTATTCACGTTGCAATGCATTCTGCTGTGTTAAAATTTAATTAACACAACATGTGTTGTCCCTAACTAGACACACAGATGTTAAAGGGGTCATCGGACGCCCATTTTCCATAAGTTGATATGATTCTTTAGGGTCTTAATGAAAAGTCTAAAATATACTTTGGTTAAAAATTCTCAATGGTTGTGTAAAACAACCCCCTTTTTAACCTTGTCGAAATAGGCTCTGCAAAAATCATCTTATTCTAAGTTGTTCCTTTAAATGCAGATGAGCTCTGCTCGCCCCGCCCCTCTCTTCTCTCTGTGGAGTGAGAGCTGTGCTCTGAGAGATTGTTTACTTTAGCCACGAAACTTGCTAACTAGCACATTATTAAGAAAGGTAATTGCAGAGATTAATTAAAAAAAAAAAAAAGAAAAAAAACCCTTATACTCACTTCTCCAGTAGGTGAAGCTGGATCACAAATGATTTGCGCGAACATAGACGCATTTATGTAGATCGGGAAGCTCATTCCCTTCACAAACAAACGTAATCCACTGCATCTTCAGCAGCTCAGATATCGGGAGTAAATGACGACCACTATGTTCATTATTACATACAGCAACAGAACACCTCAGAGATATTCTTGTCTAACTTACATCCCTGCTCCGGCATCGAAACAATGGAGGTCGGACTGTTACAGCTGATCTGAGGTAAGACGCTCATGTCAATCAACTATTGTGGGAGCGGCCTCTGTCGGTGTGAAGGCACACCGACAGGCATCTGAGAACGGCTCGATTTGAAAAAGGGGATATTATTTTTTTTACAAATGAATTAAAAACCACTGCATGGATTTTTATCATTATAGGGTAGATTTGTACATACACTGCCAAAGCACACACTGTTTCTGTAAATTACACAGTATTTAACTGTAATATGAACTATACTTTACTGTAGAGCAGTTATACAGTATGTTACTGTATTTTAAAGTTGCGCCATTAAAATACAGTATTTTTCTTTTACTGCAAATCGAAATACAGTAAAAAAAAGGTGTGCGAAATCTGACCAATGACAAAGGCTTTTTTTTTTTTTCTCTGGGAAAGAAGAAAAGGAAGATGCACACACAAGAACCTTGCAGCTGCAAGCAAATGCATGTACAATATTTTTAATTGCATATTCAATGTCAGTGTATTTTTGGAAACAAAAAATAATAATAAAAGTGCTGTCTCTTCACTATGCGCAGTCACACTTTAAGGTTTATGTCAATGGTATAGAGCTTTGTAGCAGAGACTTGTTTTAGATTGAGAAGAACTTTCTGTGCAAAACAAATATCTTTCTTTCCTTTTTTCCTTTTTTGTAGGAAGTTTCACCATCAAAGTGTGAACATAAACATGTCTCTGTTTTGGTTTTGACCACGTTGGTAGCAGGTGAGTTTTTATGTTAACTTATATGAAATTGTTGACCAAGAATCCAGGCTTTTAAAGGTTGAAAGCTGGTTTAAAGATCATTTCTCTGTGGTTTTTAATCGCAATGAAATCGCTTGGTGCTTACATTACCTATTAACACCATATAAGCTTGTAAATGTACAGCATGCATTTAATGTTAATGTCAGCATAAAACCCGCAATGTTCGTCTGCAAACACTGTGGCATCTCTTTGGAGACATTATATGCATTTATTAATCACACAGCAAAAAGCCCAGTGTTAAATTAACTCTCCCGGGAGTTTATTTGACTCCACACTCAAGAGTGTTAAAAGTAACACTGAAGCAGAGTTAAAGTTAATGAGATAATTAAAAAGAGAAAATCATTTTTTACGTTACCATTATAGTGGTGAGTATTAGCATTAGTTTGGCTCTTGACACTTAGCTTTTTAGTATTAGTTTTTGTTTAGTTATTGGAACTGAGTTATAATAGCCAAACAAACCAAAAAACAAAACAAAACAAAACAATCATATGGTGGTGATGAATCTGTTTTAAAATAAACATAATTTGAGGCATTGAGATTATTTAAAGTATAGTCCTTGAGTTATATTTTCTTTATCGATTAGAACTGCCTCAAATTAAAAACCTGTATTTTCAATAAATTTTAAAGGTATTTCCTACAAGTTTCTCCAGTTAACTTAAAGTTATTTTTGCAGGCACACACAGACATCAGGAATCAGCATATGAATCTCAACAATGGTGACAAACCATTGTTGAAACAGATCAACTCTAAACATCACAGGAAAAGCGACTAAAAAGTCATATAAAAACAGTAAAAATAAAAGAAAACAGAATAAAATAAATTACAAAGACAATTCAGCTCATAATTTATTTAAGCCGCAATGCATGATGGGAGTCATGGATGAGTTTTGATTGGATACAACATACATTTTTGATGGTCACCGTTGTTGTGATTCTCATCCTGATTTTGATGCGACTTTTTTTTTTTTTTTTTTTTAATTGGCCAAAATAATTGATAATCAAGAAATAAAATCTAACTCAGTTCTTCAGATTACTACATAACAACTATGTCAAAGCATATTCAACAACACATAAACAACATTCTTCTGGTTTGTCTGGCTATCATAACTGAATTACAACATCCAAACAAAATCATATTTTAAGAAGTTATGGCAAAGAACCCAACTAATACAAACACTGGCCACTATAATGGTGACTTACAAAATTAGAATTTCTCCTTTTGGTGATTCTGCTTATTAACATCAGGTGTCTTCAATAATGGTCAATCATCACTGAATGAATCACTTAATTACCTCATTAACTATAACACTGCTTCAGTGTTCATTTTAACACTCTTGAGTATGGACTCGAATAAACTACCGGGAGAGTTCATTTAACACTGGGCTTTTTGCTGTGTAGACTTTACCTACTTTTTTTTTTTTAGTTTGTCATAGCTGTTAATTTTAGGTATTCTTTACTCAAATATATAGGATAGAATCTATCTAAACAAACTGAGTGCAGATTGTTACCTAATTTTATTGAGTAGATTCTATAGGTTGTTTTTTACAGTGCATATAAAAGTGAAGTTTGCATCTCATGACCCCTTTAAGATATAACACAGGTTGTGTTGTTTTTAACACCTCCATTTTTTTTAACATACTACTGTGTCATTAACATTCTTATTACACAGTTTGTGTGATTTATGCCACATTAGTGTGTTAAATATTTTAAGAATATCAACCTGTGTTAAGAAGAACAATACACTGGTTGAGTTAACCCAAATTGTGTTGTCCTTAACTAGACACACAGATGTGTTAATATATAAGGTTGTGTTGTTTTTAACACATCTGTTTTAAGATTGTAGTGTTAGAATTCTCCCGATTACTATAAGAAGTCATGCTGTGACATTTCCAGCTCGACATCGCTACCTAGTTGTCAGGAGAATTTCCATTAGATTATGAAAATAATCTTTATGAACATTTCTTTGCTTTGTAAATTTGTGTTGATTAGATGCAGTTACTCGAAATACAATGAGTAATAAAGGAGAGTTTTAAAAATATATATTTATATTGTTTAAAATCTCTCTTCTGATTATCACAGGTTTTTGTTTTCGCATGCAATCAAAAACTGTGTTCAGTCAAAAAAACAAACAAACAAAAAATCATTACATATGGATACACAGATTAATACATCCTTGGCATATGAATTGATATAGATTGGTGCAGGTCTTGAACATGCATAGATCATTCTCATAGATCAGAATGAAATCCTTGTTAGGCTTGGACAAAGCTCAGCTGCACATCTCCACTAACTTCCAAAACATCAATCTCCTCCAGTTTCATGTAACGATGGTTGTAAATGTTTGTTAGTTTACCATTAATGAACACCCTGTAATGAAGCTGACTGCTACAAATGGTGACCTGAAACACAAAGTAATGATGTGGCATGAATAAAACAAAATAAGAGAGCAAACAAGCTAAAAAGCCTAGTACTAAAATGTCTGGGCTGTTTTAACTGAAAGCAACTAGCACTGACATATCTTAAAAAGTGTCATGGTTTTATCTCAAGATGCATACCAGTAAGGTTTTATTATTATTATTTTAATAATAAAGGATACTTAAATGTCCTAAATGGACTATGACCTAAGACTGGTTTATTCTAAGCCCTGTCTGTGAAACCAGGCCTTCCCAGATACCAACTTAGTGGTGGCCCAGATCTGGCGCATGTGGAATGATGATCTGGCCCACATGTAGCATGGAATGATGGCACTTGAATGGACCGCTCCTGTTTGCCACACTGAAAAAATGTTTTCGTTCATCCAATTAAAAAAAAAAAAAAATAGGATAATGGGTGACATCTATATTTTATAACTTGAGCCAATGAAAAATAAATAACTTGCACTAAACAATCTTTCTATGAAAACTACTTTATAAAACCTGGCACGAAAGTATATTTAAATATATTTAAATTCTAGTTTTGATCTAAACAATGAAAAGATATAGATTTAATCAAAACAAAAATTCCCATTTAAAAAAAAAAATAATAATATTACAAATTATTTATAATTATTACAACTGACTTCCAGTCTTAGACAAAATCAACAGAAGATAAAAGACATTAAATCTCTGAAAATCTCAGCCGAGGAGGATTAAACAACTCCACAAACAGCATTACCAGCTTCATTTATTACTAACAAGATTGAATTTCTGTCAGATCTTTCAAATACAAGCTTTTAAACTGAATATATATATATATATATATATATTTTTTAGAAATATTAATCTGCATTCAGCCTGTTTTTCTGTTGCACGTCGATAATTTTTTTTTTTTTTTTTTTTGTTGCCTGCTGTAGTTTCATAAGGCTGGTTATAGAAATTCTGAACACATAAATTGGAAAAAAGTTGCTTTTGATGTATTAAAGAGAGAGATCTAAGCCAGGAGGTCAAGGGTCAAAAGCCTATCTAAATCAAACTGATCTCCATGATAGTGGCATCATTTTAACCACTAAAACTTCAAAATCTGATTCTTTGTAATTCTCCCTTGATGCCTCCTTTTCCGCCAATTGGTCAACCAAATCATAAACAAAGACAAAGATTAAAATAAAATAATAGTAAAATAGTAATAGTAAAAGCAATAAGAAAATAATATGTCCATAAGTACAAATAGTTAGAAATTATTCAAACAATAGATTTAAGGCTTTAAAATAATTGAATGTAATTCTATTTTATTTAATATTTAGTTTCATTTAACGTATAGGTACACTCAAAAAAATGGTTTTGCGCCACTGTTCGTTTTACCCAGGTATTTATTGTTAAAACAACACAAGTATGTTTCTTTTTCCGCCAAAACACTATTGTATTGTGCTCTATTAATTTAAACTGTTTAAGTTTCCATTTTACTTAATTATCAATCGTTAAACTAACATAAACGGTTTAATTTCACCGTTCAAAAAAATTAGATAATTAAGTGATCAATTAAAGGTGATTGAGCATTAGTGATGAACAGCTGCTGTTAACAAGCAGAATCACTGAAGAAATGAGAAACACAAGAACTACAACTGACTTCAGACACAGATTAAATAAACTAAAATAAAAGACATTAAATCTCTCAAAATCTGATTAAACAACTCCACAAACAGCATCACCAGCTTCACTCATTACTAAGCAGACTGGCTTAATTGTAATAATAATAATTTAAAAAAACATAATGCCACCATAATTGTGGTCAAGGTTTGCTTTAGTTTGTCTCTTGACCCTTTTAATCACTTGCAATAATTTTGCTTCTAAACAATTGTAATGTTGTTTCACAGCAAGCATTTGTGCATTGTTGAATCAAATGTTTGAAGCAACAGATTATTTTACACTTTCTGCTTATAGCTCATTTGTGTGAATATTATGAAGTGTTCTTTCTCTTAGATCACAAAAGTAATCAAAATATCTCACAATAAACATCTCAACATGTAAAATCAATTAAAATGTGCCTAATATAAAACACTGACCACTCTGTTTTACAACATCACATGTATAGTTAAACAGAGATTTAACCCAAAAACTGAAGGGTCAAGAGCTAAACTAAAGCAAATGCTGATCTCAATGATGGTGGCATCATTTTAACCACTAAAACATCAACATTTGATCCTCTGTAATTCTCAATAAGAGCTTCTGTAGACGTGTGACAGAAATAAAGTCAGTCTGGTTAATAATAAGTGAAGCTGGTGATGCTGTTTGTGGAGTTGTTTAATCATCATCTGCTGAGATCTTGAGAGATTTAATCCCTTTATTTCAGTTGATTTAATCTGTGGCTTAACCGGTTTAAGTTACAAGGAAGTGAATAAATTGAGTTGGTTGGACATTACTATTTCACATAAATTCTTCCTCATTCAGCTGTGTTGTCACAACACAAAGAGTTTGCATAGATTCAAAAAAATCCATTCATGTTCATCAAAAACAATTTGGTTGTGTGGAACCACTGTCCATAAATTAAGTAGGTTTAAAGAATCATTTTTTTGAGTGTAGTGACCTATTTCTCTTTTACAATGAGTAAAATTAGTTTGTTTGTTTGTTAATTTTTTTCAGCAAAATGATAGGCCTAGTCATCTGACTGGGCTTTCTTTTGTGCAACCTAATGCGTTTCACAGAAATATTTTTTTTTAGAAATATTAATCTGCACTCAGCCTGTTTTTATTTTGCTGTATGGATTTAAATCGCTACCCACTTCGCTACCCACTACACTCAAAAAAATATTTCAGCCCTTAACTTAATTCAATTACGTACAAAATTTCCATGCATTTAGATTACATAGTTTTAACTTAAACAAATCAGTTAAACTTAATGTGATTCAAATGCATCAGTCTTACGTAAATGAATCAGGTAAAGCTGATGTAATAGTTCCCAGTGTTAAACAAACCCTGCTCAGTGTTCATGCACTCAAAAAAATATTTCAGCCTAAACTTAAACTTTATGTAATTCAATTACGTACAAAAGTTCCATGCATTTGGATTACATAGTTTTAATTTAAACAAATCAATTAAACTTAATGTGATTCAAATGCATCAGTCATACATGAATGAAACAGGTAAAGGTTATGTAATATTTCCCAGTGTTAAACAAACCCTGCTCAGTGTTCATGTGTTTTCACACTACAGAGTGTTCAAGTAGCATTGACACAGTGTTGGAGTTAAGGAGATCATTATGTCATGATTGACCAATAATGATGAACACCTGCTGTTTACAAGCAGAATCACTGAAGGAAAGAGAAACACAAGAATCAGCCACAGCCAAAGATAAAATGAACTTAAATTTAACAGACATTAAATCTCTGATTAAACAACTCCACAAACAACATTACAGTTTGACTTGATTTCTGTCATATATCTACAAATATTATTTGAGAACATCTAAACAGAGGTTTAGATGTTTTATTTTTTTTATTTTTTTTTTTTAAGCGTCAATTGACCTCACCATCATGGCGATCGGGGTTTACTTTAGTTGGACTCTTGACTTTTGATTATTTTTTAATGTTTTTTTTTGGCTGTTGTAATTATGTGTATGAAACACATCTATTACAGCAAAATAAACAAGCCAAAGAAAAAAAAAAAAACATGTCTTATTAGGTGTTTTTGGTTAATTATTTTGGCTATGAAATCATTATCATCCAGTGGCATGATACACTGATCTCATGCAGTGGTTAGTCTATTATTTTCATAATGTTTACAAAAAGTGTATGAACTATTATGGCTGTTTATTTTATACGCTAAACCTTGAAATCTACGTTGTCTCTTTGACACACACAGACATCTAGAATCAGCATTTGAATCTCAACAATGGTGACATTCAACAGCTGCATGCTGGGTAACAGCAGATTATAAAACTCACCCATGACTCCCAGCATGCAGCTGTTGAATGTCACCATTGGTGAGATTCATATGCTAATTCTTGATGTCTGTGTGTGTTTAAGTAACACTGGAGATTTTAAAGTAGTAATAGTAACAGTTCATACAACTACTGCAAATATCATGAAACCGAGGTAAACCAGCAAATCAGGCCACTGGATGATGATTGCACAATCAATAATAATTTACCAAGAACATTTAATAAAACTTTTTTCTTGCGTCTTGAGTTTTTTTTTTTTTTTTTTTTGGCTATAATAAATGCGTTCTACAAACACAATTACAACAACCAAAGAAAAAAAAAAAACTATACCAAGAAAGTAAAGGGTCAAGAGCCCAACTAAAGTAAACCCTGTTCGCCATGATGGTGAGGTCAAATGAAACGTTTTTTTTTAGTCTAACCTCTGTTTAGACATTCTCAAATAATATTTGTCAATATATGACAGAAATCAAGTCAATCTGTAATGTTGTTTGTGGAGTTGTTTAATCAGAGATTTAATGTCCTCATTTATTTAAGTTCATTTTATCTTTGGCTGTGTCTGATTCTTGTGTTTCTCTTTCCTTCAGTGATTCTGCTTGTAAACAGCAGGTGTTCATCATTATTGGTCAAACATGACATAATGATCTCCTTAACTCCAACACTGTGTCAATGCTACTTGAACACTCTGTAGTGTGGAAACACATGAACACTGAGCAGGGTTTGTTTAACACTGGGAACTATTACATCAACTTTACCTGATTCATTTACGTAAGACTGATGCATTTGAATCACATTAAGTTTAACTGATTTGTTAAGGGCTGAAATATTTTTTTGAGTGTAGACAGTGCAAATAAGCACAGATCAATGTTTAGTCAAGTGTAAATACACAGCAATCATAACCTTTTAGACGTGGACAAGCGATAGTCTGTGCAAATACTGTAATTCAAATCGTCTGAAGGTATCGAGGATGGAAAATTTCATTTTTACTGTACTGTATCATAGTCATGGGAACATTTCATTTGCCAGAATTTAAGTTATATGTGTGCACAGGCATTTAAGTAAAATCTTGATAAATAGCTAGATAACACTTAGACTTGTGAAAAATCTATGTTTTACGGTGTTCGGCCATCCACCGATTGAATTACTTGCCCATCGCCCCACCGTCATTTTGCCTTTTTATAGAAATAATATCAACGTAGCTCATCTGGACAGCAGACAGTCGTCCATTTAATACAGCACGAGCAACAGCGGACGAGACGCGTGGGCCAATGAAATGACTGACAGAACGATAGCGGAGGCAGAGGCCCAAGAGAACTTTTGTTAATAAAAATATTTATAACCTATATTGTATTATTCAATATAAGTGAGTTTGTCTTTGTTCTATTGATGTTGTAAAAATTGTACATTAAAGTTGTACATTGTATATTTGTTGTTGTACATTAAAGTAGTAATGAACCATAAACTGTGCGCTCGTTTTGAAGGGGAAAATCCAAATACCTTAATTTATTAGGTTATAGGCCTATTTCATGTCATCCGTCTTAATCGTTTTGATGAAAAAAGTTTGTTTAATATAAGCGAGTGTTTTTTGTGCTATTTTATTGTTGTTGTGTATATTAAAATATTGCTAATACACAGTGTTACAGGTTACATGTTGAGCAAATAATAACGTTATTGGCTTCTTCCATTAAATTTGGTTTGATAGTCAAGTCAAGAAAGATTTTTTTTTTTTTTTTTTACTGTATATTACAAACTGTATTTAGTTGGTAACCCAGTGTAAAATACAGCATAAAATGGAAGTTTTTTTGTTTAAACATTATTCATCTTTAACATTTTTTTCTCCCTGGGTCCACCCAGCAGGTAACCAATCGGTGGATGGCCGAACACAGTGAAATACCAATTTTTCAAAAGCCTTAGCATTATAGCTATTTATCAACATTTTACTTAAGCATCTAGGCTGTGCACAAGACAAACTAGGAGGACTCTGTAAATAATATATGAAGATTTTGTGGTTCTGATAAGGTCCAGTGTAGTTTGTTTCTTTGCTCTTGGCTGATACGTGGCATTTTTATGGCCAGATCTGGCAAACAGGAGCGGTCCATTAAAGTGCCATCCTTCTTACATGTGGGCCAGATCTGGGCCAACACATGGGCTTTCTTTGATTAGGACAATGTTTTCCATCATGAGTCAAAACATGTGCAATGTGCAATTTGGTGAAAGAATATTGATATAATATTGTGAGGTAAAATATTGCAAACCTTAAATGGAGATTTCTCTCCAACCTCTGTTCATTGGACCAGAAAGATAAAAGGATCATAAAGTCATGTCTATGTACCTACCTGAATCGGTTCCCCTGTTTTAAACAGCGCAAGTTCAGATTTTTCCTCTTTACCCCACTTGCCATCCCCATAGGTGTTCCACACAATCATATTCTTATCGAAATAAGAACTGTAGTGAAATGCAATTCCCATTTTGTACCGTAGAAAAATTTCCATTCTGTTGTAGAAAGAGGAGGGCATTATATTTTTACGTTTTTATTAATCAAATATGGACTGTGTGTCATTATGACATTTCATTAGTATTAGAGAATATTTGTGTCAGAGAGAAATAATATTGCCAAACCTATTGTCAAGCACTTGAGGACTGATGACTCCTTGGATGATGATGACTTTTCCAGGTTGTACTCCACCATGGATGATGCTTTTATACGGAACCATCTGATTGTGAATTAAATAAATTACAATAAAGAATTTAAGATATTTCTAATAATATTCTGCAATGTTATTAATTACCAACTTGCGAAAAGGTCTTCTAACAAATGTAAAAAAAAAAAAAAAAAAAAAAGCTTGAGCAGAGAATTTTTAGTAGGAGGATTCAGTTTATTATTTTGTGTAAACTGAACAAGAATACTCGAAACATGTCGCTATCAAAAGTTGATTTGCTTAATTTACTTAGGTACTCAAGTATTTGTTCACATCATATCCAAATGTTCTCCCACAAGTCTTGGGAGTAACACATTATAAAAGTATATTACTTTTTGCTGTAATGCAGTTATGTAACCAGAGGCGGGAGTTTCAAGTCATAAGCAAGTCTCAAATCAAATCCCAAGTTAAAGTTAATGAGATAATTATGTGACAAATTAAACGATAATTGTGCATTAATAATGAACACCTGCTATTCATTGAAGAAAAGAGAAACACAAGAATTACAACTGACTTCAGCCACAGCCTTGGATTGAATCAAATATATATATATATATATATATATATATATATATATATATATATATATATATATATATATATATATATATATATATATATATATATATTTATTTATAATGCCACAATAATTGTGGTCAAGGTTTACTTTAGTTGGTCTCTTGACCCTTTTACTAATTCAAAATAATTTGCTTCTTAGCAAAGGTAAAACTTCTCAAATTAAATGTTAATTAAGTGACTTATTGAATGATGATTGTGTATTTGTGATGAACACCTGCTCTTAACAATCAACATCATTGAAGAAACACAAGAACTACAACTGATTCCAGGGTCTCTGTAACGCTTCACAATTCAATTTTCACACTACTGTATATAGTGCAAATGCAAAAATGAAAAATAAAAATAAATAAATAATAATAATAATAATAATAAATAAAACCATCTTTTTTTTCTTTTTTTATTCAGTTACTTCATAAATGAATAATTGTAATTTCCTCTCCTTTTTTCAATTTCACTTTTGCTAAGTTGTGATAACTATCTTATCATATAAAAGCACCTAATATCTCCTCTCTGCAGAGCACTGACCGCATTGCTTTACAACTGCACATGTATTGCTACAGAGAATTATCTAAAACAGGAAGTCAGGGGTCAAGAGCCCAACTAAAGCAAACCCTGATCTCCATGATGATGGCATCATTTTAATTATTAAAACATCAACGTCTGGTCCTCTTTAATTCATAATAACAACAGGTGTTCATCACTAATGCGCAATCATCATTTAATTAGTTAATTATCTCATTAAATGTAACTCTTTGAGGACTTGGGATTTGAAACTTGGGAGACTTGCTTGTGACTTGAAAGTCCCACCTCTGTCAATAACGGTTGAGCCAACTAAAAAAAAAATAACAATTTAGGTTGAAGAGAGAAACTGAGTGAATGTAAAAAAATCTGTGGAACTAGTTACTGAATAATATTTAGTTGAAACAGCTTGAAATTTTTTACAGTGTATTGCTATAATATTGACTTATGATGCATATGCATCAGGGTTATTAGAGTTTTAAATAATATGTCTCACGGATATTTCAGATAACTTACATAAGATCCCGGAGGTGCAGAATGATGGGGCTGTAAATAAAAAGAAACAGATATTCAAGACAGGAACACACGTAGAAGAATTAATCAAAAAGGGATTTTCAGTAAAGTTGCAAAACTAATATGTGTGCCATTATATAAGATAATAGTAACAGTATACAACTGAGCTGATATACATATATATATATATATATATATATAGAGCATATATCTATGTCTTGCAAGTATATCTGTAATAATCAGGTTGCTGTCACTAGTGCTTTGTGTTATGTGTTGTGTGCTGCATTACCAGGACCATGACGCTCATGAAAAAACAGGTTATATATGTCTGTGTGTATATATATATATATATATATATATATATATATATATATATATATATATATATATATATATATATATATATATATATATATATATATGTATATATATATGTGTGTGTGTGTGTGTGTAGTAGTCAACATTTGAAGTGGAGCAAAACTTTCCATCAAAGTTGTCCTAAAACTAAAACAATACTCGTTCTTGTCCTAGGACAACTTTGATTAACTTGTTTGATCCACTTCAAATGTTGACTACTGTATACCAACATTATGTTTTCTTATTTTGAAATAGGATATTTTGAGATAGGAAGTTAAACTTTGAATACTTGTATAAACTTGTATATCTATATCTATATTTATCTATATATATCTATATCTCTATCTATCTATCTATCTATATATATATATACACACCAAGACTGAGGTGAGTCCCTTGAGCAGTGGTGGAGGTAACGAATTACAACTATTCACATTACTGTAATTAAGTACATTTCTGGGGTATTTGTACTTTCATGAGTATAATTTTAAGTCTGCAATTTTACTTGTACTTGAGTACAAATTAAGCTAAGTAATTTACTTCGTTATTTTTAAAATCACAGTTATGGAGTACTGTAATTTGAATTAATATTTCAACCACTGACCGGCATTTCGGTAGCCAATAAAAATATATCATCTTAACAGACCAATGAAAAGCCTGGTACGTTATTTGAACTGAAAAAAAAGGTCCAGCTACTGCAGATTTACGTGAGCTGACCGTCATTGTACAGTCAAGAAGTTATCGATAGTCACATTAAGATTCAGCATCATCAAGCCAGACCTGCACGCCACTTATCAGAGCCCTGCAAAATGGCCTGCAGAAGCGTTTTGGACAGATGATGGAGGATCCAGAGCTGGCTGCTGCTGCAGTCCTCTTACCCAAGTTCAAGACCTCCTGGACTGACAAACCCGGTGTAACTGAGGCTGGTGGGTTCAAATTTACATTGTCCAATTAATTATCCAAATAAATGTGGGTATTTGAAAATATTCATATAATTTAAAATATTTGTGTTCCAATTTCAGCCTTGACATACGTGAAAAATTATCCTGAAACCACGGAGCAGGAAAGTTAGCATCAGCAAAGAGAGTCATCTGATGATGATTTTTTTTCCAGACCACTCTCCACAAAGTTGCAAAGTCCAGTTGAGCTTGATGGTTACCTTGCATGTGCCTCGGACAGCATGGATCTGCTTCACTCCTTCCCAGCCATCAAGAAGCTGTCTATGAAGTTAAATACAGCTCTGCCTGCTTCAGCTGCATGTGAACGGCTTTTTAGCTGTGCTGGTCTACTGTTCACATCTAAAAGAAGCCGGATAGATTCTGTGAACTTTGAAAATCAGCTTCTGCTGAAACTGAACGAAAGGTTCAGACGGTAAACTGTTATGATATGATATGTTAGTATGTAAGGTCCATGTAGGAAGGACCTTGCCCAGCTGTTTGTTATCCCACGGCACTAGGACAAGTTAATGCTGTTTACAAAGTTTCAAAAGTTTATACAAGTTTATTGTATCTTTAAATGTGTTTTGTAAAATGTGTTTTATTGTCTGGATCTTGTCTGATTCAGCAATTATGGATAATTCAATAAATACCACCAGCTAAAAAGTAGAGTCATTTGTAGAGTAATTTGTACTTTTACTTAAGTACTTTTTAACTCCAGTACTTTTATTTGTAATTGAGTATTATTTTAGCAATGTAACAGTACTTGTAATTGAGTATACATTTTCAGTACTCTTTCCACCACTGCCCTTGAGCAAGGCACCGAACCTCCAACTGCTCCCCGGGCGCCGCAGCAATAGCTGGCTGCCCACTGCTCTGGGTGTGTGTTTGTGTGTTTGTTTACTACTCACTACTGTGTGTGTGCACTTGGATGGGTTACATGCAGAGCACAAATTCCAAGTATGGGTCACCATACTTGGTGTCACTTCCTTTCATTTCCTTTCCTTTTCTATATATAAGTTCATCAAAGTTGTGTTAAGAAAAGAATAAAGAATGGGTATTGTTTTGGTTTTGATCCACTTCAAATGTTGACTACTATATACTAAATATTGGTAAAATTAAGAGTAATATATATATAGATTTTTTTTTCCTCACTGCAATATACTGGAAGGCTACTACATTCAGTTCCACCATTCCATACACAATGACCAAATCCACATCTGAAAATGGCATGCGGTGCTTGAACTCTGAGAAGGGTTTCCCATTGGCAGTTATCTAGAAAAAGCCAAAAACATTTTTTATATAAACGCCGTTTATGACTAAAGTGAATTCAAAATTATTTACAGACAGAAAAGCAATGTCAGTGACCTGGTATGAGCTCAGTGTGACAAGGATTTGCAGAGCAAACAGCTGGCCTCTCGGGAAGAGAGTTTGGGAAGTCTTCTCCTCATTACCCCAGGTGCTGCTCTTGCGAGTGTTTTGCTTAACATAACCAGATTCTTCCGTATAGAGATGTTTAAAGTGCAGAGCAACATCATTCCCATGATTAAAGTCCACCGCAAATCTGGAAAAGACAATGGAGAGGAGGAGGAAATCTTCATCAATATCATAAAAACATGTAAAACGCTACAACAGTCTTTGATTTATAGGTTGAAAAGCACATTCATATCCCTACATAAAGACTGTTACTCACTCGTCTGCTTCTGGTAAAACTCGTCCAGATACAGTAATAAGCATTCCCTCCGGCAATCCTCCCTGGATCGGACAGTTGAACGGGAGAACCTAAAGATTTTCATACATCTCAAAAAATTAGTGTGAGTGGTTAGCCCTCTGTGTGAATGTCTATGTAGTAAGCCTCCTAGATAGCAAGAGAGCAGGTGAAAGCCATTGAATCAATGTTGAAAATAGTTGATTTGGCAATGTTAATGCCAAAGTCTCAAATCCTAAGTCCTCAAAGAATTATATTTAATGAGATAATTGACTAATTTAATGATGATTGTGTATTAGTGATGAACACCTGCTGTTATTGAGAATTATAGAGGATCAGATGTTGGTTTTATCGGTTAAAATTATACCACCATAATGGAGATCAGTGTTTGTTTTAGTTGGGCTCTTGGCCCTTGACTTCCTGTGGTAAATGTTTGTAGCAGTGCATGTGCTGTTGTAAATCACAGAGGTGATATAAGCAGTTTTTATATGATAAGATACTCATGAACTGACTGGGTTAAATGTTTTCTTTATTTTTTTTTGTTTTTTTTTTATTTTAATTTCTGTTGATTTATTATATGTACTGTTTTTGCATTATGAACTCTGCAAACCTACAGCATGCAAATAAAGTGTTGCTCCAATAGTTATAGTGAGTGAATTGTAAAACTATGTAATGTATATAAAAAAATATAGTAAAAACTCCCATTCAAGAATTCAGCTTGATTTTTCATTTTTCGTCCAGGGGTGGAAAAATGAATACACAGCTTAAATATTTGATTTCTACACATGGGCGGAACGAAACGCCCCTTTCTGCTGATTGTTCAGCTGAAGTTCAGACCATGCCCCCGTCAGTTCTTTCACAGTTTCGCACAAAATAATAGTCCTCCACTGCTGCAGCTGAACGGATAATTAGTGTGTTCCCTATCGGTCATTCAATCCATAGTTGTGTCGAGTGTACGGCACTAGGGGTCGCCCTTGGGAGCCCAAACACTTCTGACAGCTTTGAGGAAAGGCCGATGAAATTGGATGTGCAGAATTTACATAGCTGGCCGCGCCCGGGTGAAAACCCTGCAAACCTCTCACTCCTCACGTCCCTCGGTCGAGCCTCCGGATGAGTTTGTTAGTCTGTCTCAGCACGGCTGATTCTCTTATTCGGAGCTCCTAAACGGGCAGAATGGTCAGCGGCAGCATCACTAGGAGGGCGTGAGCCACTTGAAGCTGAGGCTTCAGCTGAGCAAGACTCCGCGGGGGGCTGATTTTCAGTTTGCGGCGGACGCTAAAATGGCCACTGTGCTTAAACGGGCCGCCAAGGAGGGGTTGAATAATAGACAACTGGGTAACAACCGTCATGCTCGTTTCCAGTGCCTGTGCACGAGAAGTTAATGAAATCGTGGAAGGCTCTGTTTTTAGCCAGAAAGCGATTATATTCAACTTCTCCTCCTTCACCATCCTCAATGGGGGTTCAGCGAGGGGCCTTACGGAGGTTCCCCAAGCAGAGAGGGTGATTGCGGTGCACTTTCTGCAAAATGCAGCCACTCGACGGGATCCCCCCAAAGGCTCCCGTACGGGCCTGTGAGTTCTCTCCGGACAAAGGCTTACACGGCTTCTGGACAAGCTGTGTCCGCCTTGCACGCCATAGCCATCCTGTGGGTGTTCAGGCCAAGGCGTTATAAGATCTGTACGAGGGTCGTTCCAACCAAAAGCTACAGGAACTGCGTTCAGTGACCGATTATGCTCTTTGAGCATTTTCAATGATCTCGGTGACTGGCTGGTCCTAGCACACTCACAAGGTTCGGTTTGCACTCTCAGGGATGTGGTTCTCAACCACCTGGCTTGATTAGGACTTTAGGTCATCTGGGAAAAGAGTAAACGGGCATGCAGCCTCAGGGGTTAGTTTAGCCCGTCGGCTGCTTTGGCATTCAATTGCCTGTAATTGCTGACAATGCTTTGGGTCCTGAAGAGGTCTCAGCCTTAGTTCAGGGCAAGTATGTGTTGATCAACACAGCGACTATGGCGTATATCAACCACCAAGGTGGTGTACGCTTCTTTCACATGTCACAACTGGCCCGCCATCTCCTGCTCTGGAGCCAGCACAGACTCAAGCGCACGGCACAGAGAGTGAGAATGAAAAATAATATTTGATTCATGAACAAATTATTGAGAGAACTGTAAGACTTATCAGAGGAAAAAAAAAATATATATATATATATATATTGTCACAGGTAGGAGCAAAGCGACAGACACAGCGGGCAAGACGTCATGCCTCGGAGAGGCTTTTATTAAACAATATCAACAAAAAGTGTCCAAAAGGGGGAAATAAAAGTGTCCAAAATAAACAGGGGGTCTAGTGTCCTTGGCGTGAAGGGGTTCTGTGAAGGAGAGGCAGTGTTCAGAAGGGAAGGGTCCAGGTAAGGGGCGGAGTCCGGTGGCCGCACACGGTGAAGTCCGTGATGCACAGGGGGGCGGCTTCTTCTGAGCGGCGTCATCCACCTTCCACAGACTTTCCACTACGGCACTTCTGGAATGGCCCGGCATCCTGGCCCGCAGCCGTCTCACGTCCATTCGGCGGCGTCCGTTCCCTCGACGCACCCTTCCTGGACCCACGAGGACACCAGCGTGCATGCACGGGGAAGAGACCGGTCTCCTGAGGAGAGGCGCGCTATATATATATATATATATATATATATTGTGGCGGGAGTCCCGAGGAACAATCAGCGTCGCCCTGGCAACACATCACCAACACCTGGAGCTACTCACCACGGACCAATCGTTCACGGCATAAACCCCCATATAAGCTGACGCCTCAGCACAGAGAGGGGAGAACGATCTCCAATGGTGTATGAACTTACCCTGCTTTTCTTACCGCTTTTCCCGCAGACTTGCTGTGATCGATTGGTTCCCACTGCCTGGATCCATTTCACCGGGGTGATCGCACATCCTTGCACCCACCCCTCACCGGCCACCGTCACTGGGAAGCACGAAGAGGAAAGAGGTTTCACCGAGCACCGAACACTGAAGACGCCGACTTCACGCTCACCCGTATTCCTTTATTTCTCAAATCTGTCAATAAAACTCACCCTCCGGGGCTCACTAAAGTCTTGCTCTGTCGTGTCGTTCCTCGCCAGGCCACAAAATATATACATATATATACATTATATATATATATATATATATACATAATTATATGGTGTTGTAGTGTTCATTAAATATAAGTTAAATTGCAGTTATTTTGTATGTATTAATGATGGGTTCTGTGTTGGCCAATCAGACGCTGCTACGTCATCACAGGGGGATTAGTTCACTGTTTGGTTTGTGTTTAGGCTCGCAGGCTCCGGTGAGGATGGTTATAGTCAAATCGATCTGCACTGGACAAGAGCAATGCTGTAAATTATACTGCACGAAGTAAAGTTCCTGAATGGAATCCCGTTGTTGTGTCTTTTCCTTCACGCCTCCACGTCCGCAGAAAACTAAACTACAAGCGAAAGCACAACAATAGTTTGAAAAAAAGTCTAACTAGTAAAATGTGTACAAGTTCTGTCACAGTAACACAGTAACAGCTAATGAAAGCAGGCTAATAAAAGAAAGACTTACTCATGTAAATATCTCCTCTGATGGATCGCGACGTGTGTCACATCAAATTCTTATTCCTCACAGTGCATCTTTTTCCAGAAAGGACAATTAGCCCAGATTAGAGCTGAAGATCTTTGCCCGAACCCATCGGGTCCTGGGTCGGGTTCGGGCTTAATTTATATCATTTTACATGGCCTCGGGCTGGGCACGGGCTTGCGCTTGGCTTGCGCTCCGGCTTGTGTGGTAAATGAGCGGTCATGTGATGCATTTGATTAGTGCAAGAAAGATGCGAAAATGGATGCTGAAGAGGTGAAACGGAGGCTTGCCTCTGGCTTTTATGTTTTGGCAAAATGTATAAAACTTACAAAACTTGCAAAATTAGCCAGATCAGTATTATGCATCCCGGCCAGTAGCAGCAGCAGTGAAAGGGTGTTCCCAGCCCGAGTCCGAGGCTATGAACACCTACATCCAGGAGGAACTAGCCAAGGGTTTTATCCGTCCCTCAACCTCGCCCGCTTTGGCTGGATTCTTCTTTGTCAAGAAGAAGGACGGAGGCCTACGTCCCTGCATCGACTACCACGCACTCAACGACATAACCATTAAGTATCGTTACCCACTCCCACTCGTTCCCCCAGCCTTGGAACAGCTACGAACGGCTAAGATCTACACAAAGTTGGACTTACGTTCTGCTTATAACCTCATCAGAATTCGTGAGGGGGACGAGTGGAAGACGGCCTTCTCGACTGCTTCTGGCCACTAAGAATACCGGGTAATGGCCTTCGGGCTGGCCAACAGTCCCTACTTCTTTCAGGCCTTCGTCAACGAGGTGTTCCGGGACATGTTGAACCGCTGGGTGATCGTCTACATCGACGACATCCTCATCTACTCCAGCTCTTACGCCGAACACGTCCAGCATGTCAGGGCAGTCCTCCAGTGTCTCATTAAGCACCAGCTCTACGCCAAGGAGGAGAAATGCGAGTTCCATCAGGAGAAGATAGCCTTCCTTGGCTATATCATCAGCCCCGAGGGAGTCGCGATGGATGAGAGTAAGGTTAACGCTGTTCGTAACTGGCCACGCCCCACGACCCTCAAGGAGCTCCAGCGGTTCCTGGGGTTTGCCAACTTCTACCGTCGCTTCATCCGGGGTTTCAGCACTGTGGCCGCCCCTCTTTCGTCTATGATCAAGAGGGGCAACTCCCATTTAACCTGGTCACCACCTGCCATCCAGGCCTTCTTCGACCTCCGACAGAGGTTCACGACGGCTCCCATCCTTCATCACCCGGACCCCGACATACCTTTCCTCGTGGAGGTGGACGCTTCCAGCACTGGCGTTGGGGCGGTGCTTTCGTAGCGGCAGGGCCAGCCCCCCAAGACCTACCCCTGCGCTTACTTCTCCCACAAGTTGACCCCAGCCGAGAGGAATTATGACGTGGGCAACCGGGAGTTGCTGGCGATCAAACTAGCTCTTGAGGAGTGGCGGCATTGGCTCAAGGGCGCCCAACATCCATTCACCGTGCTGACGGACCACAAAAATCTGGAGTACCTCCGCTCTGCCAAGGTCCTCAACCACCGCCAGGCCCGATGGGCGCTCTTTTTCAGCCGCTTTCATTTCCAAGTAACCTATCGGCCAGGCTCTCAGAACACCAAGGCAGACGCACTCTCACGAATCCACGAACCTGATCAGGCCCCCACACCCACGGAGACTATCCTACCCACTTCTGTCATTGTGGCCCCAGTCTCCTGGGATATCATGACCGAGATCTCGGAGGACCACGCTCAAGATCCCACGCCAGCCAACTGTCCCGGCCACCTCACCTATGTCCCCCTCGACCTCCGTACATGAGTTCTGACCGAGGTGCACTCTACTCCGAGTTCCAGTCACCCAGGCATCGAGGCCACACTCCATCTGCTCAACAAATGTTTTTGGTGGCCATCCTTACATTCTGATACCATCACCTTCATCAGGAACTGCTCCGTCTGCAACACGACCAAGGTCCCTCGCCAACTGCCCGCCGGCCTTCTGCAGCCCCTGCCCGTACCTAAGCGTCCCTGGTCCCACATCGCCGTGGACTTTATCACCGATCTCCCCTCCTCCAATGGTCACACCACCATCCTTACTGTCGTAGATCGATTTTCCAAAGGCTGCCGTCTCATCCTTCTCCCCAAACTACCCTCCGCCATGGAGACGGCGGAGGCACTGTGCGACTCAGTTTTCAGATTTTACGGCTTGCCAGAGGACTTCCTCACACTGTCAATCAAAATACACTTGTCGGGCTCGGGCCGAATTCTGTTGGGCTCGGGCACTGTCGGGCCTAACTTTTAAGGCCCGATCACAGCTCTAGCCCAGATGAACTTGGAAGAAAAGTCTCTGTGCTTTGTTTACGGTGATGTGGCCATTTACGTATGACGCGCGCCCTCACCTGGCGATTATACTATGAAAAGCGAAAGCAGCTCGTGGGCGTGATCTAATTAAAAATAATGAAGCAGACGGGAGAGACTGGGCATTGTGTTGGTTTCATACGGATTACTTCATCAGAGAAGATTTGTTATAATATCAAGCTTTCTGTACACATATATACATATATATATATATATATATATATATATATATATATATATATCGTGTGTGTGTGTCATGTATTCGCTAAGTTTTAGTTCATTTTAATGACGCATTTCAAAAAGATACGTGTGGAGACTGAGACTGCTGAATGTGCACCCTGTTTATTTTCTTTGCTTTGCAAAAGCATAATGTTTGTTAATATTGTGAGTGTACACAAATAAAAGTAGACCCTTTACAGATTTAAATGATGTATTACTCTTATATGTACGATCAAAAATGAGCGAGCATTTTAGGTTCTTTTTGCTCCTGTCATAAATAGCTGCAACTGGCATTGCCTTCCCCACCGGCAACCCCAGGACATTAAATGCTTTTCCTTAAAGCGACAGTTCACCCAAAAATTAAAATTGAGTCAACATTTACTTAGCCTTGTGTTGCTCTAACGCCATTTGTCTCTTACTTTTTTCAAAACAAACAAAAAAAAAAAGGCCCTGAACAAAGTTATCCATATAATGTCAGTATTTGTCTTCTGTAGATTATTCAAAATTAGATTATTGTATAATAATCTATATAAAAAAAAGTTAATCTATTAATTTTAATCTATTAATCTATTATTGTATAATAAGCAATTATAGATTATTGTGTATAGTCCCATCCTGCTTCAAATGTTCCCACCATCATCCCTGTACCCAAGAAATCAAAAATCACAGACCGGTTGCTTGAACATCTGTGGTCATGAAGTCATTCGCGAGATTGGTGTTGGCCTACTTGAAGGACATTACTGGACACTTGCTGGACCCCCTGCAGTTTGCTTACCGTGCAAACAGGTCTGTGGATGATGCAGTTAATATGGGATTGTACTACATCCTTCAACATCTGGATAAACCAGGGACCTGTGCAAGGATCTTGTTTGTGGACTTCAGCTCTGCTTTCAACACCATCGTTTCAGATAGCATTCAGAATAAACTGTCACAGCTCTCTGTACCCACCTCCATCTGTCAGTGGATCACCAGCTTCCCGACAGACAGAGAGTAGCTACAATTTTCAATCAATCTTCAATCTGGTTTCCGACCGCATCACAGTACAGAGACAGCGCTTGTTAAGATAATAAATGATATTTGCCTAAATTCTGATTCTGGCAAAATATCAGTGCTGGTATTACTAGATCTTAGTGCTGCGTTTGACACTGTCGATCATAACATTCTTCTAGAGAGACTGGAAAACTGGGTAGGGCTTTCTGGGATGGCTCTCAATTGGTTCAGGTCATACTTAGAAGGGAAAGGTTATTATGTGAGTATAGGAGAGCATCAGTCTAAGTGGACGTCCATGACATGCGGAGTCCCTTAAGGCTCAATTCTTGCGCCGCTCTTGTTTAGCCTGTATATGCTCCCACTAAGTCAAATAATGAGAAAGAACCAAATTGCCTATCACAGCTATGCTGATGATACCCAGATTTACCTATCCTTATCACCAAATGACTACAGCCCCATTGATTCCCTCTGCCAATGCATTGATGAAATTAACAGTTGGATGTGCCAGAACTTCCTTCAGTTAAACAAGGAGAAAACTGAAGTCATTGCATTCGGAAGCAAAGAGGAAGTTCTTAAGGTGAATGCATACCTTGATGCTAGGGGTCATACAACCAAAAATCAAGTCAGGAATCTTGGTGTGATTCTGGAGTCAGACCTTAGTTTCAGTAGTCATGTCAAAGCAGTAACTAAATCAGCATACTATCATCTCAAAAACATTGCAAGAATTAGATGTTTTGTTTCCAGTCAAGACTTGGAGAAACTTGTTCATGCCTTTATCAAAAGCAGGGTGGATTATTGTAATGGTCTCCTCACCGGCCTTCCCAAGAAAACCATTAGACAGCTGCAGCTCATCCAGAACGCTGCTGCCAGGATTCTGACCAGAACCAGAAAATCTGAGCATATCACACCAGTCCTCAGGTCCCTGCACTGGTTTCCAGTTATATGTAGAATTGATTTTAAAGTACTTTAACTTATTTATAAATCACTCAATGGCCTAGGACCTAAATACATTGCAGATATGCTCACTGAATATAAACCTAACAGACCACTCAGATCATTAGGATCGAGTCAGTTAGAAATACCAAGAGTTCACACAAATCAAGGGGAATCCGCTTTTAGCCATTATGCTGCCCGCAGTTGGATCCAGCTTCCAGAAGAGATCAAATGTGCTAAAACATTAGCAACATTTAAATCTAGACTCAAAACTCATCTGTTTAGCTGTGCATTTACTGAATGAGCTCCGAACTGATTGCATTATGTATAATCATTTTCTGTTTTTAACTGTCTTAAATTTATTTTAAATCAAATTTTAAATCATTTTTAAATTATTAAATCAATCAGTTTTTACATTTTACATTTTTTGTTTTATTGTTGTGATCAATGTTTCTATGATTGTTCTATTTCCTTTTTTGTGATTATTGTTTTTATAAAGCACTTTGAATTACCTTTGTGTATGAAATGTGGTATATAAATAAACTTGCCTTGCCTTGCCTTGCCTAGTGAGGCTGTGAAAACACATCCAGCACCCGCACCATCAGCACTGGAGCTCCCCAGGGCTGTATTCTCTCCCCACTGCTCTTCTCTCTCTCTACACAAATGACTGCACCTCTAAAGACCCCTCTGTCAAACTTCTGAAGTTTGCAGATCATACTACAGTCATCGGTCTCATCCAGGATGGTGACAAATCTGCCTACAGACAGGAGGTTGAGCAACTGTCTCTCTGGTGCAGTCACAACAACCTGGAGCTCAACACGCTCAAAACTGTAGAGATGACAGTGGACTTCAGGAGAAACACCCCTGCACTTACCCCTCTCACCATCATGAACAGCACTGTGGCTGCAGTGGACTCATTCAAGTTCCTAGGATTTCTAACATCTCCCAGGACCTGAAGTCATTCACATAGACTCCATTGTTAAAAAAGCCCAGCAGAGGTTGTACTTTCTTCATCAACTGAAAAAGTTCAATCTACCACAGGCACTGATGACACAGTTCTACTCAGCTGTTATCAAGTCAGTTCTGTGCTCTTCTGTAACTGTCTGGTTTGGAGCAGCCAGTAAATCAGACATAAGAAGACTGCAACAGACTTTTAGGACAGCAGAAAGGATCGTTGGTGTGCACCTGCCCAACCTTCAGGACCTGTACAACTCCAGAGTGAAGAAATGGGCAGGAAACATCATCAAAAACCCCTCTCACCCTGAACACAACTGTTTGCAACTCTCCCCTCAGGCAGATGCTACAGATCTCTGAGCACTAGAATACCTAGGCATAAAAACAGTATTTTCCCCAAATGCCATCTCCAGCTTAAACAGCTAAAACATGATTCATTACCTGTGTTCCACAATTCATTTCTGTATTTTTTTTCTACATTTCTAAATTATTTTCTCTTTCTGTAGTATAATTATGTAAATACACATGCACATCTCTAATTTATACAGCTGTATATAGAGTAAATAATGCACAAATCTGTACATAAATCTTGTGTTCCAGATTTATACACATTATTTATTTTAAGTTTTTATTTTATTTAAATGTTATTTCTCTGTTCTCATGTCAGATATGTATGTATGTATGTATGTATGTACACATGCATGTATGTACCAGGAGCACCTTAAAAAAACACAACAAATTTCTTGTGTGTTTGCGCACACTTGGCGAATAAAGCTGATTCTGATTCTGAAAATATATATATTTTTTGGGCTTCTCAAAAGCCAGGAGGTCCAAAATGATGACAGAATTTTCAGTTTTGGGTGAACTATTTTGAATTGTATTCTATTGTATTGTCTAGATTTAAACTGACAGTCTGCCTCCCGAACAGTGTGAGGTAGATTATTTTAGAGTTTGGGAGCTAAATAGGAAAAGGATCTGCCACACACATTTGATTTTGATATTCTGGGTATTATCAACTCTGGTCTTGAATCTTGTCAGTTTAAATCTAGATTAAAGATCCATCTTTTTAACCTGGCTTATACCTAATACACTTACACATTTCTATAATTCAAATCCGTTAAAGGATTGTTAGGCTGCATTAATCAGGTCAGCCAGAACTGGGAACACGTCCCTTAACACATGATGTACTTGTTACATTATAAGAAAGAATATGGTATCTACGCTAATATTAGTCTGTTTTGTTCTTATTCCAAGGTCACTGTAGCCACCCAGATCCAGACTAAATCCAGATCAGATGGTCACTGCAGTCCCCTAGATCCAGTCCAAATGATGGATCAGCACCTAGAGACAACCTCTACAGCCCTGAATGTCAGCGGAGACCATGACAACTAGATGAGCCCCAGAGACAGATCCCCTGTGAACACCTCGTCAGCTACACACCCATCGGCAGAAGACCTCTGCTTAATCTGACTTTGTTGCACTGGACTATTGGTACTTGTCTCTGATATTTCACCTGATAAATGGATGTGAAAAAAATCCTGTTTTTTATGTTTTTGTTATTTAGTTTTCCAATTTTACAGGAGCAATTTTGTAATGCTCCAAGTGCCAGTGGATATCTTGCTTGGCAGAAAACAGCAGAGAAAGACATCTCGTCATGCTGAAAACAAAGCAAAGCTGATAAAGCTGATAAATATAAGCATTATAAACCTTTCGACATTAAGTGCACATATGGACCAAATAAGAATATGCATTTTGTGCCCATGCATTGATTTTCCTTGGCATTATGATGTTTTAATTGTTGTAAGAACACATAAAAAACATGTATTGAAAACACTAAATGTTTGATGGTCTCAAGGTTGCACACGGACTTTTAGCTCGGACTTACCTGTTCCTCTGTGGAATACTCACTTTGCCATTGCTGGTTCCTACAAATGCAAGTTAAGACTGTTTATGTTTCAAGCCTTTTGAACTTTAAGTTGAATGTCTTTGCTACTATTTGACGATTGGGAGGCTCCCGTCAGTTGTGAATTCAATAAAGAAGCTTCTATTCAACAACAAACCGTTGTCTGCCTTTTCACCAGTTGTGACAGAAGACCAGCCCTTCAAAACAACCTCACTGCACACTGAGCATGTGCTAGAAGGACACCTGGAGCACTTCCCGGACCTTGTTCGCACAATCCTTGACTCTCTTCAGCCATCCACTGCCATATCAACCTCAGTCTCATGTCCCATGGCCAAACCCGTGACCTATTCTGGTGAGGCGGCTTTCTGCAGCGTGTTCCTTCTCCAGTGCTCACTCTACTTCGAACTACAACCTCATCAGTTCGCCAATGATAAAGCCAAAGTAGTGTTCATTATCTCTCTGTTATCTGGAAGAGCGTTGCAGTGGGCGGAATCTCTCTGGAATTCACAAAGTCCATAAGTCCGCTCGTTAGATGAGTTTGTCGAACATTTCCGAGATGTGTTTTCTCCAGAAAACGTTGCACGTCTCTCAACACCTCAATGCTTGCCACACTGGAACTTGTGCCAACTTCTACTGCCTCAGTAGTCTACTGCCTCACCAGCACCACCATATTCAGCAAGGTCCTGGCCGCCCATCTTCCACCACATCGGCCATGGGACTGTGCCATTGATCTGCTGCTTCAAATTACCATTGATCGGCTGCCTCAAATTACCTAAAGGTCATGTCTATCCACTGTCGATCTCGTAGCAGGCAGCCTTGGAGTACATCAAGGTGGCATTACAAAAGGGGTTAATCTGACCGTCTACCTTACCTGCAGCGTCAAGCTTCTTCTTTGTGTCCAAGAAGGACGGGGGCCTACGTCCCTGTATAGACTAGAGTGCTTAATTCCCAAACCATCAAGTTTGCTTACCCCCTTCCTCTGGTCCCTGCTGCCTTGGAGGAGCTGCATGGAGCCAAGGTATTCACCAAACTTGACCTAAGAAGTGCTTACAACTTCATCCGTATTCGTAAAGGAGACAAATGGAAGACGGCCTTCGTTACCCCCTCCGGGCACTACGAGTACCAGGTGAGGCCCTATGGCCTGTCCAACTCACCATCTGTTTTTCAAAATTTCATGAACGAAATCTTCAGTGATATGCTCAGCTGGTTTGTGATAGTCTACATACGATATTTTCATTTACTCACCCAACCTGGAAGAACACCAATGTACTCCAACGCCTACGAGAACATCACCTGTACCTAAAAGGAGAGATGTGAGTTCCATAAGACTACGATCCACTTCCTAGGATACGTGATTACCCCCGAAGGGGTTCAGATGGACCAGAGGAAGTTGGAAGCAGTCAGGGACTGGCCCAAATCCACATCAGTCAAGGAACTCCAACGTTTCTTAGGATTTGCCAATTTCTATCGCCGGTTTATCTTTCAGTTCAGCCAGCATGTCAGCACCTCCATGCTCAAGCGGAAGCCGAAGAATCTCACCTGTCACCTCAAGGCCTTCCATCAGTTGAAATCATCTTTCTGTTCGGCTCTCACTCATCCCGACCCCAAGCTCTGCTTTGTGGTTGAGGTAGATGCATCGACCCTTGGAGTGGGGACTTATCCCAATGGAAGGGTGAACTCTCTGTATTCCATCCATCATGTGCTTATTTCTCCCAGAAACTGTCCCCGGCAGAGCAGAACTACGACGTCGGGAACCGTGAGCTACTCGCCATTAAGCTTGCACTGAAGGAGTGGCGGCACTGGCTGGAGGGAGCACAACACTCCTTTGAAGTAGTTACTGACCATAAGAATCTCCAGTACCTCCGAGAGGCTAAACGCCTTAATCCACGTCAAGCCTGTTGGGCTTTGTTCTTCACCAGGTTCCGTTTCACAGTCATCTATTGTCCAGGCCATAACAGTCTCAAAGCTGATGATCTCTCTCGCCTACATCAACCCGATCCAGCTCAGGAAGAACCAGAACCCATACTTCCTCCAACCGTCTTTGCCTGTCCCATCCAATGGGACTTAATTGACCAGATCCATGCCGCCACCCTCACTCGTCATTGTCAATCGCTTTTCTAAATCCTGCAAGCTCATCCTTCTGAAAGGATTACCTAGCACATTGGAAACTGTGGAAGCTCTGTTTCATCACGTCTTTCTTCATTTTGGAATCCCAGAGGATATAGTCACCAAGTTCATTTCCAGGGTCTTCCAAGAATTGGAAGACCCTGCTAGGAGTGTCTGTAAGCTTATCTTCAGGGTACCATCTGCAGACAAATGGCCAGACCGAGCGTAAGGTCCAGGAAATCAGGCGGTATCTCGGAACCTACTCTCTACCACCCTGGCGACCACGTCTGGCTCTCCACCTGGGACATCCGTCTCTGGCTGCCCAGTAAAAAGCTGAGTCCCCGGTACATTGGACCATTTTCCATCTGCAGACAGATCAGTGAAGTCACATATGAACTTACCCTCCCTGATACCTACTGCATCGCATCTACCTTTCATGCCTCACTCGTTAAGCCATACGTTAATCCTGTTCTCCCTCTGTCCACAGAGCACGAGGTACCTCTTCCCCCCAAAGTCGACACCAGCAAAACCATCTACCAAGTCTGAGAAATCCTAGACTCCCGGCGGCGAGGCAGCCACCTCCAGTATCTTGTGGACTGGGAGGGGTACAGTCCCGAAGAAAGATTGTGGGTGGACCGAGACGATGTTCTAGATCCGACGCTACATTGCAACTTATTGGAACTGTATGAACTATAGGTTAGGCCTCACCTTGTTATTATCTGATTTATTTGTCGATCTATTTGTTTATTTATTTATTTGTTTATTTATGGAAATAACTAAATAAATAACTACGTAACTACCTAAATAAATGCCATGCTTCCACTTTTAATGGCAGAGAATCATGACTTTCGGATATGGCCCACGGCCGCGTAAGCAGGAAAAAAAAATTAAAAATCACATAAATTACGATATTCTCAGATTGGTTTCAGGCCTCATTCATATGTGGAAAAAAATCAGATATGAATCGGATACGTGCATTTGCACCTGCTGTGTAAGTGGACAGATTGGATATTCCCTTGTAAACTCCGATGTCATTAAAAAGTGAGGAATTTTGAAACATTTCACAGTATGGACATACCTGTAACAAATAAAACATCTGTAGTTGAGTAGCGGAGTATTAATTTTGTTAGTTTGTGTTAAATATAAGGCAATCTGATGCTGAAATGTGTTGCTATATTAAGATCACTCTGAGTGCTTGTTGCTGCTGTTGTCAAAAAACAAAAAAACAAAAACAAAACAACAACAAAAAAAACAGATGTGAAATGCTTAAATATCTACCACCTGATTATTCCACTCGTAAGCTTTTACTTTTAAAAATTACTAATGGATATTGTCACAAAATTGGAATTGGTCATCAAGACCTGCAGTGTAAATGCAGCATAAGTTACTAGTAACTAGTTACTGCCCTACACTGTTAACAAGTTATTATCATTATTTTTCTTTTAGCATTTTCTGTTGATTTATAAAAGTATGATAGCCATGCCAATGCTTTAATCTCACACTGTACAGTCAAATATTAAAAACACAACACACTTGTGAACAACTTTAATTTAAACAGCCTCACAATGATTACTATCACCATCACCTGATCCCAATAGGTCTTAGTTTACATTGTCTCAACAAATGTGTTTAAGCACATTATTACAAATGACAATTAAAGCCTAACATTAAAGTACAAAGAGTCAAGAGCCAAACTAAAGCTGATCACAATAATGGTGGTTTGTTGAAATTTCTTTTTTATTTTAACATTAATTGTTGGTGCAAATGTTGATTCAATGCAATTAACATTGACAACCATTTTTAACATTGATTCAATGGTTGCTTGCTATCAGGGCTACCACTTAATTTGATACCAAGTAAATACAAAAATTCCATTAAAGATATAATGGTACCAGTATTCCTGCAGTGCAGTTCAAGTCGGTACAGAGCAAAATCTCCAGTGTTAATTAATATCAGTGGCGGCTCGTGGGTTTAAAATAGAGGAGGCACACTAATTGTATTGGTCTGGGGATCCCTGATGATTATTGGTATTATTATTATTATTATTATTATTATTATTATTATTATTATTATTATTTTATTAACCACTTTAAAATGGCTTTTTGGTTGCTTTTAGTCAGAAAGCATAAAGAAAATGACACACATACAGTAAGAAAATATAATTTCACTTACCTGGCCTACCACTTGAAGCAAACATCCATCCCTTCTTAAAAGTCTTTGTTAAAAGAAAGCTGCCTGTTGTTCCCTTTTTATTAAGCTGACTGCTGTAGCCTATATCCAGCTTAGGCATGTTCTCCCTTTATTTTTCATTTGTATATATATATATATATATATATATATATACATATATATATATACACTGTTTAAATGACATAGTAAATCTGTTGATCAAATATTCAATTGCGCTACTCATCATAAATACTTAGTACATTATCAACGCAGCGGGAGACATATATCACACAATTTACATCTCTATGATGATTGGTTGATATACCAGAAGGGAGACATAGCCTTCCCTGCGAGGTTTCTTTTTTTCAATAGTCCTTAGCGCTGAAAGGGAACACTCGATGTTGATTGGCGCTTTTTTTTTTTTTTTTAAACCAACGGAGGCAGAAGAGCTCAGCTCTCCCAAGGCCTCCCTCTCCCCTTCTCTATAGCGGTTGTAAATACATCAGCAGATTCAACACATTTGCAATAGAAAAACAGCACTTTCCAATTACAAACAAATATACATATTCTAAGAGTTGAACTGAAATTAATTGTGAATTTCATTAACATTAAATCGCCCTCCTCCCATCTTCACCTCAAAATATTGGGGAAGCTGTGCCTCCCCTGCCTTCCCCCAACAAGCCGCCATTGAATTTAACACTATTTAGAGTTCACACGTGTCCACTCTACATACTGTTAAAGTAACACAGTGGTGAAATTAATAAAGTAATTAACTGAAATAAAAGATATTAAATATTGTAATGTGGCAAGGTGGGTGACGTAATTCAGTTTCATTGGCTCATTGGTGTATGATTGTCACCCACCATAGCCTATTGGAAGTGGCGCTGATGGTATTTTAAGGCTGGAGTTAGATCACCTGGGGTGCGTCACGACTAGGACCGCCCATACTGAGCGCGCTGGTGTAGACGTGCGTTTTATGCTTGGTTGGGTCACAGACTGTCCACTGCATGTCAGCCGTGAAATCAGTGAAAAGTCTTCCTGCATGTTAATTCGTTATGAACTGTGAGCGACTATACACTTCGTGTGGCACGAGGAATTGCTTTGGTGCGCTGAGCTGTCTCTCTCGTCGCGTTTCTTGAAGGCGGAAGTGTTTATACCCGTCGTTAAAGGAGGACGCGCTGCTGTTTTTCCTGCTGTTTTTTTTTTTTTTGTACTGTGTTTCGTTTTCTTTTTGTTTTTGTAGTTGAATGTCAACTGGTGTCCAGCCGAACTTCAGTTGTGCTTCTGTTTGCTGCTTAATTGCCAAATACACTAACGGCTCCGAGTTGCTCTACTACTATTAAAGGGCTGGTTTACATCTGGGGCATCATTAATGTCATCGCTTGTGCCCTGATAAGTGTTTCCACGCTATTGTAGGGGAACTCTGACTCTAGGACCTGCTACAGTGAGCATTCGGACTGTTGCATTCATTTCATTTCGTTTTGTATTGTGTTGTTTATATCATTGTTTACTAGTATTTTGTTCTGTATATTTTCAATAGTTTAAGTTTGATATTGTAATAGTGTTTCTTTATAAATGTTTTTGTTTACTTTGATGGAAATATTTCCACTGTATTGTTGAATTTAATTTGTTTTGTTTGTTTTGGTGTATTTTAGGCACTGCCGGTGTTCTAACATTTCATCCTACCCGTCAGATTTTCCTACCAGGGCTTATTGCACATGCGCACATCAATATCGCGTCATTTTTGTCACGCTGAAAAACACGCCCATAATTTTTTACTACTTGTGCGTGGATTTCTTCATGTAAGGTAGTTTTTTCACTATTTCTTCATGTAAGGTCAGTTTTTGACTGTTTCTGTTAATTTTTATTATACCAAGACAGCTAATGAGAACTGTTTACAGTCACATTGCGAAGCAAGCTAGCATCATTTTCATGTAGCATCAGTGCATCATAGTTTTTTTTTTTTTTTTTATACTGGTAGCATAATCTGATGAGGTATTTTGCGCTGTAAAATCATCCTACCTGTTTATTTTGCACTGGTAGGAAAATCTGATGAGATATTTTGTGCTGTAAAATCATCTTAGTTTTTTTTTTTTTTAATACTGGTAGCATAATCTGATGAGGTATTTTGCGCTGAAAAATCATCCTAGTTTCTTTTTAATACTGGTAGCATAATCTGATGAGGTATTTTGCGCTGTCCTACCTTGCATCCTACCTATTATTTTACTATTTATCATCCTATCATTGCTTATTACGCATCTTCGGCAAAATTACACTAAATAATTTTACGTAGTCACAGACGCGAAGCAGAAACTCGCAGTAGGAATTTTTGATAAGGTAGGATGGACCGATAGATATAGCTGTAATTTTGTGCTACGGTAGGAAAATCTGACAAGGTAGGACAAATCGACAGAACACCGGCCCGAGGCTGGGAGGCTAGCTAGCTAGCTTGGAGTACAGGTGGTGGTGCAATTGTGTGGAGTGCAGTGCGGCTTGGATTCACTTCTCACGGTGTGTGTGTGTGTGTGTGTGTGTGTGTGTGTGTGTGTTACACGAATTCACAGACAGGGTCTTCACTCCATCTAGCCTGCCCCTGCCGCTGGAAAGCCTGTGTCTTTTATTATTTCTTTTTTTTTTTTGTTTATTTGTTGTGAGTATTTTCAAATTGACATCTTTAGTTTGTCCAGTACACAGAGCTTTTGATTGTGACAGTGTTTGATTGTGACCTGACATTTGACATTGATTATCATTGAACATTTTAACTATTTATGGTGATTTGAATAAAGTCTTTTGTACATTGTTCACACGTCTCCCTCGGATCATTTCAGCCTACGAACCTGTGTCCTTTATTTTGGTTATTTCCCCGTTTCCTTACGGGGTGGCGTAGTCGGATTGTATTTGGGTGTGTTCAAACGTACTTACAACGTTGTCCCCCCCTCCCTCAGCATTGCCACAGTAAGATCTCAGCAGAGGAGGATTAAACAACTCCACAAACAGCAGCACCAGCTTCACTTATTCATACTTTAGTCTTGTGTGTGTGTGTGTTTGTTTTTAAGCTATTCATAATTTACACAATTCCACACAAACACAACAATTTTAGCATATTTTTAAATGACATAAATTGAACTTGATAATAATTTTAAAATAATTGATCACTTACTGGGTTGAAAAATGGCAGTTGCTGATACAGAGCCATTTTGCCAGGTCTCGCTCTACTCCTGCCTTTTATCTTCTTCAATCTTCAATCAAAGGATCTGTAATGAAAATAAAGAGCTGTTTTTATTAATAATTAATAAATAATTAACTTTAATAACTAAGGTTAAGAAACAGCAACAGAAATAACAATTAACCACTATATTTGTGTTAAAGTAACACTGAAGCACAGTTGAAATTAGCAAGATAATTAAGTGATTAATTATGTAATGATTGCGCATTAGTGATGAACACCTGCTGTTAACAAGCAGAATCACTGAAGAAAATAGAAACAAAAGAACTACAACTGACTTCAGCCACAGCCTTTGATGAAATCAACTGAAATAAAATAAGACATTAAACATCTCAAGATCTCAGCAGATGTTGGTTTTGTTTCTTTGGAACACCATTTTGGTGAATAGTGTTTGCTTTAGTTGCCCACTGACACCTTTTATAAAAGTCAACTATTCATTGTCTGGTGCAATTGTATGTGCATACAACACACTTATTATGGTAAGAAACTTGTTCAGGAAAAATAACAAAAACATGTGCAGTCTGAATTACTGATTTCGCTTAACCTGTAAATTTTTTTTATAAAAAATATGATTATGAAAAATGCAAAACTGAAAGCAAACATAGTCAGTAAAAAGATGCTGATAAGTGATCGCTAAATCATCATCAATGAACAACCTAATTTATCTGAGCAGCTATTGTCTTCCAGTTCTTACTGTAACAAACATGCCTTAGAAACATACAGTTACAACATTCAGAAAAATACCAAAGTTATAAAGTCAAGGGTGAAGAGCCCAACTAAAGCAAATGTTTATCTCCACAATGGTGACTTCAAACTTTATTATATTCAATAAAACATTAACATCTAAATGTCTGTTAATTCTCAATAAGAAGTTTTGTTTGAAATAAATAAAGTCAGACTGGTTGGTAATAAGTGAAGATGCTGAGATCTAGAGAGATCTGTTTGTAATTTAAGAAAACAGAAAACATACTGTATAAAAATCCAGCAGTTTTTCCTGTATAAAAAATGTGAATTACTGTAATTTGTCATTAATTTCATAATACATAATTTCATAATGTTATTTTCAAAATAACAGCCAAATAGTTAATTTAGAGATAATTTTACAGAGTTTTGACTGCAATTCAAAATAAAACAACCTGAAAAAACAAAACAAAAAAAAAAACGTTTATTTATTTATTTATTTATTATTTTTATTTTTATATATTTTTACATTTTATTTTATTTTATTTTATTTTATTTTGCAGTGTGTCTCAGCAATAGATAGTGTTTATGACACAAATTTTTGACTTCAAGCGTTTTACAAAGTCCCATGAAGTGAACGTCACATAAACTTGGATTCTGAATAGCTAACATCTGCTTATATTAAGATATGAATCCATGGTACAATAACCACATAGGAAAGCAGCTTTGGTTTTCATTATTATAACGTGTGAAATATTTCGTACCGTCACTAGACACCCTCACAGGAATAGAAGCTGTTTTTAAAACCTGCAACATAAATCAAAATGCACATTCAAATAAATGCACAAGAAAAGAACTTGCCAAACATGCTGTACACATACCAAAGCATGACAAAGTCAACTATATTGTACTGTACAGACCTGAAGTCACAGATGCTATTGATGCTGATTCCTGTCAGATCAGTTTTTCAGACCAGTGTGGAGTCACTATCAGATCAGGGTCTTTCTATACTCACTTGACGAACTGAAATCAAACTGTGGGAGTGACTATTCTGTAGTGTTTTTGTAAGGAATTCAATGTAGACAAATGACAAATGGTGGTTTGGCTATCTACCCAGAGTGTTCTGATTCTGGCATAGACTTCAGTCCTCCTGCAATCCTACAGAGGATAAATTCCCACATAGCAATTGACATCTGGCCCAGCTCTTGGCCAAACAGGCATTTACACTTGGCCCAAATGCAGCAATGAATTACGACCCATGAGGGGCCTAGATCTGAACTACAGACATGAGCCACACATAGGCATGCAAAGGTAAAGCATAGCCTACTTTCTTGTTTTGCTCTAATTGGTAAACTTTATTTAATATAACAGCCATTAATGCTTATATAGAGCTAAGGTATATGTAACTCAAAGGGTACATAATTCCTATTAATTTACAGTATAACCTGGGAGATTTCTCATCACAACCATTACTCTATTCACAATTATTTCTTAATCTTTTCTTTTTTTTTTAATCCTCTTTTATATATATATATATATATATATATATATATACCTTTGAAACCACCAGAGCCTGAAGGTTCCTTTACGAAGAATTTCAGAGCCTTCAACAAAGGCTCTACTCCCCACAAAATAAGTTTGTGACCTTTCTCTCTGGCTTCTCTCTCCATGGACCACAGGAATTTACGTCTCTCTACATCCAATGCGGTCAAATTCTCTGTAAATCGTAAGCACTGCACTTGAAGGAATTCTCAGTTCTTCGCCTTTTTCCAGAGTAGATCCTGAGTAGACCTGCTCATGAATTGAATTATCATTGCTCAGTCTATGAACAATGTCCACATCGACCTGGCATCTATCCTTTAGCTCTGGAGCTACTGAACCACAAATTTCAATCACCAGATGCTTGAGATCCTCATCTGTTTTTTTGGGGACACCATGCATCCTTAGATTCCACCTCCGCTGATATCTTTCTGCTTCGTTGACTTTACGTTCAAGCTCAGCAACTTTTTGCTCATGTGACATGGTGATTTCTTTCACAACCTTCATTTCGTCTTTTCAGTCCTTAACTTCATTTAACGCGAAATCAATGGACTTTTTCATGGTTTCAATGCTGAGCATTTTTTCTCGAATCAGATTCTCCAGGTTCCCTGAACTCATTAATTTTCTTGGATAAGAGAATGTGACGAGTCGGCTGCCTCCCCCCTAACTATCAGCTTCACCTCGTCGGTAATCGCCGCCCTTCACCAGGCTCCCGACGGGAGTGGGCGTGTGGGAGGAGGAGGGGCGCTGAAACATCCAGGTCTGGCGGCATGTGATGAGGCACACCTGATGTGAATGAAGCCTCATCACCGCCGCTGTTAAAATGCCGAGCGCGCCTCTCCTCAGGAGACCGGTCTCTTCCCCGTGCATGCACGCTGGTGTCCTCGTGGGTCCAGGAAGGGTGTGTAAAGGGACGAGCGCCGCCAATAGGATGGACGAGCTGCCGGACCCATGGTCCGGACGTGAGCCGCATGGAAATGGCTGCGGGCCAGGATGCCGGGCCTTCTCACCCGCTTGAGGAAGTGCCGGTGCTAAAGAATGGATGAAGCCGCTAAAGGAAGCCGCTACCCGTCATATTGCCGCGGGCCCCGGCGGGGAGCAAGTGCGGCCGCCGGACTCCGCCCCTTACCTGGACCCTTCCCTTCTGAACACTGCCCCTCCTTCACGGAACCCCTTCACGTCGAGGACACCAGATCCCCCATTTATTTTGGACACTTTTTCCCCTTTTTGGACACTTTCTGTTTATTGTTTAATAAAAGCCTCTCCGAGGCCTGACGTCACGCCCACTGTGTCTGTCGCTTTGCTCCGCACCCGTGACAATAGTTATAATGTTCTCTTGCATCTCAAGAAGCGACGGTTCGTCTTTCGTCTTTTTGGATCGAGATTTCTGTCATCCATATCTAACATACGCAGAAGATCTTTCTCAAAGGTGTATGAGTGATCTGCCAAACTAATGTCACCAATCCCTTCATCACGACTTTAGGAGCAGCCTTTTCTTTTCGTTTAACAGTGCTGCCAGAGCTCTGAATCGTACTCAGTTTCATTTTGTGAGAGAAAATTCACATACGATCAAAGGGGAACGATTCTAAAACCTATCGTCTGGTTGACAATCCAATGCAAAATATAATTAGTCCATGGAGTATTACACTGGACTTCCCCTTCTGAAATATTTGGAAATAAAAAAAAAAAAAAACTCCCTTAAGGTATCTGCACTTAAAACAGACCCTTCACCTCAACTGCCAATTACTAGCATCAACTTCTATTTACCACTGAAAACAATCATGTTCTTGCTTTATTCAGTGATTATGATATATTTTTTTTCTGTTAAATATAGAAGCACTTACTACTTACTAATGTTACAAAGTAAATGGTCAAGAGCACAACTAAAGCAAACACTGACTGTCTTAATGGTAAGTTCAAACGAAACAAATTCAATATCTAAACCTCTGCTCTAAATAATAACTTAAGACACACTGGTTAATAATAAGTGAAGCTGGTAATGCTTGTTTAATCATCCTCTGCTGAGATCTTTAATGTGTTTTATTTCAGTTGATTTCATCTAAGGCTGTGACTGTAAGTCAGTTGTAGTTGTGTTTCGGTTCGTCTCTTCTTTTTTTCTGTTAATCTTTCCTTCAGTGTAGAAAAATGGTGGTTTGGCCATCTGCCCAGAGTGTTCTGATTCTGGGATAGACTCCAGTCCTCCTGCAATCCTATAGAGGATAAAGCAGCTATAGAGAAGAGAAGAATGGTTGGATGATTGCGTTATACATGGCTCTCTGAATCTGGAACTCATTTAACATCTGATAGTTTTGGATGATGGCTGTTTGTTAAATGGAGCAGCAGAAAATGTGTTTTAAAGCAGTCAGCCGGTTAACTCCACCAAGTTTGAGTGAAATGTAAAAGTTTTCTTCTTGTTTTATCAATTTTGCACCTCTTTCTGTGTGGAATCACATCTTTTATTGTTTCATTCACTGATATAGTGCTAACAAGAAAACTAAAATAATTCTAGTTGGCACTAAACTTGATTTAAGAGATCTGTGTGTTCTGTGTGATGTGACAATGACACACACAAAGTCTAGTGTCATTATTTCAAAGCTTTACAGAGATACAGCCTCAGAGTCATTTTGGCATCATGCCTCAAATATGTGCTGTACAGTTTTGTCTATTGACATGAAATCCATAACTTTGTGTAAGCACAGTCTGAAGATGATTTAAGTCAAATTTGGTGAAAATCGGACCAGCGGTCTTGTGACGATGCCAAAGACGAATCGTGAGACGAGGGATCCATATGCAACAACTTTAATGATAAATCAGACAACTTAAACAGGCGTTGGTCAACAATGGCGGACTGGTGTGGTGAAGGCAAATCCAAGCGGGTCGTAATAGTCCGTGCAAGGGGTCGGGGCAGGCGGCAATCAAAGGCGATAGTCCGTGGGGAAAGCAAGGGTCGATAAAGGGCAGGCAGCAGAGGTTCACACACAGTAAAGGCAGTCCGGTTGGCAACGAGTAAGCAGTCCGATAGATAAACGCTCAGGATTGAAAACATAGTCAACAAAACTTCGCGGGGAACGGCCCAGCGAAGCACGCTGAAATGGCCGCCAAACAGGAAGTGAACCTGGGTAACCCGGAACCGGAAGGGAAAGCCCCAGGCAGGGGATTGTGGGTAATGCAGTTCAAAACTCCGGAGAGGGTTCCCGCTGGTGCGGTACGGGGGAAGCCACAGAGACCGCGTTCGTGACAGAGCCCCCCCCCTGAGAGTGCCTCCTGGCACGAGGAGGTGGCCGACGCCGGGGTCTACCCCTACCTCGGGGTCCTGGCCGATCTGGGTGAGCAGAGTGAAAGTCCGCGGTGAGGGAAGGATCCAGGATGTCCTTAGCGAATACCCAGGACCGTTCCTCGGGGCCAAAGCCCTCCCAGTCGACCAGATACTGTAAGTGACCGCTCCGGCGTCGGGAGTCCAGAATGGAATTGACTCGGTAAGCCTCCTCGCCGTCGATGATCAGGGGGGCAGGTCTCTGGGGAGCGGTCTCCTCTAGGATCTCCACCCCGTCCGGGGCACCAGCGGGCTTTAACAGAGAGACATGGAAGGTGGGTGAGATACGATATTCAGCTGGTAATGCAAGTCTAAAAGATACAGGTGTGATTTGACGGATAATTTTGAAAGGACCCACGTACCTGGGGCTTAGCTTTCTACAGGGTAGGCGCAGGCGGAGGTCCCGGGTCGAGAGCCACACCCATTGGCCGGGCTCGTAGGGAGGGTTGGGTCGGCGGCGACGATTAGCCTGGGCCTGGGTCCGGCGGACGGCTCTTTGAAGGTGAACATGGGCCCGATTCCAGGTGGCCTCGCTCATGTGCATCCAGGAGTCCACGGCCGGGAGGTCAGAAGGCTCTCCGGACCAGGGAAACAAGGGAGGTTGAAAGCCCAGTGTACATTGAAAAGGTGTCAGGTTGGTTGAAGGTTTGCGGATGGAGTTCTGGGCGTATTCGGCCCAGAGGAGGAAACGACTCCAGTTCTCTTGGTGGTCATGACAGTATGATCGGAGGAAACGTGTTAGTTCCTGATTGAGTCTCTCTACCTGTCCATTGGCCTCTGGATGATAACCTGAGGTCAGGCTGACGTTTACTCCTAGGAGGCGGAAAAAACTGGACCAGAGACGTGAGGTGAACTGAGGACCCCGGTCCGATACAATGTCTTCGGGGAGACCGTAGAAGCGGAACACCGTGTTGCAGAGGGCCTCAGCCGTTTCCAGAGCTGTTGGTAGTTTGGGGAGCGGAATGAGACGGCAGCCCTTGGAGAACCGATCGATTACAGACAGGATGGTGGTGTGTCCCTGTGATGGAGGAAGATCGGTGATGAAATCTACGGCTATGTGAGACCAGGGGCGTTTGGGAACAGGTAGGGGTTGAAGCAGCCCAGCGGGTAGTTGGCGAGACGCTTTGGTGGTGTTGCATACCACACAGTTCTTGACATGGTTTACAGTGTCTGAACGAAGTGATGGCCACCAGAAACGGTTGTGGAGCAGGTCAATGGTGGCCTCTATACCGGGGTGTCCTGAGCTTGGGGTGGCGTGTACGTCAGAGAGGATCCGTGTGCGGAGCTCCGCTGGAACATAGGTGCGATCTTCGGGGCATTCCGTGGGTGGAGGGTCCCGGGAGTGGGCCTCCGAAATCTCCGTCATGAGATCCCAGGTGACCGGTGCGATGAGCATGGAGGGAGGCAAAATAGTCTCTGAACGTGGAGGGGCATGGTCAGGCTCGTAGACTCGTGATAGGGCATCGGCCTTGAGGTTCTGGGAGCCGGGACGATAACTGATGGTGAATTGGAAGCGTGTGAAGAAAAGCGCCCAACGGGCCTGTCGATGGTTGAGTACCTTGGCGGTGCGGATGTATTCCAGATTTTTATGGTCGGTTAGGATGATGAACGGATGTTGAGCTCCCTCCAGCCAGTGCCTCCACTCCTCTAAGGCTAATTTGATAGCCAGCAATTCCCGGTTTCCCACGTCATAATTCCTCTCAGCGGGGTTTAGTTTGTGTGAGAAAAAGGCGCAAGGGAAGGTCCGGGGTGGTTCTCCTTGCCTCTGCGAGAGAATGGCGCCCACGCCGGTACTTGACGCGTCGACCTCCACGAGGAAGGGCAGTTGGGGGTCCGGGTGTTTGAGGACGGGTGCTGAAGAGAATCTGCGACGGAGTTCATGAAAGGCCTGTAATGCCTCAGGATTCCAAGAGAGCCGAGCGCTCCCCTTCTTGACCATTGAAGTGAGTGGTGCAGCCACCGAGCTGAAGTTGCGGATGAACCGCCGATAGAAATTCGAGAAACCCAGAAACCGCTGAAGTTCCTTTAGTGTTTTGGGTTGGGGCCAGTTCCGTACTGCGTTAACTTTAGTCTCGTCCATAGCCACGCCCTCTGGACTGATGACATAGCCCAGAAAGGAGATTTTTTCCTGATGGAACAGACATTTTTCCTCCTTAGCGTACAGTTGGTGGTGGATGAGACGCTTGAGTACGGCCCTGACATGTTGGATGTGTTCGAGGTAGGTGTTGGAGAAGATTAATATATCGTCAATGTAAACAATGACCCAGCGGTTTAGCATGTCCCGGAAAATGTCGTTCACAAAGGCCTGGAAGTAAGACGGACTGTTGGCCAGGCCGAAGGGCATGACCCGGTATTCATAGTGCCCTGCCGTCGTGGAGAACGCCGTTTTCCATTCGTCCCCCTCCCGAATGCGAATAAGATTGTAGGCCGAGCGAAGATCCAACTTTGAGTAGTATTTGGCGGATCGAAGCTGTTCCAGGGCTGGAGGAACGAGAGGGAGAGGATAGCGGTACTTCACGGTGATCTCATTAAGTGAGCGGTAATCAATACAGGGTCGCAGTCCCCCATCCTTCTTTTTTACGAAGAAGAAACCGGCCGAGGCTGGCGAGGTGGATGGCCGGATGAATCCCTTGGCAAGCTCCTCCTTGATGTAGTTCTCCATGGCCTCTGACTCAGGCTGTGAGAGAGGAAATATACGGCCCCGTGAGGGAACGGCTCCTGGCATTAACTCGATGGCGCAGTCGCCTGGTCTGTGGGGTGGTAATTGAGTCGCTCTGACCTTGCTGAAAGCCTCGAGGAGGTCGTGGTATTCGTGGGGTATGGGGCTGCTCGGAGGAGACGAGGAGGACTTGGTTGGTGGCTGAGGCGCAGGAGACACGCAGTGCTTGTGGCAATGGGGTGACCAGTCCGTGATGATGCCTCTGGCCCAGGAGATGGTGGGCTCATGGAGGTTGAGCCAGGGGTATCCTAAGATGAGTGGTGACTGCGGTGAGGTAATGACGAAAAAACGGATTGATTCCTGATGGCGTGGTTCCAGACAGAGGGTGAGTTCATGAGTGATGTGTTCGACGCGACCTGTTCCTAACGGTCTCCCGTCGAGGGCGGCCACTGCCACGGGGGAAGAACAAGAGACAACAGGCAGCTGATTAGTTTTCACGAAGTCTTTGTCGATAAAGTTACCGGCAGCGCCGGAATCAATCAGAGCTGTGGTCTCAACAGTTATATCGACTGAGCTGAGCCGAACCGGAACCTTACAACAATTTAAACTGGGTCTGGAAACACTCACCGAGGTAGGAGGTCGGGGTGGTCGGGTCGGGCAGGTGGCCCGAATGTGTCCCGCTTGGCCGCAGTATAGGCACAGACTGTTGCGTAAGCGGCGCTCCCTTTCCTCTGTGGTAAGTTTCGTGGTTCCCAGCTGCATGGGTTCCGGATCTGAAGAGGCTGGGACGGGAGGCTGATGGGTTGAGGAGAAAGAACGGACGGGCCGGCGGGCGCGCATCACGTTGTCGATACGAATGGACTGGTCGATGAATTGACTGAGCGAAAGACCCTCGTCCCGGCAGGCGAGCTCCACCTGCAGATCTGAGTTCAGCCCTTTGCGGTAGTGAAGCTTAAGAGGTCCTTCATTCCATCCGCTCTGTGCCGCCAGCGTTCTGAAATCCAACGCGTATTCGGCGGCCGTGCGTCGTCCCTGGCGCAGCGCCATTATTTGCTCGCCGGCGTCACCGCTCTCAGGGGTCGGCTGGAAAACCTCCTTAAAGCTGGTGAGAAAGGTGGCGAACGTAGGGTAAGCAGATTGCCCCAAATCCCACACAGCGGTTGCCCACTCCAGCGCCTTCCCGGTCAAAAGCGAGCAGACGAAGGCGATTTTGCTTTCGTCGGTAGCATACAAGTTCGGTTGTTGATTCACAAACAGCGTGCATTGAAGTAAGAAGCCCTTACATTTCGTTGGTGTGCCGTCGAACTTGTCCGGGAAAGCCAAACGAGGACTGGCAACGGCAGGCTGAACCGCCGGAGGTTGAGCGGGGGAAGGTGGGGGAGTAGCAACGGGAGATGCGGCTACCTGTAATCCTTGTACCGCGCGCACGAGCTGTTCGGTCAGGAGTGTTAAACGATCCAGTTGCTCCTGGTGCTGGGACAATCTGGTAGCTTGGGCAGACATCTCCGTGGCCAACTGAGTAGCTGTCGCTGGATCCGTAGGCGGCGAAGTTTTCTGTGACGATGCCAAAGACGAATCGTGAGACGAGGGATCCATATGCAACAACTTTAATGATAAATCAGACAACTTAAACAGGCGTTGGTCAACAATGGCGGACTGGTGTGGTGAAGGCAAATCCAAGCGGGTCGTAATAGTCCGTGCAAGGGGTCGGGGCAGGCGGCAATCAAAGGCGATAGTCCGTGGGGAAAGCAAGGGTCGATAAAGGGCAGGCAGCAGAGGTTCACACACAGTAAAGGCAGTCCGGTTGGCAACGAGTAAGCAGTCCGATAGATAAACGCTCAGGATTGAAAACATAGTCAACAAAACTTCGCGGGGAACGGCCCAGCGAAGCACGCTGAAATGGCCGCCAAACAGGAAGTGAACCTGGGTAACCCGGAACCGGAAGGGAAAGCCCCAGGCAGGGGATTGTGGGTAATGCAGTTCAAAACTCCGGAGAGGGTTCCCGCTGGTGCGGTACGGGGGAAGCCACAGAGACCGCGTTCGTGACAGGTCTATGAGGAGTTCAAACAAGTAGGTTTTGTATATTAATCAAAATGGCAGAAAGGAAGTTTGGCCAGCTGTGGTATAATTGGTATGTATGTTGTCAGCATGACCCAAGGAATATTTTGAGATATTTTTATTACAATATTCTGATGCAAGCATTTTTGTAAATTTCATTATTAATGTTTAATGAATGATGTATTACTTCTGACCAATAGGCGGCGCTGTTACCAAATTGATGTGGTGTGGTCAGTGTGAGGTGACAATGGCACATATAAAATTTGGTGCAAATATGTTAAAACTTTGCAGAGATACAGCCTCGGATGCAGTTTGGCATCTTTCCAGCAAATTCGTTAATGCACTAAATGAAAACCATTTTGTATATCAACACGAAATCCATAACTTTTTGCCAGCAAGGTCTGAAGATGATCTGAGTCAAAATTTGGTGAAAATCCAACGAACGGTCTAGGAGGAGTTCGAAAAAGTAAGTTTTCAACATTAATCAAAATGGCGGACAGGATGTTTGGCCAATATTGGCATAATTGGTATCAATGTTCTCGGCTTGACCCAAGGAATCTACTTTCATTACAGTAGGCTAATGTAAGCAGAAGTTATTAGCATATTTGTACATTTCTTTACAAAAATGCTATAATCTGCCCCCAATCTTTTTGAGTACCGTCAGGGCATGGTGCCAAAGACACATACTGAGTTTCCTAACGTTACGTCAATGCGTTCGTAAAATATAGCATTTTTTGACAAAATTCAATATGGCCGACACCCAAAATGGCTGACATTGGAAAATTGTGTTTTTTGGCCAAACCATTCAAAAGTTATAAGCAAAAATATAAATTTTTCATATCTCCTGATGACTAGGTGGCACTGCACCGAAACACTGCAGGTAGCCTCAGGTCATGCTTGTTATAACACACACCAAGTTTAGCCTCAATACGCCAAACCGTTGCAGAGATATAGCCTCACATTCATTTTTGCGTGCTTTTTGTAAAATTCATTGGCACGTTATTCGAAAATTAAAGAAAATGTAAGAATAAAAGAAAATACTAAGACAATTCAGGTGCATAATTTATTCATGTTGCAATGCATTCAGGGAGCCATGGATGAGTTTTGACTGGTGCACTGCAGCATGAAGCTTTTTGTTTCTTTCACCATCGTTGAAATTCATATGCTGATTCTTGCTGAATGTTTGTGTGAGCCTTACAATAAATGTATCCACAAATAATAGAATGTGTTTAACAAATATGACACTTTATTTGTCTGTGTATTGAATGTTGAAAACAGACTATTACGTTGTTTTTCTCACCACTTCAGTAAAGACTTACTTTGATACAAGGAAATTCCATATACAGGCAGTATATACAGTTATCGCTCATACTTACAGAGGAGCTGGAAGAGAAAACACTTGAATCAAGACTGTCTTGTTTGTTGTGAACATTGGAGAAAACTCTTTAATTGTGATGTATAGTTTGATCTGTTGTTGATGATATGTGAAAAGTCATACAATCATTTATTCCCTTTATGTGTTGTGAAGGCTTCTATTAAGATTAAAGTTTAAAATGGTATCATTTAGTAAATTTGAGCTAAATGTTTATTTGTTTATGTTGAAAAGTTAATCGGTTAAGTTAAACACTCCATTTAAGGCTCACTCTGGACTCCGCTTGGCACGTCCACTCATGTAGAGAGGCGGGTAATGGCAGCAGTGTAGCTTTTAGTATATAACACAGATTTCAACTTTTGATGAGATCAGGATGTTACACAACGATTAATGACCAGCCAAAACCGGTCATGTCTTTTTCCAGCTTTTTTTTTTTTTTTTTTTCCCATAATAAATGTGTTTTGCAGACACAGATTTACAGTAACCGAAGAAGAAGAAAAAGAAGAAGAAGAGAAGGGTGGGAACTAATGTTACAAAGTAAATGGTCAAGAGCACAACAAAGCAAACACTGACTGTCTTAATGGTAAGTTCAAATGAAACAAATTCAATATCTAAACCTCTGCTCTAAATAACTTAAGACACACTGGTTAATAATAAGTGAAGCTGGTAATGCTTGTTTAATCATCCTCTGCTGAGATCTTTAATGTGTTTTATTTCAGTTGATTTCATCTAAGGCTGTGACTGTAAGTCAGTTGTAGTTGTGTTTCGGTTCGTCTCTTCTTTTTTTCTGTTAATCTTTCCTTCAGTGTAGAAAAATGGTGGTTTGGCCATCTGCCCAGAGTGTTCTGATTCTGGGATAGACTCCAGTCCTCCTGCAATCCTATAGAGGATAAAGCAGCTATAGAGAAGAGAAGAATGGTTGGATGATTGCGTTATACATGGCTCTCTGAATCTGGAACTCATTTAACATCTGATAGTTTTGGATGATGGCTGTTTGTTAAATGGAGCAGCAGAAAATGTGTTTTAAAGCAGTCAGCCGGTTAACTCCACCAAGTTTGAGTGAAATGTAAAAGTTTTCTTCTTGTTTTATCAATTTTGCACCTCTTTCTGTGTGGAATCACATCTTTTATTGTTTCATTCACTGATATAGTGCTAACAAGAAAACTAAAATAATTCTAGTTGGCACTAAACTTGATTTAAGAGATGCCAGTGGAAAGCTGAAAGAGCAGAATCTCAGGCCCAGCACCACACAGCCAGGAGCAACAGACCGACTACAACAATGAGTAGTTAAAGCCATTTTAGGATGACATCAGTTGAAATGGCTGAAAAATCATAAATACAACCACTAATAATATAATATATTGGCTTATCACTCTTGAGCAATAGGTGGTGCTGTTTTCAAATTGATGTGATGTGTTCTGTGTGATGTGACAATGACACACACAAAGTCTAGTGTCATTATGTCAAAGCTTTACAGAGATACAGCCTCAGAGTCATTTTGGCATCAAGCCTTAAATATGTAGTGGTGCTGTACAAAAACAGTTTTGTCTATTGACATGAAATCCATAACTTTGTGTAAGCACAGTCTGAAGATGTTTAGAGTCAAATTTGGTTAAAATCAGACCAGCTGTCTATGAGGAGTTCGAACAAATAGGAAAGGAAGTTCGGCCAGCTGTGGTATAATTGGTATGTATGTTGTCAGCATGATCCAAGGAATATTTTGAAACCATTTTTATTATAATAGTCTAATGCAATCCCAAATTATTTAGCATTTTTGTAAATTTCATTAATAATGTTTAATGAATGATATGTTACTTATGACCAATAGGTGGCGCTGGTACCAAACTGATGTGGCGTGGTCAGTGTGTCAGCCTCAGATGTAGTTTGGCATCTTTCCAGCAAATTTGTTGATGTGCTAAACGGAAACTGTTTCGTATATTGGCTGACATGGTTCAACTCGGCATGATGCACCGAATCTAAAGAAAATGTTTTTGATTTTTGGCCAAACCATTCAGAAGTTATAAGCAAAAATATCAATTTTTCATATCCCCTGATCACTAGGTTGCACTCTGCCGAAACACTGCAGGTAGCCTCAGGTCATGCTTTTATAACACACACCAAGTCTGGTCTCAATACGCCAAACTGTTGTGGAGATATAGCCTCACATGCATTTTTGCATGCTTTTCATAGAATTCATTTGCACATTATTCAAGAACAGTTTGACTAATCAACTTGAATTCCATAACTTTTTGCCAGCACGGTCTGAAGATGATCTGTGCTAATTTTGGAGAAAATCAGACAAACCGTCTAGGACGAGTTTGAAAAAGTAGGTTTTACAAACAGAAAATTTAAGAAAAAAAACTAAATCTTATGATTTTTAAATTTTGGACTTCATTTGACTCGGCATGAGCCAAGGATTCAGAGGAAAAAAATAATTTTCATTCTGTGCCTTACTGTTCAAAAGTTAATTAGCATTTAATTAGCATAAAATTATTGAGATTTTGGACAAGTGGTGGCGCTAGATAGTTTGAGTTAGAGACTTCAAACTTGCTGTGGTTAATGTTGGGACTGTCCTCTATGAGTGTGCCAAATTTTACAACTTTCCCGCAAATGGTTTTATGGGCTGCCATAGACTCAAGAGTGGAAGAAGAAAGAGAAGAAGAAGAAGAAGAAGAAGAACGCCAACGGATACAATAGGTGCCATGGCACCTTCGGTGCTTGGCCCCTAATAATAATAATAATAATAAATATAGCTGCAAGCAGCAATTGCGGGGCCAAGCACAAAAGACTTTGTAGTTTGGCATCTTTCTAGCAAATTCATTGATGCACTACACAAGAACTGTTTCGTATATTGACACGAAATCCATAACTTTTTGTCAGCATGGTCTGAAGGTGATCTGAGTCAAATTTGGTGAAAATCAGACTAACAGTCTAGAAGGAGTTTGAAAAAACAAATTCAAAAAAATGTTAAAATTAATTCAAATAAATGTGATCTTACCACACTTAATCTCTGTGTTTGATTTAAAAAATACAGAATGCTAGAACGAGCCATAACTGACGAAAAATGCCCATAATTTTTACCCTTTTCCTCCAAGTCGTGCATTAAAATCATGCTAGCTGGCTCATGCTAGCTGGATATCCTATAATGTGTTTGTGACGTTTGTTGAATAGGCTATATTTAAAAACGAAATTCGTTTTGCTCTTGTGTCTGCCCTGATCTAGCGGTCTCTCTGTCACAACATGGCAAATGGCATACGCTTATTAGCAAGTTGAGCGCAGAAAAATGTATAACAGTTTACAAAGAAAACTGCACAGTGGAAGAATTATGATCTTGTCGTTACAACCATTAAGAAACTCTGCAAACTTATGTGACCATTGCACTTGTTGTTCGTAAAATGTCCTAACCGGTAAGTGCTTTTTTTGCCTTGTATGTTGAACCGCCCATGAGCCTTAATGAAACCATTTTTTTGTATTTGTTTACTGGCCGTTGCATGCAATCGCGAAATACAGCATATTTAAAAAGTTTAGTTATTCGTTGTGACAACCAATTTTGGGTTTGGGTCGGGTTCGGGCTCTAAATTTAACAGTGCTGCTCGGGTCGGGTCGGGTCAGGTCATTTTTGTGATTTTTGGCCAAACCATTGCGAAACCATTACGAGAATAGTTTGACTAATCAACTTGAATTTTTGAACAATAGGATATACTCACATTGAAAACATTGTTACTGTTACTATTTGGATTTTTTTAAAAACAAGTCTTTACATTGTATCTATTCTCTGGAATCCTGCGCTGTATGAGTAAACACTATTGCTGCATTCCTGACATGGGTCAGAAACCTCAGTCACTTCACTTGTACCAAGTACAGACACTAACATAAACTGGATATTTAACCAGTAAACCAATCCATATTCACACGTCTCGCAGTGATTAATTATGCAGAATATTAAACCGTTTTGCCAAGACGAGAGTATGTTTAGTTTGTGTTTGACCAGTATGAAAGAAGCTGCAAAGCTGCTGTTTTTCTGCTACAGAAGTGAAACAGAATACAGTGCTCTTCCACGTCACCGTCAGATGCATCAAACATGTCAAAAATATCTTAATTTGTGTTTCAAAGATGAATGAAGGTCTTACGGGTATGGAACAACATGTTTTTGGGTGAATTATACCTATTTTATATTAAATGGTTTAAAGGTCAATCAGGTTTATTAAAGCATCAACCCAAGTTTTAAAAACATACAAAGTGAAACATGAAAAGGAAACTCTTTTTAAAATGCAATAATACATAAAAAAAATTGAATGCATTTTGATATTGAAAGTTGTACAGACTGTTAGCTTGTGAAAACATAATTTTATTAACTGCAATATTGTTTTAAAATAAGCTACAAGCTGTGCATTTTTAGAACTTGGTATAGTATGATGTAAAAATAAAAAAAAATAAATAAATAAATAAATTAAAAACAAACAAACTCTGCACTACTAACTGATTAAACTCAAATAAAGATAGATAAAGATAGCACACAATGACTGTCATTCTCTCAGAGGAATTATGAGTTTTGAACATTTACATTGTGGTTCAAACAGATGAGAAAATTACTGCACTATACAATTATCCAGCAGTCGCTCAGTAAACAATTGAACACAGGCTTTGTGTTTGCTGGTCTCTTTGCTCATGTGACTCTGCTGTAGATCACTGATGCGTCTTCCACAATTTGAACGTGATTGCCTAAAAAACAAACAGGAGCACAATGATGTTTAGACTAGATGATCTGTGCTGATGCATTAGTGCTGGTTAAGTTGTTTCTCACCTCACGGCTCCATCAGGCTGGTGAACTCTTATATTGTCATACTGACATTCATTGTCTTGCGATCTGTTCGTCTCTTTCTTTCTGTGATATTGGACAGTTGTGTACTGGATCTCCTCAGTATCTCTGGATTCAGGATTTTTTCCTCTGAATCTGTTGAGTTTCACACTGGCGTACAAAGCATCATTGACTGTATCAGCTTCAGAAAGAGGCTCATCATGAACTGAAACTCTCCTTGACACGTCAGAATAGAGATCACTCTGAAATACAAGACAATACATAATTAAGACAAATTAATCAGTTTTTTTTCAAAGGTGAGGTGCAGATTTTATACAGAAGTAGGTCTCAAATACAACATCAGATAACATAAGATAACAGCGGACTGATTGATTTTCTGCTTCAGTGAAGTTGTGTTGTGTCTGCATGATTTGCCTGTTTCATTATGAGATCTTCAGTTTTAACACTCCTTCGTTTCCTCCTGTTATAATGACAGACATTAACATCAGAGAAAATGTAGATAGAAAATATGAATGCTGTTCTTAAAGATAACATACATGAGCCATTTCATCACAATAAAACTGAACATAATCACTGCAGTTTTTTTTAATTGAACTCACATTATAAACCATGCGATAATGATTATGATGATGATGATAATGATGAATACTCCTGATGCTGCTGTGATCACAAACACATTCCTACCAGCACCATGATGAACTGAAAGAGGAAGATCATCATAATTAAAAAAAACTGATGAATGATGTGAAGAAACAGGAGTGTTAATAAAAGCTTCACCTGTGACAGTAACAGCGTCTGATCTCTGAGATCCATGTTGATTGTGAGCCTCACAGTAGCTCACAGCTGAGCTTTGATTCTCCTTAAACCAGCTGAAGTTCAGAGCAGGTGGGTTTGAATCACTGCTACAGATCAGAGTCACTGAATCACCTTCCACTATTTCAGCAGATCCAGTTATGAACACTGAGACACTCCTGGGTGGGTCTAAAATGAATAAAAATCTAAATTCACAATAAATATAAGAAGATGCTGAATTTGGATGTGAACAATGTGCAGATGATTATTAACTCACACACAACATTTAAAGTCAGACTGTTAGAGTATTTCTCTCCATGTTTATTGATGGACTTGCACTTGTATTCTCCACTGTGATCAGAGCTGATCTTTGAGATGTTGTAGATTCTTCCAGATCCTACAATCGTTCCTCCTTTAAACCAGCTGATTTCTGCAGGTGGGTTTGAATCACTGCTGCAGTTCAGAGTCACTGAATCTCCCTCCACTATTTCACCAGATGGACTGATGGACCCTGAGACGCTCCTGGGTGGGTCTAAAAACAAACAAACATTAAAATTCACAATGAATATTATACAATTTTAAACAATGTGCAGATGATCATTAACTCACACATGACATTTAAAGTCACAGCATCAGAGTATTTCTCTCCATGTTCATTGATGGACTTGCACTTGTATTCTCCACTGTGATCAGAGCTGATCTTTGAGATGCTGTAGATTCTTCCAGATCCTACAAACGTTCCTCCTTTAAACCAGTCGAATTTGCAGGTGGGTTTGAATCACTGCTGCAGATCAGAGTCACTGAATCTCCCTCCACTATTTCACCAGATGGACTGATGGACACTGAGACACTCGTTGGTGCATCTAAAAAAGAGACATGGAAGAAAAAAAAAAAAAAAGCAAATTTGACATCACACAGTTTTATGAATCTCCCCCTAATATTCTACCAGATAGACTGATAAAGGCCACAGGATTCACTTGAGGATATTTATCAGTGGCAACTGGTGGAAAAGTTTATTGGTGTATAAAATGGTTATTATTGGACAATTTAAATATGATTCTCACAATTCTGTATTTTTTTTTTTTTTGCAATCATTTTTTCAAGGTAAATTAAAAATCATTTCTATTTTTCCTAATTTGCCAAGTATGTATACACTGCAACAGCAAAAACTATGAGGAAACTTTGTGAGTTTGAGTGTGTGATATTTGCACCGTATGTACAGCACCACTGATCTTCACAAACTCCTCCAAAACATGCTTTAGTGAGCATCCGTTATACTTGACTATACTGAAATGTGTTTGAGGATGCTGATTGGCAAAATTTGATGTCATATTTTAAATACATTTATATCATAAATCAGCAGTTGGCTAAACAACTACTCTATCACCCCAGATATATGTAGTTCTCAAATCATTTTTATAATCATTCATCATTAAACTTGATTTTTAAGTACAGCTAAAAAAAAAAAAAAACTACTTACACGTGACATTGAGATGAACAGCAGGAGAGATGTAAGTGTGTCCATGTAGAGCACAGCTATATCTGCCTGCATCCTCTCTTCTGACTGACTGCAGCAGGAGTTCATTGTTTCTGTCTCTTCTCTCAGTTAATGGCTGTGAGTTTCTGTACCAGATGAATGTTGCTCTGTCAGTCAGAGTGCAGCTGCTTTTACATGTCAGACGGACTGAATCTCCCTCTGTCACTCTCTCAGGAGACTCCACCTGAAGATCTGAACACAACACACACATTATATCTAGTGCTGCTGTCACACACTCATTATTATTCAACATAATGCACAGAAGAAGAGTGAAACCTCATGAAAGTCACCTGTGACAGTAAGATTCACTCCAGGTTTACCAATCCATCTTCCTTCTGTTACATTAGTTGTGAATCTGAAATAGTACATGTGTTCATCTTTCTGTGTCACATGATTCAGTCTGATGGTGCAGTTCTGCTGTTTGTCTCCCAGATACTGAAGCCTCTGACTGTATTCAGGATCCTCAGACAGATCTGGAGGCTCTACCCTCTACCCCTGAAACCCTTTTCAGGATTTTTGGTCCAGAACACTTTTTTGATCTGATGTCCAGTAGGGTATTTATAAGTGCAGCTCATTATCACTGATGAGTTCTTTAGTGCACAGATGTGTGAATGATTGTAACTCACACCCCAACCAGCACTAGAAACCCCTGAAACACAGAATTCATCAGGATGAAAATGTTGTTTTATCAGGTACAACAGACCATGAACACAATACTTTTTACTAATTTGAAACAGCAACTCTTTTCAAGAAATATGAGCTATTTTTTTTTCAGAATTTATTGAGTGATATATGATGTGAAGTTTATCATCAACTTTTTATGAAAGGTGTTGCTGAAAAGCATAAGTAAATGCACAGTGACAAATGGGTAAACCAGGAAATTAAAAAGAGACATGAACAATACACTCCACTATCACATAACTAAAAAAAAAAAAAAAAAAAAAAAAAAAACAAGACTAAGAAAATAATTTATAAAACAACTTTTTTATTAAATACCCAATGACATCAAAATAAGAGATTTGTGGCTTTTAAATGGCTTAGTTCAATCAGATCTGATCTCATCTATACGCTAATGAACTCCTTTGACACAATAGCCTAAATATTTAACATAGCTTTGCACATTCACTACAGATTATATATTCATAATCTGGTGTTACAGTGATTTTTGTCCAATCAGATGCTCAGAACAATGAGCACGTCCCTCCTAAACCACTGGACACTGACTAGCAAATAGCAAAAGACTACTGGATATTTACAGTGCCCTCCACTAATATTGACACCCTTGGTAAATATGAGTAAAGGTGGCTGTGAGAATAAATCTGTATTGTTTATCTTTTTAATATTTCATTACAAAAAATTCACAATATTCTAACCTATCATTTAAGTAAAACCATGGAAAGCAGGGGGGAAATCTCATTATGAAATAAATGTTTTTCTGTGGTTCATGTTGACCACAAATATTGGCACCCAATTATTGCAACGTCCTTTATTCAGGATGACAGCTCTGAGTTTTCTCCTTTAATGCCGAAAGAGTTTGGAGAACACCTGACAAGAGATCAGAGACCATTCCTTCATACAGAAACTCTTCAGATCCATGTCACAACTTCACATCCACATATTCGTCTGCATCCACATGTAAATAGCCACAAAGTAGGGCGGTGGATGGTAGCTGGAACAATTATTATTATTATTATTATTATTATTAGTTAGATATAAATACAATCTCCCTCTCCTCTTTTTCCCTCTTCTATTTCTTTTTTTTTTCTAATAACTTTATTAATTTTCCTTCCCCTCTCTTTTTCTTGATTTCTCTCTACTCATCCCTGTTCTGCCTGGGCCCCATGGGTGGCTCGGGCGGCCCGGTCCTGTCGTGTTGCCATGTGGGTCTGGTGTTGGTTGGTCCTGTGGGGTATCTGTGGGTTCTGGGCCCCCATCGTGTGCCCTCCCCGTGCGGACATACACGCACCTCTTCCTGGTAACACACCACACGCCTTACTCTCTTTTAAATGCTCTACACGCTAGGTTGCACACATCATACTACCACCAATAACAAGAACAACAAAACAGACTAGGGTAAGTGAGGTGTTCATGCAGATGCCTCAGCAGGTGTTTCACCGCCCACTTCGCTTCTTTTAGTGCACATACTCTAGAGGAGGCATATATCCACCAATACGCAGGAGGAGTGCGTCGTGCAGGGGGAAATCTGGCCAGATATTCACCCTGCATGTCCACTTCTTTTAATGCATTACATTAGAGAAAGCCCACAATCTAGCCATTCACACCCATACATAGGACAAGAGTGGTGGGTTGGGTGATGGTTCTGGGCTCGGGGTGTGGTTGATCGTGTGGGGGGGGGGTTTGTGCTGGGGGCCCAAAGTTTGTTTAATCAGTCAGCCAATCAATTATTTCTATTTTTTATTCCACTTATTTTTATCCTACGTAAAGAAAATAACACTTTTTTTTTTCTTTCCTCTGTAACCCTCCTCCTATGTGATCCAGCTTCCATCTTCCCGACCCAACAATAAGCCAGTATTACTTCTTATATACACCCCACATACTCATTAAACCCCCCCAACCCCGCAAGGCCACCACTTCCACATTCCCAGAACTACCATCCATAACCCTAACTCCCAAATCCCCCCCACAATCCCCCCCCCTTTTTTCTTTTATTCCTGTCATTTATTTTATTCCCGTTATTTCATTCCTGTCATTTCATTCATATCTATAGTCAACCTGTATGCAATAATTCTCAGCCTCTATATCTGTTGTTAATGTTATGCCATGTCAAGATATGTCAAGTCAATGTCATGTCAAGATATGTGTTTTGTGTAGTGTTAAAAAAAAAAAAAAAGAAACTCTTCAGATCCCTCAGTTTCCCAGCTCCATGCTGGTGCTTCTTCTCTTCAGTTCACCTCACGCATTTTCTATAGGGTTCAGGTTAGGCAACTGGGACGGCCATGGCAGAAGCTTCATTTTATGCTCAATGACACATTTCTGTGTTGATTTCGATGTTTGATTTGGATCATTGTCCTGATGGAAGATCCAAACAAAGCTCATTATAGAACTTCTAACAGATGCAGTCAGGTTTACATTTTTTATCCGTTGATATTTGCTAGAATCCATGATGCCATGTATCTGAACAAGATGTCCAGGACCTCTAGCAGGAAAATAAGCCCACAACATTAATGATCCAGCAGTATATTTAACCGTGAGCATGGGGTACTTATGGTACCAAACCTATCTTGAGTGTTTGCTGCCAGAAAGCTCTTTTTTTTAGTTTCATCTGACCACAGAAGCCAGTCCCATTTGAAATTCAAGTTGTGTCTGACAACTGAATATGCTGGAGTTTGTTTTTGGATGAGCAAGGAGGATTTTTCTTGAAACCCTCCTGAACAACATTTGGTGACGTAGGGGCTGTTTGAATTTTTTTTTAGTCTTTTGACCCCAAGACTCAACTAATCTCTGCAATTCTCCTACTGTGATCCTTGGAGAGTCTTTGGACACTTCATCTCTTCCTCACCATGCATTAGGACGATATAGACGCACATCCTTTTCCAGGCAAATTTGTAACATCTTTAGATGATTGGAATTCTTAATTATTGACCTAATGATGGAAATTCGGATTTTCAATGCTTTAGCTCTTTTCTTACAGCCATTTTCTATTTTGTGAAGCTCAACAATCTTGTTTTGCACATCAGAACAATATTTTTTGGTTTTATTCCTTGTGATGGATGATTAAGGAAATTTGGCATTTGTGCTCCTCATATTTATAATCCTGTGAAACAGGAAGTTATTGCTGGACAATATCATACTCCTATTCATTCTAGTGTGCTAAATAAATGCAAATATGAATGGGAATATACTTCAGAGATATTTTACTCATTATAATTTCTAAGGGTGCCAATAATTGTGCCCAACATGCATATGAGAAAAACATTTATTTCATAACGTAAGTTTCCCCCCACTTTTAATTGTTTTACTTCAATGAAAGGTTAGCGTTTTAGCGGTTAAAGATAAACAAAGCAGATTTATTTTCATAGCCGTCTTCGCTCATATTTACCAAGGGTGCCAATATTAGTGGAGGGCACTGTATAAAAAGCACAAGTCCTTTGACGTATCTCACCCATACTTCCTGTTTAAAAGGAAATATGTGAGTACAGGAGAGAAGAAAGTGCTTATCTGCTGCTCTTTGTGAGGCCTTAAATAAAAACATCCGTGTGTCTCTAATGTGAATGTAACAGAGACTCACCGTGAATCATGAGCAGAAAGATCAGAGGAAGACGAGGAGCCATTCTGACCCACATCAGAATCAAATATATCTATAATACAGCATTAATCAGCACTTATCATCATAACTTTTGCTGTAGGTACATCACCCTATTCTTAACATTTCTAACGTGTACACGTGTATGTTATATGAGCAACAACCATCAGTTTTCATTGAAGTACGAGAGTGTTTTTCTTACCATGTTGAAGCTCATCAGATCAGCAGCAGTCAAATGACTGACTGTTTTAACACATACATTTATAGCTCTGGACTGACAAACTTGTGGTTAACGCCGTCTTAATGCCCAGCAGCAGCAATATTAGTGCCCTTCCCTCATCAAGAAAACAACATTAGTAGACTAAAAGTAAAGTAAAACAGCAAAAAGATGAATAATTGTGAAGATGAAAAATATTTTTTCTTTTTAACAATAATCGTGGTGATTTACGGCTGCACATCAATGTGGATGTCAGTAGCAGTAGATGGTGACCTCTGGTGGTAGTTTGAGGGTTTGTACAAACATGTGAAATGATCGCATATAAAACTAATCAATTAAAAGGAAAGTTACAGAAAGACAAAAGAAGCTGATAATCTTGAGCACTTTGAGACCATAAAATGATACATTGCCCATTGTGAAGCAATGATCAGTTATGATGGGAGAAAGTGCTTTCATCCACCACTGAACATCAGTGTGAATGACTTCATCAGTTTAGATGAAGAATGTTGCAAACATAAACACACAGAGACAGAAGTGAGAAAACAGAGCAAAGCAATCAGCCATGAACAACATGCTACACTATTAAAGCACAAACTAATCATTGTTGATGTAAAAACTCTGTGACATCCAAATGTGAGTTTTGTGGCTTTTAGTTCATGTCTATCAGCTCAGGCTACTGAAGTCCTTTGACACATAAACTTCTACCATGGCTGCGTTCCAGTCCACTTTTAGACACACTCAGGGCTGGCCCTGTACATCAGGGGACTCTAAGCACGATAATTTTGGGGCCCTGCCTTGCAGTGAATAGTGGGGTATTACAATCGCAAACCAGCAACAATCTAACACATTTTACACATAGATATGGCAGTGCAAGAAGCTTAGCCCGGGAGCGAGCAGGCAGGCAGGCCATGTAGCCAAGTGACAGCGGCGTGCTTTGTAACGTAATGACTCGACGACTAGTGGGGGCCCCTAATGGGAGCAGGGCCCTAAGCAGCCACTTAGTCCAAGTATATAAAACTGCAGACCGGAGATCTCCAAAATGGGGCGGCAACTCCAAAAGTGGGCAGAACCTCCCAAATGGGGCGGGGTCTCGTCACGCAAAGACTTTTCCCATTGGCTCTGGCTTCAGCCTATTGTTATTGACTTACATTTCAAAACTAAACTTTCTAAAGTAAACAGTTTGTAGTTGTTCTCATACGGTGACCGGGAGGGGACACTTTCGGTTCACTTAAGTTTGTCGTGGCCACGACATATCAACTCATGGGAACGTGATATTATGTCGTGGCCACAAGATATTAATTCGTGGGAATGTCATATCAACTCCTGGGAACGTCATATTATGTCGTGGCCACGAGATCATTTTGTCAAGGTAACGACATCCATTTCTCGTGGCCACATCTTATGTTGAGGAAACGACATGCGCTTCTCGTGGCTACGAGTTTAATGCGTAAACAAATCTGCGTGACCATAGTAACCTGGAATTATCAGAGACAGATTTATTACCATTTTATTTTGAATTAAGGAATTATTATAGAAATTAATACAATATTAAATGATAATATTATAACCTATTAGAAGCGAAAGAGAACTCGGCATTCGCACACTGACTAAGGCTATGTTCACACTTGACGTCTTTTTTCAAACTGCCAGCGTCTGTTTTACATTATAATCCTATGGAGTAAACCGTCTTTTCAAAAAAGTCAGGAGCACTTTTTTTAAACGCCACCGCCGGCGTCTTTTTCTGCAGCTCAGAGCATCTTTTCAAGTTGAAAAAAAGTTCAACTTTTCTGAAAGAAGCGCCCTACATCAATCACCTTTTTTGACAGCTGACCAATGACAAGCGAGTAGCCAGAACTGACGTTTCCATAACAACAAGGACAACAAGAAAAAAATGGAGACGGTGCCGGTTGATAGACTTTTATTTTATTGCTGTTAACCGACATTCAATTTAGATTTTAATGATATTTTACTTCAAAACCCCTTTTTTTCAGATAAACAGGTGTATATTATAAATCTCTTAATTATCTTAGCAAAGTTTTATATTCACAAGTCAAAAGTAAGTCAGAAGAAACCATTATATATTACATTTTGTAACACTAATCTTAAAATTTACCTTGAAACCCTCTCTTTTCAAATGTATGTAACTGCCCTTCAATTTCCTTTTTTTTTTTTTTTTTGGTATGTTTGTGTTTATTTTGTGTATTTTCTCTTTCTGCTGTTATTTATTTTTTTGCAGTTGAATTTGCAATTTGAAATGTGCATTGTTGCCTTGTTTTTTTGTTCGATGATGAAACTGAATAAATAATAATAATAATAATAATAATAATAATAATAATAATCAGGTCCCAGCTGGGTTTGTCACTTTTTGAGGTCCCCCTGAAACATTTCCGTTGTGGTCCGTGCTATTTGCAGTTTGCGTTTGTTTTAATTTGTTGTTGTTTTTTTCTGTTTGCATGTGTTTTCTTAAGTTGCAGCGCTTTCGGCCACCGTACTTAAGGAATACCAAAGAAGGCACAAAGCATAAACTTTTCTCATTACTAAACTGAGCAATCAGAATCAACATTCAAATGACTCAACGTCTTTTGCTTCACTCAGAAATGTAGCCTAAAGTCTAAAATAAAAGCAAACACATTCAAATAATAATGAGGTAAGGAGACACTATTAATAGAAAGACTGAAGAATCCAGATGAATTGCTGAATGAATGCGTTCAGAATCATAATAAAATCATGTGAAAAACTTTGAACATAGTAAAGGATAAAACAACATATACATGAAGATGAATAATGGTAATTTACAACTGATGCACATCAATGTTGATGTCAGTAGCAGGAGATGGTGACCTCTGGTGGTAGTTTGAGGATTTGAACGAACACATATTATGAAAGGATCACAATTAAAGCTGATCACTTAAAAGGGAAAAGTTACAGCAAAACAAAGGACCGAAAAACTGTTGACATTGAGCACTTTGAGACAATACAACTAGGGGTGTCAACAATAATCGATTCGGCGATGCATCGCGATGCGGGGCATGAACGATTCAGCATCGATGCGGCAAAGTGCCATAATCGATTATGTCACTGTTTATTTACTGGCGGAAAATAAAGTTGTGAAGTTTCAAATACTTCCGGTTCCGGGGGAATAACAACAACAACGAGCAAGATGGCTGAGGCGGAGGGAGATGACCGCGATAGACGGGTTATTATTGCCTCATGACTGATAAAAAATTTGCCTTGTGTGCAGTAGAATTTTGATGGATCGCAATGCATCATAGAATCGAATTGAATCGAATCGTTACCTGGTGAATCATAATCGAATCGAATCGTGAGGGCAGTGCCAATGCACACCCCTAAATACAACAATACATTGTCCAACTGTGAAGATGCACAGTTGAAATGTTGCATGAAAATATATCTTAAAATGTTAAAACAGTGAGCTTACTTCAATTTAACATTTATATTTATATTTATATACAGTAACGTTCATTTAATTTTATGGTTACATCATCTTTTCTAAGCTATAAATAAATAAAATGCTTCATTGACTAATCAATCATGTGTGGCTCCGCCCACAGAGCTCAGGATTGGTTCCTTTGTGCTCCGCCTCTTACTGCAGAGTAAAAAATAAGATGAAAAACAACTAATTAAAGTTAACCAACAACATTATGAAACCTTCCACAAGATACATAAAACAAGCAAACTACAGCTGAAGAGAGTTTAAATGATTACTGATGGTTTCTCATGTTGAGGATCACGAGTCGTGCAGGAGTCTTCAGGAGGTCTGCGATGAACGATCTGTGTGGAAGAGAGTGAGAGATCAGTCATGTGATCATCTGTGATGATGATCTGACTTTGGCGTCTCACTTACTGTGAGTGTGTCGTACAGGTCAGAGGTCATGGACTTGAGCTCAAGAGCTGCATATGTGTCTTCATTGGGATCAGAGATCTACAGAGACATGATGCAAACATTGTGAGTTCATGTTTAAAATCTGATAGAGTAACTGTACTGACTTTAATGTTTAGAGGAACTTTTTACTGGATAAAGAACTATAGACTCATGTGGCTTATACTCTCATATCTCTGTACGGCTATAGGAAACATCTCTGCATGCAGAAAAACACTGTAAATAATTGTGATCATCTCACCGTAGACTCCTTGATAGCAGATCTTCTGTTTATCCTTTTAGTAAGAATGAAAAAGCAAAACACATTTAAAAATGCACATTAGTTAAAAACATAAACAAATACATGAAAAGTAATATATATTTTATGTCCTGATCTGCTGTGATGTTGGCGGGACGTTACCCTGTATTCAGTCACACACCTGAAAATATTCAAGTCTTGAAGGACTTTGAGTTGAACTTTAAGTGAATGCCTACTTTTACAATAATGTTGTTTAGAAATTAGATTCAATTAGATTCATTAATAAACCTAATTTTACTACTGGATAAACTGCGTAAACTGCAGTTTTTAAAAGAGAAGTCCACTTCCAGAACAACAATTCACAAATAATTTACTCACCCACTTGTCATCCAAGATGTTCATGTCTTTCTGTCTTCAGTTGTAAAGAAATTATGGTTTTTGAGGAAAGCATTTCAGGATTTTTCTCCATATAATGGACTTCATTAGTGCCCCGATTTTGAACTTTCAAAATGTAGTTTAAATGCAGCTTCAAAGGGATCTAAATGATCCCAACTGAGGAAGAAGGGTCTTATCTAGCGAAACGATCTGCCATTTTTTTTCTTAAATAAAAATTTGTATACTTTTTAAGCACAAAAGCTCGCGTAACACAGGCTCTTGGATACGCGTCCATGGGTCGTTCTTGAACGATTCGTTCATTTTGAACAAATCTTTAATGTGACTCCCAAAGAACGAGTCATCTCGGGGAGTGATTCGTTCAATTGCGCATGCGCAACATCCTATTAGGTTCTGTACTGGAATTAGTTCACTTGTTTCGAGTCTTCAGGTTTTTCGAGTCATTCGTTTATCTGATGGGGCTGTCACGTGATGCTGATTTTGCTAAAATTAACAAAATGACTCGGAAAAAAAGATTAGTTCATTTTCCTGGACGAGACTCAAAGGTCGGAGTTGGTAAAATGATCCGAACTTCCCATCACTACTATAAATCACGTGTAAGTTCATCGTCTGTGTACTCCGGCTAAAAAAGGTAGATTATGTCGAAAAACTCCATCTTATTTTCTCCTACAACTTCAGAATCGTCCGACATGTTGTACCTTTTTGTTTGTAAACAGCATTTGACTTACTTGCACTTTCTTAGTCTTTGCGCGTTCGATTTGTAAACATTGGGTCTGTAGTTCCGCCTACATTCGGTGTGACCTTTCGACGTGATTCAGTAGTATGTAATGTTGTGAACGCGCATGCCAGAACCTGTGCTACACGAGCTTTTGTGCTTAAAAAAATATACATATTTCTGTTTTCCGAAAAAAAAAAATTACAGATCGTTTCGCTAGATAAGACCCTTCTTCCTCGGCTGGAATCATTTAGAGCCCTTTGAGGCTACATTTAAACTACTGTTTTGAAGGTCAAAATCGGGGGCACAATTGAAGTCCATTATATGAAGAAAAAACCTAAAGTGCTTTCCTCAAATACCATAATTTCTTTACGACTGAAGACAGAAAGACATGAACATCTTGGACGACAAGGGGGTGAGTAAATTATTTGTGAATTGTTGTTCTGGAAGTGGACTTCTCCTTTAACTGTTGTACGTGGATGTGTGGTAAACAAGTGTACTTTATTTAAACATAACACTTAACCAAAATCTAATAAATTAATACTGCAAAAATACAGCGGTTATTTTTGAAAGGCACTTCTTACCAAATGTACGTCACAAAAGCACCTGATGCTCCACCGAGTAAAACAACAACAACAGCAGCAACAGCAACAGATGAGAAATATCCGAGTGCTGAAATACACACCAAAATATACACCAAATGATTAACAGGACTGGATATGACAAAATATACTGACAAATAAGGAAACAAACAGGTGCACTATATGTGGTTAAAAAATATAATATGATTCATAAAACTCACACATGACATTTAAAGTCACAGTTTCAGAGTCCTTCTCTCCATATTCATTTCTGGACTTGCACTTGTATTCTCCACTGTGATCAGATCTGATCTTTGAGATGCTGTAGATTCTTCCAGATCCTACAAACGTTCCTCCTTTAAACCAGCTGATATTTGCAGGTGGGTTTGAATCACTGCTGCAGTTCAGAGTCACTGAATCTCCCTCCAGTATTTCACCAGATTTGTTTATGGACAATAAGGCGCTCCTGGGAGGATCTAATAACAATCACAAAACTTATTGTGACAAGGATGATAAAACATTTTTGTATCACCAATATTTACTGACAAGCTGGTATGTTCTACAGCATCCTGTGTGTTATAATAAACTCACACATGGCATTTAAAGTCACAGCATCAGAGTCATTTGCTCCATATTCATTGATGGACTTGCACTTGTATTCTCCACTGTGATCAGAGCTGATGTTTGAGATGCTGTAGATTCTTCCAGATCCTACAAACATTCCTGCTTTCAACCAGCTGATTTCTGCAGGTGGGTTTGAATCACTGCTGCAGATCAGAAACACTGAATCTCCCTCCACTATTTCACCAGATGGACTGATGGACACTGAGATGCTCCTGGGTGGGTCTAGTAAAAATCACAGAAAATAAAATTATTGACTAGACCTTTGAGTTTTGAGTTAGTAATGTGACCTAAAAACGATCATGACAGAAATGTTCTTCAGTATCATATGTTTTATAATAAACTCACACATGACATTTAAAGCCACAGCATCAGAGTCTTTCTCTCCATGTTTATTGATGGACTTGCACTTGTATTCTCCACTGTGATCAGAGCTGATCTTTGAGATGCTGTAGATTCTTCCAGATCCTACAAACGTTCCTCCTTTAAACCAGCTGATTTCTGCAGGTGGGTTTGAATCACTGCTGCAGTTCAGAGTCACTGAATCTCCTTCCTTTATTTCACCAGATGGACTGATGGACACTGAGACGCTCTTTGGTGAATCTATCGCATAAAAAATACAAAACATTACCAAAATAAATTTGAAATCACAAAGTCAGACTTATAAGTCCTAGACAGACTCATTAAGATCACAGGATTCACTGGAAGATCTACAGGTGTCAAGTGAAAGATCTGTAAATTTCAAAACATGATCAATAAAACTCACACATGATGTTTAAAGTCACAGCATCAGAGTATTTCTCTCCATGTTCATTGATGGACTTGCACTTGTATTCTCCACTGTGTTCAGAGCTGATGTTTGAGATGCTGTAGATTCTTCCAGATCCTACAAACGTTCCTCCTTTAAACCAGCTGATTTCTGCAGGTGGGTTTGAATCACTGGTGCAGTTCAGAGTCACTGAATCTCCCTCCACTATTTCACCAGATTTGTTAATGGACAATAAGACGCTCCTGGAAGGATCTAATAGCAATCACAAAAGTTATTGTGAAAAGGATGATGAAACATTTTTGTATCACCAATATTTACTGACAAGCTGGTATGTTCTACAGCATCCTACGTTTTATAATAAACTCACACATGACGTTTAAAGCCACAGCAACAGAGTATTTCTCTCCATGTTTATTGATGGACTTGCACTTGTATTCTCCACTGTGATCAGAGCTGATCTTTGAGATGCTGTAGATTCTTCCAGATCCTACAAACGTTCCTCCTTTAAACCAGCTGATTTCTGCAGGTGGGTTTGAATCACTGCTGCAGTTCAGAGTCACTGAATCCCCCTCCACTATTTTACCAGATGGACTGATGGACACCAAGATGCTCTTTGGTGGGTCTAACACAGAAAAAATACAAAACATTACCAAAATAAATTTGACATCACAAAGTCAGACGTATAAGTACTAAATAGACTGATGAAGATCACGGGATTCACTGGAGGATCTACAGGTGTCAGGTGAAAGGTTTTAAATTTCAAAATATGATAAATAAAACTCACACATGACATTTAAAGTCACAGCATCAGAGTCTTTCTCTCCATGTTCATTTCTGGACTTGCACTTGTATTCTCCACTGTGATCAGAGCTGATCTTTAAGATGCTGTAGATTCTTCCAGATCCTACAACCGTTTCTCCTTTAAACCAGCTGATATTTGCAGGTAGGTTTGAATCACTGCTGCAGTTCAGAGTCACTGAATCCCCCTCCACTATTTCACCAGATCCATTTATGGACACTGAGATGTTCCTGGGAGCATCTGATAACAACCATATTAAGAACTCTAACTAATATAAACAATAACTAATGTAACCTGAAATGAAATAAATAAATAAATAAATAAATAAATAAAATAATAAGTATGTTTTAAACTCACACATGATATTTAAAGTCACAGCATCAGAGTACTTCTCTCCATGTTCATTTCTGGACTTGCACTTGTATTCTCCACTGTGATCAAAGCTGATCTTTGAGATGCTGTAGATTCTTCCAGATCCTACAAACGTTCCTCCTTTAAACCAGTTGATTTCTGCAGGTGGGTTTGAGTCACTGCTGCAGTTCAGAGTCACTGAATCTCCTTCCTTTATTTCACCAGATGGACTGATGGACACTGAGACGCTCTTTGGTGCATCTATCACATAAAAAATACAAAACATTACCAAAATAAATTTGACATCACAAAGTCAGACTTATAAGTCCTAGACAGACTCATTAAGATCACAGGATTCACTGGAAGATCTACAGGTGTCAAGTGAAAGATTTTAAATTTCAAAACATGATCAATAAAACTCACACATGATGTTTAAAGTCACAGCATCAGAGTCTTTTGCTCCATGTTCATTGATGGACTTGCACTTGTATTCTCCACTGTGATCAGAGCTGATCTTTGAGATGCTGTAGATTCTTCCAGATCCTACAAACGTTTCTCCTTTAAACCAGCTGATATTTGCAGGTGGGTTTGAATCACTGCTGCAGTTCAGAGTCACTGAATCCCCCTCCACTATTTCACCAGATCCATTTATGGACACTGAGATGTTCCTGGGAGCATCTGATAACAACCATATTAAGAACTCTAACTAATATAAACAATAACTAATGTAACCTGAAATGAAATAAATAAATAAATAAATAAATAAATAAATAAATAAATAAATAAAATAATAAGTATGTTTTAAACTCACACATGATATTTAAAGTCACAGCATCAGAGTACTTCTCTCCATGTTCATTTCTGGACTTGCACTTGTATTCTCCACTGTGATCAAAGCTGATCTTTGAGATGCTGTAGATTCTTCCAGATCCTACAAACGTTCCTCCTTTAAACCAGCTGAAGTTCAGAGCAGGTGGGTTTGAGTCACTGCTGCAGTTCAGAGTCACTGAATCTCCCTCCACTATTTCACCAGAATTGTTTATGGACAATAAGACGCTCCTGGGAGGATCTAATAGCAATCACAAAAGTTATTGTGACAAGGATGATAAAACATTTTTGTATCACCAATATTTACTGACAAGCTGGTATGTTCTACAGCATCCTACGTTTTATAATAAACTCACATATGACATTTAAAGTCACAGCATCAGAGTCTTTCTCTCCATGTTTATTGATGGACTTGCACTTGTATTCTCCACTGTGATCAGAGCTGATCTTTGAGATGCTGTAGATTCTTCCAGATCCTACAAACGTTCCTCCTTTAAACCAGCTGATTTCTGCAGGTGGGTTTGAATCACTGCTGCAGTTCAGAGTCACTGAATCTCCCTCCACTGTTTCACCAGATGGACTGATGGACACCGAGACGCTCCTGGGTGGGTCTAGTAAAAATCACAAAAAATAAAATTATTGACTAGACCTTTAAGTTTTGAGTTAGTAATGTGATTTAAAAACGATCATGACAGAGATGTTCTTCAGTATCATATGTTTTATAATAAACTCACACATGATGTTTAAAGTCACAGCATCAGAGTATTTCTCTCCATGTTTATTGATGGACTTGCACTTGTATTCTCCACTGTGTTCAGAGCTGATCTTTGAGATGCTGTAGATTCTTCCAGATCCTACAAACGTTCCTCCTTTAAACCAGCTGATTTCTGCAGGTGGGTTTGAATCACTGCTGCAGTTCAGAAACACTGAATCTCCCTCCACTATTTCACCAGATGGACTGATGGACACTGAGACGCTCCTGGGTGGGTCTAGTAAAAATCACAAAAAATAAAATTATTGACTAGACCTTTGAGTTTTAAGTTAGTAATGTGATCTAAAAACGATCATGACAGAGATGTTCTTCAGTATCATATGTTTTATAATAAACTCACACATGATGTTTAAAGTCACAGCATCAGAGTATTTCTCTCCATGTTTATTGATGGACTTGCACTTGTATTCTCCACTGTGATCAGAGCTGATCTTTGAGATGCTGTAGATTCTTCCAGATCCTACAAACGTTCCTCCTTTAAACCAGCTGATTTCTGCAGGTGGGTTTGAATCACTGCTGCAGTTCAGAGTCACTAAATCTCCCTCCACTATTTCACCAGATGGACTGATGGACACTGAGACGCTCTTTGGTGCATCTAACACAGAAAAATACAAAACATTACCAAAATAAATTTGACATCACAAAGTCAGACGTATAAGTACTAAACAGACTGATGAAGATCACGGGATTCACTGGAGGATCTAGGTGAAAGATTTTAAATTTCAAAATATGATTAATAAAACTCACACATAATGTTTAAAGTCACAGCATCAGAATATTTCTCTCCATGTTCATTTCTGGACTTGCACTTGTATTCTCCACTGTGATCAGAGCTGATCTTTGAGATGCTGTAGATTCTTCCAGATCCTACAAACGTTCCTCCTTTAAACCAGCTGATATTTGCAGGTGGGTTTGAATCACTGCTGCAGTTCAGAGTCACTGAATCTCCCTCCACTATTTCACCAGATCCATTTATGGACACTGAGATGTTCCTGGGAGCATCTGATAACAACCATAATAAGAACTCTAACTAATATAAACAATAACTAATGTAACCTGAAATGAAATAAATAAATAAAATAATAAGTATGTTTTAAACTCACAAATGATATTTAAAGTCACAGCATCAGAGTATTTCTCTCCATGTTCATTTCTGGACTTGCACTTGTATTCTCCACTGTGATCAGAGCTGATCTTTGAGATGCTGTAGATTCTTCCAGATCCTACAAACGTTCCTCCTTTAAACCAGCTGATTTCTGCAGGTGGGTTTGAATCACTGCTGCAGTTCAGAGTCACTGAATCTCCCTCCACTATTTCACCAGATGGACTGATGGACACCAAGATGCTCTTTGGTGGGTCTAACACAGAAAAAATACAAAACATTACCAAAATAAATTTGACATCACAAAGTCAGACGTATAAGTACTAAATAGACTGATGAAGATCACGGGATTCACTGGAGGATCTACAGGTGTCAGGTGAAAGGTTTTAAATTTCAAAATATGATAAATAAAACCCACACATGATGTTTAAAGTCACAGCATGAGAGTCTTTCTCTCCATGTTCATTTCTGGACTTGCACTTGTATTCTCCACTGTGATCAGAGCTGATCTTTGAGATGCTGTAGATTCTTCCAGATCCTACAAACGTTCCTCCTTTAAACCAGCTGATTTCTGCAGGTGGGTTTGAATCACTGCTGCAGATCAGAGTCACTGAATCTCCTTCCTTTATTTCACCAGATGGACTGATGGACACTGAGACGCTCTTTGGTGCATCTATCACATAAAAAATACAAAACATTACCAAAATAAATTTGACATCACAAAGTCAGACTTATAAGTCCTAGACAGACTCATTAAGATCACAGGATTCACTGGAAGATCTACAGGTGTCAAGTGAAAGATTTTAAATTTCAAAACATGATCAATAAAACTCACACATGATGTTTAAAGTCACAGCATCAGAGTCTTTTGCTCCATGTTCATTGATGGACTTGCACTTGTATTCTCCACTGTGATCAGAGCTGATCTTTGAGATGCTGTAGATTCTTCCAGATCCTACAAACGTTTCTCCTTTAAACCAGCTGATTTCTGCAGGTGGGTTTGAATCACTGCTGCAGTTCAGAGTCACTGAATCCCCCTCCACTATTTCACCAGATCCATTTATGGACACTGAGATGTTCCTGGGAGCATCTGATAACAACCATATTAAGAACTCTAACTAATATAAACAATAACTAATGTAACCTGAAATGAAATAAATAAATAAATAAATAAATAAATAAATAAATAAATAAAATAATAAGTATGTTTTAAACTCACACATGATATTTAAAGTCACAGCATCAGAGTACTTCTCTCCATGTTCATTTCTGGACTTGCACTTGTATTCTCCACTGTGATCAAAGCTGATCTTTGAGATGCTGTAGATTCTTCCAGATCCTACAAACGTTCCTCCTTTAAACCAGCTGAAGTTCAGAGCAGGTGGGTTTGAGTCACTGCTGCAGTTCAGAGTCACTGAATCTCCCTCCACTATTTCACCAGAATTGTTTATGGACAATAAGGCGCTCCTGGGAGGATCTAATAGCAATCACAAAAGTTATTGTGACAAGGATGATAAAACATTTTTGTATCACCAATATTTACTGACAAGCTGGTATGTTCTACAGCATCCTACGTTTTATAATAAACTCACATATGACATTTAAAGTCACAGCATCAGAGTCTTTCTCTCCATGTTTATTGATGGACTTGCACTTGTATTCTCCACTGTGATCAGAGCTGATCTTTGAGATGCTGTAGATTCTTCCAGATCCTACAAACGTTCCTCCTTTAAACCAGCTGATTTCTGCAGGTGGGTTTGAATCACTGCTGCAGATCAGAGTCACTGAATCTCCCTCCACTGTTTCACCAGATGGACTGATGGACACCGAGACGCTCCTGGGTGGGTCTAGTAAAAATCACAAAAAATAAAATTATTGACTAGACCTTTAAGTTTTGAGTTAGTAATGTGATCTAAAAACGATCATGACAGAGATGTTCTTCAGTATCATATGTTTTATAATAAACTCACACATGATGTTTAAAGTCACAGTATCAGAGTATTTCTCTCCATGTTCATTTCTGGACTTGCACTTGTATTCTCCACTGTGATCAGAGCTGAACTTTGAGATGCTGTAGATTCTTCCAGATCCTACAAACGTTCCTCCTTTAAACCAGCTGATTTCTGCAGGTGGGTTTGAATCACTGCTGCAGTTCAGAGTCACTGAATTTCCATCCACTATTTCACCAGATGGACTGATAGACACCGAGATGTGCCTGGGTGGGTCTAACACAGAAAAAATACAAAGTATTACCAAATTTGACATCACAAACTTATAAATCCCAAATTTATGAATTCCTGCAATGTTTTACCAGATGAACCAGATTGAAATCCTTTTCGGATTTAATGTTAATGTGACAGAATGGCATTTTTGTTTTCCTACAGTCCTGTTATTGGCTTGCTATAGAGTTGCTTTTATTACGTGTGTTTAAGAGAATTAAGAGTGTTTGTTTATAGATGGTTTCATCAGACGCACCGGTCTTGCTAGAGACTAGTAATATGACGCTGACTACAAATGCAGTTAAAGGTATGGTGATGATTAGACTAAAGTTAGGGTCAGGTTGTAGAGTTTCCCACACATTGATTTATTTGTGGTGACTTGACTTAATATCAGAATGGACCACCACACAATAAAATCCCCAGTGTTAAATCAACACTGCTTCAGAGTGCATTTGGTCCCACTCCAAATAGTCTTAAAGTTAAGGCGCGTTCACGCCATATCGGAATTCCTGTAATTACGAGATTCCAACTTGTAAAAAGTGTTCATGTCCTCGTAGAACTCGTAATTACAACTTGTGAACTGGGAGTCTTCTGAGAGCTACGATTTGTACCACATGACCGCTGCACCACCTGACCAACGTAGGCTCTGTTTAGGCGTTGATAGTGTTGCCATAGAAAAGCATAATTCCGAGTCCGAGGACGTGAACAGCTCCGAGTAGAACGTCACATGTTGTCATCTCGAAATTACGGTAATTACGACATGGTGTGAAAGCAGCATAACACTGACACAGAGTTAAAGTTAATGAGATAATTACGTGATTAATTAAGTGCTGATTGAGCATTAGTGATGAACACCTGCTGTTAACAAGCAGAATCACTGAAGAAAAGAAAAACACAAGAACTACAACTTCAGCCACAGCCTTAGATGAAATCAACTGAAATAAAATACATTAAATCTCTCAAGATCTCAGCAGAGGAGGATTAAACAACTCCACAAACAGCATCAGCAGCTTCACTCATTCACTCAACAGACTGATTTTATTATTGAGAATTATCAGAGGTTTAAATGTTGATGTTTTGTTGGTTAAAAACGATGCACCATCATGAAGATCAGGGCTTGCTTCAGTTGAGCTCCTAACCCTTGACTTGCTGTGTTAGAGTCAGTTCAGTCCTTCACACTGAGCATGTAGTAGCTGCTACTATACGGTAAGATAATCATTGTGGCCTACACTGATTACATTGAAAATAGTTCACTTTCTTTTTTTTTCATATTTCGGTTTTGCACTTCTAACTCTAAGAAACTACATTATGCGAATAAAATGTTGCAATAAACAATTATCATGAAAGATTTTCAAACCTGTTTATTGTTATATGCATATTACAAATTTCAGTCAACAACCCGAGGAAAGGAGAGAAAATAATTTGTGATGATTAATCAAAATCTTTTATAAGCAAAAAGTGTGATCTACTACATCAAGCATTTGATTCAGTAATGTATAACTATTTGCAGTAAAACACTGTCGCAATTGCTTAGAATCTTATAAGTGCTAAAAGGATCAAGAGTCCAACTACAGCAAACACCAACCTCCATGATGGTGGTATCATTTTTTGACCAATAAAACATCAGCATTTGAACCTCTGTTAATTCTCAATAAGATCTTATGAAGATGTCTGACAGAATATGGTCAGACTGGTTAGTAATGAGTGAAGCGGGTGATGCTGTTTGTGGAGTTATTTAATCCTAGTCTGCTGAGATCTTGAGAGATTTCATGTTTTCTTTTATTTAGTTGATTTCATCTAAGGCTGTGGCTAAAGTCAGTTATAGTTCTAGTGTTTTTTTTGGTAACGCTTTAGATTACAACCCGCAAAGAACTACGTAAGTAAACTGAATTTACGGTGTATGTTTCTGCAATTATAGTGTACCTATAAAGTACGTACATGTAGGTATAAGGGAACAATATGTTATATTTGGGTAATAAGGGGATAACAAACCAGATATTGAACCTGCAAAGAACTACATAAATATACTGAATTTACGGTGTACGTTTCTGTCATTATAGTGTACCTATTAGTACGTATGTGTAGGTATACGGGAACAATAGGCTATGTTACGTTTTGGTCATTCGGGGTTAACAACCAGATATACAACCTGCAAAGAACTGCGTAAGTAAACTGAAGTTACAGTGAATGTTTCGTATTTATATTGTACCTACGTGTAAGTATAAGGGAGCAATATGTTAAGTTTGGGTAATAACGGGGTAGCAAACAGATATACAAATAATTAAAAATGATTTATAATGGATTAATTTAAAAAACTTAACAGGTACCTGTTCTATTAAATCCTAAATTTGGTGTATCTATACGTAAGCTTTTTAAAATTACTGGGAAATTATACTCTTGTTCCATGTAGTTACAGGGTAAGTGTGCCCTCTGCGGGCTGTAAATTAAAGTGGCGACTGTTCCCCTCTTGTTCAACGAAGTTACAGGGTAGGTACAATACATAAACACACAATCTGTGTATTTTAATATTTTTTATAGTCGCTAATCCCACTTCTACCTCTAAACCTAACGTTAACTATGACTGAACAGTAATAAAAATATAAAAAACAGGAAAGTGCAATCACAATCATTTATTTATTGCAAAAATGTCAACAGCCATACAAAAAAGTAATCCAAATAACGATGCGTTTGCAGCTGCAGTCTTTTTTTTGGCAGAATACAGTAGGTTTGACCTGCAGTAGGATGAGAGCAGAATTTAAATTGTTAATCGCTGAAAATATTATCCAGATTATTGTCTTGATCCACTCCTCGAAGGCGCCCGCGCGTCCAACACATCTCACCAGAAACACGGCATGTTGTAATCTGTGACGAATGCAGGCGAGAGCCAATGAACGTCCGATTTTCCTGTCGCAAAATGCACTTTAGCACGGGTTTACGGCTGTTGCTGTTGGACTCGCTGCTGGAGATGGAGATGAAGACCGCCGGACAAAGCCTTGAATTTGGTTCTGGTCCTCGCAAATCGTATGGATTCTGAAGATCTGGGTTCCAGCACACAAATAAAATTGTTTAATTTGTAATTATGATGCGTGTTCGTTGTATTTTATGGTTCTATTGTTAATCACAGCATGTTAGAGAAAACGCATTTGTGTTCCGCCACGACAAACGAAGTTAATATTACATGAATGATTAAACGATTGCAGAAATATTGTTTATTTTAAGGGTTTAACGTGTAGTCATGATAACATTATGTAGACCTATTCTTGGAAACGAGCTGGCAACAGAAATCACACAGAACAGAATGAAATGTTATAATTTCATATTAAGTAAACGTTAAATGTTTAGATGATGTAAATATGTCAGTATTGTACATTTATTGTCTGTAAAATGTAAATAAATGTACAGTTTGTAGAACCACCTTTTACGTCGCGTTGTTATTGTATCTACCCTGTATCTTTGTTGAACAAGAGGGGAACAGTCGCCACTTTAATTTACAGCCCGCAGAGGGCACAATTACCCTGTAACTACATGGAACAAGAGTATAATTTCCCAGTAATTTAAAAAAGCTTACGTATAGATACACCAAACGTACGATTTAATAGAATAGGTACCTGTTACGTTTTTTAAATTGATCCATTATAAATTATTTGTATATCTGTGATAAACGTAACCTATTGTTCCCTTATTCTTACACGTAGGTACAATATAAATACGAAACATTCACCGTAACTTTAGTTTATTTACGCAGTTCTTTGCAGGTTGTATTTTTGGTTGTTACTCTCTATTACCAAAACGTAACATGTTGTTCCCATATACCTACACATACGCACTAATAGGTACACTATAATTACAGAAACGTACACCGTAAATTCAGTATACTTATGTAGTTTTTTGCAGGTTGAATATCTGGTTTGTTATCCCCTTATTACCCAAATACAACATGTTGTTCCCTTATACCTACATGTACGTACTTTATAGGTACACTATAATAGCAGAAACATACACCGTAAATTCAGTTTAATTACGTAGTTCTGTGCGGGTTGTAATCTAAAGCGTTACCTTTTTTTTTTTTTTTTTTTTTCTCAGTGATTCTGCCTGTTAACAGCAGGTGTTCATCGCTAATACTCAACCAGCATATAATTAATGACTTAATTATCTCATTAACTTTAATTATCTCATTAACTTTAAGTTACTTTAACACTATTTGGAGTGGGACCAAATACACTCTGAGCAGTGTTGCTTTAACACTGAAGATTTTACTGTGCACAAATAGATTTTTCAAAAGGTTTAAATAAATAAAGGACTTAAATAAACATGAGCGCTGCATGTTTTGAAGTCAAAATGTGGCGTGGGTGTTTTTAAATCACTGTATCTCTAAAGGAAATTGACTGTCTTCAGAATTTTTTCGATGCCATTTTCATTTCATCTCGCTTGTAATGCCTGATAAAGCAGTATTTGTGAGCGCATCACTGCTTTGTGTACAGCTGTTACTGGGGAAACCTTTATTTCTACTGCTCCAAAAGTGCCTTCTGCTGGCAGAGAATGATTTTGCATTGTGATTTTGTTTGGAACGATATGAAAATCGATTGAAGTTCTTAAACACACAAAGCAGAGTTGTATCCCTGGGGAAATGCAGCAACACATAGAGTGTAAGTCTGTGGGTAAGACGAGGGGAGACAGCAATCATGGATCACCACTGTGCGTAAAGAGGCTTGGCAGCCAGGCAAGACATCATTTTAATTAGTTAGCTAATGTAATTTACTTGTTCTTTATTTAGCTTGTTATCAGAAATAATTTACTTGAAAGTGACTCTGTTGTTATAGATTTTACCGGAAGTAAAGTTTGGGCCACAAAAGCACGCATGCGCAGTAACCTTTGTTTATGTTGTTGCCACCAAAATGTTTATATCTTTTGCATACACACTCAAGGAAGAAGAAAAAAATTGGTCTAAATTTAAATTGTATCTCAATTGCCTACCAGTTTCCATCAATTTGGATTACAGTTTTAACATAAATTAATATGTGTCATATGTACGGATGTAGTAGTAGTAGAGGTACTTCACAGCAAATTCCCCAGTGTTAAACGCTGCTCAGTGTTCATGTGTTTCCACACTAACATTAGTATTAAAGTAGCATTTAAGCAGTGTTGAGTTTAATGAGATAATTATATGACTTATGAATTTGGTAAAAGAACAAGAGCTCCCATAAAACCTACTGACCATTTATCAGAGATATGTAATCCTGAACTTTAAAGAAAAAAGGTTGGTCTTTACTCACACAAGACATTGAGATAAACAGCAGGAGAGATGTAAGTGTGTCCATGTAGAGCACAGCTATATCTGCCTGCATCCTCTCTTCTGACTGACTGCAGCAGGAGTTCATTGTTTCTGTCTCTTCTCTCAGTTAATGGCTGTGAGTTTTTGTACCAGATGAATGTTGCTCTGTCAGTCAGAGTGCAGCTACTTTTACATGTCAGACGGACTGAATCTCCCTCTGTCACTCTCTCAGGAGACTCCACCTGAAGATCTGAACACAACACACACATTATATCTAGTGCTGCTGTCATACACTCATTATTATTCAACATAATGCACAGAAGAAGAGTGAAACCTCATGAAAGTCACCTGTGACAGTAAGACTCACTCCTGGTTTACCAAGCCATTTTCCATCAGGTTTATCAGTGATGAATCTGAAATAGTACTCGCGTGAATCTTTCTGTGTCACATGATTCAGTCTGATGGTGCAGATCTGCTGTTTATCTCCCAGATACTGAAGCCTCTGACTGTATTCAGGATCCTCAGACAGATCTGGAGGCTCTTCACCATGTATTAACAATTTACTCCAAAACACTTTCATGATCTGATGTCCAGTAGGGTATGTATAAGTGCAGCTCATTGTCACTGATGAGTCCTTTAGTGCACAGATGTGTGAATGACTGTAACTCACACCCCAATCAGCACTAGAAACCCCTGAAACACACAATTCATCAGGATGAAAATGTTTTATCAGTCACAACAGACTATGAACACAATACTTATTTTTATTTATTTATTTATTTTTTTAACACTAAACAGCAACTCGTTACAGAAAACAAAACCTCATGTTCACAGGATCTACTAAATAATATATGGTGTGAAGTTCATCATCAGCTTTTATGAAGGGTGTTGTAGAAATAAATGCACAGTGACAATAAAGTGAAAGAAAAACCAGGAAATCAGCCGTGAACAACATGCTTAACTATCAAATAATGAAAAACAAGAGTAAGAAAATAATCAAAGTTGATTTTTACTTTGTCTATATCTCTGAGCTCATCTCAACTCATGTGACACAATAAATATTTAACATTAATTTCTGATATCAAGAGCCAAAAACATTCACAATTTGTTTCACTGATTAACAGATGCTCTGAATAATGAGCACATCCTTACTAAATCACCTGACAGTGACTAACAAATAACAAAAGACTGGATTTTTATAAGAGGCACAAGTCCCTTGATGTATTTCACCCAAACTTCCTGTTTAAAAGGAAATATGTGAGCACAGTACGGAAGAAAGTGCTCATCTGCTGCTCATTGTGAGGCCTTAAATAAAAACATCAGAGTGTTTCTAATGTGAATATAACAGAGACTCACCGTGAATCATGAGCAGAAAGATCAGAGGAAGACGAGGAGCCATTCTGACCAACATCAGCATCAAATATATCTATAATACAGCATTAATCAGCACTTATACTCTCAAAAACAGTACATGTACATCACCCTATTCTTAAGATTTCTCATGCTAAGACATGTATGTTAAATTAGCAATAAGCATCAGTTTTCATTGAGGTAAGAGTGTGTTTGTCTTACTGTGTTGAAGCTCATCAGATCAACAGCAACCAAATGACCGTTTTAACACATGCACTTATTGCTCTAGAATGACGGACTATTTGTGGTTTACACTGTAACACGGAAATATCAATGTCCCTCCCTTAACAAGACAAATGCATTACTGAATTAAAACTACAGAAAAATAGTGATGCTTTTCTTTAAGTGAATTTAAATACATTTACTGAAGATGTTCAGAGAACAAGACTGTGTAACCAGACATTCTGCTGGATGTTTCACACCTATTATGATGTTCTTGCACACAGAGACATGAAACTATTTTTCCTCTTCTCTCTGTCGCCCTCTGCTGGATATCTTTGATTATTGTATCACGTGATTCTCACTACTGTACAGCAGTCAGCGGAGACGTCCATTAGAGCAGGGGTTTTCAAACATTTTGGAGCTAGAGACCGCTTACGGAAAGAAAAGGAGCCCCTCATAATTATAATAGTGATCAAGCATATGCTTACTACAGTTTGTACTCTTAGATGCCATTAGACTTATTATTATTATTATTTATTTATTTTTATTTTATTTTATTATTATTATTATTATTATTTTTTTTTTTTCTGGATTATGTTTAAGGTTTTCTGTTTAATTTGTCTGGATTCTGTTTAACAGTTAAATTAAACTAATCAAAAGGCATGTCAAATTATTTCAATTTTTAAACTATATACAATTTAACAACAATTTGTTAAAAGTTGTATAAAATATATATTTTTTTTGCAAATTCTGTTTCATTGTATTCAGATGAACTGTTTTCTTTTTTAATTTTTCTGGACTCCATTTTAATGAAAATGTAACAATTTATTTTAGTTTTTTTGGCAAATACAGTGCTGTGCAGCAAAGATTTACTTAAATAAAATATAAAAATAGTCGAATTAAATAGTGTGATTTTTGCTTTATCATTATTATTATTATTATACAGCTCTGGAGATAAAGTTCTTATGTTCACATCCTCAAAAAGTCGAGATGACAGACGCTAAAAAACATCATGTGTGCTTGAGTTTGTGTTGTGGGTGAAACCACACATCTGACGCAGTGACATGCAGGATTCATATTTAAAAAAGCAGTCTTCTGCAGTTTATTATCCACATTTGAGTACATAGAAAAATTGTTCAGGAACATTCAAGTCCAACTATTAAACTGAAAAAGCACATACAACAACAACAACAACAACAACAACAACAACAAAAAAACGTTTAAACACCAGGTCCGGTTATTTGGCCACTTATTAAAATCCACGTGTCATCTAACCTGTTTTTTTTTTTTGTTTTGCTTTTTTTTATGCCATTTCATATTCCTTGTACTGTCCCTTCATTTAAATACTCAACAAAATAAAACTAAATAAAATCATAGTCATCACATAAAGTCACTGTTTCTGTTGTCACTGCATTGTATAGAATATAGATGAATCCTTAGTTAAAAGTGCTTCAGTCAAGAACAGTGCATGATTTTCTTTCTCTTTTGTTATTTGATTAACATTAATGACACAGACAGAAGCAGGTATATTAGACTGCTGTCACTTTAAGAGCTAGTGCACAGATCCAGTACTGATACTTATATCACATCTGCAGTTTATTGTGTATCATAAGAGAATTTTAACATTTTAACACATCTCACTATGTCAACCTTCATTGTCTGTTCTGTCATTGTTGTGTCTAACAGGCCTTGAGATGATCTGGTCACCAATCTGTGCTTCTCCTCTCTCACAGATCTTAGTAATTGATCCTGGTGAAGCAGCCTTGTTAAAACTCTCTCTGCCCAAATGGTGTTTCCCGGTGAACTCTTTCCCGATCCAATTTTACCCACCAACACAATCTTGAGATGAGATTGGTTTGATCCTGTGAATCACATGATAATGTTTGGGATTAGACAAAGCATTCCAATTATGAGTTTTAAAAAATATATTTTGAAGAATGTGGGTAACCGAACAGTTGACTGTAGCCATTGAGTCCTATAGTATGGACAAAAACACTATAAAAGTCAATGACTATAGTCAACTCTCCAGTTACCAAAAATTTTACCCAATTTTTGGGTATAATATGACACAGTTTACTTTATTTTGCTATCCTCACTTACAGTACATAAATGAACTATAATGTCCTGAAAAATATCAAAAATTATATTTTGGTGTCTGAATAATTTTTGGTTTGACAGTGTCTGCTAAATGAATGTAAATGTGAAATATACTTGTATCATGAACCTGAGTTGTGATGTCAGTGTGGCTGATTCACAGATGATTTTCTTTTGAAAACTACATTTCAGGTGTGACAGATAGATGCTACAATTCCGCTTCAGCCAAACCTTGTAAAACTTTAATCAACAACACTAAAAATTACACAAAGTAGCTCACTACATTACATTAACTTAGGGCACAACATTAAGAAAAGGGGAAAAAAAGATAATTTTTAAATAATTTATTTTAAAACCAGATGGCAGTTTTGTGGAATTGACAGAAATTATGAATACTTAAAAGTAAATGAATACTTTAAGACTAGGCACATTAAACAGTAATAAACCACAGCATGTCAAGAGAAGTAAAATGACAGAATATCAAATGCATCAATGTCACCTTCATTTGAAATCAGAGGTTCTATGAAGCTAAAAATTATGTATGATAAATGTATGATATGTATGTATGATATATATGTACTGATCGTTTATAGATTAGCTTATAGGGCTATGTATTGCTGTAAATACCCACTTCTGTCATTCATTTTCTTTCCGTTTGATTTTGGCTTCTCAGAAAGCTGTAAATTATTCAATCACTTCTTTATCACATGCTGTAAATAAATAATTTGAATTGAATCGACCTGTTTGCTAAATTAAGCTGGTCTTTAGGATAAATCACAAATGAACCCACAGTATTGTACTGGTTATCTCCAGGCCTTCAGGTAGAGGAACCAAATGATTGATAACATGTGGATTACTTCATATAACCATAGTATGATGAGAAATAAATCAGTATCATCTAATAAATATAAATAACATTGCAATAAGTAGTTTGGTGCAGTATGAGAAATCAATTAAACTGCAAATGAACTGACAGTGAAGGAACACACGCAAAAACACACCCCTGATATCTTTTCCTGTAATTCAAAGCTTTTCCTGTAGAGCACGGTTTACTTTCAGTTTCACTTTTTAGCGGAATCTCATTAGCATTCAAGACAGACTGAATGATTATCAGATACACATTATGTTATGATTTCTTGCTTAGCATTTCACATTTTAACAGCGCTGTCTAATAAATGGAAAAACAAGTAACTGGCATTACTTATTTGAAAAAATTAACTCATATATTTTGTTGTAAATGTTAAAGTAACACATTATTTTACTCGTTACATAAAAAGTAATCTGATTACATAACTAATGCAGAAGGATTTATTATCTCTGCTACAAACAACGTAGGCGTAACATTTAGTGTCATGACTTCCATTTTTCTACATTTTTGTTGCAGCTGTGATTAACTTGATTGTTTTAAGAGACTCATATTAATACTCAAGCACTGATATTGCAATAAAACACTTTCTGTAATCAAAGTAATATTGTCCATTATTCCTGCAGCAGATCTTATGCTCTGCTAATGTGACTGAATCTGTATGAGGCTTTGTTGATTTGTTCTCACCACTGTTGTGTAACTGTTCCAGAATTTCCAGGTTGATGCCCGCTATGTTTCTTGGCTTGGGTTTTATTTTTGTTGTTTTTAATTTAAGTTTGCTTTGATGGTTTTGTAAAATAGGTGTATTAAAGTAACAAAAATGCATTCTTCAAAAGATTTCACGCTGATTGTTTTGATGCAGAAAGAGGCAAAGAAATGCAGAGGAAAAAGCAGGTAAACATGTCATGAGACATTTCTGAGGAAACATCTGACATTTCCTTCCTCTGTTTGGTCTCTGTTTTCATCATTTCACTTCTGATGGTCGAGAGACTCACTGAAACACAGTAAAGCTATTCCATATTTCTCTGTTTTTACTCCATTTGGAAACAATTTGTAAAACTGTATTGTTTTATTCTACTATTTCTTTTCTGTTGTTCTTGCTTGATTTACTGTAAATGTAAAGTTGTGGTCAATATTCTGATCTTGAGCCCATAGTCATCCTTGACATCTGATCATGAGAAATCTGATCATGTTAAAATCTAGGTACAGTAGCTACATTTTTATTGGTTGTTGTAGGTGCTGCTATGCTGATGTCAATCAGAATGTCTCCTTCTCTTCCTCTGATCTTTCTGCTCATGATTTATGGTGAGTCTCTGATGTTACAGCTACATTTCGCTCTATTTTCATTGACCAGTGTAATGTTTTTTTTTTGTTTGTTTGTTTTCTTCTTTTCAAAGTATTTTGCAACATCAATCGGGGCAAATGTTTGATTTCTGTTGCTCTTCATCACCCTCCACCCTTCATCTTCTGTCTTTGCTCATAAATAGTTAAGCATCTGTAGAAGCGTCTGTTAATGTCTTTATTGTGACATTTGTTTTAGGGGTTTATAGCTTTGACATCTAAATTTCGAGCGCTATAGGGTAATATGTGAATCGCAGGTCAATATTGACCTCTAGTGGAGAGTTTCTGTTGAGTTCTGACTTACTTGCACTTTTTTAACTTTTTTCTGCTCTATAAATGTTGTGTTATGGAAAATTGAAGCGTTAAACAAAAATCTGTCCCCGTGCACAAGTATGAATGAGAAGTACTGCACATTAACTGTGTATGTCTGCTAATAAGAACACACACGTATTAAAAGCTGCAAAAGTTCACAGCTTAACTCATCAAAAAAAGCACATTCATTATTATTATTTCTGTGTTTCAGGGGTTTCTAGTGCTGATGGGGTTTGAGTTACAGCCATTCACACATCTGTGCACTAAAGGACTCATCAGTGATAATGAGCTGCACTTATACATACCCTACTGGACATCAGATCATGAAAGTGTTCTGGACCAAAAACCCTGTGAAGGGTAAAGAGCCTCCAGATCTGTCTGAGGATCCTGAATACAGTCAGAGGCTTTAGTATCAGCAGAACAGCAGAACTGCACCATCAGACTGAATCATGTTACACAGAAAGATTCACACATGTACTATTTCAGATTCATCACTGATAAACCTGATGGCATATGGATTGGTAAACCAGGAGTGAGTCTTACTGTCACAGGTGACTTTCATGAGGTTTCACTCTTCTTCTGTGCATTATGTTGAATAATAATGAGTGTATGACAGCAGCACTAGATATAATGTGTGTGTTGTGTTCAGATCTTCAGGTGGAGTCTCCTGAGAGAGTGACAGAGGGAGATTCAGTCCGTCTGACATGTAAAAGCAGCTGCACTCTGACTGACAGAGCAACATTCATCTGGTACAGAAACTCACAGCCATTAACTGAGAGAAGAGACAGAAACAATGAACTCCTGCTGCAGTCAGTCAGAAGAGAGGATGCAGGCAGATATAGCTGTGCTCTACATGGACACACTTACATCTCTTCTGCAGTTCATCTCAATGTCATGTGTGAGTACAGATTCAATTTGTGAGCTTGAGTAAAAGCGTTCAAATATATGATATGCTCCAAAAGAGTTGAACAAGAGTTCAAATTTGGTTAGAATGCAAAATGTCTTCATCAATTATTTTCATTTTGTTTACTGGACTGCTAGATCCTCCTAAGGAGACCTTTGTGGAGATGAGTCCATCTGGTGAAATAGTGGAGGGAGATTCAGTGACTCTGATCTGCAGCAGTGATTCAAACCCACCTGCAGAAATCAGCTGGTTTAAAGGAGAAACGTGTGTAGGATCTGGAAGAATCTACAGCATCTCAAAGATCAGCTCTGATCACAGTGGAGAATACAAGTGCAAGTCCAGAAATGAACATGGAGAGAAATACTCTGATACTGTGACTTTAAATGTCCTGTGTGAGTTAATAATGATTCAGTAACTGGTAACAAACAGATTAGTTAACAGTTTTAAAAAACATGAATATGCTGCTTCTTTTGTCTATTTTAGATCCACCCAGAAACGTCTCAGTGTTCATAAATGGATCTGCTGAAATAGTGGAAGGTGATTCAGTGACTCTGATCTGCAGCAGTGATTCAAACCCACCTGCTCTGAACTTCATCTGGTTTAAGGAGGATGAATCCTCAGCTGTTGGATCTGGACAGAGTTTCAATGCACTACAGAGTGGACGCTTCTACTGTGAGGCTCACAATCAACATGGATCTCAGAGATCAGACGCTGTTACTGTCACAGGTGACAGTTTGGTTTTCTATATTGATAAATAGCATTAGAAAAAAACCTAGGATACTGTTACTAAAACTTTCCATTACATTAGGATGAAACAGGGTTGAAAATTGTTTATACATCTGATTAGAACACACTTTCTCATTTCAGCAGTTAGCAGACAAAAATACAGTTAGTTCATGCCAAAAGGTGTATAACCCCTCACATCTTTTCCACAGAGGACAGAGAAAAACAGATGAAGGAACTCATGTGATACTAGAGCAATATGATGGTGAGTAGATAATAGCATAATTTATTTTTTATCTGACTAGTGTATCCACTTTTTATTTATTTATTTATTTGGGTGTGGCCATTTGTAAATGTAATGTGTCTGGCTTCCAGTCTCATCCATGTCCAGCTATTTTTAGCTTTAGAATATGATACATAACAGAACACAACCATAACCGTAAGAAATGTAATTGCTTAAATAGTGATCAGTGCTCCATTTGCTTGGGATCTTAGAGCTTGTATGTATTCATATTGAAATTCATTTGTCAATGTGTGTCAATGTGACAAATAAAAATATTCAGATTAAAAGAATATGAAATAAACAAATAGATTTTAAGTTAGTCTTCTATATTTAAAATGAATATAAAGCTTTTATTTAAGCATAAATATTTACCAATAACTGTTTATAGATGGAACTTTCACAAATTAGAGATGTATCAATATTGAATTTCTCTGCCAAATTATTCAGAATTATATCTGCTGCTACTGATACTGATAGTTTGATTTTCTAACGCAGCTATTATATTCAACTGCCATTCCTTTCAGAGTAATAATTACATTCTAAATCTGAAATGTCTGTATGCAACTAAGTTGGACATAAGTTAGTTTTCATAAACATATCCCGGATTTATGCAAACACACGTACACAATTAAAAGTAAATGAGCTCCTGTTTAATGTTTTTGTAGCTAACTAATGAACTTTGAACATAACACTGAATCATTTTCCTGAGGTAAATACAACGTAGGGTGACATAATGTTCACAATGTGTGTTACTGGTATCTTTCCACAGATGAAACACTGATTCAGTGATGATACATGAGACGTGATACATTTTGATAAGTTGTACCATATCTTTGAACATACACTGTAAAAAAATCCTGTAGAAATTACAGTAACTTACTGACAGCAGTTCGCCAGTAACTTACTGTAAATTTACTTACAGTAAAAATACTGTATTTATATTTACAGTACCATTTAACTTGCTGTAAATTTATTTACAGTATTATACTGCACTTGTACAGTTTGTTCTGTATTTTTACTGTATTTTACTTGTAAAATATACAGTAATTTTATGGTCTTTTCTCCAGTAATATATTGCATTACAAGCAAAAGTAAGCAATGACAACTGGGTAGCTTTTAATATTTTTAATTGTGCAATTATTGCAATAACCCTTGCAATAACATCAACATTTTCACAGATTCAGTTAAGACTCAAACAAAACCATAATCCATATTTCCCATATTGCAACTTTAAAATACAGTATCATACTGTATAACTGTTTTACAGTAAAGTACAGTTCATATTACAGTTAAATACTGTGTAATTTACAGAAATCGCTAACAGCGTACCTTTTGATGTTTGCTCATGTTTATTTTGTGCTTTCCACCTTTTTTTTCCCGCAAGAGTGGGCATGGCTGTTTGTAAATTGTGCAAATTGTGCCTGACTTCTGGTCCACATCCAGCTATTTTTAGGTGTACAAAACAGCTTGTTTTTCTGCTTGATATTGTAAATCAGTGTCTTACCATATTATTTCAATGTATTATATTAGCTTTGAAAACACTAGTTTGCAGTGCGAACAGTATTAGTTTACTGCACTTTGTTATTCTTCACGTTATTTCCCTACAGCGGCCAATGAACCAGTAGTTCTGCACATTCAGTGGTGGTCGGTGATGTTGAAAATGTAAGTTCTGTTTCATCTGCCTTGATTAGTTTAAATCAGCAAGGCACCTGTGGTTTATATCGGAGACCTCTGCTCCAAACTCAGTGTTTCTCGCTAGATCTCACAGCGCTGCTTAGCGATTGTGTGATTGAGACCCGTCAGCGAGAAAACGCATGTTCTGAGCTTGCAGCGCCTGTCTGCTTTTGGTGTGTTTAAGAATTCTCATGAATTAATAAACTTGTGTTACTATTGTGAAACTGCATGATTTGTAGAATTAGCTGGCCTCATATACACTTCAAGCTGTGGGCCATCTGAAATTCAATCGTGGACTTTGGACACCCATGCTGTAAAACTTAAAGGGGTCATCCGATGCCCATTTTCCACAAGTTGATATGATTCTTTAGGGTCTTCATGAAAAGTCTCTAATATACTTTGATTAAACATTCTGAATGGTTTTGTAAAACAACACCCTTTTTACCTTGTCAAAATCAGCTCTGCAAAAATCATCTCATTCTAAGGCGTTGTTCCTTTAAATGCAAATGAGCTCTGCTCGCCCCGCCCCTCTCTTCTCTCTGTGGAAAGACAGACTTGTTTACATTAGCTGCATTTAGCCGCCGCTAAACTTCCTAACTACCACGTTATAAGGAAAGGCGATCGCAAAGATTCATAAAAAACGCTTATACTCACTTCTGCTGTAAGTGAAGCTGGATCATGAATGATTTGCGCGAACATAGACGGATATATGTAGATCGGGAGGCGCATTCCCTTCACAAACAAATGTAATCTACTGCATCTTCAGCGGCTCAGATGTCGGGAGTAAATGATGACCACTATGTTCATTATTACATCCAGCAACACAACACCTCAATCGCTCAATCGGAGATATTCTTGTCTAATTTACATCCCTGCTCTGGCATCAAAACATGTAAAGTTACTGGACTGTGACAGCTGGTCTGAGGTGAGAGCTCATGTCAATCAACTATTGTGGGAGCACCGACAGGCATCTGAGAACGGCTCGATTTGAAAAAGGGGATATTATTTTTACAGATTAATTAAAAACCACTGCATGGATTTTTATCATTATAGGGTAGATTTGTACATACACAACACACATTAATGTTCAAACAACATGTAAAAGTGAACTTAGCATCGGATGACCCCTTTAAGTTGAACTAGGTGGATTTTTTTTTTTTTTTGTATAAATATATATATATAAGGCCATATACGGCAGACCATGTCAAACAGCCACCGTGAAGTATTGTTTTGCCTGTGTGGACTCTACCAAGCATTTTCCCTATTTCATTTCATTGCCTTGTTTTGTTATTTCCACGGTTTTGTTTCATTGTCATAGTTTTATCTTGTTTCATTGCCATAGTTTTTGCCTTGTTTCTTTGCCCTGTTTATTTTGCTACTTTGGACTGATCACTTGGATTTTGACCTTCTGCCTGTTCTTTTGGATTTTGCTGTTGTCTTGCCGTACATATTACTGTTTGTTTGGAGATCGACCCTGCCTGTCTTGACTACATTGTGTTCAATAAAGCCTGCATCTGGATCTATCACGCTTCTCACGAGTCTCTGTTACATATATAAAACACGAATGGATAATCTATTTATGTTGCACTACTACTGCATGCTGGATATAGTTTACAAACTGTGTATTGGTTAGAAGCAGTCTTCAAGTGGGATCTCAGAGAGAACAAAATACCAGACAACTGCATTTATTTGTTTATTTAAAATATATATATTGCCAAAAGCAACAGCATACTGGAGACTTACAAAACGGCTTTAATTGTGAAAGTGATCCGAGTCTGACAGCTTCTCATGAGCTCAGACTGACTTCACAGAAATATACATACAAGCGCAAAGGAAACAAGATGTTTCTGGTTAATCTTAAACATCTTTATGATGACATATATTGACACTTGGATTAAAGGTGCAATCAAGACAGCAATGCCCATTCCAGTAACATAAACAATAAAATAGTAAATTAGTAATTATTAGTATCCATTTTAGGCTCAAACACAGGGGTCAAAGATTTTCTGTATTAACAGGTTTTTGTTAAACTTACTTTAATGTAACCGGTTTCCTTGTTATGCTCTCATATAAATCTGTAGAAGTTTGTATGTAGTTGTTGTGTTTCCCCCTCTTTTTTTCCGTTCTTTTTGTTTCTGTTTCCTTCAGTTATTCTGCTTGTTAACAGCAGGTATTCATCGCTAATGCTCAATCAGCACTTAATCAGATCATTAACTCCAGCGCCGATTCAGTGTTTCTTTAACACTCTATGGTGTCCTTTATATATTTCAATGTTTTAAAGAAATGGGAACCACTGACAGCGTTAATTTAACACTAAAGGTGTTAATTAGTGGATTTCATTTTTGTTGTGTGCTGTTAAAGTATTTCTGCTTTAAATTCATGTGTTAATTTTGTTCATTCTGGTTGGAATTAGATTTGTACAGATTACATTGTCCTTATAAACAAGATGATGTTCTTCTCCGCAGGAGCTGTAACCCGTCCTGACCACCTCCAGGATGCCATTCACTCAGTTTGTCTATAAAAAAAATGCAAAAATTACAAAATAAATATGGTATACCCTCAACACATACCTTCTTCTTCTTATTTTAAAGTATAAAATCAGCTTTAGCTATCTTTAAAATGTACCTAAAATATCGTTCCAAGAATGTTTCCTAAGTATTACATGAATTATATTTATTTTCTTAATCACAAAATTTTGGCTTTCTCTCTTGTTTAAAGAATAAATGTAATAACATGTAATAAAGTTTAATAGAAAACAGTGTATTTTTTCCTAGTTATTATTATTGTTACTCTGTTAAATGACCAGTTAAAGGTGTAGCATGACTTGTGATTACAAACAAACTTTGCATTAATTTTTAATAAACACTGATTAAAGTTTCTCAGTCTGTAAGGAGTTCAAGAAAATGTCTTTATTGTAGGAAGCAGTTATTAATAGTGAATATAAATCTAATGTGACTCACAATTCTGAAGAGCATTCAATGCATATTTCCAGAACGTCCATGAACTCAGTACAAAAATCCACACAGCTGACACAAAATGGACATTTCAAATTTGCATCCACACTGCTGTTGTGACATCTGCAGCTGCACCTGTTATCGCAGTTGCCTTTGCAGTTCTCACATCCTTCCCTGTTGTTCCCACAACCCATGATTCACAAGTTTAACTTAATTTGGAGCAGGGAGCTTGAAAATATTCTCAAGTCCTGAAACAGTCTTCTGAATATGATTAAAGTAAGTTCCTTCAGGAGGACAATGAGCATGTGCTGCAGGGGTTTCTGACCAACCTTTCAACATCTGCCCAAACTTTAGGCCTATTTATAGTAATGTAGTCATCCCAGTGGTTTGCGAGAACCCATGTACGGTTTTGTTAATGTACAGTTTCAGTTTTGGAATGAAGACGTATCATTGTTTGTCAAAGGATTGGTTGGCTATAAAATATTACATTATCGCAGCTGGCTCAGTTTAAACGTATGTTTCTATGGACTGTGATTCACTGTTGTTTTATTGTATGTCTGGTATCATTTCAGTCAGAAAAAACAAAAAACAAAACAAAAAAAAAAACATATCTGCTTCCAGTAAGCATATAAAGCGGATTAATATGAGCTTGTCTGACACTGGGATAAAAGTTTTGTTTGACATTTTTGAGAATTTCCATTACTGTTTATCACATTGTAGGAGTAATAATTAAACCATTTGTCATTATGAAATCACACCAAATGTGAAATGTTGTTAAAATGTACCCTTTATGACACAAGGCTCTATTTGTGGCATTTAACTCAATGACGTCTAGGTGGAGCACAGAAAATGAAATTCAAATCTGAGTTGTGCATAGGTGTATTGTTATAAAATAAATTGTCATTCAAATCTGGTTTTCAAGTGACATAGCACAGCCAAATCAATGCATTATAGCCTACAGATTTAATACCACTTTCATAAAGATTTAACATAATACAGAAAATAACAAAGTGTTTTAATAACTGATTATATAACACTATCGTTCTTTATGGCTGAATACATCAGTATTTCTCGTCATACTGTGGTTTTTAATTTATTTTTAATAAGTATAAATAACATTGCAATGTGTATAGTCTGGTGCGGTATGAGAAATAAATTAAACTGCAAATGAACTGACAGTGAAGGAACACACACACACACACACACACACCCCTGATATCTTTTCCTGTAATTCAAAGCTTTTCCTGTAGAGCACAGTTTACTTTCAGTTTCACTTTAGCGGAAACTCATCAGCATTCAAGACAGACTGAATGATTTTCAGATGCATGTTGTGTTATGATTTCTTGCTTAGCATTTCACATTTTAACAAATAGGAGAGCTGTCTGTCAATAAAAGGAAAAACATAACTGCCGTTATTTATTTGAAAAAATGTATGTTGTTGTAAATGTGAAAGTAATGTATTACTTTACTTGTTACATAAAGAGTAATCTGATTACATAAGAAAGATCTTATGATCTCTGCTACAAACAATTTAGGTATAACATCTCGTGTTACGATTGTCATTTTTCTAAATTGTTGTTGCTGTGATTCACTTCATAAATTGTCTGTTTTAAGAGATTTATAACACATTAATACTAAACGGTGATTAAAGTAATATTGTTTAATTTGTTTTCAGTAGATTTCATTATTTGTTCAGCAGATCTTTATAATGTTCTGCTCATCTTCACACATTTGTAAGTAGCTAATGTCACTGAATCTGTTTGAGGGTTTATAGTGTTGATTTGTTCTCACCACTGTTGTGTAACTGTTCCAGAATTTCCAGGTTGATGCCCCCTATGTTTCTTGGCTTGGGTTTTATTTTTGTTGTTTTTATTTTTAATTTGTTTTGATGCTTTTACAGTGTGTTAAGTTGATGCATATACAGAAAGAGACAAAGAAATGCAGAGGAAGAAGAAGGTAAGTGTCGTGAGGAGTTTATGAGGAAACATCTGAAATTTCCTTCCTCTGTTTGGTCTCTGTTTTCATCATTTCACCTCTGATGGTCGAGAGACGCACTGAAACACGGTAAAACCATTCTATATTTCTCAGTTTTTACTCCATTTGGAAATATTCATTTGTCAATATATCTATATATATATATATATATATATATATATATATTCTTCTATTTCATTTCTGTTGTTCTTGTTGATTTACTGTAAATGTTTAGTTGTAGTCAATATTTTGATCTTGAGTCCATAGTGATCCAATGACATCTGATCATGTTAAAATGTAGGTACATTAGCTGATTGTTTATTGGTTGTTGTAGGTGTTGCTATGCTGATGTCAATCAGAATGTCTCCTTCTCTTCCTCTAAACTTTCTGCTCATGATTTATGGTGAGTTATTTTAATTTATTTATTTATTTATTTATTTATTTATTTATTTATTGTGTTCAGAGTATTGCACTATTTGTGCAAAATCAGTCGGGGCAAATGTCTGATTTCTGTTGTTCTTCATCACCCTTCATGACCTTCATGACCTCTAGTGGAGAGTTTCTGTTGAGTTCTGAATTCTTTGCGCTTTTTTACTTTTTGTCTGCTTTACAAATCAGTGTTAATTTTGACAGGCATTTTTCATTTAGTCTTAGTCTTTATCTTCAGACTAAAATGCTTAATAGTCTTAGTCACATTTTTGTCATTTGAATCTTTCATAATTTTAGTTGAGTTTTAGTCGACAAAAGTCATTGCATTTTTGTTGACTTTTAATCATTACTTTTGGTCAAACTGAAGTTACCAGCATTTATTTTGGTAGCTATTTTAGTCTTCAAACAAAAATAATCATTAATTCTTTAGGCAAAAATCAAAGCTTATGATAAATTTGAATCAAGGATTGAATTTGGGAAAACTAATAAATTATGACAATTTTATTTGTTGGGTGAACTATCCCTTTAACAGTATGGAAATAGAGTATAGAGTAGTTTTTTTTTTTTTTTTTTTTTTGAAAAAGAGGCACAATTAGACAAATACGATAGAGATACAAATTAAACTCATTCTTCAGATACAGTAAATTTAATTCACATGTAGGCTATACATTTATTTAACATCTTTTGTTGGTTAACAATAATGACACAGATAAGTATTTAATTAGGAATGCTGTCCCTTTAAGATGGAAGGCATGCATGTAATACTGACACATTCAGTTTTTACCCACCTGTTTACGTTCACTTAAGCCATAACTTACATAATTTAGGTGAGATACTCAACATAATAGACATTTTGGACTACTGTGTGTGCATTTGAGCACTGAGAATTGATCGCACGAAGAAGTGGAGCCTGCGCGAGAAAACTTTACTGCCTTCACTAACTTTAAGTTAATGGACAACAAATTGTGACTACCAAAGAAAATGGGACATCTGGTGACTTTATCCCTAGTCATTTAAGTGCTGAGGCCATTGTTTCTTGGATTAAAAGCTGCAAACCCATACAGCAAAAAAATATATATTTCAAAATACACAAAAAATGGCCAAAAATATATATTTGCTAAATATATTTCAAAATATATTTACATACATGTATTTTCTACTAATTTATCTTTGGCCATTTTTTTTAATACACTTAAAAAAAAAAATTGGTAAAAAAAAAAAAAAAAAAAAAAAAAAAAAAAAAAAATATATAAAATAAAAGTCAAATATCCTAATTTAAATAATATCCAAGAAAAAAAAATTAAATAAATAAATAAATAAATAGTGGAAACATTCATTAAATATTTTACAAAACAGATATTGATTGAATTATTCTGATGAGATACCTTAACTTTAAAATACAATGGTAAAAAAAAAAAAAAAAAAGGTTATATGACAGGCAGATGATTATTAAACGACTCCATAAACAAGATTAACCTGATTTATTACATACAAAAGTTCTTATTGAGAATTAACAGGTTTAGATTTTTACTATTTGTTATTGATTTTACACAGCTGTGATAATTTGAAAGATTTTATAAAAACATTAAAAAAAAATTCTTAATCAAGGCTCAAGAGCCCGACTAAAACATACACTGATCCATATCATGGTGACATCAAACTTTACTGTTTTCAATTAAACATCAACATCTGAAACTCTGTAATTCTTAAAATGAACTTTTGTATGAAATAATGTTTGACTGGTTTGTAATAAATGAAGATGCTCAGATTTTGAGAGATCTGATAGTTTACTATTCTATTGCTGCAAGTCATATGAGTTTATTTATTTATTTATTTATAAAGTATAGGTTTTTGATCATAATAGTTCATGAAATATTTGTAAAATAGCAGTGTTTGTTAAATACATTTTTTGTGAACTTTAAGTTATGATTATTTTACTTGAATTTTACAGTTTACAGTTGCTGCTGCCAGTCAAGTGATCTTTATTGTGTCGTTGTTGTTTTAATAGTGTGAGAAATGGTGTCATTTGCACCATCTGGTGGTGATTTCATATATTATTATCACCTTTATTTTTGTAATTTCACATACATTTCTATTAAATTTAAGAAAAATAAAAGATATACTCTATGAATAATACTGTATTTATCTGTATAAAAATGAGAATTATAATGATATAATACTTAAAATAACAGCTAAATTGTTACAGATTTTAGTAATTTTATAGTTTTGCATAAAATTTAAAATGACTGGGGAAATGACTGTTTATTTTGAAAATATATTAATATATTTAAATTATGAATTTTTGAAAATATATTTATACATTTGAAATAAATTGTAAAAAATAATATATATATATATAAAATGTTTCAAAATATATTTACATAAATATGTTTTCTACTGATGTATTTTTGTATATTTTTGAAAATATATTTCTACATTTAAAATATATTTTGAAAATGTATTTGAAAAAAAATTTGAACAAAAAAAAAAAAAGAAAGAAAGAAAGAAAACATACAAAAAAGTATTTTAAAAATATATTTTGACCTCTGTATATTTCAGTCCAAAAAATGCATTTTCTTGCCACAGAAATACATTTAGAAATATATTTTACTATACGATGGTTGATGTGAAATATATTTACTATTTCAAAAGTATATATAAGTACTTCATTCATAGCTTAATTTATAAAAAAAAGCATATTCATTGTTGTTATTTCTGTGTTTCAGGGGTTTCTAGTGCTGATTGGGGTGTGAGTTACAGTCATTCACACATCTGTGCACTAAAGAACTCATCAGTGATAATGAGCTGCACTTATACATACCCTACTGGATATCAGATCATGAAAGTGTTCTGGACCAAAAACCCTAAAAAAGTGGGTGTAGAGCCTCCAGATCTGTCTGTGGATCCTGAATACAGTCAGAGGCTTCAGTATCTGGGAGATAAACAGCAGAACTGCACCATCAGACTGAATCATGTGACACAGAAAGATTCACACATGTACTGTTTAAGATTCATCACTGATAAACCTAATGGCATATGGACTGGTCATCCAGGAGTGTCTCTTACTGTCACAGGTGACTCTCATGAGGTTTCACTCTTCTTCTGTGCATTATGTTGAACAATAATGAGTGTATGACAGCAGCACTAGATATAATGTGTGTGTTGTGTTCAGATCTTCAGGTAGAGTCTCCTGAGAGAGTGACAGAGGGAGATTCAGTCCGTCTGACATGTAAAAGCAGCTGCACTCTGACTGACAGAGCAACATTCATCTGGTACAGAAACTCACAGCCATTAACTGAGAGAAGAGACGGAAACAATGAACTCCTGCTGCAGTCAGTCAGAAGAGAGGATGCAGGCAGATATAGCTGTGCTCTACATGGACACACTTACATCTCTCCTGCTGTTCATCTCAATGTCACGTGTGAGTACTGTCAGATTTTTATTTTATTTTATTTTATTTTTCAAATTTGTTGAATTTGTGTCTGTAACTGCACTCAGCTGGTTTCAGCCCTCTGGGGTCTGAGGGTGTTTTGGGGCCCTGGAGAAGTTTTGACATGCCCTGACATTTGTGCTTTTTTCAGTATCTTAAAAACATATTAATGGCTAAAGTCTGGTTACACTGTAATCAGCACAAACTGGGCTACAATAATATGTAAGCAACATGAATGTACATGTTTGTGCTTTTGAGAAAACAACATTTATGCATGGTTAGTGAAAATCAATTTTTTTAAGTCAATGAAATAAGACCAAGAAACGCATTCAGAACATTTGTGCACAAGACTTTTGAGAACTGGATGTGGTAGGCTAGAGTTTTTTCTACAAAATGATGTGAAAATCATCTCGTTCAGTCGTTCACAAAAAACAATATACTTATTTAAAATTTCTAAGACATGTTTTGTGATCGAAAGGGAATATGCGAGGGAGTAACAATGGCCATTGAATATTTAGTGATTCACACCTGAGAGACAAAAGGCCCTCCCCTAATGGCCCATCAATGAGACTGACTGTCAGGTAAGAAACAATGTGAGAAGATTCAGAGATTGGGATTTTAGATTATCTGTATTTTATTTACAACACAGTATAATATAAACATACATTATGAAAGTCAAAGACACATTATTAAGCACACTGATCTAACCACAGAGATGTGAACAGACTTTGTGTAATTCCTGAAAACTGTTTTCTGAATTCTCTTCAACAAGTAGCACAAGCAAATTATACCTGATATTTAAGTGCTTGCAAAACTCGTCAGCAGTAGTCAAGGAAGTTATTTTACCAATAGAATATCAGTGTAGTTGAAGATCTGATGTTGGTACAGCGCTGTCAGAGGAAAAGTTTGCAGGATTAATCTGCTGTGCAGTTATCAGATCACAAACAACCTAAGCAAAACAAAAAACATATGTGAGCATGTTGATATCAGGAGCAATTTAAAGCATCCTTGCTAAATAAAAGCATTAGTTCTATAATTTCTATCCCAAAAAATATTCATATAGGTATCTAGTCACTAACATAAACAAATGAATAAATCAGTGCGCATGTTGATAGGCCTGGAGCAATATTGTTACATTAGCAATCACTAATATTGCCCATGTGATTTGTATAGCTATCATATGCACACATGCTTTGTATTTATTATTATACAGTATAAAAACAACATCTGAGAAACTAAATTATTATTAAGCACATTATGTACACGTTTAAGCAGATATTTGCAGAGTATTCAACAGTAAAGACTGGTCTAAGCATTCTTATACACTGCTCAAAAAAATAAAGGGAACACTGAAATAACACATCCTAGATCTGAATGAATGAATAATGAATAAATACTTTGTTCTTTACATAGTTGAATGTGCTGACAACAAAATCACACAAAAATTATCAATGAAAATCAAATTTATTAACCCATGGAGGTCTGGATTTGGAGTCACACTCAAAATTGAAGTGGAAAAACACACTACAGGCTGATCCAACTTTTATGTAATGTCCTTAAAAAAAAGTCAAAATGAGGCTCAGTAGTGTGTGTGGCCTCCACGTGCCTGTATGACCTCCCTACAATGCCTGGGCATGCTCCTGATGAGGTGGCATATGGTCTCCTGAGGGATCTCCTCCCAGACCTGGACTAAAGCATCCGCCAACTCCTGGACAGTCTGTGGTGCAAAGTGGCGTTGGTGGATGGAGCAAGACATGATGTCCTAGATGTGCTCAATTGGATTCAGGTCTGGGGAACGGGCGGGCCAGTCCATAGCATCAATGCCTTCGTCTTGCAGGAACTGCTGACACACTCCAGCCACATGAGGTCTAGCATTGTCTTGCATTAGGAGGAACCCAGGGCCAACCGCACCGGCATATGGTCTCACAAGGGGTCTGAGGATCTCATCTCGGTACCTAATGGCAGTCAGGCTACCTCTGGCAAGCACATGGAGGGCTGTGCGGCCCTCCAAAGAAATGCCACCCCACACCATTACTGACCCACTGCCAAACCGGTCATGCTGGAGGATGTTGCAGGCAGCAGAACATTCTCCACGGCGTCTCCAGACTCTGTCACGTCTACCACATGTGCTCAGTGTCAACCTGCTTTCATCTGTGAAGAGCACAGGGCTCCAGTGGCGAATTTGCCAATCTTGGTGTTCTCTGGCAAATGCCAAACGTCCTGCATGGTGTTGGGCTGTAAGCACAACCCCCGCCTGTGGACGTCGGGCCCTCATACCACCCTCATGGAGTCTGTTTCTGACCGTTTGAGCAGACACATGCACATTTGTGGCCTGCTGGAGGTCATTTTGCAGGGCTCTGGCAGTGCTCCTCCTGTTGCTCCTTGCACAAAGGCGGAGGTAGCGGTCCTGCTGCTGGGTTGTTGCCCTCCTACGGCCTCCTCCACGTCTCCTGATGTACTGGCCTGTCTCCTGGTAGCGCCTCCATGCTCTGGACACTACGCTGACAGACACAGCAAACCTTCTTGCCACAGCTCGCATTGATGTGCCATCCTGGATGAGCTGCACTACCTGAGCCACTTGTGTGGGTTGTAGACTCCGTCTCATGCTACCACTAGAGTGAAAGCACCGCCAGCATTCAAAAGTGACCAAAACATCAGCCAGAAAGCATAGGAACTGAGAAGTGGTCTGTGGTCACCACCTGCAGAACCAATCCTTTATTGGGGGTGTCTTGCTAATTGCCTATAATTTCCACCTGTTGTCTATTCCATTTGCACAACAGCATGTGAAATTGATTGTCAATCAGTGTTGCTTCCTAAGTGGGCAGTTTGATTTCACAGAAGTTTGACTGACTTGGAGTTACACTGTGTTGTTTAACTGTTCCCTTTATTTTTTTTGAGCAGTGTACATTACTTTTATATCGTCTAAATATTAGCTCTACTTTAATGTCAATTTGTTTATGAAACATAAAACATTCCTGACGCCTTACAGATGCATTGAAAAGTTGCCTATGATATTTCAAAATGTTGCACTCGATTTCACACATTTTAGTCAGGAATTATAGTTTTGGAAAAAGTCCAACCAGTAAATGCGTTCAAGTCTATGTCTCAACAACACATTATCTAATGCCAATAAGAAACATCACTTACACTGCATAGGAGATCCATTTGCCACCTGCTTGTAGCCGTGCTCACGTTCTGTTTGTGAGATAAACAAGCTTCTCCTGTTCCTCTCAGCGCGTCGTCATCTGGAGTAAATACAAGGCTTTTTCCTCTCAGCGCTTCCTTCCAAAAACGAAAGTATCCGACACAAATATGTTGCCGCTTTGTTTACGAGTTGATGTGGGCGTTCATTTCGCGCGTCTCTCACGTGGAATACACCGCGTGGGCGTGAACTAATTAGCCGTAATGAGGTCATAGGGGAAAAACAGGACATTGTATTGGTTTCATACGGATTACTTACACACAAAATATGCGTTTTCGATGAAACTTACTTCATTTAAAAGTAGACATTCCAAGCTTTCTATAGACATATCTCTGGTGTTTGTGTATCATGTATTCGCTGAGTTTTAGTTCATTTTAGTGACGCATTTCAACTGGATATTCTGAGAAGACTGAAATGATACCCTGTATATTTTCTTTATTTACAAAAACCACAAACATTTGTTGATATGTTGAGCGTACACAAATAAAAGTAAACTTTCTACAGATTCAGGTGATGTATTACTTTTATGTGTCCAATTAAAACTGAGGGAGCAATTCAAGTTCTTTTTGCTGACATCTGGAAAATATGCGAGTGCTTCCGCAGGCGGGTTAGCCGACCCCAGGACGTTAAAGGAGGAATGTTTGTAGGATCTGGAAGAATCTATAGCATCTCAAAGATCAGCTCTGATCACAGTGATGTCAAATTAATTTAGGTAAAGCTCTGTTTTTATTAATATTATTTTTTTCTGTTTTAGATGCACCCAGAGGTGGACATTCCAGGGGTCAGAAAGTAAAAGTCCTGCCATATATTTCCACCCATGAACTGATGAAATGATTTCACCAGAGGTGGAACCAAGTCCTTCTGTTCAAGTCACAAGCGAGTCTCAAGTCAAATCCCAAGTCCTCAAAGAGTCAAAGGTAATTGATAATTAAGTGACTAATTAAATGATGATTGTGCATTAGTGATGAACACCTGCTGTTACTGAGAATTACAGAGGATCAGATGTTGATGTTTTATTGGTTAAAATGATGCTACCATCATGAAGATCAGTGTTTGCTTTAGTTGGGCTCTTGACCCTTTTAGTAATTTAAAGTAAATTGCTTCTAAGCAATTGCAATATTGTATTACAACAAGTGTTTGCACCTTATTATTATTATGGTAGCAGAGACTAATTATGTTAGATTTTTCTATGCCACAACTTATATATAGTGTTGTAAAATAGTGAGATCAAGACTGTATGTGATCTGATAGTTATCAGGCAGTGACCTGGTTATATGTAAAGTAGCTTTATTTGTGTTAAGGTTTTGAAAAACCAATCCTGTGAAGCTTGGCATGGAATTATAGTGCAGTTGTGAGAATTCTTTTATACGTGGGGCATGTAAATATTTTAGCTTTGTGCTGTTTAGACACACGCAGACATCAAGAACCAGCATATGAATCTCAACAATGGTGACAATCAACTAAATTCTTCATGCTGCAATGCATGCTGGGTAACACCATAGTAAAAACTCCCATCATGCACTACAGCATGAAGAATTATTGTCACCACTGTTGAGGATTGTATGATAAATGTTCAGGTCTAAAAGCCTGAGCTGCTGCAAATTTCCCCCCAATATTTAAGCTTTACAGTGGCATTTCCTAATTCAGCTTTTTATCCAGTTGTTTGATAATTTGTGTCAATCTACAAACCAAAGAATAGCCATTACATGATGTTCACTCAAATGATTTAAAAGCAAAACATGCTATCTAACATGTTATTTCTGCTACCATAATAATAATAATGTACAAACACTTCTTCTGATACAATATTGCAATTGCTTAGAAACAATTTACTTTGAATTATTAAAAGGGTCAAGAGCCCAACTAAAGCAAACACTGATCTTCATGATGGTAACATCATTTTAACCAATAAAACATCAACATCTGATCCTCTGTAATTCTCAGTAACAGCAGGTGTTCATCACTAATGCACAATCATCATTTAATTAGTCACTTAATTATCAATTACCTTTAACTCTTTGAGGACTTGGGATTTGACTTGAGACTCGCTTGTGACTTGAACAGAAGGACTTGGTTCCACCTCTGGTGAAATCATTTCATCAGTTCATGGGTGGAACAAATATATGGCAGGACTTTTACTTTCTGACCCCTGGAATGTCCACCTCTGGATGCACCCAGTGTCTCGGTGTCCATCAGTCCATCTGGTAAAATAGTGGAGGGAGATTCAGTGACTCTGATCTGCAGCAGTGATTCAAACCCACCTGCTCTGAACTTCAGCTGGTTTAAAGGAGGAACGTTTGCAGGATCTGGAAGAATCTACAGCATCTCAAATATCAGCTCTGATCACAGTGAAGAATACAAGTGCAAGTCCATCAATGAACATGGAGAGAAATACTCTGATGTTGTGACTTTAAATGTCATGTGTGAGTTTATGATGATTCAGTGACTGGTAACAGTTTAGTTGACAGTTGTAAAACATAAATTATTTTGTCTGTTTCAGATCCACCCAGGAATGTCTCAGTGTCCATAACTGGATCTGCTGAAATAGTGGAAGGTGATTCAGTGACTCTGATCTGCAGAAGTGATTCAAACCCACCTGCTCTGAACTTCAGCTGGTTTAAGGAGGATGAATCCTCAGCTGTTGGATCTGGACAGAGTTTCAGTGCACTACAGAGTGGACACTTCTACTGTGAGGCTCACAATCAACATGGATCTCAGAGATCAGACACTGTTACTGTCACAGTTGAAGGTCTGGAAGAGCAAACCTGTATATCTTTCTTTGGTTCGGACAGTTGATCTTAGCTGTTATGTTTCTCTCTTTCAGTTCATCCCAGATCCAGTTGGCATGTCATTTTTGGGATCGCAGTGGCATGTGGAGCATTAGTCATCCTCATCATCATCATCATCCTCTTTGTAATGTGAGAACCAAAAACAACATTGATATTTTTAAATATAATCATCTGTATGCTGTTAATGTCTGTCACTATTACAGAAAAAAACGGAGTAAATCTGAAGATATCACAGTGAAGGTAAATCAACCAGCCACAACTTCAGAATCAGAAAATCAAAATCTGTTGAAATGTCCTCATAACATGAACACAAAAACAAACAGTGTCAGTGTCACAAACAAATTACTCATATGATTCAGTTAATGAATCATTTGAAAACCCTGATATCAGAATGTTTTTTATGGATGGAGCCTATCTGGTGACATAAAATGACAGCTTTAAAGTAGCAGTTTATGGAATCCATGGAATAAAATAATAAAAAAGGTCATTTTGAGTTTATATTTTGTACTTTCTACTTTTTCAAATCACATCTCTGATGACAGTATTCTATGAGAAATTATTTGCATTCTGATTCTGACATCCAAAGGCACGACATTTTTTTTTTCTCTTATTTCATGGATTTTGCCCATTTCCCTCCACTTGTTACCAGTGTTTTTCTTCCACCACTATGTGCGCACAGCTGCAAGTGATGTTAACTGTGATGTCTATATTCAGCTCTTGAGCTCACAGTAAGTGAGACGTCAAAGTCAGATCATCACAGATGATCACATGACTGATCTATGGCTCTCTTTCACACAGACCTTTCATCGCAGATCTCCTGAAGAATCCTGATCCTAAACATGAGAATCCATCAATAAGTGTCTGAACCTGCAGCTCTTCTCAACATTATCAATAAAACTCTCTTCAGTACTAGTCTGATTGTTTTATGTATCTTGTGAAAGGTTTCATAATGTCATTGATGAACTTCAGATCAGTTTTTATTCATGTTATTGCCTGTTTTCAAACAATAGGAAAAGGCTGCAGTAAGAGGCGGAGCACAAATGGACCAATCCTGAGCTCTGTGGGTGGAGCCACATATGATTGACAGATTTACATCAGAGTCAGTGAAGCATTTCTTTATAGTTTCAGAAACATGATGTAACAGTGAAATTAAATGAATGTTATTGTATAGAAATATAAAAGTGAAGCTTTCTGTTTAAACATTTTATGCTGTATTTTCCTGTAATATTTCCTGTTCTTAACATCTTAAGTAGATGTATTTAACTTGAAGAAAAACATCATAATGGTTTTTGTTTAGTTAATTAGTTTTCTTATTAGATTGGGACACTTATACTCACAATGAAAACATTGTTACTGTTAAGAATTTGGATTTTATTAAAAACAATTCTTTACATTGTATTTATTCTCTGGAATCCTGCGCTGTATGAGTAAACACTATTGCTGCATTCCTGACATGGGTTGGAAACATCAGTCACTTCGCTTGTACCAAGTACAGCACTAACATAAACCAGATATTTAACCAGTAAACCAATCTATATTCACACGTCTCGCAGTGATTAATTATGCAGAATATTGAACGGTTTGGCCAAGACGAGAGTATGTTTAGTTTGTGTTTGACCAGTATGAAAGAAGCTGCAAAGCTGCTGTTTTTCTGCTACAGAAGTGAAACAGAATACAGTGCTCTTCCACGTCACCGTCAGATGCATCAAACATGTCAAAAATATCTTAATTTGTGTTTCAAAGATGAATGAAGGTCTTACGGGTATGGAACAACATGTTTTTGGGTGAACTATACCTATTTTATATTAAATGGCTTAGAGGTCAATTAAGTTTACTGAAGCATCAACCCTAGTTTTAAAAACATACAAAATGAAACATGAAAAGGAAACTACAATAATACATAAAAAAATCGAATGCATTTTAATATTGAAAGTTGTACAGACTGTTAGCTTGTGAAAACATACTTTTAATAACTGCAATATTGTTTTAAAATAAGCTACAATCTGTGCATTTTTAGAACTTGGCATAGTGTGATGTAAAAATAAAAAAATAAAAAAATAAAATTAAAAACAAACAAACTCTGCACTTCTAACCAATTAAACTCAGATAAAGATAGATAAAGATAGCACACAATGACTGTCATTCTCTCAGAGGAATTATGAGTTTTGAACATTTACAGTGGTTGTGGTTCAAACAGATGAGAAAATTATTGCACTATACAATTATCCAGCAGTCGCTCAGTAAACAATTGAACGCAGGCTTTGTGTTCGCTGGTCTCTATTGCTCATTTGACATTGCCGTAGATCACCGATGCGTCTTCCACAATTTAAACATCTGATTGCCTAAAAAACAAACAGGAGCACAATGATGTTTAGACTAGATGGTCTCTGCTGGTTAAATTAGTGCTGGTTAAGCTGTTTTTCTAACCTCACGGCAGCATCAGGTTGATGAACTCTTATATTGTCATACTGACATTCATTGTCTTCCGATCTGTTCGTGTCTTTCTTCCGATTATATTGGACAGTGTACTGGATCTCCTCAGTATCTCTGGATTCAGGAGTTTTTCCTCTGAATCTGTTGAGTTTCACACTGGCGTACAAAGCATCATTGACTGTATCAGCTTCAGAAAGAGGCTCATCATGAACTGAAACTCTCCTTGACATGTCAGAATAGACATCACTCTGAAATACAAGACAATACATAATTAAGACAAATGAATCAGTTTTTTTAGGCTAGGTGCAGATTTTACACAGAAGTAGGTCTCAAATACAACATCAGATAACATAAGATAACAGCGGACTGATTGATTTTCTGCTTCAGTGAAGTTGTGTTGTGTCTGCATGATTTACCTGTTTCATTATGAGATCTTCAGTTTTAACACTCCTTCGTTTCCTCCTGTTATAATGACAGACATTAACATCAGAGAAAATGTAGATAGAAAATATGAATGCTGTTCTTAAAGATAACATACATGAGCCATTTCATCACAATAAAACTGAACATAATCACTGCAGTTTTTTAAATTGTACTCACATTATAAACCATGCGATAATGATTATGATGATGATGATGATGATGATGATGAATACTCCTGATGCTGCTGTGATCACAATCACATTCCTACCAGCACCATGATAAACTGAAAGAGGAAGATCAACATAATTAACAAACTGATGAATGATGTGAAGATACAGGAGTGTTAATAAAAGCTTCACCTGTGACAGTAACAGCGCCTGATCTCTGAGATCCATGTTGATTGTGAGCCTCACAGTAGAAGCGTCCACTCTGTAGTGCACTGAAACTCTGTCCAGATCCAACAGCTGAGGATTCATCCTCCTTAAACCAGCTGAAGTTCAGAGCAGGTGGGTTTGAATCACTGCTGCAAATCAGAGTCACTGGATCACCTTCCCAGAACTGACCAGACTGAATGATGGAGACATTCCTGGGTGGATCTAAAATTAATAAAAATCTAAATTCAAAATAAATACAAGAAAATGCTGAATTTGGATGTGAACAATGTGCAGATGACCATTAACTCACGCACAACATTTAAAGTCAGACCCTTAGAATATTTCTCTCCATGTTCATTTCTGGACTTGCACTTGTATTCTCCACTGTGATCAGAGCTGATCTTTGAGATGCTGTAGATTCTTCCAGATCCTACAAACGTTCTTCCTTTAAACCAGCTGATTTCTGCAGGTGGGTTTGAATCACTGCTGCAGATCAGAGTCACTGAATCTCCCTCCACTATTTCACCAGATGGACTGATGGACACTGAAACACTCGTTGGTGCATCTAAAAAGAAGAGACATGAAAACAAACAAACAAACAAACAAAAAAACAAATAGCAAATTTGACATCACAGAGTTTATGAATCTCCCCCTATTATTTTACCAGATAGACTGACAGAGGTCGCAGGATTCACCGGAGGATATTTATCAGTGGCAGCTGGTGGAAAATTTTATTGGTATATAAATTGGTTATTATTGGACAATTTAAATATGATTCTCACAATCCTCACAGTTAAAAGTCATTTCTATTTTTCCTAATTTGCAAAGTATGTATACACTGCAACAGCAAAAACTATGAGGACACTTTTTGAGTTTGAGTGTGTGATGTTTGCACCGTACAACACCACTGATCCTCACAAACTCCTCCAAAACGCTTCAGTGAGCATCTGTTATTCTTGACTATACTGAAATGTGTTTGAGGATGCTGATTGGCAAAATTTGATGTCATATTCTAAATACATTTATATCATGAATCAGCATTTGGCTAAACAACTACTCAATCACCCCAGAAATATGTAGTCCTCAACTCATTTTCATAGTCATTCATCATTAAACTTAATTTTCGAGTGCAGCTAAAAAAAAAAAAAAAAAAATTCAAATTCAAATTCAAATTCAAATTTATTTGTATAGCGCTTTTCACGATACATATCGTTGCAAAGCAGCTTTACACCAAATTGACATTTTTACAATATATCTAGTAGTAGCTTGATGTACATATGGCAGAGATGTGTGGTAAAGATCAATTAATGACGTAATCAAACAGACAAAGAACACTATAAATTAGTAGCAGAATTCGGTAGTGCTGTATGTTTTCAGGGTTGGCATCATCTGAAGTCCTCTGTGGGGTTGGCATCATCTTTTCTTAAGTGTTCTGGATCCACACTGGAGCTTGTGAATTCCTAGTTACCATGGGATGTCAATCCCATGGCAAAAACAGAGAACAAATAGGAACATAATTAGCGTAGCTGCTGTTCAAACTAAGAAAAGGAAGGTTTGTTAAACCAGAGCTAAAAGATTAATAATGAACATTTGATCAGATATAGCTGCAGGAAAAGTTTATGAGATGCATTATTTGAATGCTTGGCTAAAAAGATGTGTCTTTAATCTAGATTTAAACAGAGAGAGTGTGTCTGAACCCCGAACGTTATCTGGAAGGCTGTTCCAGAGTTTGGGTGCCAAATGTGAAAAAGCTCTACCTCCTTTAGTGGACTTTGCTATCCTAGGTACTACCAACAGTCCAGAGTTTTGCGACCTTAGGGAGCGTGATGGATTGTAGCGTGGTAGAAGACTAGTTAGGTACGCAGGAGCTAAACCGTTAAGTGCCTTATAGGTAAGAAGTGCTATTTTGTAGCTGATGCGGAACCTAATAGGTAGCCAGTGCAGAGACTTTAATATTGGGGTAATATGATCATATTTTCTTGACCTGGTAAGGACTCTAGCAGCTGCATTTTGGACTATCTGTAGCTTGTTTATTGAAGATGCAGGACAACCACCTAGTAGTGCATTACAATAGTCCAGTCTAGAGGTCATGAATGCGTGAACTAGCTTTTCTGCATCAGAAACAGGTAACATGTTTCGCAGCTTGGCAATGTTTCTAAGATGGAAGAATGCTGTTTTTGTAACATGAGAAATATGATTTTCAAAAGACAAGTTGCTGTCTAATATAACACCCAGGCTTTTGACTGTAGTGGAAGTAACAGTACATCCGTCTAGTTGTAAATTGTAAGTCAAAAGATTCTGTGTATTGTTTTTAGGTCCAATAAGTAATATCTCTGTCTTATCTGAATTTAATAGCAGAAAATTGTTGGTCATCCAATCTTTTACATTTTTAACACACTCTGTTAACTTCGATAATTCAGAAGTGTCATCTGGTCTTGTTGAGATATATAGTTGAGTATCATCAGCATAACAATGGAAACCAATCCCGTGTTTTCTAATAATATTACCAAGGGGCAGCAAGTATATTGAAAATAGTAGAGGACCTAGAACAGATCCTTGTGGCACTCCATACTTTACTGGTGATAACTGAGATGACTCCCCATTTAAATAAACAAAGTGGTAGCGATCAGACAGGTAGGATCTAAACCATTTTAAAGCCTGCCCTTGGATACCTGCATAATTTTGTAGTCGATCTATTAGTATGTCATGATCTATAGTGTCGAACGCAGCACTAAGATCAAGTAAAACTAGCAGTGAGATGCAGCCTTGGTCTGACGCAAGAAGCAAGTCATTAGTGATTTTAACAAGTGCAGTTTCTGTGCTGTGATGGGGCCTGAAACCTGACTGAAATTCTTCATAGATATCATTTTTTTGCAAGAATGAGCACAGTTGAGCAGATACAACTTTCTCTAAAATTTTAGACATAAATGGAAGATTAGAAATGGGTCTATAATTTGCCAGTTCACTAGGGTCTAGTTGTGGTTTCTTAATAAGAGGCTTAATAACTGCCAGCTTGAATGGTTTAGGGACGTGACCTAAAGATAACGATGAGTTGATAATATTGAGGAGCGGTTCTTCTGCGACAGGTAACAATTCTTTCAGTAATTTAGTGGGTACGGGATCTAATAGGCATGTTGTTGGTTTAGACACAGTGATGAGTTTATTTAACTCTTCCTGTCCTATAGCGGTAAAGTACTGCAGTTTTTCTTTGGGTGCGACGAAAGAAGTTGACATATTAGATGCAGATAGATAAACTACTTACACGTGACACTGAGATGAACAGCAGGAGAAATGTAAGTGTGTCCATGTAGAGCACAGCTATATCTGCCTGCATCCTCTCTTCTGACTGACTGCAGCAGGAGTTCATTGTTTCTGTCTCTTCTCTCAGTTAATGGCTGTGAGTTTCTGTACCAGATGAATGTTGCTCTGTCAGTCAGAGTGCAGCTGCTTTTACATGTCAGACGGACTGAATCTCCCTCTGTCACTCTCTCAGGAGACTCCACCTGAAGATCTGAACACAACACACACATTATATCTAGTGCTGCTGTCACACACTCATTATTATTCAACATAATGCACAGAAGAGTGAAACCTCATGAAAGTCACCTGTGACAGTAAGAGACACTCCTGGAGTGCCAGTCCATTTCTTATCAGGTTTATCAGTGATGAATCTGAAATAGTACATGTGTGAATCTTTCTGTGTCACATGATTCAGTCTGATGGTGCAGTTCTGCTGTTTATTTCCCAAATACTGAAGCCTCTGACTGTATTCAGGGTCCTCAGACAGATCTGGATACTCTTCATCCTCTTTTATAAAGTTTTTGGTCCAGAACACTTTCATGATCTGATATCCAGTAGGGTATTTATAAGTGCAGCTCATTATCACTGATGAGTTCTTTAGTGCACAGATGTGTGAATGACTGTAACTCACACCCCAATCAGCACTAGAAACCCCTGAAACACAGAATTCATCAGGGTGAAAATGTTATTTTATCTCTTACAACAGATCATGCACACAATACTTTTATTTATTTTTTTTGAATTATTGTTATTACTATTATTATTATTATTATTATTATTTATTTATTTATTTATTTATTTACCACTTTAAAATCGTGACTCTTTACAGAAAATAAAACCTTATTTTCACAGAATCTATTGAGTGATAAATGATGTGAAGTTCATCATCAGCTTTTATTAAAGGTGTTGCAGAAGAGCAGAAATAAATACACAGAGACAAACAGGTGAACCAGGAAATCAAGAAGAGAGAGAGAGAGAGAGAGAGAGAGAGAGAGAGAGAGAGAGAGAGAGAGAGAGAGAGAGACTTTACTTTAAAATACCTTTTAATAAATCAATGATATTTGGGATCAATTAACATCACAATCACATGATTATTTATTCATCACACATCGCTCATTGATAGAGGGAGATAAACATAAAAACCTAAAAACCATTTAAAATAAAACCTCCACTCCCATCAGATTCACCCAAAGTTAAAAAAAAAAGAATGAACATGTGTAAGACTATAAAAAGCAAACTCCACTATTAACCTCTTTTTGACAAAACATTTTGTCAATAAAACAGGATCAGTACAACCCCTTCCTTCCACTTTGTTTTTTCTAGTACACCATATTGCCAACTTCACCATTCCATACAGAAAATTGAGAATGATCACTTTTTCCTTATTCTCCACTTGGAGTATTTTGGGCCGTAAATGAACATTAAATATTAAACACACCCATTAATTTCAAACTTCACTAACTGCATTACATTTGTTAAACGACAACACTCCAAAAAAACATGCATCACCGTTTCAGAAATATTACAAAAAGGACATCCCTCCCCAACTAAAGGATTCAGTCGTGCAATGTGTCTGTTTGTGGCTAAAATCCCATGTACAATTCTCCACTGAAGATCTCCTACTCTCTTCTCAGTGGGTTTTTTGTGCAGGGGCCGCCAGCTAACTTTCGGGGAAAAGCCTGATTCAAAGCACAAAGTCCATTTGCTCTCCTGTAAATCTTTAAGGCTTTGACAGTTCATAATTTTAATACATGCTGTATACACAGACTTTTTTGATAAATTACTGAAGAGCCCCATTTGTGGAGTACTCAACGATAACAGTTTTGCTTGTCTTTCTTCTTGATGTTCTTTTTTAATGAGTAAAATAAATTCTGGAAAAAAATTAAATTCTGTGTTTTCTTCATTACACATCTCCTTCAGAAACATCTTAACTGGACCAGGGAGTGCAGTTTCCAGTTCCTCAAGCACTCGCTTGGCGAGTCGCACAGATCTGAAGCCCACTTTTTGGGCAAGATTTTCAGCTTTTATCCATCCATCTCTTTCCCTTAAGTCCTGAAGTGTAGATACTCTAGCAGAATTCAATCTTGTCCTTATGGTCACAGAGTTCAACAACTCACCAGGGAAAAGTGGGTTAAAAAAAAGGGGCTCATTTAACAGTGACAGGTCCGGTTTTGACCAATCTTTTAATACAGAAAACAATTTCCATAGGTACAAAACATTGAGATTAAAAGAGTTAAGACCACTTAGAGAGGTTCTCTCTAGGGCCATAATAAATAACTGTCTGTCCAGCCCCATTCATCCAGCCTTGCGTAACAGAGCACATGCTAAATCCATCCATCCACAATGTCGATGGTACAAAAGGCGCTGAACGGCCTGCAGCCGAAAGGCCACCACTCTAGCCCGAATATCTATCAGTCCTTGGCCATCTTCTTGAACTGGCAGATAAAGAGCAGCACCTCTCAGCCAATGCTGACCAGACCAAAAAAAGTCCACAAGTAATCTTTGAATTTCCTGGATTAGCATCACTGGTGGAGCCACAACCATTAGTTTGTGCCACAACATTGATGCAATAAGATTATTAACAATCAGAACTCTTCCCCTATATGATAACTGGGGTAGCATCCATTTCCATCTAGACAATCTAGCACAGACCTTCTCCAACAAACCCTCCCAATTTTTCTTTTTTATACTCATCTTGACCTAAAAACACCCCCAAATAATTAAAACCAGTTTTACCCCACTGAATATTATTAGGGAGTTTGGGCAAAACACTATCATCGATACATCCATACCACAAAGCTTCTGTTTTGTCCCAGTTAAGCCTGGCAGACGAAGCTCTTTCATAAATTTCTAAAGCCCCCTTTAAAATCTGTACATCGTTCTGCTGTTGTATTATAACAGTGATGTCATCAGCATATGCAGACAGTAAAATAGACTTGTTTCTCAAACTACCATTTATGGTCATACCCACTAAGTTACGTCTTAACAAACATAATAAAGGTTCAAACCTTGTCTAATTCCTTTTAGCATTTTAACTGGTACACTTAAACCACCTCCTACCTTAATCATACTCTCAGATCCCTTATACAACAATTTAATCCATGATATAAACTTATCCCCAAAGCCAAAGCACTTTAATACATGAAACAAATATTGATGATCAACACGATCAAATGCTTTTTCTTGATCCAAAGATACAATTCCAACATTAACATTCTACAATCTTAAATATTCTAAAAGATCTCTCATTAAAAACAAATTGTCATAAATACATCTTTTTAGAATACAATAAGTCTGGTCATCGTGAATCAAGAAATCCAATACTTTTTTGAGTCGATTTGCAATACATTTAGACAATATCTTATAATCTGAGTTGAGAACAGCAACAGGTCTCCAATTTTTAAGCAAACACAAGTCTCCTTTCTTCGGAAGAAGAGAAAGGACTGCTCTTTGACAACTTTTCGGCAGAACCTTTAACTTAAAACTTTCTTCTAAAACTTTAAAAAAATCTTGTCCAATTACTCCCCAAAGAGACCTATAAAACTCAGCTGTAAGTCCATCATAGCCTGGTGCACGTCCCGTTGAAAGTTGCTTTACAGCATCAGTTACCTCTTTAAAAGTGATGTTAAGATCAGAAAAACAGTCTATCTTCTTCTTTTAAAGTTGGTAAATCATTAAAAAGTTCACATGTTGCATCAAGATCAATGTCCTCTTTGGCATATAATTCTGAATAAAATTCAATAGCAAGTCTTCTCATCATTAAGGGGTCAGAAGTAAAACTTTCATCAGGCCTTCGTAAACAATACATTGGATTATCATAAGCCACCTTTTTTCCCAAATTAAAAAAAATATTTTGTAGGTGCATCCATATCATTGATGGTAGTAAACCTTGTTCTAACAAGTGCTGATTTTACTCTTTCATGTAAAATATTCCTTAATTCCTGCTTTTTACACAACAATTTCTCTTGCACTGCAATATCATTCTTATTTATCAGTGAATCATATAGAACAAAGATATCTTCAATATCAACAGACTTCCCCTTAGTTTCATCTAGAAAGTTGTTTATCTGATCCACAGAATAAAAATCCCCAGATTTACCATAATCTACATCAGTGCATGAATCATCATCCCGAATACTCTCATCCTCCGAAACTTTCTCCACCTCATCATTTAATCCCCTATCGCTGTCTTGCATCCCATCATCTTTGTGATCCAATGCAACAGTAACACTACAGCCATTAAACGCATCCTCTTCATTCCTATTAACTATACTACCAGAAGCACTGTCATTCACCTCCACTCTGTTAATGTTGATGTCACCACCTTCAACTTCCCTCGTCTGTCCTTCCTCATATTGAGCCCCTACATTGCTCAGTGGCCTTTCCTCCACACTGCTCACACCCGACACTCCTGACCGATATAAAGTTGGTTCGACGTTTGACGTTGGATGTTAGACAGATATTCAGCTGCGAAAAACTTCAATGCATTCTTAGTGAATGAGTACAACTGTATACAAAATGGCTTATCTGAAAAGCATTAGAAGGTAGAACTGGACACACATCGCAGTTTATTTGTTTTAATCCTCATCGATATGTTGCAGCGCATAAAGGCTCTAGCAGCGGCGAGCTTGCGTTTAGGCCAGCTAGGGACCGTCTACAAAGTACATGTGAAAGGCTAAAATGATTAATGGTTTCCCTTCTGAATGTTTTTTTTTTTTTTTTTTTTAGTTAACGAAACAAGAGCAATTTGTGCACCAATGTCATAAAGATATAAAGACAAACAGTTATAACGCTCACTTGCATTAAAAAAAAAAACAAAAAAAAACAAACAAACAAAAAAAAACCTCTTTAAAGAAAGAAATCTACGGATGCAAATAAATAAAGCGCAATAAAACAAACACTTATATGTAGATTTTGGATGAAAAATGCTCCATTATATGGAGCAAAATAGCCCAAAATCTCAAAGCTAAAAATAAATAACAGAGATGGGACCAAGTCCTTCTGTTCAAGTCACAAGCAAGTCTTGAGTCAAATCCCAAGTCCTCAAAGAGTTAAAGTTAATGAGGTAATTAAGTGACTAATTTAATGATGATTGTGCATTAGTGATGAACACCTGCTGTTACTGAGAATTACAGAGGATCAGATGTTGATGTTTTAGTGGTTAAAATGATGTTACCATCATGGAGATCAGTGTGTGCTTTAGTTGTGCTCTTGACCCTTGACCTGCTATGTTAGATATAACAATGCATGTTGTGTTGTGAAGCAGTGAGATCAAAGCAGCGAAGTGAGCAGTCACTAGCTGTTTTAGTACGACAGTGTAGTCATCATGAACTTGCTTGATCACCTCCAAAATAACTTTTTTTTCTCTGTTATATGTTTAGGTTTTGCAGCATGCAAGTGGAATGTTTCTCTCACAGCTACAGTGAAAGAATTTAAAACATGTGCAATGCATATACAAATGTGAACATCTGCAGTATTTAGACACGCACAGACATCAAGAACCAGCATATGAATCTCAACAATGGTGACAATCAACCAAACGCTTCATGCTGCAATGCATGCTGGGTATACAACATAGGATAAACTCCCCTCATGTAGTGCAGTATGAATAATTATTATCACCACTGTTGAGGATCGTATGCTAAACGTTCATGTCTAAAAACCTGAGCCAATACTGTTCTTTCTTTTTATATTGAAACATTATAGTGTTTTTTTTTTTTTTTTTGTTGTGCAGCAGCTGAATGTCAGCCAAATAAATCAAATAGTGATACCAATTCATGATGTTCATCCAAATTAGTTATAAGCTGAGAGTGTAAGATAATCTGCTATTACAAGCTTTTGATTCAGTAATACACAAATGTTTGCCATAAAACACTATTGCAATTGTTTAGAAGCAAACTACATTAAATTACTCAAAGGGTCAAGAGACAAACTAAAGCACACCTTGACCACAATCATGGTGGCATCGTGTTCTTTCTTTGTTTCTTTTAATTCTCAATAAGAGATTCTGCAGACATAAAATAAAGTCAGTCTGGTTAGTAATGAGAGAAGCTAGTGATGCTGTCTGTAGAGTTGTTTAATCAGATCTTGAGAGATTTAATGTTGTTGTTTTTTTGTTTTGTTCTGTTTTTTCAGTTGATTTTATCCAAGGCTGTGTCTGATGTCAGTTGTAGTTCTTGTGTGTCTTTTCTTCAGTGATGCTGCTTGTTGACAGCAGGTGTTCATCACTAATGCACAATCATCATTAAATTAGTCACTTAATTACCTCATTAACTTTAACTCTTTGAGGACTTGGGATTTGACTCGAGACTTGCTTGTGACTTGAAAGGAATGACTGATAAATAACATGCAAATAAGGTGCAATAAAATTGTGGTAAATGTAAAAAAATATATAATAATAATAATAATAATAATAATAATAATAATAATAATAATAATAATAATATTAAATAAATATTAAATATTTAAAATGCACATTACATAAAGTATATAAAAAATCTTTAAATATAAAATAAATATATTAAAATATATCGTGTATATAAATGGAAGTGTATTTTGGATGTTTTCTTTCCACTGTTCTAAATATACTTTCTTCTATTTCCATCCCATAATACCCGCTCACTCACCCTTGCGTCAGAAATACTGTAAACAAGATATGTGATTGTGGATATATATTATTACTATTATTAAACAAATAAAATGAATAAAAGCAAAACAATATTAAATATCATTATCATTCCATAATCCAGTGGTTATGCAGTAGGCTTATTCCAGGTCCTTGTGAGAACATTTTAATGTTCATTGTATTCACAGAAGTATGACACCAAAAAGTTGTTATTGAAATAAACCAATAAATAAACTAATTTAAAATAAATACACTTCTGTATCAACTTCATGGTGTGTGTCTTGTTTCTGTTTTTATAAGAACATTTTTATATTTGTTTAAGTCACAGAACTATAACAGAACACTTGCCATAGAAATTCAACAATTCAGTCAAAGCTGGCAAAAGTGTTGTTTCGCCGTTGTATTGACTTGAATTTGAAAATCAATCGAAAAAAAAAAATATATATATATATATATGTATATATATATATATGATACTGTGTTATATTACAACTTTAAAGGGTGTGTCTTGTTACAGATTATCAAACATTTTGGTGGTGGTTTTACAGAACTGTAATAGAACAATGTTATTGTTCTAAGAATACTCAGAGAATTACATTCTTGTAATGTTTTCAGTGGCAAGTTTTATTTTAGTTCCCAGAATATTCTGTGCTGTGTTTGTTACAGCAAGATAAAATATGGCCAGCTGATGGTCATCTATGATAACAGTGATTTCATCTAGACTAACTCAATTGCACATTGCAGCAACTGAAGACTGACATTCAGCAGAACTTTAATTAGAAAATTTTAAAAATGACCAAAGTTTTTTGACACAAACATCAAGTATCAGTGTATGAATCTCAACAATGGTGATTTGCTGCAATGTATTATGGGTGCATCATACAAAACTCATCTAGGGCTCCCAGAATGCATTGCGGCATTAAGCATGTCACCATTGTTGAATCATACACTGATTCTTGATGTTTGTGTCTATCAAAGCTTTCAGCAGTTTAAAATGATTCTTGAACAGTGTGTTAAAAAAAAAAAAAACAAGTAGAAGTACTGATTATTTGATCTGAACATTGCTGGATTTTATGTTGTTCGAGCACATTGCTATATCCACTAATATGAATTTAATAACATAGATTACACTCTGGATGTGATCAGATCATTACATCATGATATCATTAAATAGTCAATATCACCTGACCATGCTTTTTCTTGCAGTTTTTGCCATAACAAATACAGTTAAAACCGCTAACAAAAAATATTAAAAAGAGTCAAATTTCCCAACTAAAGCAAACGCTTCTCACCATAATGGTGACATCAAACCAAACTGTTACTTTCAGTCAACATCCAAACCTCTGTTAATTTCAATAAAAACTTGTGTAAATGTATGACAGAAATAAAGCCAATCTGGTTTATAATAAGTGAAGCTGATAATGATGTTTTTGGAGTTATTTAATGACGCTGGAGTTTGACATCAAACAAAGGTTGGGTTTTCACTTTCAACCAAAATTTGACATCTGAGCAATGTAAGTCTACATCTAGTGTGATGGGAAGCTTTATTAGAATGTTAGAGGATAATGTTCTTACAATGTTATTAATAAACATTTGTAGAATGTTTTTAGAGAATGTTGTCCTACCTTTTAGGAGAATATTATGGGAACTAAAATAAAACTTGCTGCTGAAAACATTTCCAGAATATGAAATAATTCTAGCTGGGACATACTATTAAAAATAAAAGCAATACATAATTTAGTTAAAAATAAATACAATCTTCTATCTCAGGTTTAAAGGCTGTGTCTTGTTACAGATTTAATAAAGGACATTTTGCAGTAGTTTTCATTGTCAAAACTGATGCAGAAATCACGCTATTGACATTTAAAAATGAAAACTTCCAAAGAGTCTCCTGTATTACACCCCCCAGAGGAAGATAATGTTGATTTGACTGAGTTTGACATTCAAACTTATAAATTCATTTAAAATCAATACTGTCTTCTATCCTAACTTCAAAGGGTGTGTTTTGTTACTGGTTTCTAAAAGAACATTTTGGTGGTGGTTTTAGTCACAGAACTATAATAGAACACATACTATTGAAAATGAAACCAATGATTAAGTAGTTAAAAATAAATACAATCTTCTATCTCAGCTTCAAAGACTTTTCACAGATTTCATAAAGAACATTTTGCAGTAGTTTTCATTGTCAAAAGTGATGCAGAAGTCATGCTATTGGCTTTAAAGAATTGCTTACAAAACCTTCAAAAGAGTGTCCTGTATTACTGCCCCCTAGAGGAACATACTGTTGTTTTGACTGAGTTTGACATTCAAACTATTTAAAAAAAAATCATTTAAAATGCATACAGATTTCCATCTCAAACACACAAAAGGTGTGTCTTGTTCCTTGGGCTTAAAAGAGCATTTCCATGCAAGTTCTACTGTCATATGTAAATCAGGATACATGCTATTGAATTAAATTCAAATCTGTTAATAAATTCATTTAAAATGCTTGCAGTTTTCTTTCGCAAACTGTTAAATAAATGCTGTAAATGCTTCTTTTAAACAATTAAATAAATAAATCCCCCCCCCCCCCAAAAAAGAGTAAAAGGAATTATACAGCAAAGTTTTAGAACTTCACGCTCCCACATGTGCCTCTCACACGCCACCTTCGCTCCCAGCATGCAACACACACACACACACAGAGAGAGAGAGAGAGAGAGAGAGAGAGAGAGAGGTAGTCAGCTGTGAACAACATTCTGCATTATCCACCAATGAAAAACAAGCTTATGAAAATAATGAATCTTGTTTTATTAAATTCATTATTTAATAAAAAATAAACGTGTTGTGGCTTTTAGACAGTTTAGTTCAATCTGATCTGATTTCATCTATATGCTAGTGAACTCCTAGCTATGCACACAGAGAACAAGGGTATATGATGTTACAGTGATTTTTGTCCAATCAGATGCTCTGAACAATGAGCACATCCATTCTAAACCGCCTGACAATGACAAGCAAATAACAAAAGACTACTGGATATTTATAAAAAGCACAAGTCCTTTGAGGTATCTCATCCACACTTTCTGTTTAAAAGGAAATACGTGAGTACAGGAGAGAAGAAAGTGCTCATCTGCCGCTCATTGTATGGTGTTCAGATCTGTGGGACCCGTTTTCACTTTTTGTCAAAAGAAAAATTATGCGCAAAATTATTTTTTCAAGCTCATACTCATTGGCCTTGGCTCATTTTCTGTGAAGAACATATATCAGAACAAATTTTCAATGACCACACACTGTCTCCCATTTAACATATATTTTTCAATTGTGTTGAATTAAAAACCCAAAAATCCAGCAGGTCCACAAGACCCACGAACACTGGCTGAGTAACAAAAATATGAACACCAAGGGTTAAATAAAAACATCTGTGTGTCTCTAATGTGAATGTAACAGAGACTCACCGTGAATCATGAGCAGAAAGATCAGAGGAAGACGAGGAGCCATTCTGACCAACATCATCACCAAATATATCTATAATATAGTATTAATCAGCACTTACCATCATAACTTTTACATCACCCTGTTCTTAACATTTCTCACGTGTACATGTGTATGTTATATGAGCAACAACCATCAGTTTTAATTGAAGTACGAGTATGTTTGTCTTACTGTGTTGAAGCTCATCAGATCAGCAGCAGCCAAAGGACTGACCGTTTTAACACATGCACTTATAGCTCTGGACTGACAAACTTGTGGTTAACACTGTTTTGATGCCCAGCAACAGCAATAATAGTTCCCCTCCCTCATCAAGAAAACAACATTAGTAGACTAGAATTAAAGTAAAACGGCAAAAAGATGAATAATTGTGAAGATGAAAAATATGATTTTCTGTCTTTTTTCTTTTTAACAATAATCGTGGTGATTTACAGCTGTACATCAGTGTGGATGTCAGTAGCAGTAGATGGTGACCTCTGGTGGTAGTTTGAGGGTTTGTACAAACATATGAAATGATCGCATATAAAACTGATCAATTAAAAGAAAAGTTACAGAAACACAAAAGAAGCTGATAATATTGAGCACTTGAGACCATAAAATGATACATTGTCCATTGTGAAGCAATGATCTATTTTGATTGAGAAAGTGCTTTCATCCACCACTGAACATCAGCGTGAATGACTTCATCAGTTTAGATGAAGAATGTTGCAAAAATAAACACACAGAGACAGACGTGAGAAAACAGAGCAAAGCAATCAGCCATGAGCAACATGCTGCACTATTAAAGCACAAACTAATCATTGTTGATGTAAAAACTCTGTGACATCCAAATGTGAGTTTTGTAGCTTTTAGTTCATGTCTATCAGCTCAGGCTACTAGAGTCCTTTGACACATAAACTTCTACCATGGCTGTGTTCCACTCCACTTTTAGACACACTCAGGGCTGGCCCTGTACATCTGGGGGCCTGCCTTGCAGTGAATAGTGGAGTATTGCAATTGCAAACCAGCAACAATCTAACACATTTTACACATAGATATGCCAGTGCAAGAAGCTTTCAGTTATAGCCTGGGAGCGGGCAGGCAGGCCATGTAGCCAAATGACAGCGGCGTGCTTTGCAACATAATGATTCTGGTGGTGGTGGTGGTCTAAGCAGCCGCTTAGTTCGCTTATAGGGGGGCCGGCTCTGGACACACTCACAAACATACGTAAGCACTTCCCCTTGGGGAATCCCTGCTACCATTTTGAAGTGAATTCTACGGTGTGAAGTGGACAAGGGAAGTTTATATGGACAGACCCTCAAAACCTCAATTCTGCCTTCATATATACACTTCAGGTGGCTCAATATACCACAGTGAAACAGTTGTGATGTCACCGCAGATGTGTTTAATGCATTAATTTTTAAAACATATTTAAAACAACCTAAACACACACATATACATACACAGAATGCTTCAGCAAACAAATTGGTAAAAGAGGTCATTGGATGCTAAGTTCACTTTTACATGCTGTTTGAACATTAATTACAGCCTGATACAAAAAGTGGTTTTGGTCTATATAGCTAATTTTGCCCTTCATGTCAACTGTGAGGGGGGTGATTTTTTATTTTTTATAACTCATCTGTTTAAATTATATTAAGCCTTAAAGTTCTGCATAATTTAAGGCGTGGCCACTTGAGTGACAGGTGGATTGCCGCTGCTGTCACCACTGTTGCGCTAGGTGGGCGTGGTTTCAACAACCAGCTCCACCCACGTCCCGCATCTTTGCCCATGGTTTGGAACGACACTTCAATATGGCATTCATGATTGTTTTCATGAGGGGCATGTAACTGCAGCTTGATGATCTCCAAATGGGGGCGGGAACTCCAAAATAGTGCGTGGCTTGCTCCCTTTGACAGATAGGCACATGACACGCATTCGCAATTCCTCCCTCCCCCGTGCCATGGACCTTTTTAGTTACATTCAGCATCATTACACCCTCCCACCCTGCTAATTTCAAGAACCGGGATGCCCCCGTTGCATAAAAAAAAGCGATAGAGTAAAACCTTTCCCCTGCTGCACTTCACTGGGACGGCTCACGGGAGAGCTTGTGGGTTATTCTTGTTTATATCATTAACCACTGGCCACGAGCTTTGGGGCTCTGCTCTCACTGAGCATATTTATTTATATAGCATATATAGTTTATTTTATTTGAGAACAACTACAAACTGTTTATTTTATAAAGTTCAGTTTTGAAATGTAAGTCAATAACAATATGCTGAAGCCAGAGCCAATGGAGAAAGTCTTTGCATGACGAGACCCCGCCCCATTTTGGAGGTTCTGCCCAATTTTGGAGTTCCCGCCCCATTTTGGAGATCTCCGGTCTGCAGTTTTATATACTTGGACCGGGAGGTTGCCGCTTGGTGCAGGCCGGAGATCTCCAAATGGGGGAGGGAAGTAGTTCTAATTACTAAAGTTTAATGCTAAATTATTATAATGCTTGACAGCAAAAGTGTGCTTTCAGATATTTAAAAAAAAAAAAAAAACCTAGCAACAACAACAAAAAATGTACTAGCCAATGGCTATTCTATTGCCAAGGTGTCCATAGAAGGTTGATAAGTGTTTTTGATAGGTGTCTCTCACATCAACATTAAAATACATTATAGTAGATTAGTGTACAATGTTTTATAATAATAATTTATTCTATTTAGTGTCCATTTCATTCATTTAACATACTTAATATTGGGGACATCCAAGTTACTTGACATATTTGAGCATTTTTCTAAAAAAAAAAAAAAAGTAACACAGTAGTTACTTTCCCTAGTAATTAGTTACTTTTATAATCATGTAACTCAGTTACTAACTCAGTTACTATTTGTGAGAAGTAACTAGTAACTCTAACTAATTACTCTTTTACAGTAACATGCCCAACACTGCTAGCCATGAAGAACTGATCATGAACGAGAGCTGAGCGCTTTGTCATAAAATATCAAAATAATAACCTTTACAATGGTCAGAAAATTTTGCATCATACGTTTTTGAACGCTCTGCCATCACAACATAGTAAATACCCCACAGTAACATAAGTATATAATTTGCACTTGCAACAATACCATTTGCAGAAAAACAGCTGTTTGTGTTACTACTATATGGAGGTACTATACAAAGTTTTCTTCTAAAATACGTTAATTGTTATGCTAAGTGGGAAATTATAGAACTAATAATAATTCTCCCTTCACTCCCTTCAGGTGTGATCAGTATAAAAGACAGTCGAATGCTGAAAGTGAAACTGAAAGTAAAAGATTTACAGGAAAATATATCTGGTGTGTGTGTGTGTGTGTGAGTGTGTGTGTGTGTGTGTGTGTGTACATATTGTGCATATTCATTTTGAAGGATCTTTGGAAACAACCTTCATCCTTCATATTTTCAGAATGAAATGTAGCAAAACAAACAAACAAAAAAAAATGTAATGCTTAAGCAGTTTGCTTTAGCAAGGTTTTCAAGACTTTTTGCAATTAACACTAGGGGTCACTGTAACTATAGTTATTTGTTTGTTTGTTTAAAATATACTTTAAATTTAGTTCAATTAGGTTTCAATGTCTTACACCAGTGTATCCCATCTGTATTCCTGGCAGCACACCAACAGTACAAAGAAAGTTTTCTCAGGAAACGCTCAGCAAGAAGATGTCATCCATCATTTTTCTATCACACTTGGATATGAGCTACACTCCAGTAAAATCATACCGTAAATTTCATAATCCAAATAAGCAAACCAAATTAACCCTCCTTACTCACTTAACTGGTTGTGAATTGTTTTGGCGTGATTAGTAGGATAACACAACGGAGGGTCAGGTAGGTCTGCCCTTCCAGCTCAGTTTTATGACTCAGGTGTGTGTGTTTGTACCTGGTATTGTCCAGGACAATTTTTTAAAGTGAGGACATTTTGGCTGCTCCTCACTTTCTGAGACCCCTTTAAAGGCCTGTTTGAGGGCTTGGTTTTAGGAATCAGGTTATAATTGGTGAAAAGGTTAGGTTAGGTTAGGGTTAGGGTAAAGGTTTGGGTGAGGTGCTTAGTTCTGATGGGTAGGTTTAGGGTAAGGAGCTAGGCATTGCATTGTATCAATGTATGTCCTCATAAAGATAGCTATACAGCAGTGGTTTTAAACCTGTCCTGGAAGCACCCCTGCCCTGCACACTTTATATGTCTCCCTTATCAGACACGCCCAATTCATGTTGTGCAGTCTCTACTAACAAGCTGATGAGTTGAATCAGGTGTTGCTGTTCAACAATTAAGTGTTGTTGAATCAGGTGTTGTTAGGGAGACATACAAAATGTGCAGGACAGGGGTGTTTCCAGGGCCGGTACAGAGTTGTGTGTGTTTGTATGTGTGTTGTGTTCCTTTACTGTCAGTTCTTCTCTTTATAGGATGATAATGGGACTGAGCAAACAGCCAATACACATAAACACATACAAACACAAACAAACCATAAGATCAATATTTGGATGAATAGTTTAAAACTTATAATCTGTATACTGCTGCAATGTGACATTTCATATGGATAATGCATTTTATTAACAGGTATATTGTTTTCTCTCAAGGTAAGTATGAAAAATAATGATTCTTCTTTCATTTGTTCAGTGTTCTTACAATAATCTGTGTTTTGGCAGATTATAAATAAACCAAACAGTCCTTCCTGTGCATGTAGAATTTTTAACACAGCTTTGAATACATAATGGTTATTGATTTACCCAACATGTTTTATAACGCTATACAATCTATGAAAACTCTCTGACCCTTGATCTTGAGGTGTGGCTGGTCATTCAACTGGAGCAGCAGCATATGTGTTGACTTGCCATCGGTAAGCTATTTTTTATTATTTTTACTCAAATTCTTTTAGTCAAAAGTCTTATTGAATATGCATTTTTCTGTGTGGAGCTGTGTTGTTGAATTGTGTGGGTAGATTGTCTTGGTTGGATCAGCTTTTATTTATTTGTTTACAGACAACAGGATAGCAAGTGATGTGAACACAGATGCAGTCCGTAAAGTGTGTGGTAGTCGGTGACCAGGTTGCAGAAAAAACTAGCCTTCTGTTTAGCTACACTGATGGTCCAAGCATATATGTCCCCACTGTGTTTGATAGATATGTGGTCACTGTGATGATTGATGAAAATCCAGTGAACCTGCATCTTTGGGATACATCAGGGCAGGAGACTTACATCAGGCATCGAACACTTTCCTACCCTAACACCGATGTGTTCTTGATGTGTTTCTCTCTTGTGGATCCAGTCTCATTAAAAAACATCTTGGAAATATGGTATCCAGAGGTCAGGCATTTTTGCCCCAACACTCCAATCATTCTAGTCGGGACTAAACTTGAACTGAGAGACGACAAGGACACTATTCAAAAGCTGAAAAAGGACAAACAAACCCCCATCAGTTACCATCAAGGCCTGACTGTGGCTGAAAGAATAGGAGCTGTGAAATATCTGGAGTGCTCAGCATTAACACAGATGGGCCTTAAAACGGTATTTGATGAAGCCATTCGGGCAGCCCTGAGCTCGCGTCAGATGAAGAAAAGAGAGAAAAAGTGTTTAATCATCTGAACTGACTGCCCAAACCGCACCATTTGCAATCTGAGCTCATCTAAGAGGAGAAAACAATGGAGCTGAGGATGATGGGAAATAAAAAACAAACGAACAAACACTTTTTTTTTCTCTCTGTTTGTTTTGTGCATGAATATGTCATGAGTGTTACAGTGTTACAGAGTGTTACAGTAACTGATGCAAGTTAAGTGATTAATTAAGTGTTGATTGAGCATTAGTGATGAACACCTGCTCCTTCAGTGATTCTGCTTGTTAACTACTGGTTAACCATCGTCAATCATCACTTAATTATGTCATTAAGCATCCTCTTGAATGGTTTTGTTGTTGTCCACACACTTCTGGTCAGTTCACTAGCAGACTATCAGATATTAAACCTGAACTCACAATGTTTATGTCTTTCTGACTTGCAGAACTACAATGCCAGTGAAGATGCTGACCTGTGCAGCACATCCGACGTAAGTAAGACAACAAAGATAAAACATTGCTGTTCATCACATGACCTCTGTTGTACGCTAGTGTTGGGTTCGAGTCCACCTAAGTCGAGTCCGAGTCCAGTCCGAGTCTTTAACCTATCCTGTCCGAGACGAGTCCGAGTCCAAAATGGGCCGAGTCGGACTCAAGTCCGAGTCCCAAAAGGCCGTGTCCGAGTCCAAGGAAACACTACTGTTTGTCAGTATCTTAACATTGTTTTGACCCAGGGGTGCCCAAACTCGGTCCTGCCGGTGTCCTACAGATTTTAGCTCCAGCCCCAATTAGACACACCTGAACCAGCTAATCAAGCTCTTACTAGGCATACTACCCCCTGGCAGGTGTGTTGAGGCAAGTTGGAGCTAAACCAAGGACCAGGACCAAGTTTGGACACCCCGGTTTTTAACCTTTACAACTAGAAAAACGCAAATGTCAGTTGAAATGTAAGAAAAGCGAACCTCTTGTGGATCTTGCTATTTTGATTTTTGATTTCAGGACATCTCATAATTACTGTCCATGCTCTGCTTAGCAAACTTAAAGTCATGTAACAGAAGTTATGGCTGACCTAATGTTACATATTTCAGAGTGAAACAGGTTTTTGAAAAATTATTGACTTTATTCATTGTTATAGTAAATGTATAAATTCAAGGGTGGAGATAAAGGAGTAGGTATCTTGGTAAATGGGACCTTAAGAGCAGAAAATGTACCTCTTTTATTTCTGATTGTAAGGCTCCTCCCGCTACGGCAAGCCTAGCGGTTCAGCTGAAGGTTTCTTGCGTGTAGGTCTTTTACGGCACTTCTGTAAAAATTACCTTGAAATATTAAAATTTAGTTTCCAAACAAAAATCTGACTCCATGAATAATTTAGTCTGACTCCAATTATGAATAATTTGTTAATTCTGGTTTGTATTCTGTAATTTGCTGATCGCGGCTATTTTTCTGTATAATAATTTAGACATTTGAGTATTCTGGAAGACCCGCAGTCTTAATATTTTCGTTCCTTAGGGACTAGGTGCCACTTTCGATTTACACCCCGGCCGTGGCGAATTCGTCGACACAAGCTCGCCAGTTCTGACTTACTCAGAGGATGCAGAGCGATTATAATATCTTAAAGTGGGCCGCGCCTGCGTGCTCTCAACAAAAAGTATATATTTCCTCAATAACCGCGAGAGTTACATCGTGTTAAGTCAGTGACAACTCAACATCCGGAGCCCTAGTGATGTCCCCATGGCTCATCAGTCGGTGCTTCCGGCGCGGTCTGCCCTGGACGCAGTCTTGCGGTAGCACCATTACACATTAACCTACTAGAAAATCATTTCCAAAAAGTCCAGAATGAGTCCAAGTTAACATTTATTTATGCCAGGCATATTCAAAATAGCAACGAAAGTTCAATCAAAAATACGTTCAATTAATCAAAAAGAAATACAACTTTTACAGAAAAACATCGTATTTTAGTTACATTACTGATCAGCATAGAATTCAAATCTATAAAATAAAGTAAGGACAAAGAGTCAGCATACCTGGCAAATAAAGAGACACACGACAATCGTGCGGGAAGTTCTGGTTACAGATGCTTCGCTGAATGTTTCGCCAATCCTCTTTAAGTACCCAGATCAGAACATTATAATCATAAATCTAGCGCAATAAACTTCACAGGACCTTTTGCTGAAGCCTAGAATAACTTGAAAGTTGGGGGTGTAAAGACAGCATGTGGTACAGACCTCTTCAGCAACACCACCCATATCAGGAGAACAGAGTTTTTCTTAAGTTTCAAATCTTTATTTCTGGTCTGTTCCACTGGTAGGGGACTGAGATATTATTTCCAACCGCACTGAGACTATAAAATTGATATCAAACATGAGGGGTTCCTGATTTGAATTCAAGATATATATGTGACTGTTTTGTGTGAGTGTGATAGCTTAGATCCTTGGCCTCTTCTCTATAGTGACCTGCCCCCTGTTGCTAGAGGAAAGGATGGGCCAGGTGGTTGATAAGCAAATGGTCTTTTCTTCCTGGGCCTTCCTGGATCTTCCTGTCTGACGAAGAGTTTATTATTTTACGACCTCACACTGGCATTGCGAGAGTTCCTGTGTATGTAACTTCACGGGAAGATCATCGGCTCCTACATGATTGTGGCTGTGTGTGTTTTGGGTTTTATATGACATTTTTTTTCTTGGATAAAAATGAGGCTGTGAGAGATGTCTTTACAATCGTACACTGTGTATAAAGCCCTACATATACTTTCCATAAGTCACAGCAAACCCACACCTGTTTTATTTTTGAATGCATTCATAGTTACATTAATTACAATAAATTACATTATATAAGGAATAATTGATAGTGGGCCATTGAATTATTAGAAAATCATGCACACCCAAGGTGGTTTTGGACCCATAAAAACTATTGCTGCAAAGATGTTAGAAAATTATCTTTCTTTGAAGCTAGAAACTGCCACAATGTTTAAAAAATAATAATAATTATAATACAGCAAAAACTAATCAACTAATGTAAGTAAAACATTCTCAAGCTTACTGAAGGCAAGTAAACACTCCAAGCATTACTTACAAGCAAAAGGATAAATAAATATATTAATCAAAATACAAATGAAATAATGTTTTTTTAAAAATAGAATCTTTTTAAAAATATAATTTTTATTTTTTTATGTTTTTTTTTTATAGGTAGGTCTATATAAAGGCTACAGAAATAGACTACTACAGACATTTCATGAAGTAATAAATGTTAAAATAAAATGGCAAAATCTTCACTGTATACATTAAAATGATTCTTATTAAAGTTGATAAGTGATTCAGTCAAGAAAAAGGAGTGATTATATCTTTTTCTTTTGTCGTTTGTTTAATTTTTATGACACCGTTGGCGACTGCAGGTTTACGCTGCTGTCGCTTTAAAATCTGATGCACAGATTAAATATTTTGACGCATCAGTATATATCCCAAATGTTCAGGTTTACTTAAAACAAACCGACTTCATTTTTCAAACAGCCAGCGTCTGTTTTACATTATAATCCTATGGAGTAAACCGTGTTTTTCACTGCGGTCAGGCCAGCCGCCAAGTCAAAAAGCACGGTCAATCTAGCCGCCACTTTATTTCGACGGTCGCGCATAAACTGCGTATTACGGTAAAGGCGTCAGCGAACTGATCCCAATGGCAGTGCTCATCTAGAACGTGATTTTTACCATAGCTCTCATATATATATATATATATATATATATATATATATATATATATATATATATTATACTTTTAAAAAGCTATAAAAAGAAAAGTTCTAGATTGCACAGACCACTTTCACCTCAGATTGAAAGTCTACCTTACCACGGTGCTAGCAGCACAGTTTCAGGATTATCTGATGTGGAATTACAAAATAAGAGCCCACCCAAATCTGATGTATACACTGTTTTGTCTCTACTTTAGGAAGCTATAAAAATGAAAGTTCTAGATTGCACAGACCACTTTCACCTCAGATTGAAAGTGCACCTTGCCACAGTGCTAGCAGCACAGTTTCAGGATTACCTGATGTGGAATTACAAAATAAGAGCCCACCCAAATCTTACTTATACACTGTTTTGTCTCTACTTCAAGAAGCTATACAAATGAAAGTTCTAGATTGCACAGACCACTTTCACCTCAGATTGAGAGTGCACCTTGCCACGGTACTAGCAGCACAGTTTCAGGATTATCTGATGTGGAATTACAAAATAAGAGCCCACCCAAATCTGATGTATACACAGTTTTGTCTCCAGGAAGCTATAAAAATGAAAGTTCTAGATTGCACAGATACTTTCACCTCTGATTGAAAGTGCACATTGCCACGGTACTAGCAGCACAGTTTCAGGATTATCTGATGTGGAATTACAAAATAAGAGCCCACCCAAATCTGATGTATACACAGTTTTGTCTCTAGGAAGCTATAAAAATGAAAGTTCTAGATTGCACAGACCACTTTCACCTCTGATTGAAAGTGCACATTGCCACGGTACTAGCAGCACAGTTTCAGGATTATCTGATGTGGAATTACAAAATAAGAGCCCACCCAAATCTGATGTATACACAGTTTTGTCTCCAGGAAGCTATAAAAATGAAAGTTCTAGATTGCACAGACCACTTTCACCTCTGATTGAAAGTGCACATTGCCACGGTACTAGCAGCACAGTTTCAGGATTATCTGATGTGGAATTACAAAATAAGAGCCCACCCAAATCTGATGTATACACAGTTTTGTCTCTACTTTAGGAAGCTATAAAAATGAAAGTTCTAGATTGCACAGACCACTTTCACCTCAGATTGAAAGTGCACCTTGCCACGGTACTAGCAGCACAGTTTCAGGATTATCTGATGTGGAATTACAAAATAAGAGCCCACCCAAATCTTTGTCTCTATACTTTTAAAAATAAAAGTTCTAAATTGCACAGATTTTATCGAAATGTAACACATTCCATGTCACGGAAGTCCCATGTTTCATTACGAAATAAACATCCTTTGAAGACTTCAGTCCGTATGCTATATGTTCTTTTATTTATTAATAATAAAAATGCTTACCTGTTTCTCTGTTTCAGACACAATAATGCCCATGGCAGAAGAGATGACAGAAGTTGCAAAATGGTGCAAACATCTTTCTTGAACTGAAGTTATGCAGTTAGTTGCACTCATGGCAATGCCCAGAAGAGACTTCTATTTCTATTCCCTTTTTACGTATGCCTGTCCATCAAGCATGTTTTTAGACACAGATTTATTTTTGGTGGACATTATTTTGTGCAATTCAAATATCACTGAGATGATATAATGTAATACTGCTATTATTGCTGTTATTTTCTCAAGAAGTGTGTGTCTGTCACGTCTCATCAGTGTTTCTTTCTTAAGCACGTTAAGTTCATGCACACATTGAAAGCTTTCTTCTCTCTGACCTGTAATCCCAAAAAATCAAATATGTTAATAAACATATATTTTCAACCTTGACCATGCCTTATATGTGTAAATCTATATACGCGCGCACACACACACACACACACACACACACACATTGCAGAGTCAAATGTTTGGGATCAGTAACATTTTAAAAAAATGGATTTTAAAAATGTATTTGATTCTCTTAAAGGCTGCAAAATACAGAAAAAAGTAGATTGTGAAATATTATTGTGATGTAAAACAATGTTCTTCTATTTTAATATACATTAAAAATGTAATTAATTTCTGTGATCAAAGTTTTTGCTTCATTACTCCAGTATTTACTGGCAAATTATCCTTCAGGACTCATTCTAATATACTGATTCATTATCAGTGCTGGAAACAGTTGTGTTGCTTGCTATTTTTTGGAACTTTACAAGCCTTTTTGATGAATAAAAAGTTAAAAGATCTGCATTTATTTAAAACAGAAATATTTTCTAACAATTTACACTACTGTTCAAAAGTCTGGGGTCAGTACATTGTTCCTATTATTCTTCCTTTTTTGAAAAAAAAAAGTAGTACTTTTATTCACCAAGAATGTGTTAAATGAATAAAAAATAATAGCATGGATTTACATTGTTAGAAAATATTTATAATTTGAATAAATGCTGTTCTTTTTAACTAGTTATTCATCAAATAATCCTGAAACTGTGCTGCTAGTACCGTGGCAAGGTGCACTCTCAATCTGAGGTGAAAGTGGTCTGTGCAATCTAGAACTTTCATTTTTATAGCTTCTTAGAGACAAAACTGTGTATACATCAGATTTGGGTGGGCTCTTATTTTGTAATTCCACATCAGATAATCCTGAAACTGTGCTGCTAGTACCGTGGCAAGGTGCACTCTCAATCTGAGGTGAAAGTGGTCTGTGCAATCTAGAACTTTCATTTTTATAGCTTCCTAGAGACAAAACTGTGTATACATCAGATTTGAGTGGGCTCTTATTTTGTAATTCCACATCAGATAATCCTGAAACTGTGCTGCTAGTACCGTGGCAAGGTGCACTCTCAATCTGAGGTGAAAGTGGTCTGTGCAATCTAGAACTTTCATTTTTATAGCTTCCTAAAGTAGAGACAAAACTGTGTATACATCAGATTTGGGTGGGCTCTTATTTTGTAATTCCACATCAGATAATCCTGAAACTGTGCTGCTAGTACCGTGGCAATGTGCACTTTCAATCAGAGGTGAAAGTGGTCTGTGCAATCCAGAACTTTCATTTTTATAGCTTCCTAGAGTAGAGACAAAACAACAAATAAATCAGATTTGGGTGGGCTCTTATTTTTAATTCCACATCATATAATCCTGAAACTGTGCTGCTAGTACCGTGGCAAGGTGCACTCTCAATCTGAGGTGAAAGTGGTCTGTGCAATCTAGAACTTTCATTTTTATAGCTTCCTAGAGTAGAGACAAAACAACAAATAAATCAGATTTGGGTGGGCTCTTATTTTTTAATTCCACATCAGATAATCCTGAAACTGTGCTGCTAGCACCGTGGTAAGGTAGACTTTCAATCTGAGGTGAAAGTGGTCTGTGCAATCTACAACTTTCATTTTTATAGCTTCTTAAAGTAGAGACAAAACAGTGTATAAATCAGATTTGAGTGGTCTCTTATTTTGTAATTCCACATCATATAATCCTGAAACTGTGCTGCTAGTACCGTGGCAATGTGCACTTTCAATCAGAGGTGAAAGTGGTCTGTGCAATCTAGAACTTTCATTTTTATAGCTTCCTAAAGTAGAGACAAAACTGTGTATACATCAGATTTGGGTGGGCTCTTATTTTGTAATTCCACATCAGATAATCCTGAAACTGTGCTGCTAGTACCGTGGCAAGGTGCACTCTCAATCTGAGGTGAAAGTGGTCTGTGCAATCTAGAACTTTCATTTTTATAGCTTCCTAAAGTAGAGACAAAACAGTGTATAAATCAGATTTGGGTGGGCTCTTATTTTGTAATTCCACATCAGATAATCCTGAAACTGTGCTGCTAGCACTGTGGCAAGGTACACTTTCAATCAGAGGTGAAAGTGGTCTGTGCAATCCAGAACTTTCATTTTTATAGCTTCTTAAAGTAGAGACAAAACAGTGTATAAATCAGATTTGAGTGGTCTCTTATTTTGTAATTCCACATCATATAATCCTGAAACTGTGCTGCTAGTACCGTGGCAATGTGCACTTTCAATCAGAGGTGAAAGTGGTCTGTGCAATCTAGAACTTTCATTTTTATAGCTTCCTAGAGTAGAGACAAAACAACAAATAAATCAGATTTGGGTGGGCTCTTATTTTGTAATTCCACATCATATAATCCTGAAACTGTGCTGCTAGTACCGTGGCAAGGTGCACTCTCAATCTGAGGTGAAAGTGGTCTGTGCAATCTAGAACTTTCATTTTTATAGCTTCCTAAAGTAGAGACAAAACAGTGTATAAATCAGATTTGGGTGGGCTCTTATTTTTTAATTCCACATCATATAATCCTGAAACTGTGCTGCTAGCACTGTGGCAAGGTACACTTTCAATCAGAGGTGAAAGTGGTCTGTGCAATCCAGAACTTTCATTTTTATAGCTTCCTAGAGTAGAGACAAAACAACAAATAAATCAGATTTGGGTGGGCTCTTATTTTTTAATTCCACATCAGATAATCCTGAAACTGTGCTGCTAGCACCGTGGTAAGGTAGACTTTCAATCTGAGGTGAAAGTGGTCTGTGCAATCTACAACTTTCATTTTTATAGCTTCTTAAAGTAGAGACAAAACAGTGTATAAATCAGATTTGAGTGGTCTCTTATTTTGTAATTCCACATCATATAATCCTGAAACTGTGCTGCTAGTACCGTGGCAATGTGCACTTTCAATCAGAGGTGAAAGTGGTCTGTGCAATCTAGAACTTTCATTTTTATAGCTTCCTAAAGTAGAGACAAAACTGTGTATACATCAGATTTGGGTGGGCTCTTATTTTGTAATTCCACATCAGATAATCCTGAAACTGTGCTGCTAGTACCGTGGCAAGGTGCACTCTCAATCTGAGGTGAAAGTGGTCTGTGCAATCTAGAACTTTCATTTTTATAGCTTCCTAAAGTAGAGACAAAACAATGTATAAATCAGATTTGGGTGGGCTCTTATTTTGTAATTCCACATCAGATAATCCTGAAACTGTGCTGCTAGCACTGTGGCAAGGTACACTTTCAATCAGAGGTGAAAGTGGTCTGTGCAATCTAGAACTTTCATTTTTATAGCTTCCTAGAGACAAAACTGTGTATACATCAGATTTGAGTGGGCTCTTATTTTGTAATTCCACATCAGATAATCCTGAAACTGTGCTGCTAGTACCGTGGCAAGGTGCACTCTCAATCTGAGGTGAAAGTGGTCTGTGCAATCTAGAACTTTCATTTTTATAGCTTCCTAAAGTAGAGACAAAACTGTGTATACATCAGATTTGGGTGGGCTCTTATTTTGTAATTCCACATCAGATAATCCTGAAACTGTGCTGCTAGTACCGTGGCAATGTGCACTTTCAATCAGAGGTGAAAGTGGTCTGTGCAATCTAGAACTTTCATTTTTATAGCTTCCTAAAGTAGAGACGAAAACAGTGTATAAATCAGATTTGGGTGGGCTCTTATTTTGTAATTCCACATCAGATAATCCTGAAACTGTGCTGCTAGTACCGTGGCAATGTGCACTTTCAATCAGAGGTGAAAGTGGTCTGTGCAATCTAGAACTTTCATTTTTATAGCTTCCTAGAGACAAAACTGTGTATACATCAGATTTGAGTGGGCTCTTATTTTGTAATTCCACATCAGATAATCCTGAAACTGTGCTGCTAGCACCGTGGTAAGGTAGACTTTCAATCTGAGGTGAAAGTGGTCTGTGCAATCTAGAACTTTCATTTTTATAGCTTCTTAAAGTAGAGACAAAACTGTGTATAAATCAGATTTGGGTGGGCTCTTATTTTGTAATTCCACATCAGATAATCCTGAAACTGTGCTGCTAGTACCGTGGCAAGGTGCACTCTCAATCTGAGGTGAAAGTGGTCTGTGCAATCTAGAACTTTCATTTTTATAGCTTCCTAAAGTAGAGACAAAACTGTGTATACATCAGATTTGGGTGGGCTCTTATTTCGTAATTCCACATCAGGTAATCCTGAAACTGTGCTGCTAGTACCGTGGCAATGTGCACTTTCAATCAGAGGTGAAAGTGGTCTGTGCAATCTAGAACTTTCATTTTTATAGCTTCCTAGAGTAGAGACAAAACAACAAATAAATCAGATTTGGGTGGGCTCTTATTTTTTAATTCCACATCATATAATCCTGAAACTGTGCTGCTAGTACCGTGGCAAGGTGCACTCTCAATCTGAGGTGAAAGTGGTCTGTGCAATCTAGAACTTTCATTTTTATAGCTTCCTAAAGTAGAGACAAAACAGTGTATAAATCAGATTTGGGTGGGCTCTTATTTTTTAATTCCACATCATATAATCCTGAAACTGTGCTGCTAGCACTGTGGCAAGGTACACTTTCAATCAGAGGTGAAAGTGGTCTGTGCAATCCAGAACTTTCATTTTTATAGCTTCCTAGAGTAGAGACAAAACAACAAATAAATCAGATTTGGGTGGGCTCTTATTTTTTAATTCCACATCAGATAATCCTGAAACTGTGCTGCTAGCACCGTGGTAAGGTAGACTTTCAATCTGAGGTGAAAGTGGTCTGTGCAATCTACAACTTTCATTTTTATAGCTTCTTAAAGTAGAGACAAAACAGTGTATAAATCAGATTTGGGTGGTCTCTTATTTTGTAATTCCACATCATATAATCCTGAAACTGTGCTGCTAGTACCGTGGCAATGTGCACTTTCAATCAGAGGTGAAAGTGGTCTGTGCAATCTAGAACTTTCATTTTTATAGCTTCCTAAAGTAGAGACAAAACTGTGTATACATCAGATTTGGGTGGGCTCTTATTTTGTAATTCCACATCAGATAATCCTGAAACTGTGCTGCTAGTACCGTGGCAAGGTGCACTCTCAATCTGAGGTGAAAGTGGTCTGTGCAATCTAGAACTTTCATTTTTATAGCTTCCTAAAGTAGAGACAAAACAATGTATAAATCAGATTTGGGTGGGCTCTTATTTTGTAATTCCACATCAGATAATCCTGAAACTGTGCTGCTAGCACTGTGGCAAGGTACACTTTCAATCAGAGGTGAAAGTGGTCTGTGCAATCTAGAACTTTCATTTTTATAGCTTCCTAGAGAGACAAAACTGTGTATACATCAGATTTGGGTGGGCTCTTATTTTGTAATTCCACATCAGATAATCCTGAAACTGTGCTGCTAGTACCGTGGCAAGGTGCACTCTCAATCTGAGGTGAAAGTGGTCTGTGCAATCTAGAACTTTCATTTTTATAGCTTCCTAAAGTAGAGACAAAACTGTGTATACATCAGATTTGGGTGGGCTCTTATTTTGTAATTCCACATCAGATAATCCTGAAACTGTGCTGCTAGTACCGTGGCAATGTGCACTTTCAATCAGAGGTGAAAGTGGTCTGTGCAATCTAGAACTTTCATTTTTATAGCTTCCTAAAGTAGAGACGAAACAGTGTATAAATCAGATTTGGGTGGGCTCTTATTTTGTAATTCCACATCAGATAATCCTGAAACTGTGCTGCTAGTACCGTGGCAATGTGCACTTTCAATCAGAGGTGAAAGTGGTCTGTGCAATCTAGAACTTTCATTTTTATAGCTTCCTAGTAGAGACAAAACTGTGTATACATCAGATTTGGGTGGGCTCTTATTTTGTAATTCCACATCAGATAATCCTGAAACTGTGCTGCTAGTACCGTGGCAAGGTGCACTCTCAATCTGAGGTGAAAGTGGTCTGTGCAATCTAGAACTTTCATTTTTATAGCTTCCTAAAGTAGAGACAAAACTGTGTATACATCAGATTTGGGTGGGCTCTTATTTTGTAATTCCACATCAGATAATCCTGAAACTGTGCTGCTAGTACCGTGGCAATGTGCACTTTCAATCAGAGGTGAAAGTGGTCTGTGCAATCTAGAACTTTCATTTTTATAGCTTCCTAAAGTAGAGACGAAACAGTGTATAAATCAGATTTGGGTGGGCTCTTATTTTGTAATTCCACATCAGATAATCCTGAAACTGTGCTGCTAGCACCGTGGTAAGGTAGACTTTCAATCTGAGGTGAAAGTGGTCTGTGCAATCTAGAACTTTCATTTTTATAGCTTCTTAAAGTAGAGACAAAACTGTGTATAAATCAGATTTGGGTGGGCTCTTATTTTGTAATTCCACATCAGATAATCCTGAAACTGTGCTGCTAGTACCGTGGCAAGGTGCACTCTCAATCTGAGGTGAAAGTGGTCTGTGCAATCTAGAACTTTCATTTTTATAGCTTCCTAAAGTAGAAACAAAACTGTGTATACATCAGATTTGGGTGGGCTCTTATTTCGTAATTCCACATCAGGTAATCCTGAAACTGTGCTGCTAGTACCGTGGCAATGTGCACTTTCAATCAGAGGTGAAAGTGGTCTGTGCAATCTAGAACTTTCATTTTTATAGCTTCCTAGAGACAAAACTGTGTATACATCAGATTTGAGTGGGCTCTTATTTTGTAATTCCACATCAGATAATCCTGAAACTGTGCTGCTAGCACTTTGGCAAGGTACACTTTCAATCTGAGGTGAAAGTGGTCTGTGCAATCTAGAACTTTCATTTTTTATAGCTTCCTAAAGTAGAGACAAAACTGTGTATACATCAGATTTGGGTGGGCTCTTATTTTGTAATTCCACATCAGATAATCCTGAAACTGTGCTGCTAGTACCGTGGCAATGTGCACTTTCAATCAGAGGTGAAAGTGGTCTGTGCAATCTAGAACTTTTATTTTTATAGCTTTTTAAAAGTATATATATATATATATATATATATATATATATATATATATATATATATATATATACATACATATATGAGAGCTATGGTAAAAATCACGTTCTAGATGAGCACTGCCATTGGGATCAGTTCGCTGACGCTTTTACCGTAATACGCAGTTTATGTGCAACCGTCGAAATAACGTGGCGGCTAGATTGACCGTGCTTTTCGACTTGGCGGCTGGCCTGACCGCAGTGTCTTTTCAAAAAAGTCAGGAGCACTTTTTTTAAACGCCACCGCCGGCGTCTTTTTCTGCAGCTCAGAGCGTCTCTTCAAGTTGAAAAATTTGCCACAAGGCTATCGGAGCCGCGCGTCGGTTTTTGAAGTCAACATGAACGCCGCTGCGCTTCAGGTCCAGATATTGAACATTTATTTTTCTGTTGCCCTTATGCTATTTCATTTTGGACTGACTTTAAAATAGACATAACAAATAAATTAAGCAAACCCCTTAATTTAGATTTTCATGATATTTTTGTTTGCAAAACCCCTCTTTTTCAAATAAACAGGTGTATATTATAAATCTCTTAATTATCTTAGCAAAGTTTTATATTCACAAGTCAAAAGTAAGTCAGAAGAAACCATTATATATTACATTTTGTAACACTAATCTTAAAATTTACCTTGAAACCCTCTCTTTTCAAATGTATGTAACTGCCCTTCAATTTCCATTTTTTTTTTTTTTTTTTTTTTGGTACGTTTGTGTTTATTTTTTGTGTTTTCTCTTTCTGCTGTTATTTATTTATTTATTTATTTTGCAGTTGAATGTGCAATTTGAAATGTGCAATGTTGCCTTGTTTTTTGTTCGATGATGAAACTGAATAAATAATAATAATAATAATAATAATAATAATAATCAAATCCCAGCTAGGTTCGTCACTTTTTGAGGTCCCCCTGAAACATGTCCGTTGTGGTCCGTGCTATTTGCAGCGCGTTTGTGTGTTTGCAACGCCTTTCTGTGTTTGGCTGTGTTGTGAGAATTTGCAGTGCGTTTCCGTATTTGTGTTAGCGTTGCGAGGATTTGCAGCGCCTGTGTTGTCAAACTGATGAAGATGTTTTTTTTTTTTTTTTTTTTTTTAATTTGTTGTCGTTTTTTTCTGTTTGCATGTGTTTTCTTAAGTTGCAGCGTGCTGAGCCCCCTCGGCCACCGTACTTAAGGAATACCAAAGAAGGCACAAAGCATAAACTTTTCTCCTTACTAAACTGAGCAATCAGAATCAACATTCAAATGACTCAACGTCTTTTGCTTCACTCAGAAATGTAGCCTAAAGTCTAAAATAAAAGCAAACACCTTCAAATAATAATGAGGTAAGAAGACGCTATTAAAAGAAAGACTGAAGAATCCAGATGAATTGCTGAATGAATGCGTTCAGAATCATAATAAAATCATAATAAAATCATAGGAAGAACTTTGAACATAGTAAAAGATAAAACAACATATACATGAAAATGAATAATGCTAATTTACAGCTGATGCACATCAATGTTGATGTCAGTAGCAGGAGATGGTGACCTCTGGTGGTAGTTTGAGGATTTGAACGAACACATATGAAAGGATCACAATTAAAGCTGATCCCTTAAAGGGAAAAGTTACAGCAAAACAAAGGACCGAAAAACTGGTAACATTGAGCACTTTGAGACAATACAACAATACATTGTCCAACTGTGAAGATGCGCAGTTGAAATGTTGCATGAAAATATATCTTAAAATGTTAAAACAGTGAGCTTACTTCACTTTAACATTTATATTTATATTTATATACAGTAACGTTCATTTAATTTTATGGTTACATCATCTTTTCTAAGCTATAAATAAATAAAATGCTTCATTGACTAATCAATCGTGTGGCTCCGCCCACAGAGCTCAGGATTGGTTCCTTTGTGCTCCGCCTCTTACTGCAGAGTAAAAAATAAGATGAAAAACAACTAATTAAAGTTAACCAACAACATTATGAAACCTTCCACAAGATACATAAAACAATCAAACTACAGCTGAAGAGTGTTTAAATGATTACTGATGGTTTCTCATGTTGAGGATCATGAGTCGTGCAGGAGTCTTCAGGAGGTCTGCGATGAACAATCTGTGTGGAAGAGAGTGAGAGATCGGTCATGTGATCATCTGTGATGATGATCTGACTTTGGCGTCTCACTTACTGTGAGTGTGTCGTACAAGTCAGAGGTCATGGACTTGAGCTCAAGAGCTGCATATGTGTCTTCATTGGGATCAGAGATCTACAGAGACAGAAGGATGCAAACATTCATGTTAAAGTCATGTTAAAAATCAGTAACTATACTGACTTTAATGTTTAGAGGAACTTTTTACTGGATAAAGAACTATAGACTCATGTGGCTTATACTCTTATATCTCTGTATGGCTATAGGAAACATCTCTGCATGCAGAAAAAAACACTGTAAATAATTGTGATCATCTCACCGCAGACTCCTTGATAGCAGATCTTCTGTTCATCCTTTTAGTAAGAATGAAAAAGCAAAACACATTTAAAAATGCACATTAGTTAACATAAACAAATACATGAAAAGTAATATATATTTTATGTCCTGATCTGCTGTGATGTTGGCGGGACGTTAACCTGTATTGAGTCACACACCTGAAAATATTCAAGTCTTGAAGGACTTTGAGTTGAACTTTAAGTGAATGCCTACTTTTACAATAATGTTGTTTAGAAATTAGATTCAATTAGATTCATTAATAAACCTAATTTTACTGCTAGATAAACTGCGTAAACTGCAGTTTTTAAAAGAGAAGTCCTCTTCTAGAACAACAATTCACAAATAATTTACTCACCCACTTGTCATCCAAGATGTTCATGTCTTTCTGTCTTCAGTTGTAAAGAAATTATGGTTTTTGAGGAAAGCATTTCAGGATTTTTCTCCATATAATGGACTTCATTAGTGCCCCGATTTTGAACTTTCAAAATGTAGTTTAAATGCAGCTTCAAAGGGATCTAAATGATCTCTAAATGAGAAGGGTCTAATCTAGCGAAACGATCGGCCATTTTTTTTTCTTAAATAAAAATTTGTACACTTTTTAAGCACAAAAGCTCGCGTAACACAGGCTCTTGGATGCGCGTCCATGGGTCGTTCTTGAACGATTCGTTCATTTTGAACGAATCTTTAATGTGACTCCCGAAGAACGAGTCATCTCGGGGAGTGATTTGTTCAATTGCACATGCGCAACATCCTATTAGGTTCTGTACTGGAATTAGTTCACTTGTTTCGAGTCTTCAGGTTTTTTGAGTCATTCGTTTATCTGATGGGTCTGTCACGTGATGCTGATTTTGCTAAAATTAACAAAATTACTCAGAAAAAAAGATTAGTTCATTTTCCTGGATGAGACTCAAAGGTCGGAATCGGTAAAATGATCCGAACTTCCCATCACTATTATAAATCACGTGTAAGTTCATCGTCTGTGTACTCTGGCTAAAAAATGTAGATTATGGCGAAAAACTCCATCTTATTTTCTCCTACAACTTCAGAATCGTCCGACACGTTGTACCTTTTTGTTTGTAAACAGCGTTTGACTTACTTGCACTTTCTTAGTCTTTGCGCGTTCGATTTGTAAACATTGGGTCTGTAGTTCCGCCTACATTCGGCGTGACCTTTCGACGTGATTCAGTAGTATGTAATGTTGTGAACGCGCATGCCAGAACCTGTGCTACACGAGCTTTTGTGCTTAAAAAAATATACATATTTCTATTTTCCGAAAAAAAAAATTACAGATCGTTTCGCTAGATAAGACCCTTCTTCCTCGGCTGGAATCATTTAGAGCCCTTTGAGGCTGCATTTAAACTACTGTTTTGAAGGTCAAAATCGGGGGCACAATTGAAGTCCATTATATGAAGAAAAAACCTAAAGTGCTTTCCTCAAATACCATAATTTCTTTACGACTGAAGACAGAAAGACATGAACATCTTGGACGACAAGGGGGTGAGTAAATTATTTGTGAATTGTTGTTCTGGAAGTGGACTTCTCCTTTAACTGTTGTACGTGGATGTGTGGTAAACAAGTGTACTTTATTTAAACATAACACTTAACCAAAATCTAATAAATTAATACTGCAAAAATACAGCGGTTATTTTTGAAAGGCACTTCTTACCAAATGTACATCACAAAAGCACCTGATGCTCCACCGAGTAAAACAACAACAACAGCAGCAACAGCAACGGATGAGAAATATCCGAATGCTGAAACACACAGCAAAATATACACCAAATGATTAACAGGACTGCATATGACAAAATATACTGACAAATAAGGAAACAAACAGGTGTACTATATGTGGTTAAAAAATATAATATGATTCATAAAACTCACACATGACATTTAAAGTCACAGTTTCAGAGTCCTTCTCTCCATGTTCATTTCTGGACTTGCACTTGTATTCTCCACTGTGATCAGAGCTGATCTTTGAGATGCTGTAGATTCTTCCAGATCCTACAAACGTTCCTCCTTTAAACCAGCTGATTTCTGCAGGTGGGTTTGAATCACTGCTGCAGTTCAGAGTCACTGAATCTCCCTCCTTTATTTCACCAGATGGAGTGATGGACACTGAGACGCTCCTGGGTGGGTCTAGTAAAAATCACGAAAAATAAAATTAAATTATTGACTAGACCTTTGAGTTTTGAGTTAGTAATGTGACCTAAAAACGATCATGACAGAGATGTTCTTCAGTATCATATGTTTTATAATAAACTCACACATGACATTTAAAGCCACAGCAACAGAGTATTTCTCTCCATGTTTATTGATGGACTTGCACTTGTATTCTCCACTGTGATCAGAGCTGATCTTTGAGATGCTGTAGATTCTTCCAGAACCTACAAACGTTCCTCCTTTAAACCAGCTGATTTCTGCAGGTGGGTTTGAATCACTGCTGCAGATCAGAGTCACTGAATCTCCCTCCTTTATTTCACCAGATGGACTGATGGACACTGAGACGCTCTTTGGTGCATCTAACACATAAAAAATACAAAACATTACCAAAATAAATTTGACATCACAAAGTCAGACTTATAAGTCCTAGACAGACTCATGAAGATCACAGGATTCACTGGAAGATCTACAGGTGTCAAGTGAAAGATTTTAAATTTCAAAATATGATCAATAAAACTCACACATGATGTATAAATCCACAGCATCAGAGTCTTTTGCTCCATATTCATTGATGGACTTGCACTTATATTCTCCACTGTGATCAGAGCTGATCTTTGAGATGCTGTAGATTCTTCCAGATCCTACAAACGTTCCTCCTTTAAACCAGCTGATTTCTGCAGGTGAGTTTGAATCACTGCTGCAGATCAGAGTCACTGAATCTCCCTCCAGTATTTCACCAGATTTGTTAATGGACAATGAGACGCTCCTGGAAGGATCTAATAGCAATCACAAAAGTTATTGTGAAAAGGATGATGAAACATTTTTGTATCACCAATATTTACTGACAAGCTGGTATGTTCTACAGCATCCTATGTTTTATAATAAACTCACATATGACATTTAAAGTCACAGCATCAGAGTCTTTCTCTCCATGTTTATTGATGGACTTGCACTTGTATTCTCCACTGTGATCAGAGCTGATATTTGAGATGCTGTAGATTCTTCCAGATCCTACAAACGTTCCTCCTTTAAACCAGCTGATTTCTGCAGGTGGGTTTGAATCACTGCTGCAGTTCAGAGTCACTGAATCTCCCTCCACTATTTCACCAGATCCATTTATGGACACTGAGATGTTCCTGGGAGCATCTGATAACAACCATATTAAGAACTCTAACTAATATAAACAATAACTAATGTAACCTGAAATGAAATAAATAAATAAATAATATAAATTAAAATAATAAGTATGTTTTAAACTCACACATGATATTTAAAGTCACAGCATCAGAGTCTTTCTCTCCATGTTCATTTCTGGACTTGCACTTGTATTCTCCACTGTGATCAGAGCTGATATTTGAGATGTTGTAGATTCTTCCAGATCCTACAAACATTCCTCCTTTAAACCAGCTGATTTCTGCAGGTGGGTTTGAATCACTGCTGCAGTTCAGAGTCACTAAATCTCCCTCCACTATTTCACCAGATGGACTGATGGACACTGAGACACTCTTTGGTGCATCTACACAGAAAAATACAAAACATTACCAAAATAAATTTGACATCACAAAGTCAGACGTATAAGTACTAAATAGACTGATGAAGATCACGGGATTCACTGGAGGATCTACAGGTGTCAAGTGAAAGATTTTAAATTTCAAAATATGATTAATAAAACTCACACATGACGTTTAAAGTCACAGCATCAGAGTCTTTCTCTCCATGTTTATTTCTGGATTTGCACTTGTATTCTCCACTGTGATCAGAGCTGATCTTTGAGATGCTGTAGATTCTTCCAGATCCTACAAACATTTTTCCTTTAAACCAGCTGATTTCTGCAGGTGGGTTTGAATCACTGCTGCAGTTCAGAGTCACTGAATCTCCCTCCACTATTTCACCAGATGGACTGATGGACACTGAGACGCTCCTGGGTGGGTCTAGTAAAAATCACAAAAAATAAAATTATTGACTAGACCTTTAAGTTTTGAGTTAGTAATGTGATCTAAAAACGATCATGACAGAGATGTTCTTCAGTATCATATGTTTTATAATAAACTCACTCATGATGTTTAAAGTCACAGGATTAGAGTATTTCTCTCCATGTTTATTGATGGACTTGCACTTGTATTCTCCACTGTGATCAGAGCTGATCTTTGAGATGCTGTAGATTCTTCCAGATCCTACAAACGTTCCTCCTTTAAACCAGCTGATTTCTGCAGGTGGGTTTGAATCACTGGTGCAGATCAGAGTCACTGAATCTCCCTCCACTATTTCACCAGATGGACTGATAGACACCGAGATGTGCCTGGGTGGGTCTAACACAGAAAAAAATACAAAGTATTACCAAATTTGACATCACAAACTTATAAATCCCAAATTTATGAATTCCTGCAATGTTTTACCAGATGAACCAGATTGAAATCCTTTTCGGATTTGATGTTAATGTGACAGAATGGCATTTTTGTTTTCCTACAGTCCTGTCAATGGCTTGCTATAGAGTTGCTTTTATTACGTGTGTTTAAGAGAAGTAAGAGTGTTTGTTTATAGATGGTTTCATCAGACGCACCGGTCTAGCTAGAGACTAGTAATATGACGCTGACTACAAATGCAGTTAAAGGAATGGTGATGATTAGACTAAAGTTAGGGTCAGGTTGTAGAGTTTCCCACACATTGATTTATTTGTGGCGACTTGACTTAATATCAGAACGGACCACCACACAATAAAATCCCCAGTGTTAAATCAACACTGCTTCAGAGTGCATTTGGTCCCACTCCAAATAGTGTTAAAGTTAAGGTGCGTTCACGCCATATCGGAATTCCTGTAATTACGAGATTCCAACTTGTAAAAAGCATTCATGTCCTCGTAGAACTCGTAATCACAACTTGTGAACTGGGAGTCTTCTGAGAGCTACGATTTGTACCACATGACCGCTGCACCACCTGACCAACGTAGGCTCTGTTTAGGCGTTGATAGTGTTGCCATAGAAAAGCATAATTCCGAGGACGTGAACAGCTCCGAGTAGAACGTCACATGTTGTCATCTCGAAATTACGGTAATTACGACATGGCGTGAAAGCAGCATAACACTGACACAGAGTTAAAGTTAATGAGATAATTACGTGATTAATTAAGTGCTGATTGAGCATTAGTGATGAACACCTGCTGTTAACAAGCAGAATCACTGAAGAAAAGAAAAACACAAGAACTACAACTTCAGCCACAGCCTTAGATGAAATCAACTGAAATAAAACACATTAAATCTCTCAAGATCTCAGCAGAGGAGGATTAAACAACTCCACAAACAGCATCAGCAGCTTCACTCATTCACTCAACAGATTGATTTTATTATTGAGAATTATCAGAGGTTTAAATGTTGATGTTTTATTGGTTAAAAACGATGCACCATCATGAAGATCAGGGCTTGCTTTAGTTGAGCTCCTAACCCTTGACTTGCTGTGTTAGAGTCAGTTCAGTCCTTCACACTGAGCATGTAGTAGCTGCTACTATATGGTAAGATAATCATTGTGGCCTACACTGATTACATTGAAAATAGTTCACTTTCTTTTTTTTGCATATTTTGGTTTTGCACTTCTAACTCTAAGAAACTACATTATGAGAAAAAATGTTGCAATAAATAATTATCATGAATGATTTTCAATCCCGTTTATTGTTATATGCATATTATATGTATTAAACACATACAGAGACATCAAGAATCAGCATATGAATCTCAAAAATGGTGACAATCAACAAAACACTTCAAACTGCAATGCATGCTGGGTAACACCATGGTACAAAACTTCCATCATGCTCTGTGGTATGAATATTTATTTTCACCACTGTTGTGGATTATAGAATAATTGTTCTTGTCTAAAAGCTTGAGCTGAAGCTCTTTATAATTTTAGTATTACAAAGTCATACGTCTAATGTTTCGTTTGTTTTTAGCCGTTTTGTAGTGATGCAGATTAATTTCAGTCAACAACCCAAGAAAAAGGAGAGAAAATAATTTGTGATGATTAATCAAAATCCTTTATAAACAAAAAGTGTGATCTACTACATCAAGCATTTGATTCAGTAATGTATAACGATTTGCAGTAAAACACTGTCACAATTGCTTAGAATCTTATAAGCGCTGAAAGGATCAAGAGTCCAACTACAGCAAACACCAACCTCCATGATGGTGCTATCATTTTTTGACCAATAAAACATCAACATTTGAACCTCTGTTAATTCTCAATAAGATCTTATGAAGATGTCTGACAGAATATGGTCAGACTGGTTAGTAATGAGTGAAGCGGGTGATGCTGTTTGTGGAGTTATTTAATCCTAGTCTGCTGAGATCTTGAGTGATTTCATGTTTTCTTTTATTTAGTTGATTTCATCTAAGGCTGTGGCTAAAGTCAGTTATAGTTCTAGTGTTTTTTTTTTTTTTTTTTTTTTCAGTGATTCTGCCTGTTAACAGCAGGTGTTCATCGCTAATACTCAACCAACATATAATTAGTGACTTAATTATCTCATTAACTTTAAATCTGTGTCAGTGTTACTTTAACACTATTTGGAGTGGGACCAAATACACTCTGAGCAGTGTTGATTTAACACTGAAGATTTTACTGTGCACAAATAGATTTTTCAAAAGGTTTAAATAAATAAAAGACTTAAATAAACATGAGCGCTGCACGTTTTGAAGTCAAAATGTGGCGTGGGTGTTTTTAAATCACTGTATCTCTAAAGGAAATTGACTGTCTTCAGAATTTTTTTTTCGATGCCATTTTCATTTCATCTTGCTTGTAATGCCTGATAAAGCAGTGTTTGTGAGCACATCACTGCTTTGTGTACAGCCGTTACTGGGGAAACCTCTATTTCTGCTGCTCCAAAAGTGCCTTCTGCTGGCAGAGAATGATTTTGCATTGTGATTTTGTTTGGAACAATATGAAAATCGATTGAAGTTCTTAAACACACAAAGCAGAGTTGTATCCCCGGGAAAGTGCAGCAACACATAGAGTGTAAGTCTGTGGGAAAGACGAGGGGAGGCAGCAATCATGGATCACCACTGTGCGTAAAGAGGCTTGGCAGCCAGGCAAGACATCATTTTAATTAGTTAGCTAATGTAATTTACTTGTTCTTTATTTAGCTTGTTATCAGAAATAATTTACTTGAAAGTGATTCTGTTGTTATAGATTTTACCGGAAGTAAAGTTTGGGCCACAAAAGCACGCATGCACAGTAACCTTTGTTTATGTTGTTGCCACCAAAATGTCTATATCTTTTGCATACACACTCAAAGAAGAAGAAAAAAATTGGTCTAAATTTAAATTGTATCTCAATTGCGTACCAGTTTTCATCAATTTGGATTACAGTTTTAACATAAATTAATATGTGTCATATGTACGGTTCATACCTAAATGAAACCGGTACGATGTAGTAGTAGTAGAAGTACTTCACAGCAAATTCCCCAGTGTTAAACGCTGCTCAGTGTTCATGTGTTTCCACACTAACATTAGTATTAAAGTAGCATTTAAGCAGTGTTGAGTTTAATGAGATAATTATATGACTTATGAATTTGGTGAAAGAACAAGAGCTCCCACAAAACCTACTGACCATTTATCAGAGATATGTAATCCTGAACTTTAAAGAAAAAAGGTTGGTCTTTACTCACACAAGACACTGAGATGAACAGCAGGAGAGATGTAAGTGTGTCCATGTAGAGCACAGCTATATCTGCCTGCATCCTCTCTTCTGACTGACTGCAGCAGGAGTTCATTGTTTCTGTCTCTTCTCTCAGTTAATGGCTGTGAGTTTCTGTACCAGATGAATGTTGCTCTGTCAGTCAGAGTGCAGCTGCTTTTACATGTCAGACGGACTGAATCTCCCTCTGTCACTCTCTCAGGAGACTCCACCTGAAGATCTGAACACAACACACGCATTATATCTAGTGCTGCTGTCATACACTCATTATTATTCAACCTAATGCACAGAAGAAGAGTGAAACCTCATGAAAGTCACCTGTGACAGTAAGACTCACTCCTGGTTTACCAAGCCATTTTCCATCAGGTTTGTCAGTGATGAATCTGAAATAGTACTCGTGTTCATCTTTCTGTGTCACTTGATTCAGTCTGATGGTGCAGTTCTGCTGTTTATCTCCCAGATACTGAAGCCTCTGACTGTATTCAGGATCCTCAGACAGATCTGGAGGCTCTTCACCATGTATTAACAATTTACTCCAAAACACTTTCATGATCTGATGTCCAGTATGGTATGTATAAGTGCAGCTCATTATCACTGATGAGTCCTTTAGTGCACAGATGTGTGAATGACTGTAACTCACACCCCAATCAGCACTAGAAACCCCTGAAACACACAATTCATCAGGATGAAAATGTTTTATCAGTCACAACAGACCATAGGTTTTTTTTTTTTTTTTTTTACCACTAAACAGCAACTCGTTACAGAAAACAAAACCTCATTTTCACAGGATCTACTGAGTGATATATGGTGTGAAGTTCATCATCAGCTTTTATGAAGGGTGTTGTAGAAATAAATGCACAGTAACAAAGAAGTGAAAGAAAAAACAGGAAATCAGCCGTGAACAACATGCTGCACTATCAAATAATGAAAAACAATAATCAGAAAGAAAATAATCAAAGTTGATTTTTACTTTGTCTATATCTCTGAGCTCATCTCAACTCATGTGACACAATAAATATTTAACATATTAATTTCTGATATCAAGAGCCAAAAACATTCACAATTTGTTTCACTGATTAACAGATGCTCTGAATAATGAGCACATCCTTACTAAATCACCTGACAGTGACTAACAAATAACAAAAGACTGGATTTTTATAAGAGGCACAAGTCCCGTGATGTATTTCACCCAAACTTCCTGTTTAAAAGGAAATATGTGAGCACAGTACGGAAGAAAGTGCTCATCTGCTGCTCATTGTGAGGCCTTAAATAAAAACATAAGAGTGTTTGTAATGCGAATATATCAGAGACTCACCGTGAATAATGAGCATAAAGATCAGAGGAAGACGAGGAGCCATTCTGACCCACATCAGCATCAAATATATCTATAATACAGCATGAATCAGCACTTATACTCTCAAAAACAGTACATGTACCTATTCTTAAGATTTCTCATGCTAAGACATGTATGTTAAATTAGCAATAAGCATCAGTTTTCATTGAGGTAAGAGTGTGTTTGTCTTACTGTGTTGAAGCTCATCAGATCAACAGCAACCAAATGACCGTTTTAACACATGCACTTATTGCTCTAGAATGACGGACTATTTGTGGTTTACACTGTAACACGGAAATATCAATGTCCCTCCCTTAACAAGACAAATGCATTACTGAATTAAAACTACAGAAAAATAGTGATGCTTTTCTTTAGGCGAATTTAAATATATTTACTGAAGATGTTCAGAGAACAAGACTGTGTAACCAGACATTCTGCTGGATGTTTCACACCTATTATGATGTTCTTGCACACAGAGACATGAAACTATTTTTCCTCTCCTCTCTGTAGCCCTCTGCTGGATATCTTTGATTATTGTATCACGTGATTCTCACTACCGTACAGCAGGCAGCTGAGACGTCCATTAGAGCAAAACATTTTGGAGCCAGGGACCGCTTACGGAAAGAAAAGGAGCCCCTCATAATTATAACAGTGATCAAGCATATGCTTACTACAGTTTGTACTCTTAGATGCCATTAGACTTATTATTATTATTATTATTAATATTATTATTATTTTTTTTTTTTCTGGATTATGTTTAATATTTCTGGATTACATGTTTTCTGTTTAATTTGTCTGGATTCTGTTTAACAGTTAAATTAAATTGTAATCAAAAGGCATGTCAAATTATTTTAATTTTTAAACTATATACAATTTAACAACAATTTGTTAAAAGTTGTATAAAATATATTTTTTTTGCAAATTCTGTTTTATTGTATTCAAATGAACTGTTTTCTTTTTTAATTTTTCTGGACTCCATTTTAATGAAAATGTAACAATTTCTTTTAGTTTTTTGGCAAATACAGTGCTGTGCAGCAAAGGTTTACTTAAATAAAATATAAAAATAGTTGAATAAAATAGTGTGATTTTTGCTTTAACATTATTATTATTATTATACAGCTCTGGAGATAAAGTTCTTATGTTCACATCCTCAAAAAGCCGAGATGACAGACGGTAAAAAACATCATGTGTGCTTGAGTTTGTGTTGTGGATGAAACCACACATCTGACACAGTGACATGCAGGATTCATATTTAAAAAAGCAGTCTTCTGCAGTTTATTATCCACATTTGAGTACATAGAAAAATTAAAGAGTTCAGGTGCAAAACCAGCTAAATGCCGCCTCGGTCAAAAATTAGATAATGATGCTGAGTGAATGCTTTTGACATGCAGTATACGTCCATCAAATACTTTTACTTCAAACTCGCTGAATCCCAGCCTCAGCTTAATTAGAAGTGCCGGTACTTACATAGAAACCTATTCATAGGAGCCTGATAAAAATGCTTATTTTAAAGAAAAATGTCAGATGGATTGTCAGATGAACTCTTCAGTTGAACATAACTGATGACAGCACAGTGAAGAAAAAAATCAAAAGCTCAGATTTGAATTATTAAACAAACAAACTAACAAAAAAAAATACACTAAAAAACATTTAAACATTACGTCCGGTTATTTGGCCACTTATTAAAATCCGCGTGCCACGTTTTTTTATATTCCTTTTACTGTCCTTTCATTTAAATACTCAACAAAATAAAACTAAATAAAAATCATAGTCATCACATAAAGTCACAGTTTCTGTTTTCACTGCATTGTATAGAATATAGATGATTCAAGTGCTTCAGTCAAGAACAGTATGTGATTTTCTTTGTCTTCTGTTATTTGATTAACATTAATGACAGAAGCAGGTATATTAGACTGCTGTCACTTTAAGAGCTAGTGCACAGATCCAGTACTGATACTCATATCACATCTGCAGTTTATTGTGTATCATAAAAGAATTAGTGGATATTGGAGAACTTCAATCCCTGCTATACACATATTCATTACAATTGATTGCAAACATTTGTCCAGACAAAGAATGCAGCTGCACACACAACTACTACAGTTATTAGTGCTGATGCTTTGACCTGCTCTGCTAATACCAGGGTGACACCTGTTGCTATGGATCCTACTGGTACAGCTTTCTTTTAATCATTTTTTCAAACATCTTATTTGGGTAGTCCCTCTATTCGTTTCTCTCTGCAATGTTTTCAGTCTTCTCTAGCAGGTCAGTGACCTGATTGTGATCGTCTCTGTCCTGATTGTTGAATGAGTGAAATCTGCCACCGCAGCCGTCAACCAGTGATTTAAGAAACCTTCTCTTTCTGATATGCTCATCTAATGATTCTCCCCTCAGACAATCAGAATGAGTGAACAGAATGATGGCGTGACGCAAAGCTTTTTCGCCAATGTTCTCCAGGATCCATCTCTCCATCTTTTTCTCTTTGTTAGTGAGCCTCGTGTCCAGTTTGATTACCAGCAGAAACACATGAGGACCAGGAGCAGACATCCAGACAAACTTCATTTCATCCTTCATCTTCTTTTTTGGTGCATCAATCAGCCCTTGAGTGTCGATTATTTTCATGCTTTTTCCAGCCACACAAGCTTCTTTTGGCTTGTTTGTTTCAGTAGCAGCATTTCTCCTCTCAGACCTCCTTTGGTCCAGGACTGTTTTTTCCTGATCCAGTTTTACCCAGCACCACAATACGAGGATTTCAGACCCTATCAATCAGAATGTGAATTAACTGAGCGATTAGTTTCAACATTATCAATTTGATATGAAATGAAACAGAAACAATGAAGCAGAATGAAGCACAATGAGCAGATACTAAACCAATAGCAGTTTATGAAATGGTGGTAGTATGGTTCAAAAACACTTACAGAAATCTGCTCTCTCTTTTGTCTTTTTCTGAGCATCTTCATACATCTTATTAGTGTAGTGCTGTCCTCCATTCACCTCCACCATGATCTCAATAATCTCCAGCAGTTCTGTGACTTGATCACAGATATCACCTGTTTAATAATGAAGACATGGAGAACCCATGTCTTCATTGTTAAATAGGTGATATCTGTCACTGCACTTCTTAACAAGAGTCTGGAGATCTTTACTTGCACTGATGTATTTATCTAATGGTTTTCCCTTCAGATAATCAGCGTGAGTGAACAGAATGATGGTGTATTGAGTAACTGCTTCTCCAAAGTTCTCCTGAATCCATTCCACTGTGTTTTTCTCCTCTTCTGCGTATCTCACACCCAGAGATGATCAGCAGAGACGCATGAGGACCAGGAACAGACATTTGTACACATCTCACTATGTCAGCCTTCACTGTCTGTTCTGTCATTGTCATGTCAAACAGGCCTTGAGATGATCTGGTCACCAATCTGTGCTTCTCCTCTCTCACAGATCTTAGTAATTGATCCTGGTGAAGCAGCCTTGTTAAACACTCTCTGCCCAAATGGTGTTTCCCGGTGAACTCTTTCCCGATCCAATTTTACCCACCAACACAATCTTGAGATGAGATCGGTTTGATCCTGTGAATCACATGATAATGTTTGGGATTAGACAAAGCATTCCAATTATGAGTTTTAAAAAATATATTTTGAAGAATGTGGGTAACCGAACAGTTGACTATAGCCATTGAGTCCTATAGTATGGACAAAAACACTATAAAAGTCAATGACTATAGTCAACTCTTTAGTTACCAAAAATTTTACCCAATTTTTGGGTATAATATGGCACAGTTTACATTATTTTGCTATCCTCACTTACAGTACATAAATGAACTATAATGTCCTGAAAAAATATCAAAAATTATATTTTGGTGTCTGAATAATTTTTTGGTTTGACAGTGTCTGCTAAATGAATGTAAATGTGAAATATACTTGTAGCACTGTCTTCTGTGGGTCTCTGTGCCGTCCAATGAACCTCTGAGTTGTGATGTCAGTGTGGCTGATTCACAGATGATTTTCTTTTGAAAACTACATTTCAGGTGTGACAGATAGATGCTACAATTCTGCTTCAGCCAAACCTTGTAAAACTTTAATTAACAACACTAAAAAATTACACAAAGTAGCTCACTACATTACATCAACTTAGGGCACAACATTAAAAAAAGGGGGAAAAAAAGAGATAATTTTTAAATAATTTATTTTAAAACCAGATGGCAGTTTTGTGGAACTGACAGAAATTATGAATACTTAAAAGTAAATGAATACTTTAAGACTAGAAATATTAAACAGTAATAAACCACAGCATGTCAAGAGAAGTAAAATGACAGAATATCTTACCAAATGCATCAATGTCACCTTCATTTGAAATCAGAGGTTCTATGAAGCTAGAAATATGTATGATAAATGTATGAGATGTATGTATGATATATATGTACTGATCGTTTATAGATTAGCTTATAGGCCTATGTATTTCTGTAAATACCCACTTATGTCATTCATTTTCTTTCCGTTTGATTTTGGCTTCTCAGAAAGCTGTAAATTATTCAATCACTTCTTTATCACATGCTGTAAATAAATAATTTGAATCGAATCGATCTGTTTGCTAAATTAAGCTGGTCTTTAGGATAAATCACAAATGAACCCACGGTATTGTACTGGTTATCTCCAGGCCTTCAGGTAGAGGAACCAAATGATTGATAACATGTGGATTACTTCATATAACCATAGTATGACGAGAAATAAATCAGTATCATCTAATAAATATAAATAACATGGCAAAAAGTAGTTTGGTGCAGTATGAGAAATAAATTAAACTGCAAATGAACTGACAGTGAAGGAACACACGCAAAAACACACCCCTGATATATTTTCCTGTAATTCAAAGCTTTCCCTGTAGAGCACGGTTTACTTTCAGTTTCACTTTTTAGCAGAAACTCATTAGCATTCAATGATTATCAGATACACATTATGTTATGATTTCTTGCTTAGCATTTCACATTTTAACAGCGCTGTCTAATAAATGGAAAAAACAAGTAACTGGCATTACTTATTTGAAAAAAAGAACTCATATATTTTGTTGTAAATGTTAAAGTAACACATTATCTTACTCGTTGCATAAAAAGTAATCTGATTACGTAACTAATGCAAAAGGATTTATTATCTCTGCTACAAACAACGTAGGCGTAACATTTAGTGTCATGACTTCCATTTTTCTACATTTTTGTTGCAGCTGTGATTAACTTGATTGTTTATGTTTTAAGAGACTCATATTAATACTCAAGCACTGATATTGCAATAAAACACTTAATCTGTAATCAAAGTAATATTGTGCATTATTCCTGCAGCAGATCTTATGCTCTGCTAATGTGACTGAATCTGTATGAGGCTGTGTAACTGTTCCAGAATTTCCAGGTTGATGCCCGCTATGTTTCTTGGCTTGGGTTTTATTTTTGTTGTTTTTAATTTAAGTTTGCTTTGATGGTTTTGTAAAATAGGTGTATTAAAGTAACAAAAATGCATTCTTCAAAAGATTTCACGCTGATTGTTTTGATGCAGAAAGAGGCAAAGAAATGCAAAGGAAAAAGCAGGTAAACATGTCATGAGACGTGTTGGAAATTTTTCTTAGAGACCAGGAGACGTTTTGGATATCTTGAAGCAGAAGTTTCTCTTTATTCAGATACTCGCTGCGTGGCACTGCAGTCATCAAAAAGTCGTCTAACAAAATCTCAGCACAGCGGAGTATATAGGTTTCAAGGGGGAGGAGTACATAGAGGTGAAATCAATCTAAACAAAGCATGCAAATGTGGTACAGGAAATCAGCCCAGTAAAAGGTTTTTCCCAGCCTTGATCTATTTAGCATACAAGTGTCATTCAAATGCATAGATGCTAAAGCAAAAGGCACAATTGTACCTTGAGCTTAGAATTCACACTTAACTTGGGAAACCTGCCAGATGTTCAGCTGGACTGCCTGCTCTTAGAATGTCACAATATACATAACTTTTTTAGTTCATGTTGTTATACTGGAACCTAGCATAGGATCAGCATATTTTAAACAGATTCTTAAATTTGTAATCCTTCAGACGTTTCTGAGGAAACATCTGACATTTCCTTCCTCTGTTTGGTCTCTGTTTTCATCATTTCACCTCTGATGGTCGAGAGACTCACTGAAACACGGTAAAGCTATTCCATATTTCTCTGTTTTTACTCCATTTGGAAACACTTTGTAAAACTGGATTGTTTTATTCTACTATTTCTTTTCTGTTGTTCTTGCTTGATTTACTGTAAATGTAAAGTTGTGGTCAATATTCTGATCTTGAGCCCATAGTCATCCTTGACATCTGATCATGAGAGATCTGATCATGTTAAAATCTAGGTACAGTAGCTACATTTTTATTGGTTGTTGTAGGTGCTGCTATGCTGATGTCAATCAGAATGTCTCCTTCTCTTCCTCTGATCTTTCTGCTAATGATTTATGGTGAGTCTCTGATGTTACAGCTACATTCCGCTCTATATTCACTGACCAGTGTAATGTTTTTTTTTTTTTTTTTTCTTCTTCTTTTCAAAGTATTTTGCAACATCAATCGGGGCAAATGTTTGATTTCTGTTGCTCTTCATCACCCTCCACTCATCTTCTGTCTTTGCTTATAAATAGTTAAGCATCTGTAGAAGCGTCTGTTAATGTCTTTATTATGACATTTGTTTTAGGGGTTTATAGCTTTGACATCTGAATTTCGAGCGCTATAGGGTAATATGTGAATCGCAGGTCAACATTGGCCTCTAGTGGAGAGTTTCTGTTGAGTTCTGACTTACTTGCACTTTTTTTAAACTTTTTTCTGCTCTATAAATGTTGTGTTGTGGAAAATTGTAGCGTTAAACAAAAATCTGTCCCCGTGCACAAGTATGAATGAGAAGTACTGCACATTAAATGTGTATGTCTGCTAATAAGAACACACACGTATTAAATGTTCACAGCTGCAAAAGTTCACAGCTTAACTCATAAAAAAAGCACATTCATTATTATTATTTCTGTGTTTCAGGGGTTTCTAGTGCTGACTGGGGTGTGAGTTACAGTCATTCACAAATCTGTGCACTAAAGAACTCATCAGTGATAATGAGCTGCACTTATACATACCCTACTGGATATCAGATCATGAAAGTGTTCTGGACCAAAAACCCTGTGAATGGTAAAAAGCCTCCAGATCTGTCTGAGGATCCTGAATACAGTCAGAGGCTTCAGTATCTGGGAGATAAACAGCAGAACTGCACCATCAGACTGAATCATGTTACACAGAAAGATTCACACATGTACTGTTTCAGATTCACCACTGATAAACCTGATGGCATATGGATTGGTAAACTAGGAGTGAGTCTTACTGTCACAGGTGACTTTCATGAGGTTTCACTCTTCTTCTGTGCATTAGGTTGAATAATAATGAGTGTATGACAGCAGCACTAGATATAATGTGTGTGTTGTGTTCAGATCTTCAGGTGGAGTCTCCTGAGAGAGTGACAGAGGGAGATTCAGTCCGTCTGACATGTAAAAGCAGCTGCACTCTGACTGACAGAGCAACATTCATCTGGTACAGAAACTCACAGCCATTAACTGAGAGAAGAGACAGAAACAATGAACTCCTGCTGCAGTCAGTCAGAAGAGAGGATGCAGGCAGATATAGCTGTGCTCTACATGGACACACTTACATCTCTCCTGCTGTTCATCTCAATGTCATGTGTGAGTACAGATTCAATTTGTGAGCTTGAGTAAAAGCGTTCAAATATATGATATGCTCCAAAAGAGTTGAACAAGAGTTCAAATTTGGTTAGAATGCAAAATGTCTTCATCAATTATTTTCATTTTGTTTACTGGACTGCTAGATCCTCCTAAGGAGACCTTTGTGGAGATGAGTCCATCTGGTGAAATAGTGGAGGGAGATTCAGTGACTCTGATCTGCAGCAGTGATTCAAACCCACCTGCAGAAATCAGCTGGTTTAAAGGAGAAACGTGTGTAGGATCTGGAAGAATCTACAGCATCTCAAAGATCAGATCTGATCACAGTGGAGAATACAAGTGCAAGTCCATCAATGAACATGGAGAGAAATACTCTGATACTGTGACTTTAAATGTCCTGTGTGAGTTAATAATGATTCAGTAACTGGTAACAAACAGATTAGTTAACAGTTTTAGAAAACATGAATATGCTGCTTCTTTTGTCTATTTTAGATCCACCCAGGAACGTCTCAGTGTTCATAAATGGATTTGGTGAAATAGTGGAAGGTGATTCAGTGTCTCTGATCTGCAGCAGTGATTCAAACCCACCTGCTCTGAACTTCAGCTGGTTTAAGGAGGGTGAATCCTCAGCTGTTGGATCTGGACAGAGTTTCAGTGCACTACAGAGTGGACGCTTCTACTGTGAGGCTCACAATCAACATGGATCTCAGAGATCAGACGCTGTTACTGTCACAGGTGACAGTTTGGTTTTCTATATTGATAAATAGCATTAGAAAAAAACCTAGGATACTGTTACTAAAACTTTCCATTACATTAGGAGGAAACGGGGTTGAAAATTGTTTATACATCTGATTAGAACACACTTTCTCATTTCAGCAGTTAGCAGACAAAAATACAGTTAGTTCATGCCAAAAGGTGTATAACCCCTCACATCTTTTCCACAGAGGACAGAGAAAAACAGATGAAGGAACTCATGTGATACTAGAGCAATATGATGGTGAGTAGATAATAGCATAATTTATTTTTTATCTGACTAGTGTATCCACTTTTTATTTATTTATTTATTTGGGTGTGGCCATTTGTAAATGTAATGTGTCTGGCTTCCAGTCTCATCCATGTCCAGCGATTTTTTGCTTTAGAATATGATACATAACAGAACACAACCATAACCGTAAGAAATGTAATTGCTTAAATAGTGATCAGTGCTCCATTTGCTTGGGATCTTAGAGCTTGTATGTATTCATATTGAAATTCATGAGTCAATGTGACAAATAAAAATATTCAGATTAAAAGAATATGAAATAAACGAATAGATTTTAAGTTAGTCTGCTATACTTAAAATGAATATAAAGCTTTTATTTAAGCATAAATATTTACCAACAACTGTTTATAGATGGAACTTTCACAAATTAGAGATGTATCCATATTGAATTTCTCTGCCAAATTATTCAGAATGATATCTGCTGCTACTGATACTGATAGTTTGATTTTCTAACGCAGCTATTATATTCAACTGCCATTCCTTTCAGAGTAATAATTACATTCAAAATCTGAAACGTCTGTATGCAACTAAGTTGGACATAAGGTAGTTTTCATAAACATATCCCGGATTTATGCAAACACACGTATAAAATTAAAAGTAAATGAGCTCCTGTTTAATGTTTTTGTAGCTAATGAACTTTGAACATAACACTGAATAACTTTCCTGAGGTAAATACAGCGTAGAGTGACATAATGTTCACAATATGTGTTACTGGTATCTTTCCACAGATGAAACACTGATTCAGTGATGATACATGAGACGTGATACATTTTGACAAGTTGTACCATATCTTTGAACATACACTGTAAAAAAAATCCTGTAGAAATTACAGCAACTTACTGACAGCAGTTTGCCAGTAACTTACTGTAAATTTACTTACAGTAAAAATACGGTATTTATATTTACAGTACCATTTAACTTGCTGTAAATGTATTTACAGTATTATACTGCACTTGTACAGTTTGTTCTGTATTTTTACTGTATTTTACTTGTAAAATATACAGTAATTTTATGGTCTTTTCTCCAGTAATACATTGCATTACAAGCAAAAATAAGCAATGACAACTGGGTAACTTTTAATGTTTTTAATTGTGCAATTGTTGCAATAACCCTTGCAATAACATTAACATTTTCACAGATTCAGTTAAGACTCAAACAAAACCATAATCCATATTTCCCATATTGCAACTTTAAAATACAGTAACATACTGTATAACTGTTTTACAGTAAAGTACAGTTCATATTACAGTTAAATACTGTGTAATTTACAGAAATCGCTAACAGCGTACCTTTTGATGTTTGCTCATGTTTATTTTGTGCTTTCCACCTTTTTTTTCCCCGCAAGAGTGGGCACGGCTGTTCGTAAATTGTGTAAATTGTGCAAATTGTGCCTGACTTCTGGTCCACGTCCAGCTATTTTTAGGTGTATACAAAACAGCTTGTTTTTCTGCTTGATATTGTAAATTAGTGTCTTACCATATTATTTCAATGTATTATATTAGCTTTGAAAACACTAGTTTGCAGTGCAAACAGTATTAGTTTACTGCACTTTGTTATTCTTCACGTTATTTCCCTACAGCGGCCAATGAACCAGTAGTTCTGCACATTCAGCGGTGGTCGGTGATGCTGAAAATGTAAGTTCTGTTTCATCTGCCTTGAAATTAGTTTAAATCAGCAAGGCATCTGTGCTTTATATCAGAGACCTCTGCTCCAAACTCAATGTTTCTCGCTAGATCTCACAGCGCTGCTTAGCGAACGTGTGATTGAGACCCGTCAGCGAAAAAACGCATGTTCTGAGCTTGCAGCGCTCTTCTGCTTTTGGTGTGTTTAAGAATTCTCAGGAATTAATAAATTTGTGTTACTATTGTGAAACTGCATGATTTGTAGAATTAGCTGGCCTCATATAAACTTCAATAGACAAGCTGTGGGCCATCTGAAATTCAATCGTGGACTTTGGACACCCATGCTGTAAAACTTAAATGATCAGAATGTTGCTGCAACATATGTTTTTTTTTTTTTTTTTTTTTTTTTTTTTTATTAATTCATCAAAATAAGTTGGTTAAGGTTGTAGAATCAACTCATTTTAAGTATGCCCATGAGGGCAGCCATATAAGGCAGACCATGCCAAACAGCCACCGTGAAGTATTGTTTTGCCTGTGTGGACTCTACCAAGCGTTTTCCCTATTTCATTTCATTGCCTTGTTTTGTTATTTCCACGGTTTTGTTTCATTGTCATAGTTTTATCTTGTTTCTTTGCCATAGTTTTGTCTAGTTTCATTGCCATAGTTTTTGCCTTGTTTCTTTGCCCTGTTTATGTTGCTACTTTGGACTGATCACTTGGATTTTGACCTTCTGCCTGTTCTTTTGGATTTTGCTTTTATCTTGCCCTATATATAACTGTTTGTTTGGAGATCGACCCTGCCTGTCTTGACTACATTGTGTTCAATAAAGCTCGCATCTGGATCTATCACGCTTCTCACGAGTCTCCATTACATATATAAAACACCACTGGATAATCTATTTATGTCGCACTACTACTGCATGCTGGATATAGTTTACAAATTGTGTTTTGGTTAGAAGCAGTCTTCAAGTGGGATCTCAGAGAGGACAAAATACCAGACAACTGCATTTATTTGTTTATTTAAAATATATATATTGCCAAAAGCAACAGCATACTGGAGACTTACAAAATGGCTTTATTTGTGAAAGTGATCCGAGTCTGACAGCTTCTCATGAACTCAGACTGACTTCACAGAAATATACATATAAGCGCAAAGGACACAAGATGTTTCTCGTTAATCTTAAACATCTTTATGATGACATATATTGACACTTGGATTAAAGGTGCAATCAAGACAGCAATGCCCATGCAGTAACATAAACAATAAAATAGTAAATTAGTAATTATTAGTATCCATTTTAGGCTCAAACACACGGGTCAAAGATTTTCTGCATTAACAGGTTTTTGTTAAACTTACTTTAATGTAACCAGTTTCCTTGTTATGCTTTCATATAAATCTGTAGAAGTTTGTATGTAGTTGTTGTGTTTCTTCCTCTTTTCTTTCTGTTCTTGTTGTTTCTGTTTCCTTGTTGTTTCCAGTTATTCTGCTTGTTAACAGCAGGTATTCATCGCTAATGCTCAATCAGCACTTAATCAGATCATTAACTCCAGCGCCGATTCAGTGTTTCTTTAACACTCTATAGTGTCTTTTATATATTTCAATGTTTTAAAGAAATGGGAACCACTGACAGCGTTAATTTAACACTAAAGGTGTTAATTAGTGAATTTCATTTTTGTTGTGTGCTGTTAAAGTATTTCTGCTTTAAATTCATGTGTTAATTTTGTTCATTCTGGTTGGAATTAGATTTGTACAGATTACATTGTCCTTATAAACAAGATGATGTTCTTCTCCACAGGAGCTGTAACCCGTCCTGACCACCTCCAGGATGCCATTCACTCAGTTTGTCTATAAAAAAAATTACAAAATAAATATGGTATACCCTCAACACATACCTTCTTCTTATTATTTTAAAGTATAAAATCAGCTTTAGCTATCTTTAAAATGTACCTAAAATATCGTTCCAAAAATGTTTCCTAAGTATTACATGAATTATATTTATTTTCTTAATCACAAAATTTTGGCTTTCTCTCTTGTTTAAAGAATAAATGTAATAACATGTAATAAAGTTTAATAGAAAACCGTGTATTTTTTCCTAGTTATTATTATTGTTACTCTGTTAAATGACCAGTTAAAGGTGTAGCATGACTTGTGATTACAAACTTTGCATTAATTTTTAATAAACACTGATTAAAGTTTCTCAGTCTGTAAGGAGTTCAAGAAAATGTCATTATTGTAGGAAGCAGTTATTAATAGTGAATATAAATCTAATGTGACTCACAATTCTGAAGAGCATTCAATGCATATTTCCAGAACGTCCATGAAATCCACACAGCTGACACAAAATGGACATTTCAAATTTACATCCACACTGCTGTTGTGACATCTGCAGCTGCACCTGTTATCGCAGTTGCCTTTGCAGTTCTCACATCCTTCCCTGTTGTTCCCACAACCCATGATTCACAAGTTTAACTTAATTTGAAGCAGGGAGCTTGAAAATATTCTCAAGTCCTGAAACAGTCTTCTGAATATGATTAAAGTAAGTTCCTTCAGGAGGACAATGAGCATGTGCTGCAGGGGTTTCTGACCAACCTTTCAACATCTGCCCAAACTTTAGGCCTATTTATAGTAATGTAGTCATCCCAGTGGTTTGCGAGAACCCATGTACGGTTTTGTTAATGTACAGTTTCAGTTTTGGAATGAAGACGTATCATTGTTTGTCAAAGGATTGGTTGGCTATAAAATATTACCTTATCTCAGTTGGCTCAGTTTAAACGTATGTTTCTATGGACTGTGATTCACTGTTGTTTTATTGTATGTCTGGTATCATTTCAGTCAGAAAAAAAACAAAACAAAACATATCTGCTTCCAGTAAGCGTATAAAGCGGATTAATATGAGCTTGTCTGACACTGGGATAAAAGTTTTGTTTCACATTTTTGAGAATATCCATTACTGTTTATCACATTGTAGGAGTAATAATTAAACCATTTGTCATTATGAAATCACACCAAATGTGGAATGTTGTTAAAATGCACCCTTTATGACACAAGGCTCTATTTGTGGCATTTAACTCAATGACCTCTAGGTGGAGCACAGAAAATGAAATTCAAATCTGAGTTGTGCATAGGTGTATTGTTATAAAATAAATTGTCATTCAAATCTGGTTTTCAAGTGACATAGCACAGCCAAATCAATGCATTATAGCCTACAGATTTAATACCACTTTCATAAAGATTTAACACAATACAGAAAATAACAAAGTGTTTTAATAACTGATTATATAACACTATCGTTCTTTATGGCTGAATACATCAGTATATCTCGTCATACTGTGGTTTTTAATTTATTTTTAATAAGTATAAATAACATTGCAATGCGTATAGTCTGGTGCAGTATGAGAAATAAATTAAACTGCAAATGAACTGACAGTGAAGGAACACACACACACACACACACACACACACACCCCTGATATCTTTTCCTGTAATTCAAAGCTTTTCCTGTAGAGCACGGTTTACTTTCAGTTTCACTTTAGCGGAAACTCATCAGCATTCAAGACAGACTGAATGACTATCAGATGCATGTTGTGTTATGATTTCTTGCTTAGCATTTCACATTTTAACAAATAGGAAAGCTGTCTGTCAATAAAAGGAAAAACATAACTGCCATTATTTATTTGAAAAATGTATGTTGTTGTAAATGTGAAAGTAATGTATTACTTTACTTGTTACATAAAGAGTAATCTGATTACATAAGAAAGATCTTATGATCTCTGCTACAAACAATTTAGGTATAACATCTCGTGTTACGATTGTCATTTTTCTAAATTGTTGTTGCTGTGATTCACTTCATAAATTGTCTGTTTTAAGAGATTTATAACACATTAATACTAAACGGTGATTAAAGTAATATTGTTTAATGTGTTTTCAGTAGATTTCATTATTTGTGCAGCAGATCTTTATAATGTTCTGCTCATCTTCACACATTCATAGCTAATGTCACTGAATCTGTTTGAGGGTTAATAGTGTTGTTTTGTTCTCACCACTATTGTGGAACTATTCCAGAATTTCCAGGTTGATGCCCCCTATGTTTCTTGGCTTGGGTTTTATTTTTGTTGTTCTTATTTTTAATTTGTTTTGATGCTTTTACAGTGTGTTAAGTTGAAGCATATGCAGAAAGAGACAAAGAAATGCAGAGGAAGAAGAAGGTAAACGTCAAGAGGAGTTTATGAGGGAATATCTGAAATTTCCTTCCTCTGTTTGGTCTGTTTTCATCATTTCACCTCTGATGGTCGAGAGACGCACTGAAACACGGTAAAACCATTCTATACTTCTCAGTTTTTACTCCATTTGGAAATATTCATTTGTCAATATATATATATATATATATATATATATATATATTATGGCATGCCATTCAGGAAATAATTATATTTATAATATGAAGTTTGAGTATATGGAACAAAACTCTGAATATATATAATGAAAATCTGAGTATATGAAATGAAAGTTTGAATATATGAAATAAAATTCCGAATATATGGAAAGAAAGTATGAATATATAAAATGAATGTCTGAATATATGGAATGAAAGTCAGAATATATAGAATGGAAGTCAGAATATATGTAATTAAAGTCAAGAATATATATATATATAGAATCGAAGTATGTATATATGGAATGAAACTCTGAATATATGGAATGAAACTGAATATACGGAATAAAAGTCAGAATATATAGAATGAAAGTCAGAATATTTGGAATGAAAGTCAGAATATATGGAATGAAAGTCTGAATATATGGAATGAAACTCTGAATATATAGAATGAAAGTCAGAATATTTGGAATGATAGTCTGAATATTTGGAATAAAAGTCTGAATATATAGAATGAATGTCTGAATATATGGAATGAAAGTCAGAATATATATAGAATCAAAGTCTGAATATATGGAATATATGTCTGAATATATAAAATTAATGTCTGAATATATGAAATAAAAGTTGGAATATATATATATATATAGAATCAAAGTCTGAATATATAGAATAAAAGTCTGAATATATAAAATGAAAGTCTGAATATATAAAATGAATGTCTGAATATATGAAATAAAAGTTGGAATATATATATATATATATAGAATCAAAGTCTGAATATATAGAATAAAAGTCTGAATATATAAAATGAAAGTCTGAATATATAAAATGAATGTCTGAATATATGGAAGAAAATCTGTAGCTATTGAAGGAAATCTGATGCACTAAGAATGTTGCAGTAATGGAAATATGATTTTCAAGATGATGCGATGTAGACTCCAAACTGTGCTGGAAAAAAAAAAAAAAAAAAAAAAAAAACTCAAAAAAGGTTAAAGCACATGACAAAAAATTTTTGTTTAGTCAACTTAATGTTACTTAATGTTAATTTAAGTGACAACTGGAATATTTTAGTTGACTTAGTTATTTTTTATTTATTTTTTATTTATTATTTTTTTAACAGTGTGTTTGTGTTGTTTGGAGTATGACAAGCTGCTGCAAAAAAGTCTTGTAGTACAACAAAGTATTGGAAAATTTGAATCACAATTCAAAAGCCTATTGCTCCGATAATGAGGATAAAGCAAGCTATACATTATTCAGTGAGAATTGTTTAATTTGCACTTTCTTTCCATATATTAACACTTTCACGTACATTGACTTTTATTCCATATATTCAGAATTTCATTTTATATATATTTAGACTTTCATTCCATATATACAGACTTTGATTCTATATACATTTTCAGCCTTTCATTCCATATATTCGGAGTTTCATTCCATATATTCAGACTTTCATTCCATACACTCAAACTTCATATCATAAATATAATTATTTCCTGAATGGCATTCCATAATATATATACACTACCGTTCAAAAGTTTGGGGTCAGTAAGACTTGTAATAGTCTTTAAAGTAGTCTCTTATGCTCATCAAGGCTGCATTTATTTGATTAAAAATATAGAAAAAAAAAAAAAACAGTAATATTGCAAAATGTTTTTACAATATAAAATAATGCTTTTTATTTTAACATACTTTAAAATAGAATTTATTCCTGTGATGAAAAGCTGAATTTTTATCAGCTGTTACTCCAGTCTTAAGTGTCACATGATCCTTCAGAAATCATTCTAATATGCGGATTTATTATTAGAATGATCAATGTTGGATAATATCAACAGTTGTGCTGCCAAATATTTTTTGGAACCTGTAATTTTTTTTTTTTCAGGATTCTTTCATGAATAACAAGTTTAAAAAGTACAGTGTTTATTCAAAATATAAATATTTTATAACAATGTAAATTATTTATTATTAACTTTTTATAAACTTTTAATTATTAACTTAATACATTAATACATCCTTGGTGAATAAAAGTATTAATTTCTTAAAAAAAAAAAAAAAAAAAAAAAAAAAAAGGAACAATAAAAATGTACTGACCCCAAACTTTTGAACGGTAGTGTATATATATATATATTCTTCTATTTCATTTCTGTTGTTCTTGCTTGATTTACTGTAAATGTTTAGTTGTAGTCAATATTTTGATCTTGAGTCCATAGTGATCCAATGACATCTGATCATGTTAAAATGTAGGTACATTAGCTGATTGTTTATTGGTTGTTGTAGGTGTTGCTATGCTGATGTCAATCAGAATGTCTCCTTCTCTTCCTCTGATCTTTCTGCTCATGATTTATGGTGAGTTATTTTAATGTATTTATTTATTTATTGTGTTCAGAGTATTACACTATTTGTGCAACATCAGTCGGGGCAAATGTCTGATTTCTGTTGTTCTTCATCACCCTCCACTCATCTTCTTTCTTTGCTCATTAGTTAAGCATTTGTAGAAACGGCTGTTAATGTCTTTATTATGAAATTTGTTTAGGGGTTTATAGTTTTGAAATCTGAATTTCAAGCACTATAGGGGTAATAATTGAATCACTGGTCAACACTGACCTCTAGTGGAGAGTTTCTGTTGAGTTCTGAATTCTTTGCGCTTTTTTACCTTTTGTCTGCTTTACAAATCAGTGTTAATTTTGACAGGCATTTTTCATTTAGTCTTACTCTTTATCTTCAGACTAAAATGCTTAAAAGTCTTAGTCACATTTTTGTCATTTGAATCTTTCATAATTTTAGTTGAGTTTTAGTCGACAAAAGTCATTGCATTTTTGTTGACTTTTAATCATTACTTTTGGTCAAACTGAAGTTACCAGCATTTATTTTGGTAGCTATTTTAGTCTTCAAACAAAAATAATCATTCATTCTTTAGGCAAAAATCAAAGCTTATGATAAATTTGAATCAAGGATTGAATTTGGGAAAACTAATAAATTATGACAATTTTATTTGTTGGGTGAACTATCCCTTTAACAGTATGGAAATAGAGTACTTTTTTTTTTTTTTTTTTTTTGAAAAAGAGGCACAATCAGACAAATACGATAGAGATACAAATTAAACTCATTCTTCAGATACTGTAAATTTAATTCACATGTAGGCTATACATTTATTTAACATCTTTTGTTGGTTAACAATAATGACACAGATAAGTATTTAATTAGGAATGCTGTCCCTTTAAGATGGAAGGCATGCATGTAATACTGACACATTCAGTTTTTACCCACCTGTTTACGTTCACTTAAGCCATAACTTACATAATTTAGGTGAGATACTCAACATAATAGACATTTTGGACTACTGTGTGTGCATCTGAGCACTGAGAATTGATCGCACGAAGAAGTGGAGCCTGCGCGAGAAAACTTTACTGCCTTCACTAACTTTAAGTTAATCGACAACAAATTGTGACTACCAAAGAAAATGGGACATCTGGTGACTTTATCCCTAGCCATTTAAGTGCTGAGACCATTGTTTCAGATCGCAAGTTTGCGTGGATTAAAAGCTGCAAACCCATACAGCAAAAAAAATATATATTTCCAAATGTATTTTCAAATATATTTCAAAATACACAAAAAATGGCCAAAAAATATATTTGCTAAATATATTTCAAAATATATTTACATACATGTATTTTCTACTAATTTATCTTTGGCCATTTTTTTTAATACACTTTAAAAAAAATTTGGTAAAAAAAAACAAACAAAAAAAAAAACCTATAAAATAAAAGTCAAATATCCTAATTTAAATAATATGCAAGAAAAAAAAAAAGTTAAAATAAATAAATAAATAAATAGTGGAAACATTCATTAAATGTTTTACAAAACAGATATTGATTGAATTATTCTGATGAGATACCTTAACTTTAAAATACAATGGTAAAAAAAAAAAAAAAAAAAGGTTATATGACAGGCAGATGATTATTAAACGACTCCATAAACAAGATTAACCTGATTTATTACATACAAAAGTTCTTATTGAGAATTAACAGGTTTAGATTTTTACTATTTGTTATTGATTTTACACAGCTGTGATAATTTGAAAGATTTTATAAAAACATTAAAAAAAAATTCTTAATCAAGGCTCAAGAGCCCGACTAAAACATACACTGATCCATATCATGGTGACATCAAACTTTACTGTTTTCAATTAAACATCAACATCTGAAACTCTGTAATTCTTAAAATGAACTTTTGTATGAAATAATGTTTGACTGGTTTGTAATAAATGAAGATGCTCAGATTTTGAGAGATCTGATAGTTTACTATTCTATTGCTGCAAGTCATATGAGTTTATTTATTTATTTATTTATAAAGTATAGGTTTTTGATCATAATAGTTCATGAAATATTTGTAAAATAGCAGTGTTTGTTAAATACATTTTTTGTGAACTTTAAGTTATGATTATTTTACTTGAATTTTACAGTTTACAGTTGCTGCTGCCAGTCAAGTGATCTTTATTGTGTCGTTGTTGTTTTAATAGTGTGAGAAATGGTGTCATTTGCACCATCTGGTGGTGATTTCATATATTATTATCACCTTTATTTTTGTAATTTCACATACATTTCTATTAAATTTAAGAAAAATAAAAGATATACTCTATGAATAATACTGTATTTATCTGTATAAAAATGAGAATTATAATGATATAATACTTAAAATAACAGCTAAATTGTTACAGATTTTAGTAATTTTATAGTTTTGCATAAAATTTAAAATGACTGGGGAAATGACTGTTTATTTTGAAAATATATTAATATATTTAAATTATGAATTTTTGAAAATATATTTATACATTTGAAATAAATTGTAAAAAATAATATATATATATATATATATAAAATGTTTCAAAATATATTTACATAAATATGTTTTCTACTGATGTATTTTTGTATATTTTTGAAAATATATTTCTACATTTAAAATATATTTTGAAAATGTATTTGAAAAAAAATTTGAACAAAAAAAAAAAAAGAAAGAAAGAAAGAAAACATACAAAAAAGTATTTTAAAAATATATTTTGACCTCTGTATATTTCAGTCCAAAAAATGCATTTTCTTGCCACAGAAATACATTTAGAAATATATTTTACTATACGATGGTTGATGTGAAATATATTTACTATTTCAAAAGTATATATAAGTACTTCATTCATAGCTTAATTTATAAAAAAAGCATATTCATTGTTGTTATTTCTGTGTTTCAGGGGTTTCTAGTGCTGATTGGGGTGTGAGTTACAGTCATTCACACATCTGTGCACTAAAGAACTCATCAGTGATAATGAGCTGCACTTATACATACCCTACTGGATATCAGATCATGAAAGTGTTCTGGACCAAAAACCCTAAAAAAGTGGGTGTAGAGCCTCCAGATCTGTCTGTGGATCCTGAATACAGTCAGAGGCTTCAGTATCTGGGAGATAAACAGCAGAACTGCACCATCAGACTGAATCATGTGACACAGAAAGATTCACACATGTACTGTTTAAGATTCATCACTGATAAACCTAATGGCATATGGACTGGTCATCCAGGAGTGTCTCTTACTGTCACAGGTGACTCTCATGAGGTTTCACTCTTCTTCTGTGCATTATGTTGAACAATAATGAGTGTATGACAGCAGCACTAGATATAATGTGTGTGTTGTGTTCAGATCTTCAGGTGGAGTCTCCTGAGAGAGTGACAGAGGGAGATTCAGTCCGTCTGACATGTAAAAGCAGCTGCACTCTGACTGACAGAGCAACATTCATCTGGTACAGAAACTCACAGCCATTAACTGAGAGAAGAGACGGAAACAATGAACTCCTGCTGCAGTCAGTCAGAAGAGAGGATGCAGGCAGATATAGCTGTGCTCTACATGGACACACTTACATCTCTCCTGCTGTTCATCTCAATGTCACGTGTGAGTACTGTCAGATTTTTATTTTATTTTATTTTATTTTATTTTATTTTATTTTATTTTATTTTATTTTTTTTTTATTTTATTTTATTTTATTTTTGTTGAATTTGTGTCTGTAACTGCACTTAATTTTTTTTATAAGATCCTCCCAGGAGCGTCTCAGTGTCCATCAGTCCATCTGGTAAAATAGTGGAGGGAGATTCAGTGACTCTGAACTGCAGCAGTGATTCAAACCCAATTCAGTGACTGGTAACAGATTAGTTGACAGTTGTAAAACATAAATTATTTTGTCTGTTTCAGATCCACCCAGGAATGTGTCAGTGTCCATAACTGGATCTGCTGAAATAGTGGAAGGTGATTCAGTGACTCTGATCTGCAGCAGTGATTCAAACCCACCTGCTTTGAACTTCAGCTGGTTTAAGGAGAATCAATCCTCATCTGTTGGATCTGGACAGAGTTTCAGTGCACTACAGAGTGGACGTTTCTACTGTGAGGCTCACAATCAACATGGATCTCAGAGATCAGACGCTGTTACTGTCACAGTTGAAGGTCTGGAAGAGCAAACCTGTATATCTTTCTTTGGTTCGGACAGTTGATCTTAGCTGTTATGTTTCTCTCTTTCAGTTCATCCCAGATCCAGTTGGCATGTCATTTTTGGGATCGCAGTGGCATGTGGAGCATTAGTCATCCTCATCATCATCATCATCATCCTCTTTGTAATGTGAGAACCAAAAACAACATTGATATTTTTAAATATAATCATCTGTATGCTGTTAATGTCTGTCATTATTACAGAAAGAAACAAAGGAGTAAATCTGAAGATATCACAGTGAAGGTAAATCCACCAGCCACAACTTCAGAATCAGAAAATCAAAACCTGTTGAAATGTCCTCATAACATGAACACAAACACAAACAGTGTCAGTGTCACAAACAAATTACTCATATGATTCAGTTAATGAATCATTTAAAAACCCTGATATCAGAATGTTTTTTGTGGATCTGGTGACATAAAATGACAGCTTTAAAGTAGCAGTTTATGGAATCCATGGAATAAAAGAATAAAAAGCTCATTTTGAGTTTATATTTCTGACTTCTGTCTTTTTTTGTAAATCACATCTCTGATGACAGTATTCTATGAGAAATTATTTGCATTCTGATTCTGACATCCAAAGGCACAACATTTTTTTTTCTCTTATTTCATGGATTTTGCCCATTTCCCTCCACTTGTTACCAGTGTTTTTCTTCCACCACAGTGTGCGCACAGCTGCAAGTGACGTTAACTGTGATGTCTATATACAGCTCTTGAGCTCACAGTAAGTGAGACGTCAAAGTCAGATCATCATCACAGATGATCACATGACTGATCTATGGCTCTCTTTCACACAGACCTTTCATCGCAGATCTCCTGAAGAATCCTGATCCTAAACATGAGAATCCATCAGTAAGTGTCTGAACCTGCAGCTCTTCTCAACATTATCAATAAAACTCTCTTCAGCACTAGTCTGATTGTTTTATGTATCTTGTGAAAGGTTTCATAATGTCATTGATGAACTTCAGATCGGTTTTTATTCATGTTATTGCCTGTTTTCAAACAATAGGAAAAGGCTGCAGTAAGAGGCGGAGCATAAATGAACCAATCCTGAGCTCTGTGGGCGGAGCCACATATGATTGACAGATTTACATCCGAGTCAGTGAAGCATTTCTTTATAGTTTCAGAAACATGATGTAACAGTGAAATTAAATGAATGTTATTGTATAGAAATATAAAAGCAAAGCTTACCGTTTAAACATTTTATGCTGTATTTTCCTGTAATATTTCCTGTTCTTAACATCTTAAGTAGATGTATTTAACTTGAAGAAAAACATCATAATGGTTTTTGTTTAGTTAATTAGTTTTCTTATTAGATTAGGACACTTATACTCACAATGAAAACATTGTTACTGTTAAGAATTTGGATTTTATTAAAAACAAGTCTTTACATTGTATTTATTCTTTGGAATCCTGCGCTGTATGAGTAAACACTATTGCTGCATTCCTGACATGGGTTGGAAACCTCAGTCACTTCGTTTGTACCAAGTACAGCACTAACATAAACCGGATATTTAACCAGTAAACCAATCCATATTCACACGTCTCGCAGTGATTAATTATGCAGAATATTGAACCGTTTGGCCAAGACGAGAGTATGTTTAGTTTGTGTTTGACCAGTATGAAAGAGGCTGCAAAGCTGCTGTTTTTCTGCTACAGAAGTGAAACAGAATACAGTACTCTTCCACGTCACCATCAGATGTATCAAACATGTCAAAAATATCTTAATTTGTGTTCGAAAGATGAATGAAGGTCTTACGGGTATGGAACAACATGTTTTTGGGTGAACTATTCCTATTTTATATTAAATGACTTAGAGGTCAATCAAGTTTACTGAAGCATCAACCCTAGTTTTAAAAACATACAAAGTGAAACATGAAAAGGAAACTACAATAATACATAAAAAAATCGAATGCATTTTAATATTGAAAGTTGTACAGACTGCTAGCTTGTGAAAACATACTTTTAATAACTGCAATATTGTTTTAAAATAAGCTACAATCTGTGCATTTTTAGAACTTGGCATAGTGTGATAAAAAAATAATGAAAAGTGTGTAAAAAATAAATAAAAAAATAAAATTAAAAACAAACAAACTCTGCACTTCTAACCGATTAAACTCAGATAAAGATAGATAAAGATAGCACACAATGACTGTCATTCTCTCAGAGGAATTATGAGTTTTGAACATTTACAGTGGTTGTGGTTCAAACAGATGAGAAAATTACTGCACTATACAATTATCCAGCAGTCGCTCAGTAAACAATTGAACACAGGCTTTGTGTTCGCTGGTCTCTATTGCTCATTTGACGTTGCCATAGATCACCGATGCGTCTTCCACAATTTGAACATGTGATTGCCTAAAAAACAAACAGGAGCACAATGATGTTTAGACTAGATGGTCTGTGCTGGTTAAATTAGTGCTGGTTAAGCTGTTTTTCTAACCTCACGACAGCATCAGGCTGATGAACTCTTATATTGTCATACTGACATTCATTGTCTTCCGATCTGTTCGTCTCTTTCTTCCGATTATATTGGACAGTGTACTGGATCTCCTCAGTATCTCTGGATTCAGGAGTTTTTCCTCCGAATCTGTTGGGTTTCACATTGGCATACAAAGCGTCATTGACTGTATCAGCTTCTGAAAGAGGCTCATCATGAACTGAAACTCTCCTTGACATGTCAGAATAGACATCACTCTGAAATACAAGACAATACATTAAGACAAATGAATCAGTTTTTTTAGGCTAGGTGCAGATTTTACACAGAAGTAGGTCTCAAATACAACATCAGATAACATAAGATAACAGCGGACTGATTGATTTTCTGCTTCAGTGAAGTTGTGTTGTGTCTGCATGATTTACCTGTTTCATTATGAGATCTTCAGTTTTAACACTCCTTCGTTTCCTCCTGTTATAATGACAGACATTAACATCAGAGAAAATGTAGATAGAAAATATCTTAAAGATAACATACATGAGCCATTTCATCACAATCAAACTGAACATAATCACTGCAGTTTTTTAAATTGTACTCACATTATAAACCATGCGATAATGATTATGATGATGATGATGATGAATACTCCTGATGCTGCTGTGATCACAATCACATTCCTACCAGCACCATGATGAACTGAAAGAGGAAAATCATCATAATTAACAAACTGATGAATGATGTGAAGAAACAGGAGTGTTAATAAAAGCTTCACCTGTGACAGTAACAGCATCTGATCTCTGAGATCCATGTTGATTGTGAGCCTCACAGTAGAAGCGTCCACTCTGTAGTGCACTGAAACTCTGTCCAGATCCAACAGATGAGGATTCACCCTCCTTAAACCAGATGAAGTTCAGAGCAGGTGGGTTTGAATCACTGCTGCAGATCAGAGTCACTGAATCACCTTCCCAGAACTGACCAGACTGAATGATGGAGACATTCCTGGGTGGATCTAAAATTAATAAAAATCTAAATTCAAAATAAATACAAGAAAATGCTGAATTTGGATGTGAACAATGTGCAGATGATCAGAACTCACACACAACATTTAAAGTCAGACCCTTAGAATATTTCTCTCCATGTTTATTTCTGGACTTGCACTTGTATTCTCCACTGTGATCAGAGCTGATCTTTGAGATGCTGTAGATTCTTCCAGATCCTACTATCTTTCTTCCTTTAAACCAGCTGATTTCTGCAGGTAGGTTTGAATGACTGCTGCAGTTCAGAGTCACTGAATCTCCCTCCACTATTTCACCAGATGGACTGATGGACACTGAAACACTCTTTAGTGCATCTAAAAAAAGAGACATGAAAACAAACAAACAAACAAAAAAAAACAAATAGCAAATTTGACATCACACAGTTTATGAATCTCCCCCTATTATTTTACCAGATAGCCTAACGGAGGTCGCAGGATTCACCGGAGGTTATTTATCAGTGGCAGCTGGTGGAAAATTTTGGTATATAAATTGGTTATTATTGGACAATTTAAATATGATTCTCACAATCCTCACAGTTAAAAGTCATTTCTATTTTTCCTAATTTGCAAAGTATGTATACACTGCAACAGCAAAAACTATGAGGACACTTTTTGAGTTTGAGTGTGTGATGTTTGCACCGTACAACACCACTGATCCTCACAAACTCCTCCAAAACGCTTCAGTGAGCATCTGTTATTCTTGACTATACTGAAATGTGTTTGAGGATGCTGATTGGCAAAATTTGATGTCATATTCTAAATACATTTATATCATGATTCAGCATTTGGCTAAACAACCACTCTATCACCCCTGAAATATGTAGTCCTCAACTCATTTTCATGGTCATTCATCATTAAACCTAATTTTTGAGTGCAGCTAAAAAAAAAAAAACAAAAAAAAAACCTACTTACACATGACATTGAGATGAACAGCAGGAGAGATGTAAGTGTGTCCATGTAGAGCACAGCTATATCTGCCTGCATCCTCTCTTCTGACTGACTGCAGCAGGAGTTCATTGTTTCCGTCTCTTCTCTCAGTTAATGGCTGTGAGTTTCTGTACCAGATGAATGTTGCTCTGTCAGTCAGAGTGCAGCTGCTTTTACATGTCAGACGGACTGAATCTCCCTCTGTCACTCTCTCAGGAGACTCCACCTGAAGATCTGAACACAACACACACATTATATCTAGTGCTGCTGTCATACACTCATTATTGTTCAACATAATGCACAGAAGAAGAGTGAAACCTCATGAAAGTCACCTGTGACAGTAAGACTCACTCCTGGAGTGCCAGTCCACTTCTTGTCAGGTTTATCAGTGATGAATCTGAAATAGTACATGTGTGAATCTTTTTGTGTCACATGATTCAGTCTGATGGTGCAGTTCTGCTGTTTATTTCCCAAATACTGAAGCCTCTGACTGTATTCAGGGTCCTCAGACAGATCTGGATACTCTTCAAAGTTTTTGGTCCAGAACACTTTCATGATCTTATATCTAGTTGGGTATTTATAAGTGCAGCTCATTATCACTGATGAGTCCTTTAGTGCACAGATGTGTGAATGACTGTAACTCACACCCCAATCAGCACTAGAAACCCCTGAAACACACAATTCATCAGGGTGAAAATGTTATTTTATTTATTTATTTACCACTTTAAAATTGTGACTCTTTACAGAAAATAAAACTTTATTTTCACAGAATCTATTGAGTGATAAATGATGTGAAGTTCATCATCAGCTTTTATTAAAGGTGTTGCAGAAGAGCAGAAATAAATACACAGAGACAAACAGGTGAACCAGGAAATCAAGAAGAGAGAGAGAGAGAGAGAGAGAGAGAGAGAGACTTGACTTTAAAACACCTTTTAATAAATCAATGATATTTGGGATCAATTAACATCACAATCACATGATTATTCATTCATCACACATCGCTCATTGATAGAGGGAGATAAACATGAAAACCTAAAAACCATTTACAATAAAACCTCCACTCCCATCAGATTCACCCAAAGTTAAAAAAAAGAATGAACATGTGTAAGACTATAAAAAGCAAACTGCACTATTAACCTCTTTTTGACAAAACATTTTGTCAATAAAACAGGATCAGTACAACCCCTTCCTTCCACTTTGTTTTTTTTTTCACTTTGTACACCATATTGCCAACTTCACCATTCCATACAGAAAATTGAGAATGATCACTTTTTCCTTATTCTCCACTTGGAGTATTTTGGGCCGTAAATGAACATTAAATATTAAACACACCCATTAATTTCAAACTTCACTAACTGCATTACATTTGTTAAACGACAACACTCCAAAAAAACATGCATCACCGTTTCAGAAATATTACAAAAAGGACATCCCTCCCCAACTAAAGGATTCAGTCGTGCAATGTGTCTGTTTGTGGCTAAAATCCCATGTACAATTCTCCACTGAAGATCTCCTACTCTCTTCTCAGTGGGTTTCTTGTACAGGGACCGCCAGCTACCTTTCGGGGAAAAGCCTGATTCAAAGCACAAAGTCCATTTGCTCTCCTGTAAATCTTTAAGGCTTTGACAGTTCATAATTTTAATACATGCTGTATACACAGACTTTTTTGATAAATTACTGAAGAGCCCCATTTGTGGAGTACTCAACGATAACAGTTTTGCTTGTCTTTCTTCTTGATGTTCTTTTTTAATGAGTAAAATAAATTCTGGAAAAAAATTAAATTCTGTGTTTTCTTCATTACACATCTCCTTCAGAAACATCTTAACAGGACCAGGGAGTGCAGTTTCCAGTTCCTCAAGCACTCGCTTGGCGAGTCACACAGATCTGAAGCCCACTTTTTGGGCAAGATTTTCAGCTTTTATCCATCCATCTCTTTCCCTTAAGTCCTGAAGTGTAGATACTCCAGCAGAATTCAACCTTGTCCTTATGGTCACAGAGTTCAACAACTCACCAGGGAAAAGTGGGTTAAAAAAAAGGGGCTCATTTAACAGTGACAGGTCCGGTTTTGACCAATCTTTTAATACAGAAAACAATTTCCATAGGTACAAAACATTGAGATTAAAAGAGTTAAGACCACTTAGAGAGGTTCTCTCTAGGGCCATAATAAATAACTGTCTGTCCAGCCCCATTCGTCCAGCCTTGCGTAACAGAGCACATGCTATATCCATCCATCCACAATGTCGATGGTACAAAAGGCGCTGAACGGCCTGCAGCCGAAAGGCCACCACTCTAGCCTGAATATCTATCAGTCCTTGGCCACCTTCTTGAACTGGCAGATAAAGAGCAGCATCTCTCAGCTAATGCTGACCAGACCAAAAAAAGTCCACAAGTAATCTTTGAATTTCCTGGATTAGCATCACTGGTGGATCCACAACCATCAGTTTGTGCCACAACATTGATGCAATAAGATTATTAACAATCAGAACTCTTCCCCTATATGATAACTGGGGTAGCATCCATTTCCATCTAGACAACCTAGCACAGACCTTCTCCAACAAACCCTCCCAGTTTTTCTTTTTATGCTCATCTTGACCTAAAAACACCCCCAAATATTTAAAACCAGTTTTACCCCACTGAATATTATTAGGGGGTTTGGGCAAAACACTATCATCGATACATCCATACCACAAAGCTTCTGTTTAGTCCCAGTTAAGCCTAGCAGATCTGAACAAATCTGTACATCGTTCTGCTGTTGTATTATAACAGTGATGTCATCAGCATATGCAGACAGTAAAATAGACTTGTTTCTCAAACTACCATTTATGGTCATACCCACTAAGTTACGTCTTAACAAACATAATAAAGGTTCAATTGCCGAACTATACAGTTGACCAGACATTGGACAACCTTGTCTAATTCCTTTTAGCATTTTAACTGGTACACTTAAACCACCTCCTACCTTAATCATACTCTCAGATCCCTTATACAACAATTTAATCCATGATATAAACTTATCCCCAAAGCCAAAGCATTTTAATACATGAAACAAATATTGATGATCAACACGATCAAATGTTTTTTCTTGATCCAAAGATACAATTCCAACATTAACATTGTACAATCTTAAATATTCTAAAAGATCTCTCATTAAAAACAAATTGTCATAAATACATCTTTTTAGAATACAATAAGTCTGGTCATCATGAATCAAGAAATCCAATACTTTTTTGAGTCAATTTGCAATACATTTAGACAATATCTTATAATCTGAGTTGAGAACAGCAACAGGTCTCCAATTTTTAAGCAAACACAAGTCTCCTTTCTTCGGAAGAAGAGAAAGGACTGCTCTTTGACAACTTTTCGGCAGAACCTTTAACTTAAAACTTTCTTCTAAAACTTTAAAAAAAATCTTGTCCAATTACTTCTCAAAGAGACTTATAAAACTCAGCTGTAAGTCCATCATAGCCTGGTGCACGTCCTGTTGAAAGTTGCTTTACAGCAGCAGTTACCTCTTCAAAATTGATGTTAAGATCAAGAGACAGTCTATCTTCTTCTTTTAAAGTTGGTAAATCATTAAAAAGTTCACATGTTGCATCAAGATCAATGTCCTCTTTGGCATATAATTCTGAATAAAATTCAATAGCAAGTCTTCTCATCATTAAGGGGTCAGATGTAAAACTTCCATCAGGCCTTCATAAACAATACATTGGATTATCATAAGCCACCTTTTTTTCCAAATTAAAAAAATATTTTGTAGGTGCATCCATGCTGATTTTACTCTTTCATGTAAAATATTCCTTAACTCCTGCTTTTTACACAACAATTTCTCTTGCACTGCAATATCATTCTTATTTATCAGTGAATCATATAGAACAAAGATATCTTCTTCTAATTGAGACATTTTCGTTCAAATACTAATCCAAATTTTTGACGAAAACTGTTGACAGAAAAGTTTGATTTGGGCTTTTCCCACTTCCCACCATTGAAGAAGATTTTCATAATTGCTTTTTTGTTCAGTCCACTGATTCCAAAAAATGTTAAACTTTTCATGAAAGTCAAGATTCTCCAACAGCTTATTACTAAATCTCCAATAAAAACAATGAGGGATCGTTTGAGTTAAAAATAACTTTAGTGAAATTAAATGATGATCTGAGATTGAGCTTGGGCTTATACATGCTTCTTCCAATCTACTTCGCATTGTATTCTTAACATAAAATCTATCTAACCATGCTGCACTTATCCTATTTTCTGTCACTTTTATCCATGTATATTGTTTAATTTCCTTGTTTTTCTCCCTCCACACATCAATAAGACCATACTCTGCAACAATCTCCTTTAAACAAGAGGCGGACATAAAATGGGGTTCCTCCCCATTCCTGTCATAAATAAAATCCAAAGTGCAATTCCAATCACCTCCAATTATTAGAAAATCATCATTAGAAAAGGAAGAAACCACATCTTTAAATTTAAGAAAAAAAGCAATCCTCTCTCTACCCGTTGTAGGGGCATAAACATTGACTAGATTAAAAACACTATTTTTGATTCCCACCTTGAGAACAAGGAGGCGCCCTTTTACTATCTCAGATTTAGACAAAATATTAACTCTACATCTGGGTGAAAACAAAGTTGCAACTCCTGCACAAAAGTTGGTACCATGACTTAACACACAATCACCCCCCACCACCACATTCCCCAATCAATTTCATTGTCTTCAGTACTGGGTGTTTCTTGTAAAAACATAACTTGAAAACCCTTTAAATCTATACATTCTTTTAATAATGACCATTTACTTCTATCCCTAGCCCCATTTACATTTAAGGACCCTACTTTGAGAACATCCATAGTAAACAGGGAAAAGGGAAAAAGGAAAAAGAGAAGACAGTAGAGTGAAAGCCAAGTCCCCATGTGCACTTATTTAGAGTTTGTCCTAGTAGAACGACGTCTAACCTTTTCATTTTTCATTTTTTGCCTGACTGCTGTCAAATACTTCTTCAGCCTGAACCTTTTTTGCTGTGACAAAACTTCAGCGCTACATTCCCTCCTTGCTTTCATTACAGATGCAACAAAACCTCTTCAATATCAACAGACTTCCCCTTAGTTTCATCTAGAAAGTTGTTTATCTGATCCACAGAATAAAAATCCCCAGATTTACCATAATCTACATCAGTGCATGAATCATCATCCCGAATACTCTCATCCTCCGAAACTTTCTCCACCTCATCATTTAATCCCCTATCGCCGTCTTGCATCCCATCATCTTTGTGATCCAATGCAACAGTAACACTACAGCCATTAAACGCATCCTCTTCATTCCTATTAACTATACTACCAGAAGCACTGTCATTCACCTCCACTCTGTTAATGTTGATGTCACCACCATCAACTTCCCTCATTTGTCCTTCCTCACTTTGAGCCCCTACATTGCTCAGTGGCCTTTCCTCCACACTGCTCACACCCGACACTCCTGACCGATATAAAGTTGGTTCGACGTTTGACGTTGGATGTTAGACAGATATTCAGCTGCGAAAAACTTCAATGCATTCTTAGTGAATGAGTACAATTGTATACAAAATGGCTTATCTGAAAAGCATTAGAAGGTAGAACTGAACACACATCGCAGTTTATTTGTTTTAATCCTCATCGATATGTTGCAGTGCATAAAGGCTCTAGCAGCGGCGAGCTTGCGTTTAGGCCAGCTAGGGACCGTCTACAAAGTACATGTGAAAGGCTAAAACGATTAATGGTTTCCCTTCTGAATGTTTTTTTTTAGTTAACGAAACAAGAGCAATTTGTGCACCAATGTCATAAAGATATAAAGACAAACAGTTATAATGCTCACTTGCATTAAAAAAAAACAAACAAAAAAAAAAAAAAACTCTTTAAAGAAAGAAATCTACGGATGCAAATAAATAAAGCACAATAAAACAAACACTTATATGTGGATTTTGGATGAAAAATGCTCCATTATATAGAGCAAAATAGCCCAAAATCTCAAAGCTAAAAATAAATAACATGCAAATAAGGTGCAATAAAATTGTGGTAAATGTAAAAAAAATCTAATAATAATAATAATAATAATAATAATAATAATAATAATAATAATAATAATAATAATAATAATAAATATTAAATATTTAAAATGCACATTACATAAAGTATATAAAATCTTTAAATATAAAATAAATATATTAAAATATATCGTGTATATAAATGGAAGTGTATTTTGGATGTTTTCTTTCCACTGTTCTAAATATACTTTCTTCTATTTCCATCCCATAATACCCGCTCACTCACCCTTGCGTCAGAAATACTGTAAACAAAATATGTGATTGCGGATATATATTATTACAATTACAAGATTTTATGTTGTTCAAGCACATTACTATATTCACTAATACAAATTTAATAACAGAGATTACACTCGGGATGTGATCAGATCACTACATGATGATATCATTAAGTAGTCAACATCACCTGACCATGTTTTTTCTTGCGGTTTTTGCCATAACAAATACAGTTAGAACTGCTAGCAAAAAACATTAAAAAGAGTCAAATTTCCCAACTAAAGCAAACGCTTCTCACCATAATGGTGACATCAAACCAAACTGTTACTTTCAGTCAACATCCAAACCTCTATTAATTTCAATAAAAACTTGTGTAAATGTATGACAGAAATAAAGCCAATCTGGTTTATAATAAGTGAAGCTGATGATGTTTTTGGAGTTATTTAATGACGCTGGAGCTTGACATCAAACAAAGGTTGGGTTTTCACTTTCAACCAAAATTTGACATCTGAGCAATGTAAGTCTACATCTAGTGTGATGGGAAGCTTTATTAGAATGTTAGAGGATAATGTTCTTACAATATTATTAATAAACATTTGTAGAATGTTTTTAGAGAATGTTGTCCTACCTTTTAGGAGAATATTATGGGAACTAAAATAAAACTTGCCGCTGAAAACATTTCCAGAATATGAAATAATTCTAGCTGGGACATACTATTAAAAATAAAAGCAATACATAATTTAGTTAAAAATAAATACAATCTTCTATCTCAGGTTTAAAGGCTGTGTCTTGTCACAGATTTCATAAAGAACATTTTGCAGTAGTTTTCATTGTCAAAAGTGATGCAGAAGTCACGCTATTGGCTTTAAAGAATTGCTTACAAAACCTTCAAAAGAGTGTCCTGTATTACTGCCCCCTAGAGGAACATACTGTTGTTTTGACTGAGTTTGACATTCAAACTATTTAAAAAAAAATCATTTAAAATGCATACAGATTTCCATCTCAAACACACAAAAGGTGTGTCTTGTTCCTTGGGCCTAAAAGAGCATTTCCATGCAAGTTCTACTGTCATATGTAAATCAGGATACATGCTATTGAATTAAATTCAAATCTGTTAATAAATTCATTTAAAATGCTTGCAGTTTTCTTTCGCAAACTGTTAAATAAATGCTGTAAATGCTTCTTTTAAACAATTAAATAAATAAATCCCCCCCAAAAAAAGAAGGAAAGGAATTATACAGCAAAGTTTTAGAACTTCACGCTCCCACATGTGCCTCTCACACGCCACCTTCGCTCCCAGCATGCAACACACACACACACACAGAGAGAGAGAGAGAGAGAGAGAGAGAGAGAGAGAGAGAGAGAGAGAGAGAGAGAGAGAGAGAGAGAGAGAGAGAGAGAGAGAGAGAGAGAGAGAGAGAGAGATAGTCAGCTGTGAACAACATTCTGCATTATCCACTAATGAAAAACAAGACTATGAAAATAATGAATCTTGTTTTATTAAATGCCCAGTGAAATAAAAATAAACGTGTTGTGGCTTTTAGACAGTTTAGTTCAATCTGATCTGATTTCATCTATATGCTAGTGAACTCCTAGCTATGCACACAGAGAACAAGGGTATATGATGTTACAGTGATTTTTGTCCAATCAGATGCTCTGAACAATGAGCACATCCATTCTAAACCGCCTGACAATAACAAGCAAATAACAAAAGACTACTGGATATTTATAAAAAGCACAAGTCCTTTGAGGTATCTCACCCACACTTCCTGTTTAAAAGGAAATACGTGAGTACAGGAGAGAAGAAAGTGCTCATCTGCCGCTCATTGTATGGTGTTCAGATTTGTGGGACCCGTTTTCACTTTTTGTCAAAAGAAAAATTATGCGCAAAATTATTTTTTCAAGCTCATACTCATTGGCCTTGGCTCATTTTCTGTGAAGAACATATATCAGAACAAATTTTCAATGACCACACACTGTCCCCCATTTAACATATATTTTTTAATTGTGTTGAATTTAAAACCCAAAAATGCAGCGGGTCCACAAGACCCACGAACACTGGCTGAGTAACAAAAATATGAACACCAAGGGTTAAATAAAAACATCTGTGTGCCTCTAATGTGAATATATCAGAGACTCACCGTGAATCATGAGCAGAAAGATCAGAGGAAGACGAGGAGCCATTCTGACCCACATCAGCACCAAATATATCTATAATACAGCATTAATCAGCACTTACCATCATAACTTTTACATCACCCTGTATTTAACACTTCTCACGTGTACATGTGTATGTTATATGAGCAACAACCATCAGTTTTAATTGAAGTACGAGTATGTTTGTCTTACTGTGTTGAAGCTCATCAGATCAGCAGCAGCCAAAGGACTGACCGTTTTAACACATGCACTTATAGCTCTGGACTGACAAACTTGTGGTTAACACTGTTTTGATGCCCAGCAACAGCAATAATAGTTCCCCTCCCTCATCAAGAAAACAACATTAGTAGACTAGAATTAAAGTAAAACGGCAAAAAGATGAATAATTGTGAAGATGAAAAATATGATTTTCTGTCTTTTTTCTTTTTAACAATAATCGTGGTGATTTACAGCTGTACATCAGTGTGGATGTCAGTAGCAGGAGATGGTGACCTCTGGTGGTAGTTTGAGGGTTTGTACAAACATATGAAATGATCACATATAAAACTGATCAATTAAAAGAAAAGTTACAGAAACACAAAAGAAGCTGATAATATTGAGCACTTTGAGACCATAAAATGATACATTGTCCATTGTGAAGTAATGATCTATTTTGATTGAGAAAGTGCTTTCATCCACCACTGAACATCAGTGTGAATGACTTCATCAGTTTAGAGGAAGAATGTTGCAAAAATAAACACACAGAGACAGACGTGAGAAAACAGAACAAAGCAATCAGCCATGAACAACATGCTACACTATTAAAACAAACTAATCATTGTTGATATAAAAACTCTGTGACATCCAAATGTGAGTTTTGTAGCTTTTAGTTCATGTCTATCAGCTCAGGCTACTGAAGTCCTTTGACACATAAGCTTCTACCATGGCTGCGTTCCACTCCACTTTTAGACACACTCAGGGCTGGCCCTGTACATCTGGGGGCCCAAAGCATGCTAATTTTGGGGTCCTGCCTTGCAGTGAATAGTGGAGTATTGCAATCGCAAACCAGCAATAATCTAACACATTTTACACATAGATATGGCAGCGCAAGAAGCTTTCAGTTATAGCCCGGGAGCGAGCAGGCAGGCCATGTAGCCAAATGACAGCGGTGCGCTTTGCAACATAATGACTCGACTGGTGGTGGTGGTGGTGGTGGTGGTGGTGGTGGTGGTGGTGGTCTAAGCAGCCGCTTAGTTCGCTTATAGGGGGGCCGGCTCTGGACACACTCACAAACATACGTAAGCACTTCCCCTTGGGGAATCCCTGCTACCATTTTGAAGTGAATTCTACGGTGTGAAGTGGACAAGGGAAGTTCATATGGACAGACCCTCAAAACCTCAATTCTGCCTTCAAATATACACTTCAGGTGGCTCAATATACCACAGTGAAACACAGCTGTGATGTCACCGCAGATGTGTTTAATGCATTGATTTTTAAAACAACCTAAACACACACACATATACATACACAGAATGCTTCAGCAAACAAACTGGTAAAAGAGGTCAATGGATGCTAAGTTCACTTTTACATGCTGTTTGAACATTAATTACAGCCTGATACAAAAAGTGGTTTTGGTCTATATAGCTAATTTTGCCCTTCATGTCAACTGTGAGGGGGGTGATTTTTTATTTTTATTTTTTATAACTTATCTGTTTAAATTATATTAAGCCTTAAAGTTCTGCATAATTTAGGGCGTGGCCACTTGAGTGACAGGTGGATTGCCGCTGCTGTCACCACTGTTGCGCTAGGTGGGCGTGGTTTCAGCAACCAGCTCCACCCCCGTCCCGCATCTTTGCCCATGGTTTGGAACGACACTTCAATATGGCATTCATGATTGTTTTCACGAGGGGCATGTAACTGCAGCTTGGTGATCTCCAAATGGGGGTGGGAACTCCAAAATAGGGCGTGGCTTGCTCCCTTTGACAGACAGGCACATGACATGCATTCGCAATTCCTCCCTCCCCCGCGCCATGGACCTTTTTAGTTACATTCAGCATCATTACCCCCTCCCATCCTGCTAATTTCAAGAACCGGGACGCCCCCGTTGCATAAAAAAGCGATAGAGTAAAACCTTTCCCCTGCTGCACTTCACTGGGACGGCTCACAGGAGAGCTTGTGGGTTATTCCCGTTTATATCATTAACCACTGGCCACGAGCTTTGGGGCTCTGCTCTCACTGAGCATATTTATTTATATAGCATAGTTTATTTTATTTGAGAACAATTACAAACTGTTTATTTTATAAAGTTTAGTTTTGAAATGTAAGTCAATAACAATATGCTGAAGACAGAGCCAATGGAGAAAGTCTTTGCATGACGAGTCCCCGCCCCATTTCGGAGGTTCTGTCCACTTTTGGAGTTCCCGCCCCATTTTGGAGATCTCCGGTCTGCAGTTTTATATACTTGGACCGGGAGGTTGCCGCTTGGTGCAGACCGGAGATCTCCAAATGGGGGAGGGAAGTAGTTCTAATTACTAAAGTTTAATGCTAAATTATTATAATGCTTGACAGCAAAAGTGTGCTTTCAGATATTTAAAAAAAAAAAAAAAAAAAAAGACCTAGCAACAACAACAAAAAATGTACTAGCCAATGGCTATTCTATTGCCAAGGTGTCCATAGAAGGTTGATAAGTGTTTTTGATAGGTGTCTCTCACATCAACATTAAAATACATTATAGTAGATTAGTGTACAATGTTTTATAATAATAATTTATTCTATTTAGTGTCCGTTTCATTCATTTAACATACTTAATATTGGGGACATCCAAGTTACTTGACATATTTGAGCATTTTTCTAAAAAAAAAAAAGTAACACAGTAGTTACTTTCCCTAGTAATTAGTTACTTTTATAATCATGTAACTCAGTTACTAACTCAGTTACTATTTGTGAGAAGTAACTAGTAACTCTAACTAATTACTCTTTTACAGTAACATGCCCAACACTGCTAGCCATGAAGAACTGATCATGAACGAGAGCTGAGCGCTTTGTCATAAAATATCAAAATAATAACCTTTACAATGGTCAGAAAATTTTGCATCATACGTTTTTGAACGCTCTGCCATCACAACGTAGTAAATACCCCACAGTAACTTAAGTGTATAATTTGCACTTGCAACAATACCATTTGCAGAAAAACTGCTGTTCGTGTTACTACTATATGGAGGTACTATACAAAGTTTTCTTCTAAAATATGTTAATGTTATGCTAAGTGGGAAATAATAGAACTAATAATAATTCTCCCTTCACTCCCTTCAGGTGTGATCAGTATGAAAGACAGTCGAATGCTGAAAGTGAAACTGAAAGTAAAAGATTTACAGGAAAATATATCAGGTGTGTGTGTGTGTGTGTGTGTACATATTGTGCATATTCATTTTGAAGGATCTTTGGAAACAACCTTCATCCTTCATATTTTCAGAATGAAATGTAGCAAAACAAACAAACAAACAAATAAAAAATGTAATGCTTAAGCAGTTTGCTTTAGCAAGGTTTTCAAGACTTTTTGCAATTAACACTAGGGGTCACTGTAACTATAGTTATTTGTTTGTTTGTTTAAAATATACTTTACATTTAGTTCAATTAGGTTTCAATATGTCTTACACCAGTGTATCCCATCTGTATTCCCGGCAGCACATCAACAGTACAAAGAAAGTCTTCTCAGGAAATGCTCAGCAAGAAGATGTCATCCATCATTTTTCTATCACACTTGGATATGAGCTACACTCCAGTAAAATCATACCATAATTTCATAATCCAAATAAGCAACCCAAATTAACCCTCCTTACTCACTTAACTGGTTGTGAATAGTTTTGGTGTGAATAGTGGGATAACACAATGGAGGGTCAGGTAGGTCTGCCCTTCCAGCTCAGTTTTATGACTCAGGTGTGTGTGTTTGTACCTGGTATTGTCCAGGACAATTTTTTAAAGTGAGGACATTTTGGCTGCTCCTCACTTTCTGAGACCCCTTTAAAGGCCTGTTTGAGGACTTGGTTTTAGGAATCAGGTTATAATTGGTGAAAAGGTTAGGTTAGGTTAGGGTTAGGGTAAAGGTTTGTGTGAGGTGCTTAGTTCTGATGGGTAGGTTTAGGGTAAGGAGCTAGACATTGCATTGTATCAATGTTATTCCTCACAAAGATAGCTATACAGCAGTGGTTTTAAACCTGTCCTGGAAGCACCCCTGCCCTGCACACTTTATATGTCTCCCTTATCAGACACGCCCAATTCATGTTGTGCAGTCTCTACTAACAAGCTGATGAGTTGAATCAGGTGTTGTTAGATGAGGGAGACATACAAAATGTGCAGGACAGGGGTGTTTCCAGGGCCGGTACAGAGTTGTGTGTGTTTGTATGTGTGTTGTGTTCCTTTACTGTCAGTTCTTCTCTTTATAGGATGATAATGGGGCTAAGCAAACAGCCAATACACATAAACACATACACACACAAACAAACCATAAGATCAATATTTGGATGAATAGTTTAAAACTTATAATCTGTATACTGCTGCAATGTGACATTTCATATGGATAATGCATTTTATTAACAGGTATATTGTTTTCTCTCAAGGTAAGTATGAAAAATAATGATTCTTCTTTCATTTGTTCAGTGTTCTTACAATAATCTGTGTTTTGGCAGATTATAAATAAACCAAACAGTCCTTCCTGTGCATGTAGAATTTTTAACACAGCTTTGAATACATAATGGTTATTGATTTACCCAACATGTTTTATAACGCTATACAATCTATGAAAACTCTCTGACCCTTGATCTTGAGGTGTGGCTGCAGCATATGTGTTGACTTGCCATCGGTAAGCTATTTTTTATTATTTTTACTCAAATTCTTTTAGTCAAAAGTCTTATTGAATATGCACTTTTCTGTGTGGAGCTGTGTTGTTGAATTGTGTGGGTAGATTGTCTGGGTTGGATCAGCTTTTATTTATTCGTTTACAGACAACAGGATAGCAAGTGACGTGAACACAGATGCAGTCCGTAAAGTGTGTGGTAGTCGGTGACCAGGTTGCAGAAAAAAACAAGCCTTCTGTTTAGCTACACCGATGGTCCAAGCATATATGTCCCCACTGTGTTTGATAGATATGTGGTCACTGTGATGATTGATGAAAATCCAGTGAACCTGCATCTTTGGGATACATCAGGGCAGGAGACTTACATCAGGCATCGACCACTTTCCTACCCTAACACCGATGTGTTCTTGATGTGTTTCTCTCTTGTGGATCCAGTCTCATTAAAAAACATCTTGGAAATATGGTATCCAGAGGTCAGTCATTTTTGCCCCAACATTCCAATCATTCTAGTCGGGACTAAACTTGAACTGAGAGACGACAAGGACACTATTCAAAAGCTGAAAAAGGACAAACAAACCCCCATCAGTTACCATCAAGGCCTGACTGTGGCTGAAAGAATAGGAGCTGTGAAATATCTGGAGTGCTCAGCATTAACACAGATGGGCCTTAAAACGGTATTTGATAAAGCCATTCGGGCAGCCCTGAGCTCACGTGAGATGAAGAAAAGAGAGAAAAAGTGTTTAATCATCTGAACTGACTGCCCAAACCGCACCATTTGCAATCTGAGCTCATCTAAGAGGAGAAAACAATGGAGCTGAGGATGATGTGAAATTTGTGTTTATCAGGGAAGAAAAAAAAAAAACAAGAAAAAAAAAAAAATTGAAATAAAAAACAAACGAACAAACACTTTTTTTTTCTCTCTGTTTGTTTTGTGCATGAATATGTCATGAGTGTTACAGTGTTACAGAGTGTTACAGTAACTGATGCAAGTTAAGTGATTAATTAAGTGTTGATTGAGCATTAGTGATGAACACCTGCTCCTTCAGTGATTCTGCTTGTTAACTATACTGGTTAACCATCGTCAATCATCACTTAATTATGTCATTAAGCATCCTCTTGAATGGTTTTGTTGTTTTCCACACACTTCTGGTCAGTTCACTAGCAGACTATCAGATATTAAACCTGAACTCACAATGTTTATGTCTTTCTGACTTGCAGAACTACAATGCCAGTGAAGATGCTGACCTGTGCAGCACATCCGACGTAAGTAAGACAACAAAGATAAAACATTGCTGTTCATCACATGACCTCTGTTGTACGCTAGTGTTGGGTTCGAGTCCACCTAAGTCGAGTCCGAGTCCAGTCCGAGTCTTTAACCTATCCTGTCCGAGACGAGTCCGAGTCCAAAATGGGCCAAGTCGGACTCAAGTCCGAGTCCCAAAAGGCCGTGTCCGAGTCCAAGGAAACACTACTGTTTGTCAGTATCTTAACATTGTTTTGACCCAGGGGTGCCCAAACTCGGTCCTGCCGGTGTCCTACAGATTTTAGCTCCAGCCCCAATTAGACACACCTGAACCAGCTAATCAAGCTCTTACTAGGCATACTACCCCCTGGCAGGTGTGTTGAGGCAAGTTGGAGCTAAACCAAGGACCAGGACCAAGTTTGGACACCCCGGTTTTTAACCTTTACAACTAGAAAAACGCAAATGTCAGTTGAAATGTAAGAAAAGCGAACCTCTTGTGGATCTTGCTATTTTGATTTTTGATTTCAGGACATCTCATAATTACTGTCCATGCTCTGCTTAGCAAACTTAAAGTCATGTAACAGAAGTTATGGCTGACCTAATGTTACATATTTCAGAGTGAAACAGGTTTTTGAAAAATTATTGACTTTATTCATTGTTATAGTAAATGTATAAATTCAAGGGTGGAGATAAAGGAGTAGGTATCTTGGTAAATGGGACCTTAAGAGCAGAAAATGTACCTCTTTTATTTCTGATTGTGGCTGTGTGTGTTTTGGGTTTTATATGACATTTTTTTTCTTGGATAAAAATGAGGCTGTGAGAGATGTCTTTACAATCGTACACTGTGTATAAAGCCCTACATATACTTTCCATAAGTCACAGCAAACCCACACCTGTTTTATTTTTGAATGCATTCATAGTTACATTAATTACAATAAATTACATTATACAAGGAATAATTGATAGTGGGCCATTGAATTATTAGAAAATCATGCACACCCAAGGTGGTTTTGGACCCTTAAAAACTATTGCTGCAAAGATGTTAGAAAATTATCTTTCTTTGAAGCTAGAAACTGCCACAATGTTTAAAAAATAATAATAATTATAATACAGCAAAAACTAATCAACTAATGTAAGTAAAACATTCTCAAGCTTACTGAAGGCAAGTAAACACTCCAAGCATTACTTACAAGCAAAAGGATAAATAAATATATTAATCAAAATACAAATGAAATAATGTTTTTTAAAAATAGAATCTTTTTAAAAATATATTTTTTATTTTTTATGTTTTTTTATAGGTAGGTCTATATAAAGGCTACAGAAATAGACTACTACAGACATTTCATGAAGTAATACATGTTAAAATAAAATGGCAAAATCTTCACTGTATACATTAAAATGATTCTTATTAAAGTTGATAAGTGATTCAGTCAAGAAAAAGGAGTGATTATATCTTTTTCTTTTGTCGTTTGTTTAATTTTTATGACACCGTTGGCGACTGCAGGTTTACGCTGCTGTCGCTTTAAAATCTGATGCACAGATTAAATATTTTGACGCATCAGTATATATCCCAAATGTTCAGGTTTACTTAAAACAAACCGACTTCATTTTTCAAACAGCCAGCGTCTGTTTTACATTATAATCCTATGGAGTAAACCGTCTTTTCAAAAAAGTCAGGAGCACTTTTTTTAAACGCCACCGCCGGCGTCTTTTTCTGCAGCTCAGAGCGTCTCTTCAAGTTGAAAAATTTGCCACAAGGCTATCGGAGCCGCGCGTCGGTTTTTGAAGTTAACATGAACGCCGCTGCGCTTCAGGTCCAGATATTGAACATTTATTTTTCTGTTGCCCTTATGCTATTTCATTTTGGACTGACTTTAAAATAGACATAACAAATAAATTAAGCAAACCCCTTAATTTAGATTTTCATGATATTTTTGTTTGCAAAACCCCTCTTTTTCAAATAAACAGGTGTATATTATAAATCTCTTAATTATCTTAGCAAAGTTTTATATTCACAAGTCAAAAGTAAGTCAGAAGAAACCATTATATATTACATTTTGTAACACTAATGTTAAAAATTACCTTGAAACCCTCTCTTTTCAAATGTATGTAACTGCCCTTCAATTTCCATTTTTTTTTTTTTTTTTTTTTTGGTACGTTTGTGTTTATTTTTTGTGTTTTCTCTTTCTGCTGTTATTTATTTATTTATTTACTTTGCAGTTGAATGTGCAATTTGAAATGTGCAATGTTGCCTTGTTTTTTTGTTCGATGATGAAACTGAATAAATAATAATAATAATAATAATAATAATAATAATAATAATAATAATAATCAAATCCCAGCTAGGTTCGTCACTTTTTGAGGTCCCCCTGAAACATGTCCGTTGTGGTCCGTGCTATTTGCAGCGCGTTTGTGTGTTTGCAACGCCTTTCTGTGTTTGGCTGTGTTGTGAGAATTTGCAGTGCGTTTCCGTATTTGTGTTAGCGTTGCGAGGATTTGCAGCGCCTGTGTTGTCAAACTGATGAAGATGTTTTTTTTTTTTTTTTTTTTTTAATTTGTTGTCGTTTTTTTCTGTTTGCATGTGTTTTCTTAAGTTGCAGCGTGCTGAGCCCCCTCGGCCACCGTACTTAAGGAATACCAAAGAAGGCACAAAGCATAAACTTTTCTCCTTACTAAACTGAGCAATCAGAATCAACATTCAAATGACTCAACGTCTTTTGCTTCACTCAGAAATGTAGCCTAAAGTCTAAAATAAAAGCAAACACCTTCAAATAATAATGAGGTAAGAAGACGCTATTAAAAGAAAGACTGAAGAATCCAGATGAATTGCTGAATGAATGCGTTCAGAATCATAATAAAATCATAATAAAATCATAGGAAGAACTTTGAACATAGTAAAAGATAAAACAACATATACATGAAAATGAATAATGCTAATTTACAGCTGATGCACATCAATGTTGATGTCAGTAGCAGGAGATGGTGACCTCTGGTGGTAGTTTGAGGATTTGAACGAACACATATGAAAGGGTCACAATTAAAGCTGATTACTTAAAGGGAAAAGTTACAGCAAAACAAAGGACCGAAAAACTGGTAACATTGAGCACTTTGAGACAATACAACAATACATTGTCCAACTGTGAAGATGCGCAGTTGAAATGTTGCATGAAAATATATCTTAAAATGTTAAAACAGTGAGCTTACTTCACTTTAACATTTATATTTATATTTATATACAGTAACGTTCATTTAATTTTATGGTTACATCATCTTTTCTAAGCTAGAAATAAATAAAATGCTTCATTGACTAATCAATCATGTGTGGCTCCGCCCACAGAGCTCAGGATTGGTTCCTTTGTGCTCCGCCTCTTACTGCAGAGTAAAAAATAAGATGAAAAACAACTAATTAAAGTTAACCAACAACATTATGAAACCTTCCACAAGATACATAAAACAATCAAACTACAGCTGAAGAGTGTTTAAATGATTACTGATGGTTTCTCATGTTGAGGATCATGAGTCGTGCAGGAGTCTTCAGGAGGTCTGCGATGAACAATCTGTGTGGAAGAGAGTGAGAGATCGGTCATGTGATCATCTGTGATGATGATCTGACTTTGACGTCTCACTTACTGTGAGTGTGTCGTACAGGTCAGAGGTCGTGGACTTGAGCTCAAGAGCTGCACATGTGTCTTCATTGGGATCAGAGATCTACAGAGACAGAAGGATGCAAACATTCATGTTAAAGTCATGTTAAAAATCAGTAACTATACTGACTTTAATGTTTAGAGGAACTTTTTACTGGATAAAGAACTATAGACTCATGTGGCTTATACTCTTATATCTCTGTATGGCTATAGGAAACATCTCTGCATGCAGAAAAAAACACTGTAAATAATTGTGATCATCTCACCGCAGACTCCTTGATAGCAGATCTTCTGGTCATCCTTTTAGTAAGAATGAAAAAGCAAAACACATTTAAAAATGCACATTAGTTAAAAACATAAACAAATAAATGAAAAGTTTCTATATATTTTATGTCCTGATCTGCTGTGATGTTGGCGGGACGTTACCCTGTATTCAAGCACACACCTGAAGATATTCAAGTCTTCAAGGACTTTGAGTTGAACTTTAAGTGAATGCCTACTTTTACAATAATGTTGTTTAGAAATTAGATTCAATTAGATTCATTAATAAACCTAATTTTACTACTGGATAAACTGCGTAAACTGCAGTTTTTAAAAGAGAAGTCCACTTCTAGAACAACAATTCACAAATAATTTACTCACCCACTTGTCATCCAAGATGTTCATGTCTTTCTGTCTTCAGTTGTAAAGAAATTATGGTTTTTGAGGAAAGCATTTCAGGATTTTTCTCCATATAATGGACTTCATTAGTGCCCCGATTTTGAAGTTTCAAAATGTAGTTTAAATGCAGCTTCAAAGGGATCTAAATGATCCCAACTGAGGAAGAAGGGTCTTATCTAGCGAAACGATCGGCCATTTTTTTTTCTTAAATAAAAATTTGTATACTTTTTAAGCACAAAAGCTCGCGTAACACAGGCTCTTGGATGCGCGTCCATGGGTCGTTCTTGAACGATTCGTTCATTTTGAACGAATCTTTAATGTGACTCCCGAAGAACGAGTCATCTCGGGGAGTGATTCGTTCAATTGCGCATGCGCAACATCCTATTAGGTTCTGTACTGGAATTAGTTCACTTGTTTCGAGTCTTCAGGTTTTTCGAGTCATTCGTTTATCTGATGCCTACATTCGGTGTGACCTTTCGACGTGATTCAGTAGTATGTAATGTTGTGAACACGCATGCCAGAACCTGTGCTACACGAGCTTTTGTGCTTAAAAAAATATACATATTTCTATTTTCCGAAAAAAAAAATTACAGATCGTTTCGCTAGATAAGACCCTTCTTCCTCGGCTGGAATCATTTAGAGCCCTTTGAGGCTGCATTTAAACTACTGTTTTGAAGGTCAAAATCGGGGGCACAATTGAAGTCCATTATATGAAGAAAAAACCTAAAGTGCTTTCCTCAAATACCATAATTTCTTTACGACTGAAGACAGAAAGACATGAACATCTTGGACGACAAGGGGGTGAGTAAATTATTTGTGAATTGTTGTTCTGGAAGTGGACTTCTCCTTTAACTGTTGTACGTGGATGTGTGGTAAACAAGTGTACTTTATTTAAACATAACACTTAACCAAAATCTAATAAATTAATACTGCAAAAATACAGCGGTTATTTTTGAAAGGTACTTCTTACCAAATGTACATCACAAAAGCACCTGATGCTCCACCGAGTAAAACAACAACAACAGCAGCAACAGCAATGGATGAGAAATATCCGAGTGCTGAAATACACACCAAAATATACACCAAATGATTAACAGGACTGGATATGACAAAATATACTGACAAATAAGGAAACAAACAGGTGCACTATATGTGGTTAAAAAATATAATATGATTTATAAAACTCACACATGACATTTAAAGTCACAGTTTCAGAGTCCTTCTCTCCATGTTCATTTCTGGACTTGCACTTGTATTCTCCACTGTGATCAGAGCTGATATTTGAGATGCTGT